>JASUAB010000010.1:40007500-40642500 GCA_037013595.1 Dicorynia guianensis | reverse complement strand
AGGACATCTTCTAACTCAAAGACTTGTTCCACCTTACTTTTCCAATTACCAAATCCACTCCCATCAAACTTAGGCAATTCCAATAAGGGGATTTGGGGTCTTCAACTCGGCTTTTCAAGGTAGATCATGATTGGCCGATTCCCTTTCTCCTTCTAAAATCCCTAAATTCCTTACATTCTTTTTCGATAGCTCCCCAATTGTTATGCATAAATTGGATTTAGAATTCAAAGGAAATTGAATCACAATAATTTCATTAACTTTTTATTTCTTCTTTTCTACTTATAGATCCTTCCATTTGCACTCCCAAATAATAGGGGAACAATGACTCTAAACTAACCCTCCGAACAACCTACTCGATGGCTACTAACTAGCATCATTTGCTAACTCCTAAAAACAAAAACCAAAATGCATCGTATTAAATAACGAACATTTAAATTCCAATCCATCAAGGTAGAAGATAAAGCATTGGCAATTGTCAAAGGGTTTAAGAGATGTGAAGTCTCTAACCTAGTCTAAGAATTCTAAGAGTGAGCAATCTAAGATGACATCTCCATCAAGAGGGTTGAAACATGCAAAGTTACAGTCACAGATTTTGAGGTGAAGAAAATAAATGAGTTGGAGGTTGAGATTGGGAGCAATAACATAATGAAGGAAAGAGAGCCAAAACCTCAACCACTTATATACTTGGCATTTAACAATCAACTAAGCATTTAATAGAACATGTATTGAATATGTTAATTATTATTTATTAATGATAGTATAAAACTAATGAGGAGTAACTATTCTAATCTAGTATTAACTTTCATAACTAAGTAAGATAGTCATCCCAAATGTTATGTGTGCAATAAACAGTGACATTTATAACATCAAATGACAAATTGTTTTGCTAAATTTGGTAATGGCTCATAAATGGAGGAAAAATTTGTGATGTTAAAAAAGTTAGAGGTAAAAATTGATGATGAAAAAAATTAAAGGATAAAATTAAAATCTAATTCAAAGTTAGAGGAGGAAAAATTAACTTTTTACGGTTTCATATTTTTTGTATTTAAATTTAATTTGTAGTTTTCACTTTTTTTATTTTTTTAAATTTTGTTCATATCTCTTCCTCCTTTTCAAAGAAGACCCATTTAATTGATATCTATCATTTATCATCTTAACTTATTATTTTAAACCAAGTCTGGCCCAACGTTTTGGTTCACATATTACTCTTTTGGAATAGCATAAGCTGTGTGGTCATGCAAGTTGTAGGTTTTACATCTATTACTGTCATATTTGACATTGTAAAAACATGGAAGAGAAAGGTATTCGAAGAGAAATAATTAGGAAGTATTCAAACATTTATAATCAATAAGGAAAAATATATAATCAAGAATGAAGGCCCCAAGGAATTAATAAATGACATACTAATGAACAGATTGTTAGAAGGTGGAGAAGGAAGGATAGATGATATTGACTTGGAATTTTTAAGTGGGTTTGTATTTTATAGAGTAAATATAAATAAATGACTGATAATAAGAAAATTAATTAAGTAGATTATCTCAAATTGTGAATTGTTATAAATACACCGATCCAAATATATAATTCTTGTATATAATGTATCAGTCCACACGAGAATTTGCCAGGTAGAGGAGGCGCGACAATGCTCTTACCGACCAACCAACCAACCGAATTAAATTAAACTTGGAATGGCCATGGCCAATCCTTCGAATCCTCCGCCTGCTGCACCTTGGCATTCCTCATAGCCATGACAATAACCCCGCCATCGCCTTCAACATAAGCATAATACTTCAAGACAAAAGCGAGGGTCAAAACCACCCACTCCAAGCAAAATATCAATATGCTCAGCCCGCCGGCCAATTTTAGTATCACAGAACCATCCTCTTCTCTCACGTAGGATTTAAGTTCCCCAAGAAAACTCCCAGTTCTTGTGAAGATCAGCACCGAAACGGAACCCTGAAATATGGCCGTTAGCACTGTGGCTACCATGTGAGCAGAGTACCAGCTGTTATTCCCCGCTGAGACCGCTGCACATCCTGAGACAGCCCCTGCAATTGTGAAAACGTGGAGAAGAATCAAAAGGGAAGCCACAGACTGACGGAAGGAGGCGTAGCGAGAGGGTGAGGAATATGCAACTGGAGGCTGCACCCAAGAGTATGTAGTTACAGAAGAGAAAGATCTTGTGGGTGTGGTAATGTGGAGTTACAGAACGACCGTTGATAGAGAGACCCATTTCGTAATTATGCTCAGAATCACAAAATTTGTGAAAGCTTATGATCTGATCGAGACTGATGCTGAATTGCCGTTAAGTGTTAATATAGGGCCAGGTATTTGGAGGCCAAATGGTTTGGCTGAGATGGGTGGGGTTGGAATATGACCGTTGGGAATGTACGTTAGAACCTCCAACTGATTGCCGTAACGGCTAGTTTTAATGTCAGTTTCTTATCTTTTAATCCCCTGGATTCTTTTCAAAGTAATTATTCATTATTTTATATATATGAAAACTAATAACTTTTTGGTCGTGGGTGTTCTGATTTCAGGGAAATTCACATGATGGTTGGAAATATATTCAGTTGACGATATTTACTGGATGGTAGTATATTTGCTATTTTTTTAGTGTTAACGGTAGGCCCCGTCTATTATATATATATATATATATATATATGTATGAATATAATATATAATATAATTAGATTAAAACCTACATTCATGATTTTATAAAAGAAAAACTATATTTCTGAGTTTTTATAAGAAAAGAAACTTATAATAAATTTTCAAATTAACAGACCTAGTTCACACAAGATCAAACCAAAAAGAATATCACAAGATATTTTTAATATGAAATAAACAAATTTTAATTACAAGTGGACAGAAAAGAACTATTGATTGATCCCTTAGGTCTAAACTCTGCAGCCGTATTGACAGAAAGCAACCTAAAAATTCCTTGTTCTTGTACATGAGTGACATCGTATTGTGCTAATTTTTAAAACATTTTGTATACTTTTTTTGTCCAAAAACATTTTTGTATAAAAATAAAATACGCACAAATCTAACAATTTAATCACATCCGTTTAACTAATAACATCCAGTAGTTAAACAGTTGTTATTAAATTTGATGTGTGTTTTATCACGTTCGAAGACAAAACTGGCTTTGCCATTGTTTCCTTACGTGTTCCAAATCCTATACTCAAACTCCGATGCTCGAAGGTCTGATCCAATGCCACTCTTCTTTGTCATTAGTCCGTCTCTTTCCTTGAAATATACGCACAAACCTAGACATGTGGGATCAAGTTTTTACTGTACATAATGGATGCACATTTACTTCTTTGGATGGTTGAGTTAGAGTGCCACGGAGTAACAAGCGAAGATCAACCAAAAATATTCATACAAACTCATCATTTATCAATTATTTTTATTTTAAAATTTCCAAATTTTTGGTTTCTTCATTCACACGATCGTCCCGTACTCCAGAAATCCATTTCTTATATGAATGGAAAGCTTCGCACACATACGAAAAGCTATCACAGTGAGCACCTTTGGACGAAAAATAATAATTCACAGGTACAACATTTATGTTAATAACTAAAGTTGAAATCCCTTCTTTTCTGCACAAGAAAATTGCATAAATAATAAAGGTTTAGAAATAGGTCCCCAAAAGATATCGCTTGTAGTTAAGCCCCTTCACTTTTTAGCTTCTATGGAATCTTTCTATGAATCAAAACAATTTAGTCAATCTATTTGGCTTGCATTCAAATATAATTAGGAAATTTAGGAGTCAACTAAAGTTATTCAAGGACTAAAATATGACATGCCACGCCACTCACGTACTAAATTGTTGATTTAGTCAAACATAGAGTAGGTAAAGAGAATGGCATTACTCATCAGTTTTCATAGTATAAACACCGCTGATTCTATACAAACAAAATAGCTATATAAAATGATGATCCTGGAGTACAGACAGCTAGAATTACACAGCACTGAAGTTACAAACAAACAATTTAGCATCTTAAGTTACAGACCTTGATACCTAGATGTGGCAGAAAACTTTCTCGCTCAGAGGGATCGGATTACAACCAAAAAAAAAAAAAAAAATTCAGCATCTTAAGTTACAAACTTACAAATGGAGATATTTTACAATAATATTTACATAAAGAGCAAGATTACTATGTTGTAACCACAATCAGTAGGATGATACTCGTGCCACTACACCCTGACAAAAGCAGCCACTTCATGCACGAGACAGCTAAAACCTATCCCAAAAAATTATAAATGGAAACCATAAATAAAAGGGGCTGAGAACGATGAGAATATCCCAACCTTGCAGATTATTACCCAACTAGGCACCGAATGTACCTTTACAACTATATGTGCCATTCCTACACAAGGATTCAGAAATCTGATTGCATCAGCTTCACTCGGGATTTCACATTAATATTAGCATAGGGTTTCATCTGTTCTACATGAACATAATCCCTCGTCTTCAGAACCTGCCAATATGGTTGAAATTAAATTTTAACCCTGTACAAATGTAGCCTTGTGGGTACACCACAAACAGACTGAACACAGAAGGAATCAAAGAAAGATTCTTAGGTGAGTAACACATCCATGTACAAGTGTGCAACACACAATTAGCAAAATCTCACTCCTTAAAAAAACTTGTGACCCTCTAGCAAATACTCAATCCAAGACAACTATAATGACAGTCTAATGAATTGAACATATTCTACTTTGGGAACCAATGATTGTCACATAAACAAAGAAATACAATTGTACCCAAAATCATATAGCAATCTATTATAATACCAAATTTACATGACCCAATTCTCATCCTTCTTTTAGACTACAACAACAATCTGAACTAACCAAAGAGAATATCTCATACTCAAATTTCTCAACCTCCATGACAAAAACCTGAAGAGTAACACCACACCGCTTAGAAAAAAGAAACCTTCTGCCAACAACTCAACCTTCCAGAATTTTCTTAATACTAATTACGAAAAGGAAACTATGTGCAGATTACTGCTAAAAGCATCTATATATGACAGGCTACAACATAATCCAACAACCAGCCTGTTACAGAATCTGTATATTTGCTGTATATCTTTTGTATAGTTGACTTTCCTAGATTAGCTAGCATGATTATAGGGACAGATTTGTAGGAATTATATGAGCAGATTTGTAGGGATTATATTGGGCAGATTTGTAGGCAGATTTGTAGGGTAATTTTTTTGATTTATTTCCTTGGTTAGTCTTCCTGTAAGTGTATATAAAGGCCTTTTGTATTTGAATATAATGATCAAAAAGTATTCTTCTTTCTGTTCTATATTTTCTGTCTTATTTCATGGTATCAGAGCCTTAGGCTCATTTTCGGCCGGTCCTCAAAGTCCGGTGATTGGGTTGTTCGCAAGTGGGCTTCATGTGCCATCATCTCCGGTCTGATTCTGGTGGTGTTGTGGTCATACAGCATCAGTTTGAGGGTCCTCCTATTCTTGTTGCTTCGGCAGTTTGGGTATTGTTTACTGTTTTGCGTGGTTAGGCGTGTTTGAGTACTTAGAATATTGCATCAGCCTTGAACTTGAAATTTTTTGCATCTTTTGTTTGAAGAGCCTTTTAATATGGGTGATATTAAGGCTGAATTGGTTCCTACTATGTCTAAAATCACTGAGCATAAACTAAATGGTACTAATCATTTGAAGTGGAGTAGAACTATTAGGATTTATCTACGAAGTGTTGAAAAAGAAGACCATTTGATTCAAGATCCCCCAATTGACAATACTAGACAATCTTGGCTTAGAGATGATGCTAAGTTGTTCTTGCAAATTATAAATTCTATTGAAAATGAAGTTGTTGGTTTGGTTAATCACTGTGAGTTTGTTAAGGAGTTGATGGAATATTTGAAGTTCTTATATTTTGGTAAAGGAAATGTGCCTAGAATTTATGATGTATGCAAGGCTTTTTATCATGCTGAGAAAGAAGCTAAGTCCCTCACAGCATACTTCATGGAATTCAAAAAGACTTATGAGGAATTGAATATGTTCTTGACATTTAGTACTGATATTAAGGTACAACAGGTTCAGAGGGAACAAATGGCAATAATGAGTTTTTTGGCTGGCATTCCCTCTGAATTTCAAACTACCAAATCTCAGATTCTTTCTAGTTCTGAGGTCACCTCTCTTCAAAAGGTCTTTAGTCGGGCACTACGCACAGAGAATACTCCATCCAATCAACAATCCAGTGTTCTTGTTGCTAAAGGAGGAGGGAGGAATGATGCTGGAAAAAGGAATAATAACAAAGGAGAAAATAGTGATATTGTTTGCTATTACTACAAAGAACTGGGGCACACAATGCGGTACTGTAAGAAATTACAGAATCGCAATCAGAGGACTCAGATTGCTACTGTGGCTGCTGTGGCTGCTGTGGCTTCTAGTTCTTCTTTTGAAAAGACTGTCACCATCTCAGCTGATGAGTATGCCCAATTCTCCCAGTATCAAGAATCAATGAAAGCATCCCCATTAGTCGCTGTTCTTGCTGAGTCAGGTAAAAAATGCCTTATTTCCTTCTCAAACAAATGGGTCATTGATTCTGGTGCCACAGATCACATGACAAGTAATCCTAAACTCTTTTCTAACTTTCAGTCTCACAAAGCACCATTTCCTATAACTATAGCTAATGGCTCAAATTATAACATTGAGGGGTTTGGAACTATTAAACCCACTTCATCCATTACCTTGTCTTCTGTACTAAGTTTACCCAGTCTTGCCTTCAATTTAATTTCTGTGAGTAAACTTACCAAAGACTTAAACTGCTACATCTCATTTTTTTCTGACCATTGTCTTTTTCAGGATCTTATAATGAAGCAGATTATTGGTAAAGGGCATGTATCGAATGGTCTCTATGTTCTTGATGAATGGGTGCCTAAGTTAGCTGCATGCTCTAGTGTCGTCTCTCCGTTTGAAGCACACTGTAACTTGGGACATCCTCCGCTGCCTGTTTTGAAGAAGTTGTGCCCCCAGTTTCATGGTGTAACTTCAGTGGAATGTGAATCTTGTCATTTTGTCAAACATCATCGTAGTGCATTGAGTCCTAGAATAAATAAATGGGCTGAATTTGCTTTTGAATTAGTTCATTCGGATATTTGAGGTCCATGTCCAGTCTTGTCTAAAACAAGGTTTAGATACTTTGTTACTTTTGTAGATGATTTTTCTAGAATGACCTGGGTTTATTTTATGAAGAATCGTTCAGAGGTGTTTTCTCATTTCTCTGCTTTTTGTGCTGAAATTAAGACCCAGTTCAATGTTTCTATACATATATTAAGAAGTGATAATGCTAAAGAATATATATCAAAAACATTTCAAAATTACATTACTCAAAAAGGGTTTCTTCATCAATCTTCCTGTGTTGACACACCAGCACAAAATGGAGTGGCAAAAAGGAAGAACAGGCACCTTCTGGAGACTGCTCGTGCTTTGTTATTCCAGATGAAAGCCCCTAAGCAATTTTGGGCGGATGCTGTTTCTACAGCCACCTTTCTGATTAATCGTATGCCTTCTACAGTCCTTGGTGGAGATATTCCCTACAATGTTTTATTTCCTAACAAAATATTGTTTCCAGTCGAGCCACGGGTGTTTGGTAGCACATGCTATGTTCATGATGTACGGCCCCACATTACTAAACTGGATCCCAAAGCATTAAAGTGTGTATTCCTGGGATACTCTCATCTCTAAAAAGGTTATCGGTGCTATTCTCCAGAACTTAACAAATACTTGGTCTCAACTGACATGGACTTTTCTGAGACAACACCATTTTTCTTCCCATTGACCACGCATCCAAGATAGGGGGAGGAAACATCACCAAATAAGCAATCAGAGGTGGCACCTCCAGCTGAGCAATCAATTGTTGAAGTGTCTTCTATTAAGCAGTCAGTTGATGATGAACCTCCAGCTCCAGCAAGACCACCAATTGTTCAAGTTTATTCCAGGAGGCAAGAGGCCAATGATACATGTCCTGTACCAACTCCTTCGTCATCTGATCCTTCAACAAATGACCTTGATAAACCTATTGGTCTTCGTAAAGGTACACGTCAATGCACTCTTCCTAGACCTAATTATTCCATTGCTAATTTTGTTTCCTATGATCACTTATCTCCTTCATCTAGATCTTTGATTACCTCTCTAAACTCTATTTCAATTCCTAAGACAGTGAAAGAGGCCTTATCTCATCCTGGTTGGTATAATGCTATGATTGAGGAGATAAAAGCTCTTGATGACAATTATACATAGGACCTGGTGGATTTAGCCAAAGGCAAGAAGGCTGTGGGATGCAAATGGATCTTTGCAGTTAAATGTAATGCAGATGGCTCAGTAGCTCGATTTAAAGCAAGATTGGTGGCTAAAGGCTATGCACAGACTTATAGAGTGGATTACTCTGATACTTTCTCCCCAGTTGCCAAGCTCACTTTTGTTCGCTTATTCATTTCTATGGCTACCTCTCAGAATTGGCCCCTGCACCAGTTGGATATCAAGAATGCCTTTCTTCATGGTGACCTCCAAGAAGAAGTGTATATGGAGCAACCACCTGGTTTTGTTGCTCAGGTGGAGTATGGGAAGGTTTGTTATTTAAAAAAATCCTTGTCTGGTTTGAAGCAAAATCCTTGTGCTTGGTTTGGTAAGTTTAGTGAAGTAGTTTAGGAGTTTGGATTGAAGAAGAGCAAATGTGATCATTCAGTTTTTTACAGACAATCAGCAACTGGCATTATTCTCCTTGTCGTATATGTAGATGACATTGTCATTACAGGCAGTGATAATGCAGGGATTTCTTCTCTCAAGTCTTTCTTGCATTCCAGATTTCACACGAAAGACTTAGGCCAGTTGAAATACTTCTTAGGAGTTGAAGTAACAAGAAGCAAGAAGGGTATTTTTCTATCTCAGAGAAAGTATGTCCTTGATTTGCTTGCAGGAACTGGAAAATTGGCAGCTAAGCCTTGCAATACTCCAATGATTCCCAATGTACATCTAACAAAAGTTGATGGTGATCCTTTTGATGATCCAGAGAGATACAGGAGGCTAGTGGAAAAATTAAATTATCTCACTGTGATGACTCGACCAGACATTGCTTTTGCAATAAGCATTGTTAGTCAGTTCATGTCTGCACCTACAGTCAAACATTGGGAAGCTTTGGAGCAAATCTTATGTTACTTGAAAGGAGCACCTGGACTTGGTATATTGTATAGCAATCATGGGCATACTAGCATTTAGTGTTTTATAGATGTAGATTGGGCTGGATCCAAGACTGATAGGAAATCCACTACTGGCTATTGTGTCTTCGTAGGAGGGAACTTAGTACCATGGAAGAGTAAGAAGCAAAATGTTGTATCTCGATCGAGTGCAGAATATGAGTATAGGGCTATGACACAGTCTACGTGTGAAATCATGTGGATATATCATCTTTTGACTGAAGTTGGGATGAAGCATTCTATGCTAGCAAAACTATGGTGTGATAATCAAGCTGCTCTTCACATTGCCTCGAATCCAGTGTATCATAAGAGAACTAAACACATCGAGGTTGATTGTCATTTTGTTCGTAAAAAGATTCAGGAGCACTTGATTTCCACTGGATACGTGAAGACAGGAGAACAATTAGCTGATTTATTCACAAATGCTTTAAATGGGACCCAAGTTGATTATCTTTGTAACAAGCTAGGCATGATCAATATCTATGCTCCAGCTTGAGGGGGAGTGTTATAGAATCTATATATTTGCTGTATATCTTCTCTAAAGTTGACTTTCCTAAATTAGCTAGCATGATTATAGGGGCAGATTTGTAGGGATTATATTGGGCAGATTTGTAGGGTAATTTTTTTTATTTATTTCCTTAGTTAGTCTTCCTGTAAGTGCATATAAAGGCCTTTTGTATTTGAATATAATGATCAGAAAGTATTCTTCTTTCTGTTCTATATTTTCTGTCTTATTTCACAGCCAAAGGTAGAAAACATTAAGAACAGTCAATTCAATAATTAAAAAAATATGGGCTTTAGGCTGGGCTTGAACTTTAATGAGAATTTCATGTCAGTATAAAGCTTAAATTGAGTCAGAAGGTTAAACCAAGCCAGGCTAGGGCCTAAGACATCACCGTTTAAGCCTATAGCCTAGCATGGCCCAATATCACCACCACCACTCATGCATTTCTGCAAACTGCAAATTGAGATACAGAAGAATAAAGTTGGTCTGGTGTGCCATATCAAACAACAATTTCAAGACTCAGTGCTAACAACTGTTCAAACCACTCAACCTACAAATAAAACTTCTCAATTAATAGGTTTTGCAAAATTATATTATTAACATAGAAAAAATATAAAATAAAATAACATAACAGTTACAACTTTGGTTGCAATTTGCAAAACTGTTAAAGCATATGCATATTTACAGGATTGCATATTCATGAACAAAACAACAAATAGGTTTTAACCACTTAACAGCTACCTTAAAGTAAACAAAGGTCCCTGAATATAAAGTTCTAAGATGGAATAAGAGATTTTAACAGCCAATGAAGAAGGCATATTCTCTTTGATTAAAAAATAGAAGTGACCAGATCATATCTTCAGAACTTATGTGCATATAGACATTTCATAATTTTAGAGACCACTTTTTGTTCAGTTTCACTTATTGTTAATCTAAGCATGATGAAGATATCTCAATTTAATGCCATAAGTTTATTCATTTATATAGCCACTATGCGTATAAACTAAACTAAAGCATTTTTCAAGAACATACCAGTGTTTCAAAAAACATCCTTGATGCTTCTTTACGAGTTTTACTAGCTAATATATTGTCAAGAGGCAGGTTCTTCCTTCCATGTAGTTCTTCCTTGTCAAACAAAGCCTGCAAATACTTGGCAACAGCCCTGTGGGTACATGTATAAGTTAGTTATTAAAATGTAATATCCATAAAATCAGTTTAAATAAAAAGTTAAAGACTACAATCAGCCCAAAACAGCAAAAGTAGTGCTATAACACTAAATCCGGTTAAGACACATTGAGTTTTGTTAGACTGTGAGACCATGTGAATCAAACAGAATCATCTGCACACAACCGTATCATAAGAAACTTTTCAAGTGAAAAACAAAATTTCATTGTAACAGATAATTTGAACCAAGGCAGTACTTAGGAACCCCTCCCCCCACCCTTTCTTCCGAGGCATCAGTCAGTTTTGAATCCCACCGACCACAACCGATCAACCAAACAGCCAGTTTTCGCTTCTCACTGCTCTATTGCATATGTGGCAAATATCCACACTGCTTCACCACTTAAGCAGCGCTTTTAACATCACTGGACCTGACCTGACCAGTTGGGTTGGGGCAAGCATTCGGTTTATGCCCACCCCTATAAGGCATTGGATTGCAGCTAGTTTAAAAGCTATTACTTCAGGTGATAAAATACATATATAACCAGAAGATCAGCAAGAACAACATAACTTCAGGTCAGGTTGTCAGTTACAAATGTTATGGAAATATCCCCAAGTTACAACACAAAAATGTAAGGGCAGTTATTTGCAATGAGAGAAAGCTTGTTATTAATACTCTGCATAAACAAACCTGGTTCGGGAAGACCATCCACTATTTTCAAGGTGAGTTCCTTCAGCACATGGTATATAGTTGTCATCATCTTCAACTATTTCATCATCACCAACATTCAAAAACCCTGGAAATAGAGAGAGAGAGAGAGAGAGAGAGAGAGAGAGAGAGAGAGAATGGATTTAAATAGATTATAGAGCTTAAATAGCAGTAATAGTTACTCCACTTGCTTGTTCTACCATTCATTGTCTATAGTCATTGACATATAAGCAATATTTTTCCAACAAACAAGGTGGAACCAAGCGTATAGCTCCTTTCTTGTCTTTTGATTGGCCACCCCCTTCAACTTTACCACTTCATTAGGACTGGTGGAATTGGGAGTTTGAGACCATAAATTTTAAATTAACTGGATCCATGACTTAGCAACAGGAGAGTACACACGCACAGGATTGTTTGAAGCACCCATGGCCTGGTGCCTTCAAAATGTCAACACCACGGCAAGTGCCATAGCCATGGTGGATGTCAGCACAATGGATGGTTTTTGGTAGAATGACACAATTATCCCCTTAATTTTTAGTGGCCTTAATTATTATCTATGTCATACCTATATATGCTATGATGTAAGTGTTAATTAGTTAAAAGTGCTCATTTCCAATACAGAAGAGTCTTCCTTGCATACTCTCTACTTCAACCCTTTTGCAGTTCTCACTATGGCCCTAGTCATCCTTCCAAAAGAGATCTAATTTATCAATCATTTCATAACAGATATAATTTATCAACCATTTCATATCAAATAATAAGGAAACTACAAATACAATGCCAACTGGACAGGTGAACAACTTACATAAATCTATTTTTTAAAATGGTTATATGTGTGTTGACACATAAAACAATTGGACAACAATCAACAACATAAGATTTAGAAGCAAACCTGTGTCATCAGCAACTGTGGCGTTTTCCTGCATCATATAGCTTGCTCAATTAGGTATGCATCAAACAGTTTGGAAGGGATGGACTTACAGAAAATAGTCTACAGTCATCTTAATATGGAGCCAAGGAAAAAGCACATAAAATTTTACTTCAAATACCAAATTTCTGTGGGCTAAAGGAGCTATAAGCAAATAAGATAAATTTACCCACAGATAAATTGCTTTAATAGAAAGAGAAAAAAAGGATCCAAATTCAACAATGGAAGTTATATATTCCTATCAACAAATCAGTTGTCTCAGAAGCTTAAACTATTAGGTAAAAGTTCAAAAATGGTTTATATTTTATATCTCTAATACACCCCTTCAAATTGGGCTTGAAATGTGAACAATTTTTAATTTTTTGGGTGGCTATAAGGATTGAACTCTTGATCATTTATTCATAGAAACTCTGATACCATGTCAAAAAAATCAGTCATCCCAAAAGCTTAAGCCATTAGATGGATATTCATAAATGGTTTTATATTTTATCCCTCTAACAAGTACAATCATGTAATAAGAATAAACAAAATTCCATATCCAAACAATATTTCATATCTCAAACAAAAGTTAAAAATTCCATATCTATATTGGCATGGATGGGAACTAAACCAGGATAACCATGTTACCTATATGTTATGGTCATACAACAGGCATTTGGCTTGAAACTTCTGCCTCCATAGGCAAAAAGGGTATGAAGAACAAATCTATACTTAAAGTGTTCAGAATGCATTTAGATAGTTATTAGTATTTTCATATTACACTGTCATTGTTAAATATGTTTCAGGAATCAATACCAAGATTCAGACAGGATTGCATTGCAACAACAAAATGACAAAACAGAAAAAGGATCAACAATCAAAATATTGGCAATGGACATATTTGCAGAAAAAAAAAATAGTGATTTTAGTTGTGAGGAAACACATGAACATGATACACAAGGGACTTCAGCTTCACTATTATGTCCAGTACCTGCTCCTGGTTTTTTAAGATCCAAATTTTATTACCGAAGCTATAATTTGCTCAGTTTTACTCTACAAAAATTTAGTTTCATCCAGCAAGAAGCCCAAGCATAATTAAATTAAGAGTAAATTACTTCAACCTTCCCTCTATTTTGCACTTCTTACACAAATCCCCCTTTACTTTCAAAACCTACAACAACCTCCATTGTCTTTCATAAATGCGCTACACATGAACTTAAATTGTTGAAAATACCCTTAATTGAGTAGTAAAATTTTTTCCTTTTAAATTTTATATCTAGTCCCCTATGCAGAATTAATCTCATGTGAATCTTTATGTAATATATGAACCTTTTTCACAAAATACCAAAATAAAGATACTAAAAACACATTTTCTTTTTACACGTTTTGCACAAAATGCAGAAAAATGCCTACAGAGTTATTGTTTTTTATTTTTATTTTTTTTATATTTTGTTAAAAATTCATAAATTATAAAGAAACCCACATGAGACCATTTCTATAGAGGGACCAAACATGGAGTTTAAAAGAAGAAGACTTTACTACTCGACTAAAGGTTTTTACAACAATTAATAGCCAATTGGATTTATGTGTTGCGTTTTTATAAAATACAAGGTAGTTTAGTGTACGTTTTGAAAATAGAGGGGGGTTTGTGTAAAAGTGAAAAATAGAGGGGAGGTTAGAGTAATTTATTCTTAAATTTAATAAATCAAATTATAACAACAATTAAACTACAGTATAATTATAACAACAACAGAATCCCACAAACATCAGATATCATGACAGATCTTTTAAATACAAATTACAAGGAGAACTTACTTCATTATGATCCACCACAGGATTATCAACAGCTGAAACTTCTGGATGCATAGTACTCAGTATACCAGCTTCCTGACAGGTTGAGTTTTGTTCATCGTTCAGAGAAGTCTCCTTTGCATGTAAACAATCTACTCTAGTATTTTCACTGTACATGCAGCAAGACCTTGAGATTTTGTCATCACACCCCAAGCCAAATGCAGGAATTTGATCCACATTTAAGCCCTCAAGTTTGCTGTTTCCATTCTCCTCCGTAGGTAGGACTCCATTAAAGGAAGCTTGGTTATTAATATGTTCACCCATTTGCTTAGAGTCAGTATTGAAGGATGCATATAAATTATAAGTTGCTTCAGAACCATCTGTGTGCACTTGCGTTCTGATTACAACACTATGTTCTGCAGTTTCCTTAGCACCTACTCCACTTCTGTCACTTCCATCCTCTACAAGTTTATTTTCTAAAACTGGGAGTGTATTCAAGCTCTGAGCAGTTGGCATGCTCAATATATCTGTTTGCATAGAACCTTCAACATCATTAGATTTATCCATGAGAGCCACTGATGCCGTAGAGTCATCTGGCAGACAGGTGTTATTTTCAAAGACAGATTCAGTTAGGTATGTCGACTCAAGTCCATGGGCAATAGAGCCATTTTCTGCATCAGAAACCTCAATATTTCCTCCACCATTCTTCATTTCAGCAATTTGAGAGCCATCAAGCTCTTTCACATGAGAGATAACATCTGTATGTCCATGAGTGTCAGGTATCTCGACATGTTGCACTTCCCCATCACCTTGGAGTGCCAAAGGCTCAATGTTCCTCTCCAAACCATGAAATTCAGTGACATTTATTTGAGCATATGACTCTCTATCATTTTTAGCTTCAATGAAACAAGTATCCGTATCATAATCACAGATCTTAATTCCAGTCAGATCAAATGTCTCATTTTGCAAAAATATTAAATCTGCCGACACACCTGAAATAAATGTAAAATGACTCAGGTAAGGCTATTCCATGAATAGTCGCAATCTAGTTCACTCTGAATTAAACAAATGAAAATGTGTCATAAGAATATTGATCTTCACATGCACTCATGAAGATGAGCATTAAGAAACAACATTTTGCAGAAAACTTTTGTTTTTACCCAAAATTTCCACAGCAGACATATCAAATGCTATCATAAAGTTATTAATGAAAAAATTAACATTATAGAAAACATTGACAAACCAAAATATATCTGTAACACCCTAACAGGATCTTGGTAATAATAAAATCTTACTGCAAATAATACAATAACACAGAATTACAGCACATGTAAAATTTGAAACACTCACACACTAATACAAAATAACATAAGATGTAATAAGGATAGCCACTCTGGTTTCCAAGACCAGAGACTTCAAAAGTTCCTAACCAAGTTCCTAATCCTTGCCTTACGAATGTTATATTTCAATCCAGTAACTACCACATGACTAACTACTAATACAGTATAACTACTATTAACTATCCCATTCAGACCCTGCTACATGTTCGGTTATTTCCTATCTATTTTCTTATGCTTTGGTTGCCTAACAATACCCTATGGGTTTCACCTTGACCTCAAGGTGAAAGTTTGGCAAATGATGCATAGGTTGGGAAATCATGGTGACAATGGCATTAGAATTGGACCCAATGACAGCCACTGTGTAGTGTTGCTGAAGAGAGAGGGACAAAGGACCAACATTCTTAAGCAGCGCAATCCTTTATCTGGCAGCTTCAAAGGCGATCTTTGGGTGAGCATGGGTGCACACATCCCTTGGACCTAGGTTCCCATATGACTGAGTGGAAGGTTCACCATCAAACATTCCAAGTCTCATTTGGACCATTAGTGTGGTCACCAAAGCTCCTTTCACATCAGCTTCACTTAACAAGCTTTTCTTTACAGCATCCTATGTGTGCAAGCCCAAGAAAGGCCCATAGTGTAGATCCAAACCTGCTTTAATGGCATTGGCAACAGCTTCTTCTGGCGTTTGTACATTTTGTTGGTTATTGTAGAGCACTCCAACAGAGTCATAGTCCAATACGAAGTACCCATTAAGACGCTGCTAACCACAAACTGTTCACCATTGAAACTAATTGTGTCATTCATGCCAACAATGACTTCTAGAGTCTTACCACATATTCCCGTCCCAATCCCGTGGGTTGGTTGTTACAATGGCTTGGTTCCTTCTGCCCCATCACTCTCCACTAATTTCTCAGCATGGGCATCAGGGTCTCAATGG
This sequence comes from Dicorynia guianensis, assembly GCA_037013595.1. NCBI lineage: Eukaryota > Viridiplantae > Streptophyta > Magnoliopsida > Fabales > Fabaceae > Dicorynia > Dicorynia guianensis. The sequence continues at coordinate 40,625,921 of JASUAB010000010.1, read as the reverse complement.
TCTCCCAATACTTTTGGCAACTTCCCCGTTGTCATTAGTGGCTTCCTTTTTTGCACCATGGTCTAGCGCACGGTTTTTTCATGTTGGGCCATTGGAACAGCCATCTTTTCTTCTGCCACCCATGTCTTCATTCTCTAGACCACCTTTCATCTTGACCCAAAGCAGTTTTGGCCCAGGTGGTTTAGTCCCAATGTGTCCCCATGTTCCCTACACCGTGTTGCACTCCAATTTGTTGGGTTGTGTCATGTTAGCCAACATTTTGTTAGGCAAAATTCAAATTTTCCCCTCTAAGTCAGACCTCTATGCTCCACAAGAATGGCCAAAACAATTGTGATTCTGGGGAGAGAATCCCTCATAACCACCACACTTTCGTCCAAAATGGTCAGCCTTTCTTTAATGCATTCCATTTCTCCTCTGATCAAGCCTATCTCTTTCTCCAAATCCTCAATTCTTTCTTCCATTGCTGTATCCAACATCCCCTAGGATCTTTTGCTCTAATACTGATCAATAGGATATTGGTAATAATAGGATCTTCTTACTAAAAATAATACAATTACATAGAATTACTGTACATGTTGAATTTGAAACACACAAACAGACAGAAAATTACATTAAACAAAAAAAATCTATCTTATAATTAAGATAACCCAATCTATCATGTAATCAGGATGTTTCAAGGCCCAATGACCTCCAAAGTTCCTAACCAAGTTCCTAACTTCCTTGCCCTCTAACTTACTATGGTTATATTATCAACCTAGTAACTACCACATAACTAACAACTAATACAATATAACTACTATTAACTACCCCATTCAAACCTTGCCACAATAAGGAATTCTGAGTAAGGGATAAATTTTATTCCTTGCTCTTGAATACAGAACTACAGTGCTTAAATAAAGATGGGTATGGTTAGAGTACATTGGATAAGGATAAGGGTTAAATCTGGTGACTATCTACAAGATAAAGAAAATCCTAATTTAAATGTGAAACTGTATAATCCTATCTTAAAAATACAAGATAAACTATTACATATGTAAAGAGGATAAATATCGACATTATCTACACTCTCCCTCAAGCTGGGCTAAATATATTCTATTTAAGTCTTCAAAGGATTTAATGTCTGCAACTTGCAAATTTGTAGGAGCATACATGAGCAGAAATGATCCTTCTTCCAGCTTCTCTTTGATGAAATGCCCATCAAACTCCACACGTTTTGATTGGTCATGGTGAACCAGATTTTTGGCAATACTAATTGCAGACTAATTATCACACAGTACCTGAACAGGCTTGTTCACTTCAATTTTCATCACTTGTAGTAGCCTCTTTAACCACTTCCCTTCACAGAACCCTTGAGCAAAGAACCTAAATTCAGCCTCCGCACTACTTCTAGAGAAAACCAACTGTTTCTTACTACGCCAACAAAGATTTTCCCATACGTATGTGCAGTAACTTGAAGTTGACTTTAGCTCTTGAATAGGTCCAACCCAGTCAACAACACTATATACTTCCATATCTCTATTTGTATTTTTCCAGAACATCACTCCTAATCCTGGAGTCAATTTCAAGTACCTTTAAATTCTGTAAACGCATCTTCTTCTTTGGGGCTATTCATGAATGGGCTAACCACACTTGCATAGAAACCTATATCAGGTCTAGTGTGGGCCAGATATATGAGCTTTCCCTCCAGCCTTTAATACCTCCCTTAATCAACTGGAGGACTTTCTTCCGCAACACCAAGTTTTGTAGTGGCATCTATAGGTGTTTTGGCTGGTTTACAACCTATCGTCCCTGTTTCCTTCAGAAGACATATGGTGCATTTTCGTTGGAAGACAGAAATCCCTTCTTTTGAATGTGCAACCTCCATGCCTAAGAAATATCTTAGGTTTCCCAAATCTTTCATTTCGAATTCTCTTGCAAGAAGCTCCTTGAGCTTTCTCATTTCACTCAGATCATCTCCAGTCACTATTATATATCATCTACATATACTATAAGAAGAGACAACTCTCCTCCAAGGGAGTGTCTGACAAAGAGAGTATGGTCTAACTGACATTGTATATATCCATAGCTTCTAACCACCCTTGTGAATCTATCAAACCAAACCCTGGGAGATTGCATGAGCCTGTACAATGATCTTCTAAATTCACACACCTTATTTTTTGTATTTTCAGATTCTAACCCCAGAGGAATTTACAAGTACACTTCTTCCTCTAATTTCATGTTTAGAAAAGCATTCTTCACGTCCAATCGGTGAAAAGGCCAATCCAAATTAGAGCAGAACCCGGATACTGTTTAGTTTAGCCACAAGAGCAAAGGTCTCTAAGTAATCTATGCTGTATGACTGAGTTAATCCTTTTGCTACAAGACCGGCTTTGTACCTTTCAATCTGCCCATCTTCTCTGTATTTCACAGTAAATATCCACTTGCAGCCTAGAGGACTTTTTCAAGTGGGCAAATCCATAATTTCCCAAGTCCTATTCTTTTTCAAGACTTGAATTTCTTCCAGCACTGCTTTCTTCCATTTAGTTGTTTAAGAGCTTCTTGTACATTAGAGGGAACATGTATCTTATCCAAAATTGTCACAAAAAGATCAAAGATAGGTGAGAGACTCTCATATGATACATAATTTCTTATTGGATGCTGTGTACAAGATCTAACTCCTTTTCTCAAAGCTATGCGCCAACTGAGGGTCAGATCATTATTACCACCAATTTCACTTACCCTGAGGTTTGGTTCAAATGTTTGATCAAATTCTAGGTAAGCTAGTGATTCTATCTTGTCTTGATTGAGTCTCTCACTGGTAGGCTCAATGTCAGTATCCATTCTGTCAACCTCTGGTTGGTTGAGTGGGTCAACTTCTGGTTGGATGAGGGGGATTTTGGGCGGAGTTTTGTTCTAAATTTAAGCTTGCATTTCAAGGAGAGTCTGGGTCAGGTTGATTAAGTTCTTGTTCTTGAGGAGACTCGGACAAAGGTAGCAGAGATGGTCTTGGGATGTACCAAAACTAATATTCCAAACTGGGAGTCTTTTTTCTCCCGCTGAATGTTAGTTTTTGTGGTAAAATGGCTGATCTTCAAAAAATGTGACATCGATGGTATTATAGAATTGCTTGGTTTTAGGGGAATAATATTTGTACCCCTTTGGACGAGCAGAATATCCAAGAAATATGCATTTAATAGATTTAGGATCAAGTTTACCCCAAAATTGTTAGTGAATATGGAAAAAAACCATACACCCAAAGACCTTTAATGGGATGTTTGAGAGGAATCAAGTATTATAAAAAGATTGTAGGAAGACTTGACTTGGTGTGGTGGCTTAGAACTCTTAAGCATCCTATTGATTAGGTAGGTTGCCGTAAGTATTGCTTCCCCCCAGATGTGTTTGGGAACATTTGTCGAGAACATGAGTGATCTAGCCACTTCCAAGAGATGTCGGCTTTTGTGTTCAACCACCCCATTTTGTTGGGGTATGTCAACGCATGAACTTTGATGAATGATTCATAGACTGGATAGGTAAATTGCCAAGGATGGAATTGAAACATTCTTTTTCATTATCAGTTCTTAGACTTGAATTTTGGTGTGAAATTGATTTTGGATCATGAAGTTGAAGTTTTGGAAGATTTGCCCTGTTTCAGATTTGTCTTTCATGAGAAATACCCAGGTGAGTCACGTATGGTCATCAACAAATGTAGGAGCTAGCAAGCACTAGTTATATTTTTTATTCGGGATGTTCCCCATATATCACTATGCATGAAGGAGAAAGGGTGAGTGGCTTTGTATGGTTGAATATGGTAAGTGCTTCGAACGTGTTTGGAATATTGACACACTTCACACTGAAAAGAAGTTGGAGTTTTATTCTTGAAGACTTGAACAATGAGGGAATAACTTTCCAATATACACAAAATTTGGGTGACCTAGTATATATTGCCATAGCATGATAGCACTCCTATTATTGGATTGAGAAACATAGGAACAAGCTAAATTTTTGGGAATTAAACAGCTGACATGAGCCCTTCTAGTCTGAGGATCCTCTTTCTTGAGGAGATAGAGTCCTGAACATGCCTGAGCACTACCAATCATCCTCCCCAAACCTGAAGCCTAAAATTCACACAGTTCATCTGAGAAATTAGCAACACTTTTCAGGTCACGAGTAATTTTATGTACTGATAACAGATTGCAATCTAGTTTAGACACAAATAGAACAAAGACTAGAGTGAGGTCCGTTGAGATAACAATGGAACCTATCCCCGCAACTTTTGAGAGTGATCCGTCTACTATTCAAACTGTCCAATTTTCATGGCAAGTTCTGAAATTGGTCAACTGACTAATATCTCCGGTCATGTGATTGGAGGATATTGAATCAATGATCCAATCATTTGTCAATTCACGTTTTGCATTGAAAGCACTAATAAGATCACCTTTGTAGGCTATTGAACCACAGGCTATAGTAGTGGATTGGTTCTGTCCAAACATTTTCTGCAGTAATTCTATTTGCTTCTTGCTAAACAGAACATTCTCTATTTTTGGGTTTTCTTCAAAGGCAGCAACATTCCCATGACCTTCTCTTTCTCTCGCCAATTTCCAATCAGTAGGCTTCCCATGTATTTTCCAGCAGTTCTCATAAGTATATCCAAACTTCCAGCAGTGGTCACACCATGGAAGATTTTTCTTGGAGTTATTGTTGGGCTGATTCCCTGTCACAATCAAGGCAGAATTCTCCTGAGAACTTGGTGCAGGTTGGCAGTCCATCATTACTTTCTTTCTACTTTCTTCTCTTCTCACCTCAGAGAATACTTCTTTAATATTGGGCAGAGGCTTTGTTCCCAACAGTCTTCCACGACATCACCAAGTTCTTTAGATAGCCCAGCTAGGAACTTGTAAATGTGTTTCTTCTCAACAATCTTATTGTCGAGAGTTACATATTCAGTACACTTCCAATCATTCTCTTCTAGCATATCTAATTGCTGCCAATATCTATGGAGGGTTTTGAAGTAAGATCTCCTTGCCTTAGGTCATGTATATTGCTTTCAATCTTGAACAATTTAAAGGTATTTTCAACATTTTAATCTCCAATGTCATTGCTCATGGAATTGATTCACTAAGGCATCACCATGTTTTTCTCTATTTTCCACGACCAAAACTGTGGGTCACCTTTCTTTGGCTGAACTGCAAGGCCTGTGAGGTAGTCATCTTTTCCCCTTCCGCAAATGCACATCAACAAGGACTGTGACCATTGTAGATAATTCTGGCCATTTTGTGTCCAGTGATGCAGGTGAAGTTCCCATCAGATGTGCACCTTGGCTGGTATTCATGTTGCCTTGATTGGGATGTTCAGAGGAGCAGGACGGGTCTTTTCTTGGTTAGGGTTGGTTTCTGGTAGGGAGGATAAGTGGCTTCTGTCAGAGGCCATTTTGGATAAAGGCAATGAGGTGTTTTGGTTTCAGAGGTGGCTTTCACACCACGAGAAGGGATAAATTTTATTCCTTGCTCTTGAATACAGAAATACAATGCTTAAATAAATGGGTATGGTCAGAGTACATTGGATAAGGATAAGGGCTAAATCTGGTAACTATCTAAAGGATAAAGAAAAATCCTAATTTAAATGTGAAACTGTATAAACTTATCCTGAAAATAAAAGATAAACTGTTACATATGTACAGAGCATAAATATCGACAATATCATTCCACACACGTTGGGTTATTTCCTATCTATTTTCTTACGCTTTGGTTGCCTAACACACCCCAAGTAGTCCAACTAGCCAAAGACAATTTGAGAGAGGCCAAACCACAGTCCAAAATGCCAAGCCCAAGTTCTCTTGTAATAGGGCTCTATGTGCTTATATATGCAGCAATCTAAGCCTATGCAATTGATGTGGGGTTCAAGGTATCACGATAGCAGAAGCATAGTTTGAGACAAGATTCCACAAGGCATAAGAGACTTGACTTTGAGACAAAAAGGTTATCAATAAACTGGACACAACATTTTCTCATAAAGATTTTCCTACTTTGGGAGAAGGGGAGGACAAAGGTTTGAGCATATGATCTTGATCAATATAGCTCAACACACATACAGACACACGCATGTGAGCAACTTACCAGTAAAAATGGGTTTGTGGAAAATTTCATCCTCAAGAAACTGCCTTTGAATCATCAAAATCTCACAGCGAGTACAAGGAGCTTTCTTCCGTATGCGACGTATGTCTTCAGTATTTGTCAACTGGTGGCGTATTGTACTTGAGAAGAAAAAAGCCAAATGATTAGTACTCTACAATGAGACAAAAGCATGATCCGCTATAAGGTGAGAAATTGATGTGAAATTGATGTGGTATTGTAATTTCTTAATTAAATTCAAACATGAGCAATAGAAGATTTGTTGCGAATAACAGCTATCACTAGCCAATTCATGCAGGATCAGTCCTCAAGATATCCTTCAGAAAATCTACAACAATCTATAGTTGGTCTGCTGTCTGCTATCTAGGACATGCTGGATACTATTAAATTGAGATTTGGGACCAAACAAAGGGTCATCATTTGAGGGCATAAAAATGCATCACGTACACCATTATACCAATAGGTTTGGGGTAACCTTTGTATTAAATAATGCTTAGAAATTTCAGTACATTCAAGAATTTTCCTCTTTCTTCCATGGGATAAACTAATAGAGCGCTAACAATTTTAGCTATAACTGTAATATGTCAGGTACAACCAGGGTACCACAAGGCAAATGTGGCTACATTATGCATATGCAAGTGATGCAGCTAATTTGAGGAAAAAAAAAACTAGAATAATTCATATAGCTCAAAAACATCACAATATAAGACTTAATTGCAGATCAAGTCATAAAAAAGCACTAACATCATAATATTATTATAAATAGACATACCGACTACATAGAAACAAAAGTTCATAGTCACACACAATAAAATATAAATCAAGTTATGAAATTCAAAATTTTAAAACATAAGTTAAAAGTGTTTCCAAGCTCTCTGCCCTCCCTAAGAACTCTACCCTCTCTAAAAACAGTTTCATATCCTCTGTTTGAGGCTTGATATGAATCACAGATCCTCTGCCAAGAAGTGGAGGCAAGCGGGGTAGAAAACCTAATTTAATCTCTACTGCTGATCCTTGTTGGACTATTTAGTTCAGACTTAGTTCTTTGACTCAATTATCCCTTTATTTGACATACCCATTGGATGTCAAGTGATTTAAGTGAGTGGGTAAAGGAGTAAAACTGCCAAAAATTGCAAAAATTGCAGATGTACTGCCTCAGCTACATCACAGGATAAGCAGCGCATCAGGGCTGTATTGTGAAATTTGAAGTGCATCACAATGTCCGATGCAGTGGACTCAAAAGCTGCATTACCTTTTTCATGATGTGGCCACATTTAACAACACTAGGTCCAACAAACAACCCATCAACTAGTTCCTCCCAGGCAATTATATATAGAAGCATGAAAAAATTGCAAAAGATCAATTGCCATTATTATCCTTCTATAATTTACCCAGCTCTTACAGCCACAAGAACAGAATTATCTCCAGATACATTGACCACAGAAAAGCCAGACACAGCAAAAAGTTGAGAGTGATAGATCTTTAGAATGTTCAAAGTCAGTGGACAAAAATATATTTTCTTCCACTTTTTAGATTAATAAAACAAAGAACATGGGTAGGCTAAACCAATGGACATTATAGGAACATACTCGCCATGCAAGACCATTGTATCATCCATAAGCACCTTCCTTTTTGAGGCACTAGTGCGTGGGGCAGAACGATGACGTTTTATTGATGCTACTTCAGGGGCAGTTGGGGTGGGTTTCATTTTCAAAGCTGAAGATCTTCTTCCAACTAGGGCAACAACAATTTCATTTCAGCCATAATCTTATTCTCAGAAAAGAAAATTGCAATCAAATATATATAGCCAGAATCATTAAGAAGGGAATCCTTTGATACCTAATATGGAAGACAGTAGATCATCATCATCAGGAATGAACTCCACAGTTCTCTTGGATTGAGTCCCCCCATATGACTCAACCAAATCCACACTCTGCGCTGTCAAAGTACTGTCAGTGAAACTACGCTTTTTACCAGACATGCATTTTACCCCAGCAGAACCTTTATTGCCTCCAGCCATATCCTGATTGTCAGGTGTAGAATCCATCAGCAAATCATTCTGTACACCATCAATTCCACATGCTAATGAGAGCATTTTTTCAGGCTCTGGCACATCAGATGCAGCAGATTTGTTTATACTTTCCACTTGATTTTCACAAAGGATATGACTCTCAAGTTGCTCATCCGACTTTCCCAAATCTGGGAGAATTTCATTAGATATAGATGGCTCTATAGCCTGATCATTACCTAAAGCAGGATCTGAAACATTGGTTACAAGAACCCAATCACCTGCAAAAAGTGAAACAGACAAATCACCAGTAAAATAGATTTCAGCATATTTGCATCAGTCTATCAGACAGATTAATCATACCTATTAAGAAAGTAGTTAAGGGAGAAGAGAATCAGCCCAAAATCTATGGGAGTACTATCCATAAACCTTCTAACACAAAAGAATTTAGAAAATTCAAACAGAGCATGTAGCAAAACACTCAGAAGAAAATTAATCTTGGACAAACATGCATAAGTCAACTCAACTTCATGGTGGAATGGCTGTTAATATCACTAACAAAATTGAGTCCATGCAATATAGAAATTAAAACTGTATTATCATAACAGAATTCCCTGTAATGTATAATTCATTCCACACTTGAAGAGAGAAAAATGCATAAAGGAAGAGAGAAAAAAAATATTTACTTTTACATAACATGTGAAAAGATGAACTGGCAAATTATTACCATCAACAGGTGAAACTTCAAGCTGGCTCAAGTGGGAGGTGGACGGCTGAAGATGTAATTCAGTAGATTGTATAGTAGTGCGAGCAACATGGTCCAGAGCCTTTGCTTCTTTCAGAGCATGAAAGACCTGAGCTTCCACATCAACAACCTCTGGTATCCCAAGTGATTCTAGAGGATGTACAGCATTAGGTATGTTGGCCTCATCACAGGGGCAAGATTCCCCCTCATTATTACCAGTGTCAATGCCATTCACAGTTCCATGTTCTGATGACATGTGAACATCCTTCAAATGACCATCTAATTCTGGCTCTTGAGAACCATTTAAGTTGTACAAGAGTTTGTAAGAGTGGTCTTCCACATCAGATGTAACATGAGAACATGTAGGAGAAGCAAGAATTTCATTCATAACAACCCCTCTGGAAACTACACACTTCACAACAGATTGGTCCAGAGGATCCACAACTTGTTCATCATTTATCACAACTCCATCATTCAAATCTTCCAACTTCTCTGGTATATCAGAAGAATTAGTTGTCCCCTCTTTACATTCTGGTACCAAGGGTGCAGAGTTCCTTTTATTTGTAGGCACCATCAAGTGTGATGACATTAGGAAGTGATTATCTGCTGCTAAATTCTCATCCTTACTCATAACACATGCCAAATGCTCCTGTTGCTCTCTTTTGCCATCCAAATGTACAAAGGAGTCATCCTCTGCATGTTGCAAATCCATATCACCATCTACGTTCACAAAATTCTGTAAAGAGCAAACAATTGCATCTTTCTCCAAATGGTGAGCACTGCAAGAATTTAGCGTGCTCTCCACTGACAATAATTCTGCAGAACTATGATATTCTCCTTCATTAATAACCTGGCCCACCGGAGTATGGAAAAAGTTTTGCTCTTCAAATCTAGGAGTAGATAGACCTTGAGCACATTTGCCGACTTCAGTGGCAGTGGGTAGACCATCAATCTGTTCAGAAGGGATCAATTCATACATTAAGTCCAGAAGAAATACTATTCTCAAGTCTAAACGGAGCAATAACATGAACTATCCATGCTTCCATCCACCCTCCAAAAGAGAGAAAAATAGACACAATGAAAAAAGAAGTAAAACCAGTGTTCTCAAAACTGATAACTGACCAGCACACCAATGTTATTGCCTAAAAACAACCGGATATCACTTAAACCAGTCAAAGTCAACTGAATCCAAGGATTTAACCATGAACAGGTCAGCCTAGCAGTGAATCAGTGACTAGGTAGGACCATGCAAATGATATGGCATCTTAACATAATACCATGTGACACACTGAAATATGATTTAATACGGACAAACTGCCAGTACAGGAATTTGAACCCACACCAAGAAATGTGACTGCCTATAAGGCAGCATCCTATTCGGAGCAGCTTCTTATGGTTCATTTCTAAGGTTTTTGGGTGGAATAACAAGGCCAAATTTTTGTGGCAATGTGCACTTTTTGCAATTCTTCAGTGCATTTAGTTCAAGTGCAATGCTTGAATCTTTAAGGGTGTCTCTTTACCACTAAAATTGTAGTGAAATAGGATTGTATATGGCTTCTCCTTGGACTTTGGAGCTCAGCTCATGACCATTTCAAGAGAGTCTCCATCTCTAATATGCAGTGAGACAGAACAGCTGCATTACATTGTTGATTTTATCTTTTTCCCTGTCTTTCAATTTATTTGTTTTGGACGGTATCTTATCCTCCCCATAGTTGTACTTACCCACCTTTCACTCTAACTGAAATTCTATTTCCATCGAAAAGAATGAGACCGCATGCTATTAAGTCCCGTGTAAGGAAAATAAATATATAGATATATTATTTTTCATTGATTGTACAATAAAATATTTTATAGACAAAAAAAATTTATATAAAACACATTTTTTTCATTCAACTTCTAGCGAAACAAACATACATAGTTTAGGGTATATAGAGTTAATGTATTCAATACTTAAACCAAATGTTATAGAATTTAATATAGTATAAAAATTATCACTTGCTACTGTTAATAAATGTTAAACGTTTTGTTTTGACAGTATATTTAAGATTCAAAACTTTTACCTGCTTTCTAACCCTACTACAACCAATTCTCTATAAAATATAAAACTTGAAAAAAGATTCAATATTCTTAGAGATATTTAAATTTATTATTTCAATTTTTTATACTATAATCATAATTATTTGTTATAACTTATATATATTTCACCACATATTTACTAATAATTAGACTTTAAAATTTCTGGTTCAACCATAGGTTGACCCAGTTCAAACCACAAAATCATATGAATCACTCACTTTACCAATTTAGTGACTTATCCAGTTACTAGAATATAGCAGATAATATACTAAAACCAACCTTGCTTCCACTGCCTTTTACTTGCATTCCATTTAGAGTTACAGTTTCCACCTCTTTTCTTTCTTCATTTTGCTGCAGCCTCTCTACTTGTGTAGACAATTGAGGATTACCACTGCAATCATGATAAATAAATGATGTTATGTCAGGAGATTCAGTGTCCAAAATTTTATGGTATCCTCTATGATTTTGATCATGATGATAATGATGGTAATGACAAAGTCAGGGGATGAATAAAGTTAAAGATACCAGATATCAAGAAGAGACTTACTCTAAAATGCCATCATGCTCCAAATTAACAGCCTTGTCCAATAACAGGTCCTGTTTGTACCAGATTGAGTGAAAGACGGTCCAAATAGAAGATTGAAAAGATGTCTATAAAGACTAATCACTTAAAGTAAATTGGTCTCCAATCTCCATATATACATACAGCGGCAACAACAACAAACTAATCTCCATATATACATGATCAAGATAATTTATTTCATGACTGTGTCAGTTTAAATCAGGCCTTAATTTAGAGAATTTACCAATACTAAATGGTGATTTGAAATAACCAAATGGCCAAAGTTATATCGGTCAAAAAGATAGTAGTGGCCAAGGAAACATCGATACTATCACCATATGGACTGAGGGACAACAAGGTTAATGAAAGATCTACCATATGATACAAGACGGGGGATATGGTGAATTGAAATTAATTAAAAAAATACAATTATTATACTATTTATAATTTCATATGACATATATACAATAGAACCAAGAAAGGAAGAATTTTATAAATGCAACTCTAGGTAAATATATTTACCAAGAGGGAAATAGAGAATCAAGAGTGCTTAATTAAGGTGATATATGAGGCTAATAGTACCATATATTGACTTTAATAAGTACATTTTTGCTGAGTGAGTATAAAAATCCTCCAAAACACAGAGAAAAAGCACCATAAAACAAAAGAGACAACGAAGGAAAAATTATTGATGAGATTGTTCTGTTTTGCTTCACTTTTGTTTTCAACTGTTTATTGAGGACAAATTATCCACCATCCTTGTAACCCTTTATTGATCTCTTCAATAAAATTTCTTCTTTCACCAAAAAAATTTGCATATTTACTATAAACTAACATCCCAATAACCAAAACAACTACATTGTGTTGATATAACTCTTCCTAGCAGATCAGGAACCTTTACTCAGTTCCTTTGTCTGCTTCTAGAATGGGTCTCAATCCCCCTTGAGCTTGCTCATTTTTTGCTACTTCTCTCCCAACCTGACGCCTTCCCTCAAACATCTAAATCATATTTAAATTAAGTACCAACAGATATATTAGAAAACATAAAAAATGAAAACATACATAACCTACGCATTCCCTCATTCTCTTTCTAGCATGAGAATTATGCCAGAGGCTTAAATTTGTGAAATGCAAATACAAGAAAATGTGGCACATCTTGGCATCTTAGGTTATCACTGCCAGACACAAACTATAACATCCAAATCAGAATGCTGAGACCTTAAAACCATATAGATCTCATTCCAACTACCAGCTTCATGCATAAAATACGGAGAAAAAGAGAAGACATTACCTCATCAAGGTCTAAACCAATTTGAGAAGCATCACCATCACCAAAACGCTCTGAAAGCCACGTGTTTGAAGTTGAATATTACTTAGCACAGATCTCTCCATTGCATAATTAAATTCACCATCAAGACAGCTGTGGAAAGTTAAACAGAAAAATGTACAGTGAGGGAAAATACTGACCATCCAATCCAAACTGCGATGTAGTGTAAACCACACCATCCATGGTATCTTGTAGTGTAATCTGCTCCCTTGTACTGACATGGTGATCAACATAGTTACTGCAAGTTCACAGCATACATGTTCCATCATTTGTATACAAATCAAATCGATATTATTACTAAAAAAATTCACCTCTCAATCACCTGATAATTGCAAAGAAAAATTTAATACAGATCAAATCATCCAGATATGCTTACAAATACAACTTAAGTAATTAAGTTCCACAAAGCAAGCTCAATTGAGTGCTGTTGCATTAGTTACCCACATCCAAAGTAATAGATCAAGCCTCAATTAAAACCCAAGTTGTTATTTGTGTGAAAAGTTTCAATCAAACCCTTGCTCTCAGGACTCCATCCCTTTGTTTCTACCTCTCACAGTCTAATCCTCTCTGTTTCAACCCAGTCCAGCTGCCCAACTATTCACCCTTTTTGTTTCTTCTTTCCTATTTTTTCTTTGCATGGTAAAGATAGGCAAGCATTGTGTACCACTGTCACATGCTCTGCAATGGTGTAACCTTTTTTTCCCTGTTCTTAAGTCATCAACTTCTCGGTTTGAGTTATTCTTACCTATAGGTACCTACTTACCTTCAACTAATTATGGATGAAGTGCTGAGGGAGTCACTATGAAATAAGTTTTAAGGCAAGTTAAACTTTTAATACTTCTGCTATATGTTATTATTATTTTGGGTTTTATATAAAAGGGAAAATTTGAGATAGAGACCGGTGTGGCCTAGGGACCAATAGCCACTCAAAGTTGATATTCAGCTATAAGCATTAAAATAAACAACCACATCAAGTGATTATTCATTCTTATGCCAAAATAACATGATAGGTCAATCCCAATCTCAAAAGTTTTCCTCTACCAAATATATTTCATTCACTAATATAATGTTCACAATACAGACTTCCCTGAGTAATGCTATTCAACATGTGCAATGTCCCCATGAATCCTCTACGCAATGCACAATAGATAACTATGGATCAAAGACAAAATCAAGTACTTTGAAACTAACCCTTGAAATATGTCATTATCTGGCAGTTCAAAGTCATCAAGATCAAAGGTCTCTGGTAAGGTGATGGAATGATAAGGTGCAGTGGACTCTTCTGGTGGCAAATCAACAGCAGCAGAGCGGAATGCTTGCTTTACCTTAAGCAAAGCCTCGCTGCAATCATCAAAAAGGTAATTTACCTTTCTCGAATATATCCTCACCACACCAAGGAGAAGATGACTGGACAAACGGAGTGCAATTGGTACTTCAGGAAAAAGAATTGAATCTGTTCATAAAAGTAACTACATAAATGATCACCAAAACTTTATGAAAAAATGTGCAGCATTGACAATGACATGATGTTATAAACCTAGCAAGTATATGTTTACAGATATTCAAAATTTATTTAAAAAAAAATATGCTACAATGGTTTTCTATTGTTGTATGTCCAATATTCAAAAGCAAAAAATTAGAAAATACTCACAGAAACCAGGACATTTAACAAAATACTAGGACTGGATGAGGAAGTGAGATGGAATCAGGATATATTGATATAAAGAAAACAGTCAAACAAATGAAACTTATTAGGCATTATAAAGTATGAAGATATGAACTTGAATTTTAATAACTACCAAATACCAACGAATCGATGTTTATAAATGCCACAAGCCTTAAAAACCATAAACTTCAAGCAATTTATTCTGAAAGTCGCAGCATCAAATAGAAGGAGAAAGAAGCAGAAAATGTAGCATCTCAATCCACTTCAGTATCTTCACTCAGGAAATAAGAGCTCAAAATTATATGCCTCATTTTTTTTTTCTTTTGCTTTTACAAAAGAAGAAAATTGACTAAGAAACAAGAAGAGAAACATAACAGGTCAGAGTATATAAAATATCCTCTAAAGCCAAAACACACACACACACACACAGAGATAAAAAATGCAAAACAGTCAAAATACATCCAAACAATAGAGCCCTGTAATTCCTTGTGTTCAAAACAAGTAAGCCTCACCAAAAAAATCCTAGGAGAACACAGCAATCACTCAGACAAAATAACTGCATACAGATTACATCGCCAATGGACACTTCCCTCCTTACAAATCCTAAATCTACTTAAGATGTTTTCTAAGCCTAATCAATAGTTTAAGTAGTAGCACCTTTTTCTTAGAATGAATAGTGAACAGGGCATTATTTAGTGCCCTACAAGATTTTTTTTTTTCCTTCTTCTTCTCTTAGATTTTTTTTCTTTTGGCCTTTATTGTCTTAGAAATCACTTGACATTGAAATAAATAAAAAGTAAGTGATGCAAACAAGCAACTAGACAGGTATAGCACAACTTTATGTCCCAGAACACGACATCTATGTGCTAGGCACTTATTGATGAAACTGCACAGAACAAAAATGCCATATTAGGTCTCCAGGAAGACAATATACAATCAACTATGTAATTTCTCGTCTTCGGTAAAATGTGAGCGACACTTTTACACTCCAGTCATCCTACACAACATGACACAATGCTCTGTATCGTTTTCTAACATGTAGCCATTATCAAAAGATTTAAAGCATATAAGGTTTGAGAAGAACTGACCCACAGAGATACCAATGTCAGTATCTGCCACTTGATTCTTCCTGAGCTTCCTCTCCAAATGTGCAGCTATCCATATTGTCCCGAGCGGCCCTTTCTTGGCCAAAATAAATTGAGAATAAAACATATCTTCCTCCTCTTTTCTTTAGTGATAAATACTTTTTTCTCATGAAATACAAGACCACCAAATCCCAATTCCGATCAAAACAGTGCTTACCCTCAACCAACACAGCCCCTCAACACCCTAAATTAATAAATAAATACAAATTTAGGCGACGATAAAGCTGCGGTCGCCAAGGAACAATAAACTTATATGCTAACTTTTTCAAAGGATCAAACTTGTTTACAAAACCCTAATTGCTCCTCACTTCTCATACTACGCAAGTCCACAATTGCACTCAGGACCTTGAGAAAGACGAAAAAGGGCACTCTTATGAAGCAATTTGCAAAGCTTTTACTAAACTTCGTGAAAGAAGAGCTCGACAATGAAAAACCTAAAAGAGGAAATAAAAATAAAAAACAAACAAACAAAACAAAGGAAAGTTGGAGCAACGCCGATTGTGACGAGGCAGAGCTTAATTTGCAGCGGAAAAGACAAACCCTAGGTGTCCACCACGGTAAGCCAGGGAGCTCAAAAGAATGGTCGTGATCTCCATTGCCAGTAAAAAAAAATGAAAAAACATCCGATGCAGTGTACGCTTAATTCAAACGGAGAAAGATTCTGGGAAAGGTCAGAGAGGGTGACCGGTTGACACGCGAGCAAGACCCGCACGCAGCTGTGAACAAACGACGGAAGTACGAAAGCTGTCGTGGGCGACTGTTTATATTTTTGGAAAAACTGCACTCACATTCCTTTTAATTTTAATTTTAGTTTATTTATATTTACATTTTTAATTATTAAAATTAATAAATATATCTTTTAATTATTAAAATAATATAAATATATTTTTTATTTATTTATAAATTTAATATTTTTTATTATCTATTTAAATAAGTAGATAAAAAATTTTCATAAAATAAAAAATTATAAAATTACAAAAAGTTTACCTATTCTTAACGACCATTTATAATAATTTTTCTATAATTTGTTAAAATTAATTTAAGATTTTTTTCATACTTTATTTATTTTATATGATATTATCGTTTTTAATATAAAATATTATATAAAAGACAATTAAATTAAGATGTATTTATTATTTTTTTATTATTATTTTATCATTTAATTAAATAAAAATTTTAATTTAAAATTTTTTCATACTTGAACTAAATAAAACTTTGGTTTCAGGGCCTTGAGTCTTTAGGGAGTGAGACTATAGCTTAATCTTAAGCGTAGCGTTGGTCAGCCTGAGAGTTGCGTTGGTCAACTCGTGATTAGGCTAGACAAGTCATGTAATGGGTGGTCTTGTAATTATATAGTCAAGTGGTGTCGATAGGTTTAAGATTAAGGGATTAAAATTATTCGTCAATGGCTCATCTAAGATAATTAAGTAGCTTAGGAAGAAATAAAGTAATAATTACAATTCCTGTTACGCATAGTTCTGCCAATAATTCAGATCAAGTAGAAGACTCTATCATCACCAATAAAGAAGTAATAATCAAGAAAATTGAAAATAAATTTCAAAATTGGCACATGCCTGAGATAAAGAAAAACAAAAATCTATTAAAAAGTACTTTTAATTTTAGAACTAAAGAAGTAGTAAAAACCATTGAGGTTACTTTTTCCACTAACAAAACCCATGAGACCATTAAACTACTAGATCCTAACTTGTTAGACCAACATATTAAAGATGAGTTCAACTTTATTCATATAGGATTAGTCCAAGTTGGAATCTTACCACTCTTTAGAATAAGAATAGACTCACCAATAATGATATTATTAAAAGATTTGAGGGCTTTAAGACTCAATAACTCTTTATTAGCTACTTTAGAATCTAATATTTGTAATGGACCCATATATTTTAGTTGTTATCCTAACTTCACCATGGATTTGCATTATCCAAATACTGCAACCTCTTTAGAATTAAACCTAAATAGCCATGAACCTATATATGAAAATGAAACTGGTCATCTCTCTGTCATTTATAGAGTTTATTATAAAGTGTCCGAAACTAATTGTGGATTTGGGACAATAAATAGTCTAAGGATAGGTGAAACTACTATTTTAGAAGCCAACCTTAGAAAAGCCAATATGTTTGAGCAAATAGTACCACAACCTCAAATAGAAAAAACAAAAATCCAAGAAATAATTGAACAATATGGAGATGTCATCATTAAAATGGATAGGTCTAGATCATTTAAAGGATTTTCATCTACTACCTCTCTTCCAATCTTCCAATTCCCCATAGCCACTCAATAGACACTTCCTTTACCATTAATATTAATCTTGTAGGAGTAAACTTTGAACCAAACATAGCCCAGCCAATGTATGAAGAAACTAATGCCTCTAGTTCTCTAGTAATGTCATTAACAAGATCACAAGTTATCAATATGACAAAAAGGGAATCCTCTTTTATTATTGATAAACAAAAGATAGGAGAAGAATTTGAGAACCCAAACAAAAAAAAAAAAAAGAGATTGGTATTTTTCTACCTTCACAGAACTAGAAACCCTCAAATATAGAAAAGAACTTTATGATTTCCTTCACCAAATAGAGTAGAATATGTACTTTTTTGACTGGTTTGAAATATACTATTCTAATTTTAACATAGAAAATATTTATAGATAACACTAATTATATTAATGTAACCTTAAAAATTAGTTCAACTTGCAAAACGGCTAAAGGTTCAACAATAGAGCCAATACATCCACCACTAAAAAACATTAAGCTACAAATTGGAGACAAGCTAGAAGTAGAAGCTATCCCCTTTAAAGCCATCACTTTTAATCTAATAGCAACCCCTGAAAAAGAAAGATATAGATAACATTCAAAAACAGCTTAACTATACAAACCAAACTTTACATACAATGTCTCAACAATTAAATAGATTAGAAGACCAAGCCCACAATATTAAAATAGGAAAAAATATTTCTAAAGGAGACACTAGCCATCTAGACCCAACAAGATCAATATATAAATTAATAAAGGCTAAAATGCATAGAACCCTCCTGAACTTTAGGTCGATTTTAAAAAATCCTCCTGAACTTTAAAAATTTTTAAATGACCTTCTTGAACTATGAAACGTTTGCAAAACACCCCTTTCTGTCAAGTTTTCTGTTAAAATTTGGATGTGTTTTGGTCAACTTCCACTTTGACCCGATAAAAAGACAAAAATACCCTTCAAATACGTATAAATTTACAAATTTGCCATAAATGCAAAAGAAAAAAAAAACCTAATGTAGATTTGTAATTTAGGGTTTAGGGTTTAGGAATTTAGGATTTAGGGTTTAAGAATTTAGGGTTTAGGGTTTAGGATTTATGAGTTTAGGGTTTAGGGTTTAGGGTTTAGGATTTAGGGTTTAGGGCTTAGGGTTTAAGATTTAGGGTTTAGAGCTTAGGGTTTAGGATTTAGGATTTAGGGTTTAGGATTTAAGATTTAGGGTTTAAGGGTTTAAGGTTTTAAGGTTTAGGGTTTAGGGTTTTAGAGTTTAAGGTTTAGAGTTTTAGGATTTTAGGGTTTATGATTTAGGGTTTTAGGGTTAGGATTTAGAATTTAGGGTTTAGGCTTTAGGGTTTAGAGTTAATGTTCAATGTTAAAACTCCAAAATTTTACTGTTCACAGCCTTCAATTTTTTAACTTTATAATGAAAGTCATTTTCGTCATTTTTTTAAATTTTGACAGAAAACTTGACAGAAGGGGTTATTTGCAAATGTTTCATAGTTTAAAAGGGCCATTTGAAAACTTTTAAAGTTTAAGAGAGTTTTTTAAAATTGACCTAAAGTTCAGGGGAGTTTTGTGCATTTTAGCCATTAATAAACGTCCCAAAAAAAAGAGTTAGGGTCCATAAAGCTAAGAACGCCCCTTGTTCTAGACAATCTAGTAAAAGAAATCAAAAAGAAACTAAAAAATCTCACCCTAAGAAACACTTCAAAAATCAATGCAATAACAAAAATAGATTTAGAAGACTTTCATCAAGAAGACTCTATTCAAAAAATTAGATTTAGACCACCTCAGCTGACAACAAGGAACTATTATCCTCGACCAACCTTCCCAAATTTCCAATATGAAGAAAGACTACACTTTGTCAAAAATTCTTATTCTGGAGACTATATCCCTAAATGGAATATAGACGGAGCTAGTGAAGAACAAAGAGTAGAAGACCAACTAGCAAACCTATATTGTAAAACAATGTCTGAATATCGATGGTACAAGGACATGTTTTTCTTGAAAATATGTTTAAGGACAGATGGAGGCACTGATTATTGGAATGAAAGGTTTTTAACTAGCCTCCCTAGATTATTAGCTGCAAAAATCCAAGAATCAATAAGAAATGAACATGGTGGTATTATACCCTATAGCCGATTAACCTACAGACAATTACATAATTATGCTATAGAAATGGCCCTCAAGATTTGTAGAAATTTAAGAATACAAAGAAACTTTCTTAATGAAGCTTTACAAGAAAGAAAAGAATTAGGATCAATTTGTGAACAATATGGTATAGAAGAAGTAAGATCTTCTAAACCAAAATCTCAATCCAAAAAGCTCGTAAAATCTTATTCAAAACCAAAACAAAAACATTATTCCTAACATTCTCAGCCTAGTTTCTCTTCTCAATAACAAAAATTTCCTAAAAAAAAAACTACCAAAAATGTAGTTTGCTTTAAGTGTGGGCGGATAGGACATTATGCAAAAAATTGTAAGGTTAACGAAAAAAATTAAAAGTCAAAATCTAGAACTAGATGTAAAAGAAGGATTAATTTCTACCAGAACTAATTAATATACTTCCTCTAAAGAAGACCAAGAATACAAAGAAAATTCTAGTAATGAGGATGTCATTTATCAAATACAAGAAGCCTCAGAATCCGATCTAGAACAAGAAGAGTCTAATCAAGACTATTTAGGTCTAGGATTATGTGACTGTACTAATTGTATAAAACAAGTAGGAGTAAAAACAATAAATGTGATTACCAGAAACCAAGCTGATACCTTAATAGGAATTTTAGAAAAAATTCTCGATTCCAATTTAAAATTAGAATTCCTTCAACAAATAAAAGATATCTGTAAGTTAGAAGAAAAACTTAAAACCCAAGCCCATCAAGTAGAAATAAAAGACATTTTAGAAAGATTCAAAGTCTTAATAATATAGCCTATGACTATACAAGACTTGAAACAAGAAATCAAAATTCTTGAGGAAGAAATTCTATAATTAAAAACAGATGTATTGATATTAAAAGGGAATAATTTATTAATCACCTTAGAGAAAGAAAATATTGACCAAGAAATATTAGAATCTTCCTCCCAAACAAACCCACCAACATCTAGATACATCAATCTTTTACAACAAGTTTGTGTGCATAAATGGTATTGCCCAATAAAATTGATTATTAGTAATCAAGAATTTCACTTGATAGTCTTAGTAGACTTAGGAGCTAGCATGAACTGTCTAAGAGAAGGATTAATACCCACAAAATACTATGAGAAAACCAAAGAGCAACTATGAGGAGTAAATGGATCAAGACTTAATATTCAATATAAACCACCAAATATAAAAATTTGTAAATAAGGAATTCGTTATCAAACTCATTTTGTTCTACCCAAAAATATTCACGAACAAGTCATTCTAGGAACCCCATTTTTAACTCTTCATTATCCAATTGAAGTATCTGAAGAAGGATTAAAAACGAAACCCTTAGGAAAAGAAATTTGTTTTGAGTTTGCAAAGAAACCTTACATGAAAGAAATTAATTATGTGCAAAATAACTAATATCAAGAATAAATTTAATTCAAAGAAAACAAAGACAAATTAATTTATTACAAAAAGAAATCCAATATAAAAGAATTGAAGAACAAATAAAAGCTTTAGCAATACAAGAATGAATACAAGAATTTTAGGAAAGATTTGAAAAAGAAATTTGTGCTGAACACCCAAATGCTTTTTGGAATCAAAAGATACATATCGTCTCCCTTCCTTGTGAAAAGGATTTTGATGAAAGAAATATTTCAACCAAAGCTAGGCCAATCCAAATGAATCAAGAATATTTAGAATATTGCAAAAAGGAAATTCAAGAATACTTAGATAAAAAATTAATCAGGCCAAGTAAATATCCTCGGAGTTGCACTGGATTTTATGTCAACAATGCTTTAGAAATAGAAAGGGGAGCACCAAGACTAGTAATAAATTATAAGCCTCTCAATAAAGTCTAAGATGGATCAAATACCCAATTCCCAATAAGAAAGTTTCGATTGGTCACATCCATAATGCCACAATTTTTTCAAAATTTGACATGAAATCAGGATATTATCATATCCAAATAATTGAAGAAGATAGATATAAAACTGCCTTTGTAGTACCCGTTGGGAATTATGAATGGAATGTAATGCCACAAGGTTTTAAAAATGCACCAAGTGAACTCCAAAATATCATAAATGAAATATTTAATCCTTATACTAAATTTACCTTAGTATGTTTAGATGATGTTTTAGTTTTTTCTAATTCTATAAACTAACACTTTGACCATTTAAATCAATTCTTTAGGATGATTAAAGAAAATGGTTTAGTAGTATCAGCCAGAAAGTTGAAATTGTTTGAACCAAAAGTAAGATTTTTAGGATTTGAAATTTATCAGGGGACCATTACCCTAATAAGTAGGTCAATTGAATTTGCAAAAAAATTTCTAGATGAATTGAAAGAAAAGACTCAACTCCAAAGATTTTTAGGATGTATTAACTATGTTGCAGATTTTATCCCCAATCTTAGGATAATTTGTGCACCATTATTCCAAAGGTTAAGAAAAAATCCTCTAGCATGGAGTCTAGAGATGACCAAAGTAGTCCAACAATTAAAACAAATGGTCAAGGCATTGCCTTGTTTAGGTATTCCAGATCCCCAAGCCTTTTTAATAGTAGAAACTAATGCTACGGAAATAGGGTATGAGGGTATTCTAAAGCAAGTCTGTCAAGAGTCCAATAAGAAGCAAGTGGTCAGGTATTATTTAGGAACTTGGCATCCAGTCCAGCAAAAACATAGTACTATGAAAAAGGAAATTTTAGCTACAGTGCTATGTATCACAAAATTTCAAGACGATTTGTTTAATAAAAGGTTTTTGCTTAAAATTGATTGCAAAGTTGCCAAAGATATTTTAGAAAAAGATGTTAAAAATCTTGTTTCAAAACATATTTTTGCAAGATGGCAATCTCTCTTGTCCTGCTTTGATTACGAAATACAACACATCAAAGGAGAAACCAATTCTCTCCTTGATTTCCTTATGCGAGAATTTTTATAGGGGAAGAATCTAGAGAGTGAAGCCAATAATGAGCAAGAGAGTGGTATCCGATGATGATTATGGTCCCCTACTAGGATTATCCAATAATGAGCAAACCAATAAGCAGGAATCAATCCCAAAAAATTAGCCAAGACTAAGAACTCCATAGTGCCTAGTCTATAATACAGGCTTAATCACCTCCAATAAATTTTTTCCTTTATCTTACTAATAAATCTTCAGTCAATCTCCCACTTCTACTCCATCAATTAGGCCAACACTCTCCCACTTGCCCCAAAATCCTTAACAACCTGCTTTACCTCCTTCCAAACCTTCATCTCCTCCAAAACAATCTTTTTATTTCGAAAAGACCAAAGCCTTACCATTAATTACTATAGAGCATGAATAGAAGAATCTCTCTCCATGAGAAGTTGCTAAAATAGTTTTCCCACCAAATTGGCACTTTTTGTTAGAACACCCCAAGAAAAATAAAAAATTTTATGAGTTTATACTTATCAATACTAAATCCATTGAGCTAGAACATTACCTTAACCCCAATAATCCAAAATCCATTTGATACTCAAAAATGAAAATCCTTGAAGTACTCACTCTATCTCAATGGGGACGACTTATTTTTGCACCAAAAATGTTCACCCGCCAATTTGATCCCCAAAATTATACCTACTAAGATTACATCAAAGCTTGGTGAAATATTTTATTCTACCAACCAATAGTCCACTCCTGGTTCATTTGGTTTGACCATAAATCTAACCAATTAACCTTCCCTACTTGGTTTGTATACTGGTTCTAGAATTTTGGTCTTGGTCTTCTCATCCTCCCTGAAAAAGCCATTACCTCATATGATTACTTTAAAGCCAATACCAATCTTGTTCTAGGATTTCAAATGCTCACTTTCATTGCAGCCTTCGGGGTAAGTTGGATTTTAACCTGGGACTATGCTTTTAGACAAGAATCTAAAACTGTTCAAATTTATGGGCTAGTAAGAACCATTAAAGTCAAATGGTGGCAAAAATTTAAAACCAAATACATTTCTCAAGAACAAATTATTAATTAGCTTAAGCAAAATCCAACATTTGCCAAGAAGACTCCTCCCCAGCTAATTCTCAGTTTCCTATTGAAAAGTCCAAAACTATGGCCAACTTAGCATCTACCTCCTCGAAACAAGAATTTTTAGATAAACTCAAAAAGCATGGGTAAATCTATCAGAAGATGAAGCAGAGTCCAGCTGTAGCCATACACCTTCCAATGAAGGCCTCCAAGAAAATGAAGATGATTGCTTTGGTATAGATTTTAGTCAGTACGACTAAGATCCTCCCAATAATGTTGTCGAAAGCAGAGATTCCCAATAATGTAGTCCGAAGAAAAGAAGCACAATAATTCCATATTTGAGACAATTTGAAGTCTGCTACCAACACCTATAAAGAAGCACTTTCAAGAAGTTGAAGGCATCGATCAGCATTCAAATTGACTAAGATATAGCCTAAGTGTCTTGAGCAACCTTTCCAAAAAATACCCCATGTAATTTTCCTTTATAAATTTTTGTTGTATCAAGAATCAAGAGCCATCTACAAGAACACTTGTATTTTGTAAGTTTTCAATAAAGCTTTGTACTTTCAACAACTTATTCGTGTTTCAAACTTCATTTTAGCCATTATTGTTTTCACTGCATTTATTATTGTTTTATTTGCATAGCATATTATTATATATCCTGTGCTAACATAAAATATTACATAAGAGACAATTAAATTATGATGTATTTATTATTTTTTATTATTATTCTATCATTTAACTAAATAAATAAATTATTTCTATTCATTTGACATAGTATAGTATAAAAAGTAATTTTTAAAATATTAATTTGTCCAGATTTTAATTTAAAATAATTGTATTTTGTGACTCATTACATGATCTTTTATCTCATTTATATAAATCTTCATTTATTTTATTGAAATAATTAATCCTATTCAATAGATTGAGACTTATGTATTGCTATTAAATTCATCATCATAATCAATTAAAAATGTTATAGGTGTTAATAATTATATGTATGACTTCTAAAATTTGATAGCAAATAATTATTATTGAAAATATATTATTTTGATAATTAAAAATATATATTTAACAAATTTACATTTCTTCCAATATTTTTATATTATGATTGCTACTCTTAAAATTTGTATATTTTTATTAATTACAATTAATTGTTAGTTTTAATTAAATTTATTTATTAATTTAAAATTATTTTATAAAATTATGTTTTCTTTCATTAAAAATTATTAATTATAATTTAGAAAAGTTCATAATCAACATTAATATTTAGCTATATTACTTCAATTTATAACATAACTTTTATATTACTTTTTTAATTGATAAAATTAATCATAATATATATAATATTTTAAAGTTAACGCTTTTACATATTATTTGCCATTTTTATCATAATAATAAAATATCAACAATAGTTTTATTTAATTATATGATATTATATTATATAATAATAAATAAATCACAAACTAAATACACAGCAAAGGTTAACTATGGGAAATTATATAAAAATATTATGATAAATTTAAAACTTTATCAAACTTTTGATTCTTATTTTCTATTTAAACTGTTTAAATAATCAATATAATTCAATATTTGATATCTAAATACAATGAAAACTTATTCGTAGAAAAAAGTTTATTTGTTAAATCCTTAAAAATTTGACACATTTCATTATATACATTTTTAATATTTTTATTATTAAAATCATAAATGAATAATATTTTAAGAAAAATTTTAAATGATTATAGAAATTTTAAGTATTAAATAATTAGATCTCAAATTCTTAATTTCTAACATGCATAAATTTTTCACTAAAATGCATTAAACATTTTTAAACCTCATTTTTATTAAAAAAAACCTCTCATATCCACCAACAGTTATCAAACAATCTGCCTAAATATGAAAAAATTAGCAAAAGACCTGTTCATCTAACTTTCATCTAAAATTTACTAGAATTATAAAGAATCATTAAATGCAAAAATTTTGAAGTACAAGTAACCCACCCTTAATGCATAATTCCTCTTTTAAATTTTAAATCCTAAAATCTTACAACTCTAAAATTTTAAAATTATAAATCTTAAATCCTAAAATTTCAAATCCTAAATCTTAAAATATTAGACCCCAAACTTTAAATCATAAATTGCAAAATTCTAAATCTTAAATCCTCAATTGAGAAAACCAAACCTTAACCCTAAACTATGAAATCCTAAACCTAAAACCTTAAATTCAAAACAACAAATCTTAAGCTACAAAATCCCAAACCACAAATCTAAACTACAAAATCTCAAATTTCAAAATCTAAACTTTGAAATCCCAAACCCTAACTACAAAACCACAAACACTCAATTCTAAAATACAGAACTATAAATCCTAAATTGCAAAACACATACCTTAAACTACAAAATCCTTAATTCCAAACTATAAAACCCCAAATCTTAGAACCTTAAATTGTAAAACCCCAAACCTTAAAATATAAAATTCTAAACTCTAAACATTAAATTGTGAAACCTTAACTTCTAAGCCCTAAATGATGAAACCTCAAATCCTTAACCATAAATTGTGAAACTCCAAAACTTTAATCCTAAGTCAAGAAACCCAAACCCTAAATCATAAAACACCAAACCTTAAATCTTAAAACACAAAACACTTGACCCCAAATCCTAAAATGCAAGGCCTCAAACATTAAATTGCAAAACTCTCAAGCCTAAATTGTGAAACATTAAACCTTAATTTGAAAAACTCTAAACACTAAACTACAAAACCTAAAACCTGATTTAGAATAATAATAGAAAATATAGCAACAAAGTCTAAATTCTCTGAATAATCAAAATTCAATATCAAAGTCTGATTATTGGGGATGGAAACAATGCCTTAAATAAACACTAAATCCTAATCCTACTAAAATTAAAATACAATTGAATAGAAATCCAAAACTAAATAGAATCTTATCCTTTATGGGATTGGATAACCTAAAAACAAATTAGCAATAAACTCCTAAGTGATAAATCCCCAATAATTCTAGTTCTTAATAAATTTCCTAAACTATAAATTTGAATCCCAAATTAAAAAATAATTAACAATTACATGAGATATAAATTTCAACATCATATTCTATATCATTCTCCCCTAATTAGAGAAAACCCATCCTTGAATTTTAAAGTGACAAAGTAGCAAGGAGAAATACTTGACAACTGTGGTAATGGAGTTAGTAGCAAAATAGGATCACTTTTGGATTGTCAACTTTTCCAAGGATCACAAACTCAAAGAGAAAATCAAAACAAATGTGTGAATGCTTAAGATCAACATTATTGATCCTTCTAATAAAATCCTCAACAATTTTAGTTAAAATGCCATCAATGACATCAGTATTGTTGATCTTAGCTAGGATTTTCACATCTTCACTTTGGTCTTCTTTTTCAGGATCAATTCTATATTCTTTAACCCATAACCCATCATCCTCTATACCAAATGAAGGATCACAAGCTTCATAAATTTTAGCTCCTAACTCTTCTTCTCCCACCTCTTCAAAAGCAAAAGGTTCAAGTTCAATAAAATCTTTATCTTCCTTAACTATATTCATTGAAAATCATGGTTGTTATTTTGTATATGCATATCAACCATTTCCCTAATTTACTCTATATATTCATGATATCATCCTTATGAAGTAAAAGTGAGTTTGAGAGCCCAAAACTCAGTGTTAGAGTCTTCAAACACCAAATCTAAAGTCAGAATCATGCTTAGGAGTGCAAAAAACCTTTGAACAGTGGTCTGGGTAATGGTTAATAGTTAGCGGGTCAATGGTGATGTGGCAACACTAGCTGACATGGCAAAATGTGGCAGTAACATGTCACTATAAGGAATCTGTATGACTTCTAATGTGTCAAAATTTGGTGCGTTGTGATTGAGGTGCATGAGATCCACACAATGACGAGGCTACTAGCAAGTAAAGTGCATGGCACATCAGTTCGTGACAATTTTTTAACTCTGGCAAGATCAACAAGCTTTGAAACCACTTCTAGGGCACGTGTTTTAAAATTCTAACTCAAAAATGCAAATTAATGGCAAACCAAGAGTGATGTTTTCTTGATTTTTCTAACAACATTTGGGCGGCAATAAAATGGTAAGGAGTGGGATCATTAAGCAAAAGTCTGTGGATGGTAGTAAGGAATGTTATGGTTAACAAAAGGTTGTGGAACTTGGTTTTGATGCCAAAATTAATGTAAAATAAGAACAGGAAAAACTAAAAAGTCTATATTCTCTAAATAATTAAAATTTAATATCAAAGTCTGATTATCGAAGATAAAAATAATACCTTAAATAGATACTAAATTTCAATCCTATTAGAATTGAAATACAATTAATAGAAATTATAAACTAAATAAAATATTATTCTTTCTAGGAATAAAATAACTTAAAGACAAATAGATAATAAACTCTTAAATGATAAAATAATAATAATTATAATTCTTAAGAAATTTCTCAAATTATAAATCCTAAATTTCAAATTACAAAATAATTAATAATTACATGAGATATAAATTTCAACATCATATTCTACATTAAAACCCTGAACTACGAAATCAAAAACCTTAAATTATGAAACTCAAAACCCTAAACCTTAAATCATGAAACCCTAAATTCTAAACCTTATATCATAAAACCATAAACTGTAGACCATAAATCCTAAATTACGAAATCATGACTCTTAAATTGTGAACCCTTAGTCCTTAATTACAAAACTCTAAATCTTAAACCCTAAATTATGAAACCCCATATCCCATATCCTAAGTTATATAACCACAAACCTTAAAACCAAAATTATAAAATCCAAACCCCAAACTCTCAACCGTGAAAACTCATACCCAAGTCATGAATGCTAAATTGTAAAACCTCAAACTTAAAACTATGAAACCCCAAACTTTAAACAATGGTTTAAGGTTTACAAGATCATAGTCTAGGGTTTAGGGCTTGATATTTCATGATAAAAGGTTTAAAGTTTAGGATTTAAGGTTTCACAATTTAAGATTTATGGTTTTGTAGTTTAGGGATTAAGGTTTTACAATGGAGGATTTAGGGTTTGGGGTTTTATAGTTAAGGGTTAAGGTTACACAATTTAGGAATTAGTTTTTTTTTTTTATTTCGGGTTTGAGGTTTCACATTTAAGATTTGAGATTTAGGGTTTTGTAGTTTACAATTTAGGGATTGAGAGTTTATAATTTAGAATTTAGGATTTAAGGTGTTGTAAGTAAGGATTTAGGATTTAGAATTTAGGATTTTATAGTTTAAGATTTATAGTTTCATAATTTAGAGTTTAAGATTCAGGGTTTAGAGTTTAAGTTTTAGGGTTTCCCATTTTAAGATTTGGAGTTTTGTGATTTATGGTTTAAAATAAGGGGCTTAGTAGTTTAGGTTTTAGGATTTAGGGTTTAAAGTTTTGCAACTTAGGTTTTAGGGTTTTGCAATTTGGGGTTTAGGATTTTTCAACTTAGACTTTGGGATTTTACAATTTAAAATTTAAGATTTATATTTTGCAAGTGAGGTATGAGGTTTTGCAATTTGAGATTTAAGCTGTCATAATTTGAGATTTGGAGTTTCATACTTTAAATGTTAGAATTTTACAGTTTAAAATGTGAGATTTGGGGCTTAATATTTTGGGTATTGTAGTTTCGTAATTAGGATTTAAGGTTTTGCAATTTAAAATTTAGCAATTTAAATTTTAAGACTTCACATTTTAAGATTTAGGTTTTAGATATTTGAGTCTATGATTTCACCTTGTGTCTACATGAAATTTACGCTTAAAAAAATGATAAATTTGTGTTCTTGTGCCGTTAAGTTAACAATCAAAAATAATAATAGCATATTTTTTGCACAAAAAAATTACAACACCTACATAAAAATTGGATATATATGTTAACTTTTGTAATTTTTTAAAAATAAAACTATTTAATTCTAGATCTTGCTAATGCAAAAATCTACATAGTCTCAGATTAATATGCAAGAGTTGATATATTCATCCCAGTATTGTAATTAATCATGGTCAAATGTGATAAAATCTATATAAAAGTTAATAACATTTATTATTTATATCCATTAAAATTTTCATCTGCTATCTTTTTTTTTTTAGTAAGTACAAGGGGCCTACAACAATTACCTATTGGTAACTAGATGAGTTTTATAAAACCTTATTCTATCAACATATAGCTTGTGAATGAGATCCTCTGGAATATCCTGAATGACATGGTAACCCTAGTCTTCTTCAGTAGCCTTTCCAACAATCCAATCGGTGTATTTATTCCTTTCTCTGTATGCATGAGAGAAGTTGAGATCCCAATCCATATTCATCCAAATTCTAATATGAGATAGCAAGTGAGATTGCCTCTTCTCTGTTTCTGGAGATTGAATTATGTTCAAAGCACTCTAGGAATCTATTTCAATCATAACTCTCCAGTAACCTTGCTTCCACATGAACAGAAGACCTTTGAGGATGGCCCATAATTCAGCAACAATGATAGGAGCAATCCTGATGGTATAACCAAAACCTCCCAACCAATATCCTTGAGAGTCTCTAAAGAGACCTCCACATCCTGCCATTCTCTCTACTACTCTTATGGTTGCATCAACATTTAATTTTACCCAGGGAGCCATTGGTGGCCACCAACGCACTAAGATACTCCTTTGAGAAAACACTGTTGGTCTAAAGCTATGATAATCGTTGGCCTCCTTTATAATATTAAGATAATTTTTATGCAAACACGAAGCTGTCAAGGTCTCTAAAATGTCACATCATGAACTATTTTGTTCCTCTAATTCCACAACATCCAACACATTACCATGAAAAGATTACCCCATTCATAATTCGCCTGTGAGGGTTTGTTTACCATTATATTCTCAATAAGCCAATTCTCTTGATTTGCAGAAAAGAAGCATGATTGATGCTGATTAGGGATGAATTTGGTCCAAACTTTTCTAACTTCATGGCAGTCCCTAAGGCAGTGGAGTAAAGTCACATCTTCCTGTTGACAAATGGGCAAAGTGGAGAAATGCTACTCCAAACACTAATATTCTTTTTGGTAGGTAATTTGCCATGGGTCACCTTCCAGATGAAACTTTTAATATGTGTGGGATCCTTCTAGTCCCATATTTTACTCCAAATTGAGTCATGAATATGATCTGAAATCCCTCAAAGAGCATTGTATGCTTCCTCACTATGCATCTACTAAAAATTCCCATACACATGGGCTTATCACTACCAGCACCTCTAGATGGAGGCAAAGTTACCTTAATAATCCATAAGTTACTTTGAAAGAAACAAGATGGTAACTGAGCAAGGTCCCACTCCTCATCTTGTCCCACATAATCAACAACATTTTTCTCGAGCTCTTTAGTAAGGATTGGTTGTTTTGTATTCATTAAATGCCCCTTATTATTTGGCAACCAAATATTTTGCCAAAATTTTGTATTAGTATCATCTCCAATTTCCTTTCTTAAATGCTATTGAAGACAAGGCCATATGCTACACATTACCTGCCAAAGTCTCAAATCATGTGGCTTGGTAGTGATTCCCTATCTTCTCCATTTCTTGCCTTGTGCTTAGCTTTCAACACTTGGACCCATAATTCATTATCTTGTAGCAAAAACTGCCATAAAATTTTCATGAGAAAGGCATCATTAACTAAGTTAAGCTACCTAAGTCCAAGTCTCCCAAGCTTCTTGGGCCAGAAATTTGATCCCAATTAATTAATTGGGCTTTTCTTTTCTCAATTGTATCTCCTCAAATGAAATTGCGCTGTAATCTTTCTATTTCATGGCATACTTCTAAAGGGAGTTTATTATTTTGCATCTGATAAAGAGGGATAAAAGAAATAATTGACTGGGCTAGAACCACTCTCCCAACAAAAAAAAAGCATTAAGCTTTCCACCCATTAAGTCGACTATGAACTTTGTCTAGAACTTTAGAGTATAAGGATGTTGTGGCTCTTCCATATTGCATGAGAGAACCTAAATATTTTCCCACGTTGTTGACTCTTGAATCCAATATAATTCACTATTGCATTAATGACTTTCTCCTTTGTGTTTTTGGAGAAAAAAATGCTAGTTTTGTGAATACTTACCTTTCACCTAGACATTTCATAAAAATTTTGCTGGCAATCAAGAATGCATTCAATCTGGGAAGTTTCAGCCTCTGCAAACAACAAGATATCATCAATAAACATTAAGTGGGCAATTTTTGGACTGGATTTACTTGCTACACCTACCTTCCTCTACACAGTCCATTATCATATGAGTTAACCACTCCATGCAAAGCACAAATATATATGGGGACAAGGGATTACCCTGTCTAATCCCCCTCTTTGGTTTGAAATCTTCTATTTTTCCCCCATTCCATAACACATTAACACAAGAAGTTATGATGATCCTTATAATAATATTAATAAGCTAATAAGGGAACTTTAATTCAATCAACACTAATTTTATAAAATTCTAATTTAGCCTATCATAGGCTTTTTGTTAAAAAATATCATGGTAAAAATCAGATCAAAAAATTGATGGGACAATTTTAGTTATATGTTAGTAAAATAAATAATATGCTATATCAGTATATAATTAATAGTGTTAATCGTTTATGATAAGATTTAAATTGATAACTATTTTAAAAAATTTTAATAAAAAAGAAATGAAATAGAAGTAAATTAATCTTTAAAAATTTGAAATAAGGAGTGAGTTATGAATAAATGTATCAATGAAGAGATAGCGCAATACCCACAAGTGAGAACGTAAGGGCCACGCAAGACTTTGAGTCTTCTCACGGTGTTGACTGCCGTGTCGCTGACAATTCAAAGTCGTCCATCGAGTCGTCGCCGAAGGAGGATGGAAGGAGGAATATGGCCCACTGAAGACTCGATGCGTTCAATTGTCTCGCCCCTCTCTTTACTTTATTTTTATGGTCGTCGTCAGTGGATGTAAATTTTTGCAGTAAAATTGTGAGGAGGCAAAAAGAAATTAACAAAATTGCACCATAGGACATTGCAATGTCAAATTCGCTCTTTACCAGCAATGGTGAAAGAAGGAAAAGTCAAGGGCATTGCCGTAATTAGGACGACAATATTTGGGCTTTTGGCAAAGAATCAGCGAGCTTCTTGTCTATAAGTAGCTTAACACTCCCCCGGCCTTCACTGCCAGTATTGCCCAAATGGCAGACGGTGCGTTAACATCAGGCGTTATGAAATTAGGGAGTGATAAGAATACTGAGCTTAAGAAACTTATTCTGTTCACGGTCTTCTTATTTCAGTTTCTTGCGCAAGTTTCGTTTTCTGAAATCATTTTTGAAGAACGTTTTGAAGGTATCAGCTTCTCTGCGCTCTCTCACATAGATCCTCCACGAATCCTAAATCCTTTTTTTTTATTATGATCTTTTATATTATACTGTGTTTAATTTAAACGCTGAGAAACCGCAAGAAAAAACAGCAGACAATATTGTAACTTGTCCTTTCTATTAATATATCAAGTGTAGTAAATTCAGTTTTATAGTTTGGTTTCTAGACTAGAATATGATGAATGTGATATAATTTTCATTTATGCTATATATATATATATATATATATATATATATATATATATATTTGCTGATTTTTACAAGACGGCTGGCAAACCCGATGGGTAAAGTCTGATTGGAAAAGGAGCGAAGGGAAAGCTGGTTCGTTCAAGCACACAGCTGGAAAATGGGCTGGAGATCCAGATGACAAAGGTACGTTCTCCCTTGGCTCGTGAACATGTGGCAAATGAAGCATTTTTCTTGCTACGAACTAAAGACTTCTGTACTGTCTTGGACCGCTGACCTTTTCTACTGGTTTTCATTTCTGATCCCAATCTCCAATTAAATACGTGTCTATAATCCCATACTTTTTACATTGATGCTTATTATACTCTCAATAAATTAAAATGATAACGATAATGATTTTCTTTGTGCTCAAACACTACATAAATTAGTAAAGACACTTCCGCTTAATGTACCAAGTGCGAACAAGATTAATACTTGGGTTACATACTATACTAGGTAACTTCCAATTAAACTCAGTTGTAAATGTATGTAGAAATATTGGTAAAGTATATTATTTCCCAAGCTAACTTCAAACTGGTATCTCTTCATTTGTGGAATTCTGTAGGTATTCAGACATCTACGGATGCTAAACATTTTGCCATCTCTGCGAAGATATCGGAATTCAACAACAAGAACAGAACATTGGTCCTCCAGTATTCTGTAAAGTTTGAGCAAGATATTGAGTGCGGTGGTGGTTACATAAAGCTCCTCTCCGGGTTTGTCAATCAAAAGAAGTTTGGTGGGGATACTCCTTATAGGTTTGTTGCCAATTGCACATTCTTCATTTTGTTTCCCCCTCCTTGAATTATATAATGTGATCAATACTTTATCTATGAAACCTATGTTATCTAAAACAACAACAACAACAACAACAACAATAATTAGAAAGAATGTACAAAAAGTAAATAGAGGCTTAACTTATGGATCTTGTCAGATGGCTGGTTGGAAATAAGATAAAAAGGATCCAATTCTCTCTTTACATATGCAATTCAAGTTTTTTAATATCCAAAATGACCGCAACAGTTATAATTTTGTAGACATTACATCTCTAGCTGCAGTATAATTAACAATGTTGTCTAGCTCATTATACAGTTGGACAAAATTAAACAAACTTGTTTGTTTCCTAATTGACATTATGATGTAACAAAAATTATCACAATCTCTTACTATTCTTCTAATATGTTGATAAATTGAGTTCATTAACTTAGTTCTTTCACTTCAAGAGGTGATCTTTGACAGAATTTTGTCTCTGAAATTTCTGAGTCCTAATAGTAATTTTTTTGAGAATGTTTAGTGTAAAGGGCCTTTGACCAAAATGTTTGTACAAAGTCTAATTTGCTAATTGATGGGAAATTGAGTCATAATGACTTACAAAATTAAATGCTTTTATTCATTCTTTACAGATTGTTTTTATAAAGCTCTTGTTAGCATTGCCAATGGCTAATGTGGTTATTCCATGCCTGACTCAAGGAGAAAGTTTCTTTCTTGACTTATTTTATGAATAACTATTTACTCATGCCAATGGCTAATGTGGTCATTCCATACCTGAATGAATGAGAAATTTTCTTGTTTAACGGCTGTAAGAATGGTGACTGTGTACATGTAGTATAGAGTGATGATCCATGGACTATGTTCAAAACAATTTTCAACATCATTAAAACATACTGTAAGGTTTGCTAGCCTTTTGTTAGAAACTAGTATATTTGAAAGACAAAATTGTTGAGATGTCATTAATATGAAAGTTTGTTTCTCCTTATGAAATTCATGAAAAATAAGTGTTCGCATTTTTTTTTGCCTAAGAAATTTTATCCAGTGTAATTTGAAGAAAAATTCATATTCGTTGACCTTCAAACTTTATTGCATCTGTATGATATGTATATCTTTTGGTTATTAACTTATTTGACTCGGATAATTGCATGAAATTTTTCTTAATGTTTGGCCTTATCTTTATATACTTGCATCTTTCTTCAACCACTAGTTTTATTCTGTGCACTACCAATCTTGTACCTTGTGTTTTGCTTCTTGATCCATATTCAAAAAGGATGCCATACTGACATATTCCGTGTAGTTTAATGTTTGGACCAGATATATGCGGCACACAAACAAAGAAGCTCCATGTCATACTCTCTTACCAGGGTCAAAATTACCCTATAAAGAAGGACCTGGAATGTGAAACTGACAAGTTAACTCATTTCTACACATTCATTCTCAGGCCCGATGCCTCTTATAGTGTCCTGGTTGACAATAGAGAAAGGGATTCTGGGAGCATGTACACAGATTGGGATATTCTTCCTCCACAAAAAATCAAAGATGTTAAGGCAAAAAAGGTTTCACCATGAACTTCTTTATTCTGTGGTCAATTTCTGACATTGTCCCCTAGAAGAACATGATGTTTTCGCTGTTCTGTGTATCTTTACATAAACAGATTTATATTATTCCACTCAGAGCCTATTGTCCCTTGAGATATATATATATATATATATATATATATTTATATATATATATATATGTATACATATTTTTTCCATTCTACCAATATCTTGTATTCTGAAATTTAATCATCTTCCAACTCACAGCCTGCAGACTGGGATGATAGAGAATTTATTGATGACCCCAATGATGTCAAACCTGAGGTATTTAGTAGTTATTACTTTTCCCTGTAAATTATTGAATTTGAAGATTGCAGTTTTTAGTGCATGAAAATCACAGACTCATTTATGATTATCGGTATGCAGGGATATGATTCAATCCCAGCAGAAATTCCTGACCCAAAAGCTAAAGAGGTTAGTTGACCTCACATGATCTTGAAGCAATAATTCTACAATTGCATTCTGTCCATCTTCTGTATTTATCAAATTGACAGGGAACTCCCTTTTGGGATGCCATTTGCATCCTGAATTTGTCACTTCCTTTCTTATTTTCCTCTGCTTTTTTTTTTCTCTGGTTTAAGGCATTTTTTTTGTTTTTTGTGATGTGATGACTTTTATATAAAGAAATGAATACCACAAATCTCATCCATTCTCTTTTATCTGATTAGCCTGATAATTGGGATGAAGAGGAAGATGGCATATGGAAACCACCAAAGATACCAAACCCAGCATACAAAGGACCATGGAAAAGAAAGGTATGTTGATGAAGTTCAGGGAGCTAAATAATAAAGCTGGAAGTATTCAGTTTTGCTTTAAATTTTTTTATTGGGTATTGTCTGTTACTTAACCTCTAACCTGACAGAAAATCAAGAATCCTAACTACAAAGGGAAGTGGAAAACTCCATGGATAGAAAATCCAGGTTAGTTATCTAGGTTAATTGAGATAATTTAGAATATATTATCAACTTTCCTGCATTAAAGAATGTTTAAATTACTTTTTTCCATCCAGAGTTTGAAGATGACCCTGATCTATATGTTCTTAAGCCTATCAAATATGTGGGCATTGAAGTTTGGCAGGTAGAACAAATATATTAACTTTCCTATTTAGCGAGGGCATATCATATTATTTCGTAGATCTTTTCCTAATTTCATTCTTTCTCTGCAATGCCATTATGCTAAAATGGGTTACAGAAGTTAATGAAATAAAGACAAATGTTGTTCAGGTTAAAGGTGGTTCAGTTTACGACAACATTTTGATTAGTGATGATCCTGACTATGCGAAAAAAGTCATTGATGAAGTGTTTGCCAATAAGGAGGTGAGCCTTTCTCTTTGACTTCCATTCATGTTAGCTTGTCAGAATTATTTACTTGTTCATGGTGTTTCAGGCTGAAAAGGAGGCTTTTGAGGAAGCAGAGAAAGTGAGAAAAGCACAAGAGGAGGAGGTAAATGGACATACTCTGTATTGAGTTCCACAGTCCGTCTCCAGTTTTCCCTTCTCCTTCTCCCTGCCTTTCTCCCTCTGTTTTCCAAGATCTAAACCTTTGTTTGCACAGGAGGCACAAAGAGCAAGAGAAGAAGGTGAAAGGAGGAGACGGGAGAGAGGTCATGATCGACGGTACCGAGACAGATATAGAGACAGATATAGAAGGGTTTGTATCATGCCTAAATCTTAATGCTCAATTTCCAATTGTTTCTTCCATATAGTTACGAATTTTGCCTACGTTATTGAGTTATTTAAGACAAAACCAATAGATTATTGGAGAACTCTATTTCTAAAGCAGTGCTAAGTTTAACTTGTCAGATTAGATTTGTATGATGGATCTACTTAAAGGTATGTAGGCCGTGTTTGAAGCAAAAACTGGGAAGTCAATTATCTATGGAAAATTGTGTATGGTAGTTCCAACCTTCTTAAATTAGGCCTTTATCATTTTTAAGAGGAAGTGTTAGTCATTTACTCATTTGAACCGTTTATGTTGAGATCTCCATTGTTAGAGCCAAATGACACGTGAAACATTGAAGTGGAAGATTAAGTTGGGATCTCTGGGAGAGAACGAATTTGGGGAGGATGAACCTCTTTTTTTATCTGTAGCAACACCCCTGCGTCCTGCGCTTAGATTTCTATATATGTAATGATGAATGAATAACTTAACCGAGTTGGTTTATAGCTTTTAGCGGCAAATTATTTGACTTTCCTTTTCCATTTGTTGTTTTGTATCAAAGCTAAACTTCTCTTCTTACGGTGGAGTGTTTTTTTCCCAATGCAGCATCACCGTGATTACCTGGATGATTATCATGTAAGTATCAATTTTCCAGTAATTATTCTCTCTTGTGCCAATTGGATCCTTAGAAGTGGCATCATAATGATCAATCTCCAAATTTGTTTGCTTTTTTTTTCTTTTTTTTTAAAAAAAATGCTAATTAGATCCTTAGAAGTGGCATTTTGTCAGTATGTACCTTAGAGACTCTAAACCTATGTTTAGTTTTTGTTTCTAGATGCTAACATAAGAAGCCCTCTAAAAATGGCTGCATAGGCTTGTATTATACTTAAATAGGAGTACAGGACTGACTAGAAGTAGAAACATCATAGTATAGGTTTGCTCCAATAAAAGAGATTGCAAATGTCATATTACAAGGATTTCATATTAATCAATTTTGGGTTACATGTAATTTGTTTACTTTTCTCATGCATTTTGATTTAAATATGTTGTGTTCAAACTGAAAGTGATAGTAAAGGCCGTCTCAAGTCTTGGTGGCTGATATTACCTTTCTATTGAGATTTCAATAAATTGAGGAGCATGATGCGATTGTATTAGTGCTTAAAGGTTCATCGAAACTTTTGAAGTTTAATGGCCCTTTTTTTTTTTTCCATACTTATTTAATATTTGTAAACCAATGTTAAATTTTCCACTAATAAGTATGACATTGTTAAATTTCAATTAACATGAACATTTCGTATGATTAGGCTAATGTTGTTGCAATTCAAATAACTAATAATCACTTGAGTAGGATTTTCGTAATTTTAAAATGAAGTCTATGTATTACTAGGAAAAAACTTGATTTCTTATAGAATTAAATTTCAAGTTCAATTCTGTCGTATTGCTAATAGTACTTAACAGCATGCATCCTCTTAAATATTAAACAATTCTTTTTACAGTAATATTTTGTGTGTTTACTTTCTAAAGTAAACTTGGTGCTCCTATTTTCCAATCGATAAAGTAATCCTTGGCCATGACCAAATTACGCAGACCAAAGCATTGTTTAGATTAACACGCGCGCGTGTTAATATTTAAATTTAGCTCCTTTAAATGTACAGTCACAGAGACGACC
Organism: Dicorynia guianensis; assembly: GCA_037013595.1. Taxonomy (NCBI): domain Eukaryota; kingdom Viridiplantae; phylum Streptophyta; class Magnoliopsida; order Fabales; family Fabaceae; genus Dicorynia; species Dicorynia guianensis. The sequence goes on along the minus strand of JASUAB010000010.1, from coordinate 40,586,622 downwards.
TTGTTTGATATGCAGGACGAGCTTTGATGGGACAGCGTCTCTCTGACGGGTTTGGACTTGGGGACAACGTCTTTCAATTTGTCTAAATAACAAGAATGTCTTAGATTTTATAATCATTATTAACTTTGGTCCTTTTTTCCAACTCGTAAACTTCTGGCAGAAGCTTGTTAAATTATTTTCATGTCGTATGTTTCTTACTCTCGATCTTCCTTTTGGTTGTGGTGCATATGAGACGTGGACCCCTTTCTCAAATTGTCTCAATTCTTATTTCATCATAATATATTTTGCCTCGTTATTTTTCCTCTAATCAACTTTCAGAGAGGTTAATTTCGGTATAAATTATTGGATCGGTTTGAAATCGAATTCAAATAATAAGGGTTAGATGTTGAAAAGATTAGCTATAAGATATTCGGTTTTTTTTTTTTTTGGTCTAAACTGTTTTGAGATTAAACTAGTTTGGGATCGTATAAATTATTTTTAATTATTTATATTTAGAGAAATTTAAATACATAAATTATTAATGTCTTAAAATGATTTAATTTCATAGTTTATAAATTTATATTTTATTAATAATTAAATATATAATTTATTTTAAATTTAAGCCACAATTTATTTAAACTTATAATCTGTTAGTTAAGGATAAATTTAAATTTTTTTCCAAAAATTCAAAATTTTTTTAATTCAGTTACTTTTTTTTTAAACTTCGCTCCTATTAGTCCAAAATCAAATCGATTTGGATAATTCATTTCATAACTCTAATGAACTGACTAAGGGAATGACGTGATAGTCAACAAAATAAGTATAAACAAAGACAATTTTACTTAATATGTGTTAATGTGCTATGTTTTATACTTTAATTTTTTTAATTTAGTCACATATATATATCAATTATTTTATTTTTTTTATAAAAGACTATAATTGAATTTTTTTTAAAAAAAGAAGGCAGTATAGCAAGAAATTTAGAGCAAAACTCCCTTCGCTAACGTATCGGGCGGAGCTTCTCTGTTGCTCTCCCAGCACATTTTTAAACTTTTAATATTTATATGAAAAAAAATTATATAATTTATAAAATATTATATAAAGATTACAGGACTCTCTTAAAGTTTAAAACATAAATAAGTTTATGTATAACTTGTATGATAATAACACAAGTCAATCAATAATATAATTATATTATGCTAAAATACTCTAAGTAATTTAAATAAAATATAACACAGTTGACATCTGCATTAAATTGTTAATAATTTAGCAAATAATTGATTAGTTTACAATTAAAAATAAGAAAAGCAAAAATAGAGAAAAAATTTATTAACTTTCAATGTCTATAATATGTAGTAGTTATATTTTTAATATTTCTATAATATCTTAAATTTATATAACTTATTAACTATACTTTTAAAATAAAAATTAACTGCACATTAATTTGAATATATTTAAATTTTCTAACTTATATATTTAATTATAGCTATATTATTTGTATTGACATTTTCATTTAAAATTAAAACTTTTTTAATTTAATATACAAATAAATATTAATATAAATTAAAAATTTATATTATTTTCATCCTACTAAAATTTTGGCCATTGAACATATCCTTATTTACACTCTTGACCTTAGCAGTTCTACCTTGTATTTATATCTTGATGTGAGCGAGAGAAATTCAAAGTCACGATACCTGGAGATCCAAACTTCATAATGTCCACTTGCATACTTTGTTTATAACTCCTTAGCTTCTTGCTATCGGCAATTGAGTTAATATTATTGATATGTTAGAGGTTTATATATAATTTTATATAATACATAAATAGAGATTAATTATTAAATAATTTAATTATAATATACTAATTAAAATCAATCTTTATTTATATATTACACAGACTTTCTGTAAAATCTTATCGTGTAATTAACGTTTCAAAAATCACATTTGGTCGCTCTAGTGGTACTGGAATCCAAAACGGGAAAAAAAAACGTCATTTCATTGCCAACACAAAATAAACATAAATCGTCATTCCATTTCATCCAGTGTTCCATTCCCACTGAAATTAGTCTCCTCTCAAAGCATTTTACAAGTATATCAATCGGTTAACTGCCTATGCGTTATTTTCTTGTCGGTTTATCATAACCGGTGATGCCAACAAACACACACACACACACACAAATATCAAATAATAGTGACAAAGGAGAATCAAACATGATGAAAACATACCTGCAAACATGACGAATTGCAGACTGCCAAGAAGATTTACAAATGCGAAAAAATATTGATCCCTTCTTAGATATAACTCATAAGGTAGCCTATTCCGGCGTCACCCAGAATAACTAAAAAATGAAATATTACAGTAGCCACAATAACTTTGAAACTGCACTAGATTTACGAACAACTATATAATAGTAAGACATGTAGCGCTGGTATACCAAATTTGCCATGCTCACTATATATTTGATGCACCAAGGTTTTAGCATGTTTATCAACCATCATGTATGTGTGGAGGGATCATGTGATATCCAAGATAGATGAAATTTCAACTTTGCGGCCTTGATGCACAATGATTTACAAGCCCAAAGTGTTTCTCCAGGTCGTAATAAAACTGCCAATGCACAATATGCTTCGAGAAAAGTTTTGGCCGTGAGTAACAGTATGTTTTCTACTGTCATTTATGCAAGGCCATGGTATAATTTACCAGAGATCAGGTATACATTGAAACAAATTATAACACCGTCAAGCACCGACTAAATAAATGTATTGAACAAACTTCGGTTTAAGGTCTATACTTGGCCAAGTGAAGTCAGTTGATTCAAACAGTGAGCCTACAACTATTAATTTACAATGCTTTAGCATACCACTCTGATTAGTGTCGGAATGCAAAGAACTCAGGCGTAAATCAGATTTCTTTACAGGGTGGTAACACTTTTGGCAAGATTCCGAGGCTGGTCAACATTAAATCCTCTCAGTACAGTGAGATGATATGCCAGTAACTACATCGAAAAGAAATTTGTTAAAACATATACGAGATCTATTATCATAACAACATGTTAAAACAATAATAGTAACGGAGCCTAGTAAATATTCAGAAAATAAAAAAAGGAATTTTAACTGCAAAACATGTATACGGAAAATCAGGACAATGAAATCTAAAAATGCACGAGGGAAGAAATTTGTCATGTAAAAAGCGCATGAAAGAATAAATAATATAGAAAAAACCCTGCAACACTTATTCGAGAATTTACCTTGCATATAGAGGCAGAATAATAGTCAAATTTCTTTCATGCTAAAATTGAATGATTTTCTAAGATAAATGTATTGATATTGCACAAGTTAAATGGATTGAAGCAACAGATGATCGAAATCATCAGTAAACAAACCTGTAATGGAATTATATTGATTACAGGTTGAAGACAATCCTCAACCTGTGGTACTTCGATTACTCTACAAGATTCTCCCGGGCATACTGAAGCAGTATCCCCTTTTGAACACATAACTATCAGGCGACCTTTGCGAGCATGAAGTTGCTGAATAACAGACTGCTGTTTGCTGTCAAAAAAAAAAAACTCGTTTCAAACTGCTTATTTCAGATATTGTAGCTCATTTTAGATTAACACAACCAACCTGAAGCAAGCATCACGAGTGGCTATAACAGCAATTGGAAGATTTTCATCCACTAACGCCAAAGGACCATGCTTCATTTCTCCAGCAAGTATTCCTTCGGTATGCATGAGGGCCACTTCCTTTACTTTCAAAGCTCCCTCCAAAGCTGTTGCATAGTTAAATCCTCTCCCAAAGACAAGAAGAGACTGCTCAGCAATCAACAACTTTGCCAGATCCTTGATCTCCTGGTCTAGCTTCAGCACCTCTCTAACTTTATCTGCAACACACCTTAGTAATGAGATTTGCTTCTAAACTTACAATTTGTTTTTCATACAAAGCTGAGATTTTTAAATCCTGGCGAAAAAGGCATTTGTAAATGATATTTTGGAGGTTTCTGAAAAATCGGGACACGAAAGTAAAAGATTTTGCGTTTGATTCTAGGATTCATATAGAAGTCTGGAAGATCCTAAGTTTCAACATGATAAAATCTCGGCTCCATTCATTCTAAATTTCCACCTCCCAAAAAATCTCTTAACATGTATGAGTACTTCAATTTCAGCATTGCCACCACTGCCACCTGCACTAACATCATTGCCACTGTAAGCATTGTCATTGCTGCTGTCATCACTTCTAGCACTGTTCTGCTGCTACCACTATCACCAAGTATCAATACCAACACCATCAATTTATGTTATAATGGTTATTTTACTGACATTACCATCAAAATATTTCTATAAAAATGATAAATATTAAAGATTCCTGGGAATCCTATAAGCCAACCAAGAACAGCAAATCTTCCCTCAGGCATGTGGCATGTAAGTTTTAAAACTTGGGGTTTCTTGAGACCAAGAGGACATGCAGGGTTCCATTAAACAAATCCCACAAAATTATTTCCAGTAAAATGCTCAGCCAACAGAAACTCACTTGGCAGATCAAATAGACCATCTATAATAGCTTCTCTTCTTGCTTGATTGGAAATTGTATCACCTCCTATTGCAAGTGCCAACATGGCCATCACTACTATTTGACTCGTGTAAGCCTATTACAAATGATAGATGCGTGAGTGAATCAATAACAAAATAGTAATATAAAATGAAAAAGAAGAAATATCCTTTTAAATGCAACTTCCACCTTGGTACTTGCCACACCTATCTCAGCACCAGCATTTATATGAACACCACAATGTGTGTTCCGTGCTATAGCACTACCAACAGTGTTTGTTATGCCAACACATAATGCACCATTGTCTAAAGCATATTGCAGTGCCAGTAAAGTGTCTGCAGTTTCACCAGATTGACTAACAAAAACAGCAGTGTCTTCTCTATATATTGGTCCCTGCCGATCCAATAAATCACTAGCAATTTCCATAGTAACTGGGACACCTATAATTTGACATATAGATCAGAATTAGCGTAATATCAAAATCCACAAAAATTATTTTAAGTTTATTCACAAAGAACTGACCAGAAAGTTCTTCCAAGATGGGTCTAGCTGCCAAGGCAGCATTATAACTAGTACCGCAACCAATGAAAACAATCCTTCTACTTCGCCTAATTGTTTTGAGGTGATCCTTCAGTCCACCCAACAGAACAGTCTTGGATTTGCTGGATCCCCCCCGTATAAGCCTCCCCCTCATTGTGGTTGTTAGAGATTCAGGTTGTTCATGTATTTCCTTCTGCATATAATGCTCATAATGTCCCTTATTTATTTGCTCAACCTCCATCTCAAGAACAGATAATGCACGTTGCACTGAAGCAGGTCTATAGACTGAACCACCATTCTTTCCCTTGTCACTTTCAAACTTCAAAATTGAAACCCCACCATCCTGAAGCAACCATTTCTAGGTAAGCACAACATGCTGTTTAACTGACATAAAATCTCAATTAAGCACCAAATCATTGTAACCAACAAAGTGATTAGTGTGCACTCACATACACACACAAAACCATTCACCATATGCAACATATAGTGACAGTGAACCATCTCGTTATGACTAAGGGCAGGAGCACAGGAGATTAATGAAATGATCATGCAGAAATAATGAACACTATATTTAAAAAGAATTCAAAAAGAAAAAGTTAACATTTGCCTTTAGCCACTGTCAGAAAACCACCATCTCAGAAATAAAAGTGTGATACGTACACCTCCAAAAAAAAACACATCAACTTTCAAATGCTACATTGAAGAAAGAAAAGAAAAATACGGAAAAGGTGCAGTATCTACCTTGAGATGAACTACTTCATCATCCTCAATAACCAACACTTTCTTTGTATGCTCAACCACAGCATTGGCATCACTAGATAAAAAAAACTCTTTCGGGTATCCATTCTTTGATAGGAATTTGTTATCCTCATATGTTGAGCCATTGCCCATATTTTCTGTCAATTCCTGAAATTTGAGGAAGCATTAACTATCAATCAGGCAATCTTCATCCTCACCCAATATCAATCAACCAGAAACAATGAATGAATCTAAAAAAGGGGGATAACATCAGAAACTCCACTGGACTTCAGCTTATTCGTAGTAAATGTTCGAGGGATAAAAACTTCTGGTGTAAGCTCTCTGTATTTTGATTTTCATTTTTTCCAGATTCAGAAAAAGTCATTCATTTTATATATGATAGATATTAACAGCATCGCTCTTGCGCAGATCGTGTATATATCATAAATTATCTATTAGTAGATTACAATCAACAATATGTACTCAAGAAAACCATAGGAAGCAGTGTAATGCTTCTTCATCATGCAAGCAGTCAATTCAAAATGTATTGAACTTACTTTAACACCTAGAAGTAATGGACTACCACGCTTGCAAGCAATCAATTCATTTGGATAATGTCGACTTTTAAAAATAAGGGCATAGGCTCCTTCAAGATGCCTCATAACTTCCAGAACAACTTGGCTGAAGGTAACACCCTGATCACCTGCAACATGAATAAAAAAGTTATTCAAGCTAAAATAACCCCTGATGGCAAGTGGAAAAGGCACTTTAGAGGTAAACTTCTGAAAATAATTGTAAGAGGTACCAATATATAAAATACTACCAACAATCTCATGGAAGAAAAATGTGGTAAAACTACAATGTTGCCTTCCTCAAGTGACTATTAAGAGTTGTCCGATGTGTATCAGAAGCTCCACAGACCACATAATGCCTATCAAATTAGATTGTATAATTTCAAAGGATTTATCTTATTGAAAAACAAAGGCCAAGTTCATCAAGATTTGGCAGAGACTATAACATGTGGAATAATCACTCTCAAACAAAGCTCATTTGCATTCAGTTTAGCAGAATTTAACATGGTAACTGTCCACCCCCTTTTTGTCCTCTTTACAACCTAATGTCTATCAACAAAATACTACGAAATCAATCACGCTTTAGACAGTATGAGACCACAATCATGGACTTCCAGGGATGAATGTAACCAATAACAGTCATCATTCTACATGCCTTAGATGCATATATATCATGAATTTCTTATTGGTTATAAATATTCAATAAAAATAGCTGATTACTGTCCAAAGGAGATAGGCATTAACTTAAATGGAATTTAAGTCAAAACTACACATATACCTAAATTTATAAATATATTAATAATTCATCTAACAATAAATATAAAGCAAATCATTTGTCAATTGAAATCACCTTCAGCTTCATTTGCTTTGTCAAAAACAAACTTTGCAAGCTTTGGAATTACTTCTGTGTCAGTGTCAGACTCAAAGGTGAACCCATGTCGGACCAATGTTTCCTTCAAAACCTGAAGTTATAACCAACAATTATGAACCTTAGCAACAGCCTAAAAATTATAAAAATATTTTCTTAAAAAAAGCATAAATTAGCATTATTAATAGCCTTAGAAATAATCATGTTTTTGCAGTGAGCAGGGACTTCAGATTCTGAAGCAGAAGGTTAGGACTTCCTTAAGCACTAATGCTAATTCCTAATTCCTATTAAAGCAGATAGCATGTTTTCCCCAGCACTATTAGCACCTTCATACAGGTAGTTGGGACTGACAGCATTATCCCTTAAGCCATTTACTACAACCCACATCAGTTTGTATCTCCATCCTACAAAACTAACATCACTTGAACTGCCATACTTGTTAAAGTCATATGACTCTAACACTGGCTTTTCAAAACTCTATGTATGGGATGCTAGTTTGCAATAATTAAGGAACAATTATGACAAAATAGTAACTTTAATATGAATGAAAACTAAGTAGTTGCCTTCCCCTTAACAAGAACAATTTTAACAATGGATGGAAAAGTGCATTTGGGCATGGGGGACAGAGATAATTTCATTATACTAGAGGAATATGAAAATGATTATTAATACAGCGAGACATATAACATGCAACAATCCTAAAAACTGAAGAAGTTTGTCAGAAAAACATTAAAATGAAAAAAGAAAAAATCAAGGCCCTCTTCCTACTCTGCACTCATTGCCTATAGATGTACAAAGGACAGATATATTCCATTTATAAGCAGAAAAATTATTTCTGAGATATTACTTGTAAGCATAAATTTTGCAAAACTCTTCCATGTATAGTAGGCACAAATTGATAGATATTGTCTAGAAGCCAAGACAAGCAAATCAGGTCTTCAGTTGTAAGATACATTAAGACCATACCATAAAAAACTAAGGAAGATAGTGACTAATAAGTACAATAAACAATGACAAAGCACCAAAAATTATTTGGTTCCAAGCCAACAATCATACTTTCATAAATGAAAATAGCTGGGGATCCAATATAGTAAAAAGAATTATCTTGCATTATCGCGAATTAAGAAAAGCAATTAATACATGAGTTCAAATAATGTATAAAATAAGCTGAATAGTAATGCAACTCAAACAACTAAATCAGCGGAAATTGTCACAATTACTGACGTGGTTGCTACCAACTTGAGGGTTCGACTTAAACCTTTTTTCTGTCAAATTCAGATGCAGCAACATTAGCAGTTGTGAGGGAATCATGCAAGAGTAGGTGGCATTTTCTAAGACATATAAGTTCATTCTAGTCTCTTTCCTCAGAATAATTTCTCACCAAAAAAAAAAAAAAAAAATCAAATTCTGTTAAAATCTGGCAAAGTCAAATAACCGAGCTTAGACAGAATTATGCCCTTATGCAAAGTAAATTATCACAACCGCTGGAGAATAGTACAAACTAAAAGAAAAGTAAAGAGAGATCATGGAAAGACTGCATAATCATAACATAATGTAAGAATAGGGGTAATAAAATCTTGGTCCTACCTCATAATTTGTGATAACACCGTTGTGAACAACCAAAAATTCATTTTCACCACCAGAGGTCTGAGGATGACTATTTCTTGGAGAAGGCTCTCCATGAGTTGCCCACCTGGTATGTGCTATTCCAGCGTGGATGGAAAACGATTCCTCCAAGTTTAATTCTACTCTAGCAACTTCTGATTTTTTTAAGAAAAAAGAGGTCCGATATTAAAACTAGGTCTAGGCAGAATTAATTAACCAAAGAACCACAATCTATCATCAACTAGATTAAAAGTTTTCTTGTTATAAAAAAAGGGGGCTAAGGAAACTTAGCTCTCAGCAGCTATCATGCAATAAATAGAAGTTTTTGCAGAAAAAGACTAATTATGATTTTTTTTTGGCAAAAAGCCAACATCACCAACAAAATAGCGAAGTAACTATCGTAAATTTCTTCACCAAATTTTTTTAGATGATAAAAAAATTCAATTATATTAAAATTTCTCCTCGTATAAAATAGAACAAGGTAAAAAGATATCAACATTAAGAAGTGTATGATACTACATAGAAAAAATCGGTGTTCAGAAACAAACATAATTCACCAATCCGCGCATTAATTTGAAAATGGTGAGTAGGAGGAAATAGAAATGAGTGATGAGAGAGAGAATTGAAAGGAAAAGTGACCTTGGTAAACGGATTTCACAAGGGACTCGATGTTGCCCTCTTGGCGGAAGACAAGAGGGGGAGGAGTCATGCAATTTAAATTGGAGATGGAGAAGTATTGAGGAGTGTGTGGATCAAGTGAAACTGAAGAGTCGATGGCGATGCCAGCTGAATCATAGCCACGGTATTCCAATCGCCTGAGGCCATTGAAGAGTACCTGCAGAATGTATCTCCTCTCTCTCTTCGCGTTGTAATTCAGATACGCAAATATCCCACACATTTCTCTCTCTTTCTTCCTGTTTTGGTTCTTCGTTTCCTTTCTGACTTTCTCCGATCTTGTCTCTCTGCTCGGCTTTCTATTCTCCTCTGGCGTCTGGCGTTTAGCGAACTACTACTACTATTATTATTTCGAGAGGGAACGGGAATTTTATATGCACACAGCCAGGGGCCGGGGAGAGGGAGGTGTTGGTATTGGACCGCCGGACATATTTGACTTTGTAAATTTCGATCCTTAAACTGTATTCAGTCATGTGGGAATTCCATCCATCGTTTACTTCAAGTTTTTTAAAATCGCAAGTACCTTGATGACGAAGAAAGAGGGTTGACGTGTTGGGAGATAATTGGTATTGAAGAAGACGACAATTGGGGGATATTTTTGTCATTCCAGAATGCATCAGGTTGCTAACGTGGAATGCATGGATTGGATTCAATAAAACCGTCAATTGCCTTAGACTTTTATTATTATTATTATTATTGACAGCAACTTGACAGAGGCGAGATTATCTAATTTTTATTTTTTAATTTTAATAATTTTTATTTATTTTTTAATTTATGTTAAAATATATTTTATAATTTTTTTTCTACTAATTTTTTTAATTAATATATATATATATTTACTATCTTCTATTTTTAAATCTTTAAAAAACAGAGAACTCTTATTCGCCTACCGCCGGAGAAAGGTGTACCCTCTGCAATGTTTTATCTGATTTCCAATTTTATAATCATTCTTGAGCAAGCAACTTAAATACAGCGACACGAATGTAGTGATTAAAGGCTAAAATCTAACTTCATGAGATAATCAGCTGAATACCAGCAGCTAAGCTGTGAACCTCACATCTTAAAAAGTAGCAATTCATTCCAAGGTTCTAAGCCAAAAAAGTCTCTCGTAGAACTTGTCATTATAAAATTTTCAACAGCCAAATTAGGAGGTTATAATGATGATAATAAATACCTACAGTAAGTTCATAACAGAATTCATTTAAAGGAATTTTTGCCTAGGGAAGATTCGATTAATATTCATAATCACTTCCCACAAATGAGGATAAGGTTCCTTCATCTTCCCTTCAACATGAAATTCCACAAATTACTTACAAAGGTAATCAAGCATAATATCTTTTACAGAGTATAACAGCTTAGCTCGATCTAACAGTCTCTATGGCAAAGACCAAATCGTCAAATTTGGCACCAGTAACTTCTTTCACAACCTTGCTGTCCTTCAGAATTTTAAACGTAGGAACCACTCTAATCCCGAGCTCTTTGGCTAAGGGCTGCCAAAAACCATATAGTACACCTTGTGAGTAATAATAACTTCGGTGCATTATTAAAGCTTAGGGCACAAGCAATTCTGTTAACAACTAAAAACTAGCTACAATCCAGCACATCCACACCTTGTTTTCTTGGTTGCAATCGAGCTTTAGAAAGATGACATCCAAATACTTCTCAGACAATTCTTTAAACTTTGGAGCCATCACTTTGCAAGGACCACACCTGGAAAATTTAGTATTGACATGTAAATTTTCCCAAATTTCCATTCAGTATTTATCAGTAGAAATAATCAACAATGAAAGCACCAAAACAAGATTCTTGAAACAACAATTCCTGCAAAATAACTGGAATAGCATATACCAACCTGAAAAAAAAATAATACCAATTATTCTAGAAGAGTTCAAATAAATATTTACCGCCGGCTCTGTCTAAAAATATGGTTACAAAGACTAACGCAATAGAATTTTAACTAAAAGAAGCCTGCTTGACAACCTTATAATAGCTGTTGGCCAATTGATCGTCTAGGTCTCATGACATCGCGATGAAATTGAAAGAATAGTTTTTCTTACGCACGATACATCCAAGTGAATCAAGTTATCAATAATTGTATACAACCATCCTGGTCCTTCTACATGCATAATGCTTACATTTTTACCAACATAAAAGGGGAAGGAATATATGCTAAAACATTTATTTTAATATTCTGCTGGTATACAGAGATACAGGACTCTCAAGAACTTTCGTCATTGCACTTCCGCGTCGTTAACTTCCTCTTGTGGGGTTTTCTCTTATGCTGTCGTTAAGTTCCCCCTCTGCAGGGGGATTTTTTAGGTATGAACTTTGCAAGTATTCAGTAAACCTTCATCAGTACAGACTACACTCAGATATTTTTCAGTGATTTGAGGAAGTGCATAACTTAATTGATTATTTGCATGCCTTGCTATGCAATACATTTCATGCCCAAATCCTGTCAGATCCTCTGCACTCATTTGTCATTGTGTAGTGCTTAGCGTTAATACCTCATCAATAGGGCCGGGCATGCCGCATGCTTTAGGATTTTAAATTCAAGTCTCTTGAACATGAGGCCAAGGTTTGTAAAGAAGAATTGAAGAAAAATGATGTGTTAAATAAGGCATAATCAAAGTGCTAATTTGCATTGTTCAAAACAGTACAAGAAAAGAAAAGGTCAGATAAAACAGAAGAAAAGTTATGAATATTAGTAACCAACAAATAAATCACACAAAACGTAATGCAAACTGCAATTTGGGAGAAAGGAAATGTAAGAATCCGTGTCTGCTTTTAAATCTAATATTTATAAATGCCCAAGCAAAACTTGAGCAAGACTCAATTAGCTGCTCACTGATACAAAAACTGAAATGGAAGGAAAACAAAGAAAATGACATAAATAATCCTTCACAAAAATCAATACAAATCTAAAAAAGGATTCGCTAATTGTATGACATGTCACAACGCTAAAAAATTTAGGATTATAAATTCAATAAATGTATGGTAGCTGTATTAAACAAGGCATAATTTCTCTTCCTTGTCATCATTGCACAATATGCTCATAGACAACAGACATAGACTCAAAAAGACACAGATTAAACAGTAGCAGATACTTGAAATTGCAGAGAAAACTATTAAAGATATAAAATTATTTTTATTTTCTACTTAATAGCTTAATAGCTTAAACTTTTTAGATAATTAATTTTTAACATGATTTCAAAGCAAATGGTTAAGTTTTCAATACTTACCACCCTTGTTCTTGAGAAGAACAACATTTAATATTTATCCAAATCACCGTAACGAAGTTTTTGTCAATTTTTACTTAATAAGTGCAATAATAATTTTCTTTTGAATATAATCATTCTGAACCTTCTCCTTTCTTATATGTCTATTTATCCATTTCAATATTTTTCTCTTTGCTATCACTATTTTTTACTCTTATTGGCCTTTCAAAACTCAACACTCACTATCATAGAGTATTGTTGGTTTTAGACCAGTTCAGTTTAATCTTACTAGATATTTTACGATCACAAATGATTCCCGAAACATTTTTCCATTTCAACCTCCTAACTTAAATTCTACGTCTAACATCTTATTAATCTCTTCATTATTTTGTAAAATCGATTTAAGATATTGAAACCTTGATATAATGCGTTTATTGAACTTGCACTTCATATATTTTATCTTACTCTTGTTGAAATAGAAATCCTTTGATTTCAAAACTTTTCTCCACATCTCCAGTTTAGAATTAACATCCCCTCTGAACTCCTTTATTAGAACTATATCATTCATAAAACTACATTTTAAATATATCGAGTAAGTACATCAAAAATTAGAGTCAAAAAGCATAGACTTAATAATACAAGCTAATTTTTATGGAAAAGTCTTCTATCAAACCTCCCTGAATCATTACACTTATGGCCCTATCATACATATCCTTATAACTCAAATATGAATGATATGAACAGCTTTCTTTTCCAATAATTTTCATAAAATTCTTTTTGACATTTTATTATAAGTTTTTTTTAAGTTAATGAAAAGTATATACAAGATTTTTTTCTCTTTATTTTTAATGCAGTTCACTTAATTCAAATAATATTGTTTTACTGCTCCTTCTTTTAACAAATTCGTATATTTGCCGTTTTCTATTCCTAAAACTTGGTAAACCCCCTTCAAAAGCTTTAGATCTCGTCTCATTAACAATTTTTTTCTCTCAATCTTAGCTATAGAATACTTCTTTCCATTTTTTGCATTGTTACAAATGTGTAATGTTTTGAAATCTCTTTTATATTTAATTTTTTCTTATACATTCTACTCCCACGGCCATAATTCTTTATCAAATTCTTTTGATTTGTTTAAAACTACTTTAGGGTTTAAGGGTTTAGGGTTTTAAGTACCTTCTAAACTTTATTGATCGTCTTTTTCCACATAAAATTAGTACGCCTTTATTTCTCCCAAAATCTGAAATGGCCATCTCTTCCCACATAACCCCATTTGGGTTGTTGCATTAAACGGCCCAAAAATTTTAAAAATGTGTGCAAATTATTAATTAAGAAAGGTAAAACAATTAAATTAAAAAATTTACTAAAAAGCTCATCATATTCTAAAGCAGTTGGAAATTTGGAATATAACAGAGATGAACACAAATAATGAAATGAATAGTAAGTGACATACCATTGAGTGTACATGTCGAGGACGACTGTCTTATCGCCGGCAGCCTTAACGATAGGCCAGAAAGTATCCTTGTTGACCTCTGTTACCTGGCCCACCGTGGGCCCCGCTGTATCCAAGTTCGACCTTACTGTAAAAGCCCGAGCCCTACCAGCACCGCAGCTCCTCAAACTCACACTACCAGCACCAATGGTGCCATTCTTGGAGTTGGAACCAACTGATAATTTAGCAGAGAGATCCCGCAAACTGATCGGATGCTTGGCAGACCACACCAGAGACGACGGAGAGCGAACCGACTTGGGGGAGAAAGAGAGGTTGAGAACCATTGCGATTTGCGAGGCAAGAGGAAAGAAAAGACTGGAAACTATGACGAATGACGAAACGGAGATTGGTGCCGGTGGGACGCAAAGGAAATATCAAAGAAAAAATCGCCCTCTCCCCGACCGAAAAGACATGATTGTCCTTCGGAATTGTGGGTGCCATACAAAATTTGAGGGATATCGTGGCAATTTCAATGAATCATCTTGTTCTTGTAGAGGGAACGAGAGGCTGAGGCAATAAGTTGCAGGAAAAATCATTAAAAAAAAAAAATAATGAGGGAGGAAATAATAATAATAATAATAATAATATCATCGTCTTATATTGGAAAGCATTAGCATTAAGTTACCCTTTTCTTATTGAGATTTTTTATTTTTATTTTTAAAAATTAAGGGTGATGTAAATAAAATATAGAAATAGAATTAAAATTAAAAAAATAAAAAAAGATTTATAATTTAAATTTTAATACAACATAAAAAGTAAAAAATTTATCAAAACTAAAAAATAAAATTTCATAATATTCAAATCTCTTTTTTTAGAAGGGAGATATATCAAAGGTAAAGAATAATAACAATAAAATTATTTTACTAATATTGTTATTGTTTTTTATAAGTTATATAAAGTTATATTTGTAATAATTAAACTATTAATTTATAATAATCAAATCAGCATATATATTATATTGATATAAAATTATGTAATTTAATTTAAATTTAAGTTAAGTTCAAATTATATTTAAATTATTTAAATTTATATTCAAATTCAAGTTTAATTTGGTCGAACTAGTCTATTTTAAGTTGCCCTAACAAGTTTTTGCTTAAAAAACCTAAATCTTTTTTACCTAAACCAAATTTGAATCAAGATTGATCCGGATCAACTCAAATCAGCCCAACCCAAACGGAACAATAGGTCTAGCGTCATTCTTGTCCTCTCAGTGCATATTGTGTCATGGGCACTTCATTTTGGAATTTGGATGGATCCAAAAATAGGAATTGAATGCACCATAAAGCAAAGCTGGGGATTAGATATCCTAAAATTTTGGGTCTAAAGTTATAAATGAATCAAGAAAAAAATAAAAATAAAATTCACAAATTAAATTTGAAGATAAATTAGAAAATAAAAAAATACTAAAGCTAAAAAAATATAACTTTAGAGAATCTAAATTCAAGTTGAGGAATGTTTTATCTCTCCCTAAATAGTAAATATATATAATAATTGTGAATTTTATTTTATAAAATGCATTATATGTTTTTAAAAAGTAATTAATAGATATCTATTAAAAATAATTCAAAATAAATTATTTCAAATTTGAATTTGTTTACTTATTTAAATTATTTTTATGAAACATTATCTATCTTAGATTTTAATTTAAAAAATCAAATTTATCATATAATGTTGAGATTTTTTGTTAATAATTACTTATATAATTTTACGAGTTAAAGTTTAGCATACAGTGAAATATTTTAATATTTTTTGAAAAGAATATTTTGGTGGAAGCAAGATTTTTTTATATTTAATATTACTAATATTTTTTATTTTTATAAGAAACTTTTATAATAAATTTTGGCCAATAAAGAATAAATATATAAATATGAAATCGTAATAATTTTAATATTTAAAATTAAGAGAAGTAAATGCTTTGATAGATGGAAGGGGGTAAAGAACGGAATTCCACGTCAATGAAGAGTGGACAAAGAATTCTCGAGGAATTTCCAGTCCAATTTTCAATGAAGATAGCGCTGCTCGGTAAATGAACCTGGAGAGTTGGATCAGCTAACGACGAAAACACAGGAGAGAGACAAAGGATAGAGAGAACAGGAGAAAAAAAGGGTTTACTAAGAAATAAGTGTTGCAAAAAACGTGCAGTTTGCCGTTGAACTCGCGAAATTCCCTGCGTCTCGTTCTCTGACTCTTTTTGCCGACTTGCCTCTCATTTTTTTGTTTGTTTGCTCCCTATTTCTCCCATTGCCATTCCCCCGTTTCCTTCACCGACCTTTTAATCACTGGGTCGGCTGTGGAATTCTATCCCAAAAACCAAATAAATAATAAATAAATAAGTAAAATCAAAATTTTGCATTCTATCGGATCCGTTTATTTTTTTCATTCGCTTGATTCTACGGTTGCGTAGAATTCATGGCCATGAAAATGGATCCTAGAAAATTAATGATCCTTAGCATACTAGCTTTGGAATTTTCTTGGCGTGCGTATGGGAATTTGGTTTTTCCGGTGCAGCACAAATACAAAGGTCGGGAGAAGACTCCGCGTGAAATGAGAGCTCATGATGCCCG
Source organism: Dicorynia guianensis (assembly GCA_037013595.1). NCBI lineage: Eukaryota > Viridiplantae > Streptophyta > Magnoliopsida > Fabales > Fabaceae > Dicorynia > Dicorynia guianensis. Next base: position 40,569,824 of record JASUAB010000010.1, on the reverse strand, counting down.
TCGTCGAGGTAGATTTCTTTCTGCGGTGGATGTGGACCTTGGCGGCCGTGGCCACCCCGCTGAAACAGGGTTCGTTTGCAGTTACTTCTTTTTAATTTTCTATTCCTAATACGCACGTTTCCATGTCCTCTTCTATTTACTTCACAAAATTCTAATCTAATTTGGCAATTGACTCTCTGGTGGAAAACTATCATGATTTTGATTACGTTGCTAATTTGGTTTAGGCTGTATTATACAAAACTTGGGCTTGGGTCTCCTCCAAAGGACTTCTATGTGCAAGTTGATACAGGAAGTGACCTTCTATGGGTAAATTGTATTGAGTGCACCAAGTGTCCGACGAAAAGTGACATTGGTGTATGTATCTCGTTTTTACTTCCTCGACTTTATCTGTATAGATAGTGGCTAGAAGTGAAAATGTCAGCATATGACATTTCACGAAAGGGTGCCTCACTGAATTTTGGAAAATTACATGTATATTATAAAAAAATTTTAATTTGATCCTTTCAATTTTATTTTTTCATATTACAAATTTATAATTTGACTTCTGAATTTTATAAAATTTTATATATAATTTGTAATAATATAAGAAAATTTATGTTTTTTAAAAATTTTTAAAGTAACTCTTATATATTATAAAATTATAAAATTGATTTTTTTTATATGCCAATCAACCAACAATATATGATGGCCCAAAAGAAAATCTAATTTCATGAATACTAGACTTGAGACTGACATTTTGAAAATTCTATTGCTTTCCGTAGTTATCTTGACCCCTTTCTGACGTGTATCACAGATGGACTTGTCACTTTATGACCCAAAGGGCTCTAACACTTCGGACGTGGTTTCTTGTGACGAAGATTTTTGCCTTTCTTCATTCGATAATTCAATTGCTAAGTGCAAGCCTGGCACAGCCTGCCGCTACAGTGTAACTTATGGAGATGGAAGCGAAACTGTTGGATACTTTGTGAAGGATTATCTTACATTTCAACAGGTCAATGGTGACCGTGCAACTGCACTAGCAAATAGCACCGTGAATTTTGGGTGAGAGTCATTTCTGGTATTTCATATTATAATCATATAATGTTGACATCTGACAAGTGACAACAGTTTTTGGACTTCAATTAGGTCCGCTGTAAATGTTGTTGTTTTATAATTGATCCTTATTCTTGCTTTTCATGAGAGAATAGATCCTGGTTTTAAATGAATCTTTTTTTTAGTTAGCACTTTCATGTTCTATGGATAATCCCAGTGTAATTATTATGACTGTTCTCTCTAGGTTTTTATTGCGAAGTTTTGATTAGCAAGTTACTTTTATTTTATTTCGTCTTCTTTCTCTTACTAGGCTTTGTGGTAGATGTTTGTTGCCTTAAGACACAACTCAAGTTGGGAGTTTTACTAAATTTTTCTTTGACGTTGAGAAGTATTTAGCTTCCCATGCAGGGAAAAAATAGAGCAAAAGGTCACCAGTATATATTTGTATTTGAATGATGAATGATCTATGTTTGTTCTGAAGTAGTCTCTTGCTGTTAGGTGTGGTGGTCAACAATCTGGGCTATTAGGTTCATCTGAAGAAGCTCTTGATGGAATATTTGGTTTTGGACAAGCAAATTCGTCTGTGCTTTCACAGCTTGCTGCATCTGGAAAGGTGAAAAAGGTATTTTCACACTGCCTTGACAATATTCGTGGAGGTGGAATATTTGCCATAGGGGAATTGGTGGAGCCAAAATTCAATACAACTCCATTGCTACCAAAACAGTATGTGCTGAATCTTATCATTTTGTTTCCTATGCAATATTATTCTTCTTGATAACACTGTAATAGTGATTCCCTGGAACAAGATGGTGTCTATCTGAAATAGTGTCACTGCTGTTTTAAGTTCTGGAAAATCAAAGATTTTAGTTGGATACACTTTATTTTCTGGAATGACTTGTCTGCATTCTGGTACTACCTAATACTGTTAACAGATGAAATTTTAATTCTGTTCAACTTCAGCAATGGCTTGATGGGTATAACATAAATGCATGTATAAGCTCAGAAGTTTACACAATACCAACATTTTCGGTAATGGATATATTCACATTTCATGGAATCTCGTTTGTCGTTCGCAAGATATACATTAGCTGGATTGTTCTGCGAGTAATATACGCAGCAATGCTTGTTACAAGTTGAGGACAGGAAGCTTGCCAGAGTAAAAAATTGGTTTTGTTACGGATTTTTTCCTTTAAAGTAAGTTTATTAGACTTAAGCATGTAATGAAATAAGTGCATCGTCTTATCCTATAGCATGTTGCTTTCAAACTCATCCCTCTAATAATCCAGAAAAGGAAGTTAACATGTGCATTCTTTAAAAAAACACAAAACAAAACAAAACAAAGCAAAGAAGAAAAGACATTTCACAGACTTGGCATATGAGGGGAATAGAACACTTACATTAACGTCATTCTTGTCCATAAATTAAAGAAATCAATCTTTCAGGGTTTTTCTTTCATGTCCAGGTTACTTTAGATTTTGTGATTTTGAAAAGAATTTATGTATGAAACTTTAGCTCTCTGTCTCTTTTCTCTCTCATTTTTTGATATGTATAAGTCCATTTTGTTTTCTGTGGTCCACTAGAAGGGCCAATGAGTTCCTTAAGCAACAGAAAGGGATGAATCCTTCTCCCATTCGTTCTTCTAGGCCTTTATTTTTCTGAAGGTTGATTTTCTCTGATGTCTCTGGTATGAAGCCTTGAAAAATTTTCAATTTAAGCTCACTGGCATCTTGCTAGTACTTCTTAATTTTTTCAGGTTCTTGTAATGTATTTTTATTGAGTTCAGGTCCTTGGGTTTAGAACTGTGACATAACTGTAGTGTAGTCTATAAACTATTGTAGGGCACACTACAATGTGGTTCTGAAGGACATTGAGGTAAATGGAGATCTTCTAGAGGTTCCCATAGATATATTTGACATTGACAATGGGATGGAAACAATAGTAGATAGTGGTACAACCTTGGCTTATCTTCCAGCCTCGGTTCATGACCAACTAATGAGTAAGGTAAGTGTGCCTTTAAAAGATTAAGTGAATCAATTATTTTCACTTGAAAACTTATCAGTGTTCTTTATTATAGATTTTGTCTGGGCAGCATGGACTGGAATTTTCCATTGTCGATGATCAATTCAATTGTTTTGCCTATACTGGAAAGTATGACCCTTGTCTTTGTCCCTTCCTTCTACTTCATTTGGAGAGATGACTTTTCCCCCTTTTATATTGGAACTAGTGACTGTTACTTTGTGCAAAATTTAAGGTGTAATGTTCTTTTTGTTTGATTTGTCATCGTTGTTTCCATTTGACTAAGGATGCCACTTGAACTTTATTCTTTTGGTTGTTTTAGTGCATGGGTTATGGCGATGTCAGTTTGTCATGAAATATATTTTTTCAAATATCATAGCCATCACTTTTTTGAAGATTCTGGTAATCCAATATTTTGAAACATATAGGTGAAAAGAATGTCATGAAGCAAAATTGATGACAATGGTCAGTAGGACTCATTAAAGAAAATGGTGGCTGTTAATTAGTCTTAAATCGTGCACTTGACAATCACTGATTAGCTTTTTGACGAAGAGCAATTATTATGTGGCATATCTGGTCTTTATACGGGGGTTTTGTTAAAAGACAAAAAATAAGCATTTCAGGCAAGTTCTGAAAATACTACTTTGCGCAATCAATTTGCTGTTCTTTCCATATTATTTTTTAGTTTTGGTATTTGTGTTGCTTTGTCCTTTTTCTTTTGTTGGTTAAATGATCTGTTAAGCTGGTTGGATGGTTATGAACGGAGAATCTCATGTCATTATGTTAACTAGAAGTATCTAGATATTTTGTTGCCACATATATTGAAATCTAATATAGGAAATCAATTGTTCAAGATTGTCTTCTTTTAGAATAGTAAGTGGGATTAATGTTCAACTGATATTCCCTTTGTTACACCAGCACTTAACGTCAGGAAGATTATCAACTAAAATAGGAGAGAAGTGCAGTATTCATAGTCTAGTTTATGCAGACCTTTAACTTGTCCATTATACTCTTGCAGTGTTGATGATGGGTTTCCAATTGTCAAGTTTCATTTTGAGAATTCGGTTACTCTGACAGTCTATCCTCATGACTACCTTTTCCAGATACGTGTAAGTGAACTTTACCATTTATTTCTTACGTACCTACTCTTCCGATTAGAGTAATTTTGTAGCTTATAGAATTCTCAAATGACACATAAAAATTTACTTTTATGTGAAACCTATATTCTTAAGTGTAACCTGTTGTCTCACTAGATCTCTTTTTCTTCGTTGTCTTATACAGATAAATATATGGTGTTCTCTTCATGTTGATTTATCACTCATGCTTATTAAATGCCATGTTTAGCATTTATAGTAACATTTTTGTGTACCTTTAAAATAAAAGGTCTGATTATGTATCTATTCTTTACTTTCACTATAAAATTGGTTTAAACGGGCATTTGGAGCATTCAAATATGTTATGTGATTTTTTTTATGTATGCATATTGTAATTGAAGTGACCCAATTTGATAAATCTTTTACTGATGTTTAGTGATTATTTTGTCCTCAACTTCTCCCAGGACCTTAGGTGGTGTATCGGCTGGCAAAAAAGTGTGTCACAAACCAGGAGTGGAAAGGAGTTGACTCTTCTTGGAGGTACAGAATCTCACATGTAAATTCAGTTAGTAATTTTCTACTTAATATAGTTTCTGGAAGCAATTATTTATGCACTTGGTCCAAGATTTAGTCTGAATGTGGATATAAGTTTGTCTTCTTTCTGGTGTAGCAGATTGCTTCTTTCGTGGAATTAATAACTTTTCTATGCTTTTTTATCTAGACTTGTGCCTTTTTTGCTTTGTGTGTGTGTGTGTGTGTGTGTACGCTTGTGTTAAAATATGTTGAACTAACGTCATGACCTAGCTGACGGTAGTTTTAATCATGCAGGAAATTGTGCTAATTTAATGTAAATATCATTTATCAACTTAAGAATTTGATTTCAATTGCAGATATCGTGCTTTCAAACAAACTTGTCTTATATGATCTTGAAAATATGGCCGTTGGATGGACTGAATATAATTGTGAGTACCAATATTTCCGTTTCCTTTTCTGTTGTTAGCTCAATCTAAATTTTATTTAATAAGCCAAATATAAAATCCAAAGATTGGTTCAAGTTCACATCACCTTAGATCGTTCTTTTAAACATTAGATGAGCATCAATCTTCATCTCATTGCCAACATTAAGCTTACCCATGCTTTTCATGTCAATTAAGCATTGTATGTACTTTTCTTACTTGTAATTTCACTACAGATTATTGTTTTAGGATACGTATACTAATTAGGCTAACTTTTTTTTTTGACATGTTCATAATTTAATACCAAAATTTACCTTGACTACTAGTAGGTGTTGGTTCTAGTGAAAGAGGTTAGATTCTACTTAAGCACCTTACTTTAAGTTCGAAGCAATGTATATATAGTAATTTGGACCTTACAGCAGCTCGAATCCGGTGTCCTGTAAATATTGGGCAATACAGGATCAAATAAAAAAAAAGAATTTAGCTTGACTAGATTTTTCCAGTAACATGATTATTACAAATGACTATAATAGAAGGTGATGATCCTGAATCCTAGTTTCCTAATGCATCGATTCAATATCATGATTAACTTAGATAATAAGATAGCCATATAGAAATAAGGCTTGCAAAAAAATATATCTCAAGAATGCCAAAGTACTTATTTGAAGATTTATGGATTAGAAGCAGGATGTGATAAGTAAATGACGGAAGACAGCTTTGCAATTCAGGCTTTGAAGCTAACGTTACGAAACCAAATTTGTTGATTTGGTAATGACATTCTTAGCATTGTGTTGTTTTCTTAGGCTCTTCCAGCATTAGAGTGAAGGATGAAACGACTGGAAAGGTGTATACCGTAGGTGCACACCAGCTTTCTTCAGCTTCCACCTTGTTAATTGGAAGAATATTCACATTCTTTTTGTTGCTAGTTGCTATGCTAAATAGTTTATATGAGTAGCTTTTCAATATGAGGGATGGCATTCATTTGATTTTGTTGTCCCATAATTCCTGGAATGATAAGTTGTTCTTGTTATGGAATGATTTTAACCATTACTCCTACTGATGGATTAAGAGTGAGATGGGGTATTTTTATATGATTTTATTATTTGTATAAATAAAATTTTATTTTTAAAAAATATAAATTATTAAATTAATTAAATTTTATAAAATAAATTGTAAAATTCACAAATTAAACAATTTAAAAGTTAATTAATAACAATTTAATAAGATCCACTTTCATAATCTTACTTTCTTCATTTTTATATACGTCTTCCCAATTAAATACACTGTGTTCTATATTTACAAATGAGGAACGTAGGTAATTCATTTTCGTATAGGTGCAATTGCAATGTCAGTATGGACATTTCACAAGCCATTCAAGCGAAAGCTTTCAGAGAAAAAAATAATAATTTCATTTCGCAGAGTGATGATCTTTGTATTTTTTTTGCCTCAAATTGGAAAATAAGTCTAGTTAAGTTTGTAATCAATTCAAACAGTGTATCTCCATTTATACTATGTAATATGCAGATCTGCATAAAATATGAATAAGTTTATATTAAAAGGTGTTCATATAATTTTAAATATAACAAGTGTATCTAACGTTGCAAAACAACGATAGCACTTACAAAATTAATTACGTAACAACACGAGTTGCTTCTTCATCAATGTTGACGTGTGAAATAGAATTGAGGAAGAGGAACGATTCTTGTTTTCCGTTAGCGGCAACCGCCTAGGCCAGCAAACTTCCAAAATTTTTTAGCATGAAAAATCTGCCAACGTCGCAAAATTTACATTTGCATGTCAAATTAATTTGATAATAGTTGGCTATTCTCTTAAATTGAGTTCTTATTACACAACACTAACTCGTGTTTGACTCATTCTTTAAAAAGGTTACCTCAAGTTTAATTTCAGTCAAAGGGAGTAACACTATTCCATTTTTCAAATATTTACAATTCTATTTTCAGAAAAAAGAAAAAGGAGAACTCTTGTTGAATACTAGGTCCAACAGACTTATCAGTGTTATAAGAAAAAATATAAATAAAATTGTAAAAATAGTGTTGTAACTTACGAGCTATTATTATAAATATAATTATGATGATAAAAAGTGAAATACAGAGTCAGATAACAAGGCACTGAAGACAGGCTTTACAAAGTTGTTCTCAGAAATTGGATTACAAAATACAGAACTGCCAGGAGTAGCGCAATCTGGTATGCATCTTGTTGAAAGCTGTCGTCCCTTTGGAAGAACTGAATCAAAGCACATACAACTATCAACTCAAGTAAAAGAGGATGACCCTACGCAACCAAGTAATCAAGTGAAATTATTTGTGGATGGGGCAATCTGTCGTGCGAGTATCATCGGCAATCGTGTTGTGGTAATAAACCATTTCGTGAATTAAAAAAACTGAAGTTTAAACGCCTTGCTTGATTCACTAATTGATAGCATTGAAATGTATTCCATCAAAAAGAACTTACCTTAGTTGGATCGCCAGATGGATCTGGATAAATCTCCAAATTCTCTTTTTTGGTTGACATACGGCCACTCAAATTCTTGGCAATATTAGTCAAGTCTTTTCCAGACTCAACAGCGGCAAAAACAGCCCGCGAAGTCCAGAAAAATGCTTGAGCAATGGCAGATGACGCTGACAAATCCCAGAATTCTTCATGCTGGATGACTTGACCACTGATCTGGTTGAGAGTGAATTGGGAAGTAATTCTTAGTATCAAATCCCCTCCTATCCTAGCAATAAAGGATCTAGGCTTCCCTTTGATTGTCCACTTGATGCTTAAGACACTGGTTGACAGCATGACCATTTCCTGCACAGCCTATAATTAACAAGAATAGGATTATAAATTAGCTGGGAAGCAAATTGTTTTAAAAATTTTAGAGGTCTAATTACTTTACTAGTCCTTATATTTTCACCTTGAATTCAAATTGGTCTTTACACTTCAAAAGCTTGTTATGGGGTCCCTATGATTTAAAATTCCTTCTAATCAAACTCCCTGCCATAACTGGCTATCACAACTTCGTGTGTAAGATGCTGATTTGACAAACATACATACTACAAGGCATGTAAAAGATATAAAACATGGCTGGATGCTCGTCCTTGTCGACACGTGACTTGCATGTGAGTAATTTTTTTCTTCCAAACACATCACATGCAACGACGAGCTCACATCTATCTAATTTGGCCTCTTAAATTACGTGTCTAATGTTGTTGGATTAGGGCATAAGTGGCGAAAAATGAGAGCTTAAGCACCAGCAGAACGAGGCATACCAATTCGGCAATAACCCCAATTATAAGGGGTTTTATAAGGACTTCATCACAAAATTTTGAAAAATAGGGACCAGCAGTGTAACGAATTCAACTTTAAAATATACAAAACTGGAAAAATTGAACATTACAGCAAACAAAGTGCTTAAAATAAAGTTCGAAGAGTGGTGTTAAGAAATGATAAATCGCATTCAAAGTTGTAAATGAATAACAATAGACATTAGTGCACAACTTTAAGTATTCTAAAAATCTAATTTTTTTTGGGGGTGAACTAGGTTAAGTTTTTTGTTTTATTAAGGTGTTAACTTCTAACAGTTAATGCCTACTCAACATAGTCCATGCAAAGACAAGATACTAAATGATGTTATACAATCGTTATATACCCAAAAAGAAATCCCTTATCTTTTTTCATCACTTTACATAATACTCTAACTTGACACTCTGCAAAAATGTGATTAGGCAATTGGAAAATTGTGAGCCTTTATACACCCTTATGGTGTGGCTGCATACTTTTTTATCACAAAATTCCCTATCTCATGGGTTGCTGCTTTATGAGCTAGCAGGAATGGGATTCCAGAAAACTCACCACAGACGGCTTATCTAGGGCACCTGTTGCCCATAGTGGTCTTTTGTACTTGTCGCGACCAGTAAAACTCCTAACAGGATCCTGTACTCGAAATCATAATTAGCATGATATACAAAAGACCAATAACGTAAAGTAATTACACAAGAAAGGGGAATTTCAGCTTTGCCAAATAAGATTGGAAAGGAAATTTGAGTAACTTTACATGGTCATTCTCTCAATGAAAAAAGCTAGTTGTAAAACTTTTGACTTAATGTTCAGTATCACCATCACGTCTCTTGGATCCCACTCCCAGCAATTTATGATTTATCGTAAAACTTATACTCCTTTAACACTCTGGGAGCTGAGAAAACCACACAATCACAAGAAACTACGTTCCTTGCGCTGTATTCTAAAGTCTTTCAAACCTGAAGAGAATCAAACCACCATTCTTTCTAAATTTGTACTCGAAAACAAAAGCATTTTCGTAATAGCTGTTTGAATCTGGGTTCACCTTCCACCAATCTTTGATAAAGTGATTTTGTAGATTTTGAGCGCAACAGAACTATAGTGACAGATAAGGTTCTTAAAAAAGAGGTGGATACATAAGCAAGAGTACCCTGTATGTGACAGAAACAGCAAAGGTTTCAAGTGCTCGATTTCCCTCCCGCAGCTCAAGTATGTCGCGTACAAGTTGTCTTGCAGTGGATTCCACCAAAGGGCTACTGATGCACTCAAACTCATTGCACAGCTCACCAAAGTTCATGCCATCAACAATTTTATCAGCTTCTGACTTTTCAGTTGTGAGATCAGAAGACAATTCACTCCTATCACCATCATTTACAACTGCAAAATCAAAACAATAGCTTGCTCATGCCCAATCTATTCAATCAACTTCACATGTGTACGATGATCAGTCAGGTTTCAGAATTTTCATACTGAAAGAAAGATTCACATTCAGAATTAATGGATGAGAAATACACAGGAGTGGACCAACCGCACATATCTACGAAATTGAAATAAAAAATAAAATTGAAACCTCGCAATAAAAACGCTTGGTGGTGATCGTGGAGCGAGAACGGTGCGGTATAGATCTTGGGGGATGAAATGAACCGATTCCGTCGGACGCCGGCAGCGCCGGTGACGGATTTCGAAGCAACGGCCAGAGAACAATAAAGAGCGCCGGTCATGTTTACCCATTCCGTAGTAGAATCCTGTTTTTTGGATTAGAATTTAGAAGTCGAGGATTAGAGCCTCTACTTTTTTGTTTTTTTTTCCTTTTTCGAATATTTCTTCGGGATTTATGGATAAGGTGGGCCTGGCCTCGCTTGAAGAATAGGAAATAAGGTGAGTATATGGGGTTTAGGGTCAGGTTGTCTTTTCTAATTTTTTATATTTTATTAATTTGTCAAGACATAGATTAGTTTGCCATGCCGCATTTCATTCGTAAGTTATTTGAGAGGTAAGATAATATAGGTTATTTTATATTTTTATGTAAAAAAATATATTAATTTATAAGTTAATTAACCTTTTCTTCTTAATTAAATTGTGAGCTAATCTATTCTATCTAATTTAATTTTAGATTATTATAAATAAGACAAACTACCTATTTTAATACCTCTATTTGAAAAATAACTAGATCATTGAGTTATTGGTTGAATTAGTGAATTATTAGTCAAATTGCATATAAATTATAGAGAAAAAAAATATACACTTTTTTAATTTGTTGTTTATAAATATATTTATTTAATTATAAAAATTAATAAATAATTATTAATTATTAAAATAATATAAATATGTTTTTTCACCTATTTTATGATTAGATATTAATAATTATGTAATTTTTATATAATTATTAATATATGTAATTTTTTTATTAAATATTTAAATAAAATTAATAATAATAAGTCTTATCCTGAATCAACTATTATAGATAAAATAAAATAAAATATTTATATAAATAGATAAAATGTCAAACAAGGAGTAATAAAATGTTATTATTTTAAATTAAAATTTTGATATAACAACATCTCAAAAATTGTCTTTAATATTATATAACATCTAATTAACATAAATAACTCATTTGCACAATCAAATAATAGAATAGACAAATGCATCATATGCAGATTGATCTAATTATCTCTTGCATGTAATTAAACATTAGCGTATAACTTATTAAACATTAAAAAATATAAGGTGAAATTAAAATAGATAAAATATTAAAAAAACTTTCTAATTAAAAACTTAAAGAGATTATGAAAAAGATGTTAAAAAAATTAAAGATGTGCTTGTGGGTTTACAATAACTAGGCCTTTTAGAATTCATCAGCTTCTTTTTGTTTGTTTTTTAGATTTTGCTTAAATTTTTTATTTAAGTTTATTTAAATAATTAATAAAAATATATCGTGTAAATTATATGACTAATAATATTTAATGATGATAGATAAAAAGTTGTGTGTACATTGTTGAAATAATTGAAGAAATATATTTTTATGATTGAGGGGTCTATTTAAAGTATTTATAATTAAAAGAATATGTATATATTTTTAAATTAAATAATATATAAATATATTTATAAAATTAAAGATTATGTTTTATCATATAAAAATTTAAAATATTATTAATTTAATAACTTACGAATTATTGTTATCAACAATAACTTATGATTACTTTTACATAGCATGATCTTCCCAAATATATGTTTACAATTTATTCATATTGTTAAGTGTTAATGTATAAAAAAAATATTTATTATTAATTTTTAAGTAGAATTTAATGAAAGATGGCAAGCATTTACTTTTCATTATAACACCCACAACTATCGAAAAAAGGCAATCCAAGCACAAATAAATTAATATTTACGTCTTTTTTTTTTTTTTACTGCAGAAAATACACAAAAGGGGCCCTAATTAATCAAAACTTCCCTCCCTTCAACATCCTCCTAAAGCAAGTGCAAAATTTGCAAAGGGGCTTCATTTGAATTCTCCTTGCGCAGACCCCTGCACATGTAGCGCTTCCTGAGGAAAAATGAACTGATCCATCCACATTGATCTTCCACCATCCATCTGGAGGTCGTTCCCATTTAATTACCTCTAGCTTCTTAAGCTGCTGTTAATTTTTAAATCGGAGAAGGTGACTCTTAGCTCTCTCTATCTCTTTTGACGAAACCAGAAGTCTCATCATGATTTCCCGACCTCTGGGATCTTGGTTCTGGAAAATCAATTCATTCCTTAACTTCCATATTGTAGAAGAGCCACAGCAAATATGGTCCTCCAGTCCATGTTCTTGTCCCTGCCAAACTGGTTTGTCAAGTTCTCCTCTGGCGCTGCAAGGAAAAGAAAGCAGACCAATGCCTCGGTTTCACCAGACATTTACCATAAATTCACCAATCTATAGCAATCTCTAAAAGTATGGGAAGTCGCTTCTTCCTGTAGCTTACACGCCGGGCAAGTGGGATCATAAATAAGACCCAATTGAACTCTAACGGGCGTCGGTTAACAACTTCCCTTTAGCACAAAGCCACATCATTGTTTTAAGACGCTCTAGCCCTCTAAATTTCCAAATATGCTTCTACAGATAATTGTTATTTGATTTGAAGTAAAGTTTTTGCCGTATTACAGCTATAATAATAGTTTATAATTATTTGAATAAAAAATAGAGTATCAATCTAAAGAAAAAATTAAACAAAATTAATATTATAAGTCATATATAATAGTTGTTATATTTGATCTTGGATCGATACATAGAAAGAAATATTTATACCACTAAAATTATTTATTCTACTGATAACATATAAAAGCAACGAAAAGATAAATAGTTAATTTCGTTAAAACTTTATTACTTATATCAACATACTTATTGATAGATTTATTTAACTTGAATCAATAATATAATTATAAAAAGAAAATATTAAGTATGTAATATATTTGTTAATATAACATATTCAATAAGAATAAGTAAAAATGAATTTATTCGTTCACCTCTATTATTAGAGTTTATGAAAAATTGTAAAATTTATCTCCAAATTTTCTCTCTCTTTCTCCCTCTAAAACTTCTTTATTTAAAATTTCTCTTTCCCTTCCTCTTTTTCACTCTTTAGAATTTTTCTCTCTCTAAAATTTCTCTTTCTCTTTCTATATCTAAAATTTCTCTCTCTTTCTCTCTCCAAAATTTCTTTCTCCTTCTCCCTCTTTCTAAAATTTCTCTATCTCTTTTCCTCTCTAAAATTTTTATCTCCTCTCTAAAGTTTTCTATCTCCTACCTAAAATTGTTTTCTCTCTAAAATTTCTTCATTTCTTTCTCTCTTCAAAATTTTTCTCTCTCTTACTCTCTCTATAATTTGTTTCTCTTTCTAAAATTTCTCTAAACTCTCTCTCTCTCCTTCCCTTGCTCCCCCTTAAAATAAATTCTCTTTTTCTTTCTCTAAAATTTGTCTCTATCACTCTCTCTCTCTCTTTGTTGCTCTCTATAAAACTTCTATCTCTCTCCCTCCCTCCCTCCTAAAATTAATTCTTTACTATTTCTTTCACTAAAATTTATCTCTATCACTCTTTATAAACTTTTGTCTCTCTCTCTCTCTCCCTCTTTCTCTCTATAGAATTGTTCTCCCTCTCTTTAAAATATCTCTTTTTCTCTCTCCAAAATATCTCTTGCTCACACACTCTCTCTCCCTCTCTAAAATTTCTCCCATTTTTTTGTCTCTCTCTTAAAATTTTCTCTCTTTATCTCTTTTTCTCTCCCTAAAAGTTCTTTCTCTCTCCAAAATTTCACTCTTTCACTCTTTAAAATTTCCCTCTCTCTCTTTCTGTCCCTGAAATTCCTATCACACACTCTCTCCCCTTTTCTCAAGAGTTCATCTCTTTCTAAAATTTTCCTATCTCTCTCTAGAATTTCTATATTTCTCTTTTTTTTTGTCTCTCTCTATTTCTCTCTCCAAAATTTTTTTCACTTTCTGAAATTTTCCTCTCTCTCTCTCTTCATCTTCTCTCCAATATTTCTCTCTAAAATTTTCCTCTCTTTCTCTAAAGTTTCCTTCCCTCCCTTTCTCTCTCTAACATTTCTCTCTCCTTCTCACAATAAAATCTCTCTCTCTCTAACATTTCTCTCTCTTTTCCTCTTTAAAATTTCTCTCTCTCTCCCTCCTTCTCTCTATATAAAATTTCTCCCATTCTCTTTCTCTCTTTAAAACTACTCCCCCTCTTAAATTTCTCTCTCTCCCCCCCTCAATATTTCTTTCTTTAAAATTTTCCTCCCTTTCTCTCTCTAAAACTTCTCTCTCCCTCCTCTGTATAATTTCTCTCTCTTTCTCTCCCTAAAATTTCCTTACATCTTTCTCTCCCTAAAATTCATCTCTTTCTCCTTAAAATTTCTCTCTATATAAAATTTTGCTTTCTTTCTCTCTCTAAAATTTCTCCATTTCTCTCACTTAAATTTCTTTCTTTCAAAAATGTCTCTCTCTTTCCCTCTCTAAAATGTCTCTAAAATGTCTCCATCTCTTTCTCTCTCCAATATTTTTCCCTATCTCTTTGAAATTTTCCACTCTCTCTCACCCCAATATTTCTCTTCAAGATTTCCCTCTCTCTTTAAAATTTGTATCTCTCTCTAAAACTTCTTTTTGGCTCTCCAAAATTTCAATCTATTTCTCTCTCTAAAAATTATTTCTATATCTCTCACACTCAAATTTTTCTCTTTCTATCTCTCTCTCTCTAATTCCCTATCTAAAATCTCTCTCTTTTTCTTCCTCTCTCTCTTTACCTCTTAAGTTTATGTCTCTCGCTTTCTCTCTTTTCTTCTCTAAAATTTGTCCCTTTGTCTTGTTCTCTCTCTAAATTTTTCCTATCTTTCTTTGTCTTCAATATTTCTCTCTCTAAAATTTTTCTTTCTGTTTCTAAAATTTTAATATTTCTCTCTCTCCTTAGAATTTTTTCTCACTTTCTTTCTCTCTCCCTCTATCTTTCCCTCTCTAAAATTTCTCTCTCTCTCTCTCTCTCTCTCTCTCTCTCTCTCTCTCTCTCTCTCTCTCTCTCTCTCTCTCTCCCCCCCCTCTCTTTCTTTCTCTCTATTTAAAACTTCTATCTCAATCTCAAAATTTCTCTCTTTCTCTCTCTAAAATTTCTCTCATTTTCACTCTGTAACTTCTTTCTCTTTCTAAAATTTCTCTATCTCATTCTCTCTCTAAGGTTTCTCTTTATCTCTAATATTTCTCTCTCTATAATTTGCTTCTCTTTCTCTTTCTATGCAATATTTCTTCCTTTCTTCCTTTCTCTCTCTAACTTCTCTCTTTCCCTCTCTAAAATTTCTCTCTTTAAAATTTCTCAAACCATCATATCCTTTCATTCAACACAAGCAAAACCTCTTTCATTGACATACTTAATTAGTATGTTAATTTGATAGGGATTTTAATTTCTTATGTTAATTTGTGAAATGATCTTTTTTTTAGGCATTTTTTCTTTGAGGAAAGTGGCTTGAGGACTTGGCACTCCCTCTGGCACCCATTTCACCTGAGTGCTTCTACAATCTAGACTTCTTAGGCATGCATTTCTGACCATGACCTCAATTTCATCATTCCCAGTTTAGTTAATCACAATCAAATTAACATTTCCATGAAGAATCAAAACCCAAATAATTAAACAGCAAATTTATATAAACAATTTGGGAAGACAAAAGAATCGATTTATAGGCCACATACTATAGGGATTTGAGAAAGCACCTTTTAGCAATTGCATGGTATTAGGTTGATAAATTGCCTTTACGTGACTAATTGGAACAGCCAGAGGAAGAATTTATTTTCAATTTTTTGAGCGACACCTGCAAATTTATGAAGTAACTATCAGCTTACAAAGGTATGTCAAGAATCTCCCATTTTACGCCCAGTTGTTTCTTATTTAAAAATCACAATATTCAACAACTACACTTGTTTGCACATTATGACTATGTGTATAAGATCATCTAAATAACATTTGGAGAATCATCTGCTAGGTTTGCACAGTTCTCGCATCTGACTTTGATCATCAGAACAATAGAAATGCAGAAATTTTAAGGGTTTCACTTGTTCCTAAAATCAAAGCAACCACATTATACAATTAACATCTGCCATACTTATTTTCATCCAAATGAAACTGGATACAGAAAAGTCAAGCACCTGAACTATTTCTCCAAATTTTAAATGAAAGTGAAACCCAATTGAGCGATTATGCAAAATTTCAGGTGTTTTCCTATATTCTGTAGGTGCATTCCACATCTTTGTTTTGAACTCAAACATCTGCAAGTAAGAGTAAGCAATCAATAACAATTTCCAAATGAATTCTTTACCTAGACATTTCCTGGCTTTCTTTAATCTAAACAAAGAGGCACAAGCCTAAGATTTCACCATTTATGCTTATAGAAAGCCCAAGAAAAGGGAAATGTAAGGCATGTAATGAACAGACCTTAGGCTTTGAAAAGGGAGACTTCTAGTCGGCGGCGATGAGCTTCCTTTAGTCGGTGGAGGTGGTTGGACTGGCGTTGGGGAGTATCACGGGACAAAGGTGAAAGGCGTTGGGTCTTATCATGGTTGAGGTAAGCTAGATTTAAATGGCAATCAGTTTAGATTGGCAAATCAACCTCCTTGTCATGACGGGATGCAAAGCAAAATAGGCGCTTGACTGGGATTTTAATCACCCCTGATTGATGCCACCTTACTAAAAAAATAGTAACCCCTCTTATTACCGTAAATCAGCCTTTATTCCCTCTAAATCAGCTTTTTAAGGTAATTAATATGGGACAAATGATAGAAATAGGTAGCCAATATTAATGTTGTGTATTAAATGCAATATACCTGACAGTTAGTGATATAATCAAATGTCATAATTTGATTGAAGTCGGTAAGTTTCTCTCTCAGTATATTATATGATTCCGCTAATCCATGCTGACTTCAAATTAAATTGCCCTGAAGATGTAAAGCGCCAATAACAATTATCACCCTCTGCCGAGGGGGATGAAGGCTGAGTCTTGCCATTTTCCCGCAGACCGCAGGTGGAAGAAATTTAGTAATTACTTGCCAATTCCAACACTGATTTACTGTAACTAACTCCGCCACCTTGCAGTTTGAGTTCCTCCGTCGGAGGTTGGGTGTTATAAGAAAGTAAGGGCTCCAAATTCTTTATCCATCTATTCGCCCAAAAAGGAGTGAATTTATCCCAAACTCTAGACACACCCCTCCATAAATTTGATAACAGTTTCTTCAGTTGCATCCGTGGCCATCTTGATATTACGCACGAAGAACTCTGACCCACAACTCATCCTCGGCAAGGCCCAGCCCACCTTTATCATATGGCCCTTGTTCACATCTTTGAGATGTCTCAACCCCAATCCTCCTGAATTTTTAGATTGACAAACAGAATCCTATTTAACAAGGTGTATTTTTCTTCGATCAGATGGAAAAAGATATGTATACTTACATGGGTTTCTCTGTATTTCTCTGTTTCCCTGCCTTGCCATATCGTGTTATCTCCTTGCAGTACTCTCGTCTGTAGGTTGCGCAATCTATTCTGGTTTGCAGAAGCATATTCTCGGTTTGATTTGCTTCATTTTCTACTCCCTTCATCTGTTTCCTCTATTTATCTTCTTAATTTGTTCATTTCTGTTCCTTTCTTCCTCCGCCCCTTCTCCTTCTGTTATGCTCCTCCTTCCCTCTTCCTGGTATTTTGCGTTCTTTGTTCGGTCGGTTTTACCGATTTTCTTTTTTTTTGGGTATGACAACGGGACCAAAAGCCCAAAGCAAAGAAAAAACCAGCTAAAAACAGAAAACCAATCTTTCTCTGCAGATTCCGGCATAATCTGCTTGAACGTCTTACACTAATCCCGGAGGCATGTCTTCAAAATAAACGCTACCATCGCTGCGCATCCCAAAATTTGCTTGTCTGTCAGCACGAACATTTCCTTCACGCAGAGTATGAGTGAAGATCAGGTTCCAGTCCTTTCTAGTCCACGCTTTAATTCTCTTGAGCATTCTGTTTTCCAGAGTGTCCGTTCCTGGTTCATTAATCAAAGCAACCAGAGAAGCTGAGTCACTTACCACCACCATTCTCCTAATATCTCTCTTCCAAGCATAATCCAAGCCAATAAGGATACCACATTTCAGCTTTCAGAGCTGAAAAAACTCCAATTTTGTGCATAAATACCCCACACCATCTACCATTCCAATCCCGGATGATGCCCCCACAAGCTGCAGCCCCAGGACACCATTGGGCTGCCCCGTCAGGTTTTACCGATTTTCATCGGGCTATTTATATGTCCGAATTTAAAAATACTGTTACAAGGTGGACAAAACCGTTTTATTTAATGTGAGCTTCGTAAGCATCACCACAAAAAAGAGAAAATTTAATTTTTAGAATCATTATTTTTACATTTTTCTTTATCCAGTTTAAATTATATCAAATTTTGCAATCAATTTTAACAATAATATTTATTCTTTAATTATTTTTTTAGAAATATTGTTATCATTTTTTATCAGTAAAATTCTTATATTTTATATACATATTTTTATTTATTTTTTAATCATTATATTTATAACTAATAAACAAGTTAATAATTTTTATTTGATAAAATTAAAATTATTAAATAAACTAAATTTATAAAATGCGTTGATTAATAATTTAGTTTTTTTTGTTGATATAGAGGATTGTTGGATTACTCTTTAATTTTTATAATAATATTTTCTCAATAACAAACTTGCACTTTTGATGAGATTGAGAACCCAATTGGCTGAGTAATCTCTTTCACAGTTGGCAGATATATACTGTCTCTCCATGGGTAGACGTACTAGAAACATAAAAGTGGAATGAAATCTCCTTCTTTATTTAATTTCTGACTATGTTTTTTGGTTACAACTCATGAAAGAATTTCAATCATCATTATTGGAACGGCAACAAGGAACATAAAGTAGAAGATTATTATCTGTGAGAGGAAGAGCGGCCCAGGTTTTGCACTCCCTAGTTATGAATCTGAACTTACGTTTTTGGACTCAACTGTTTACATGTTATGGATCGTTTAAGTTTACTCTTTTCTCTTTAGCCATTAATAATACACATGCACATCCATCAAGATTAAAAACAAGTAGGTATATATATGGAACTAATTGAAGTTGTCGTAGGAAATGTAGGTAAGGTGTTCAGGAGCAGCGCGAGGGTGGATAGCTCAAGATAAGTTTCAGTAATGGTGGTGGGTACCATTAGCTAGCTACCATGCAATACAGACACGACACACGAGCAGGCGAGAAAAGTGAGAGAGAGAGAATAAAGCAAAACAAATATAATTGATACAAGCAACACAGCATATTACAATTAATTTGAGCTACCCCATTGCAGTCTGCGGTGATTGGTGAGTGAATGAATGTACATTCACATTCCATTGGCGCAAGATGCTCTTCTATTCTACCTCTTCCATTTTTGTTATCTTTGTTTTCTTTAATTTGAGGCTGAGTCATTTCTTGGGTTGGGCGGGTGAGAAATTCAGCGCAGTACAAAAGTGGTTAAGTTAACTAGAAGAAAAATTCTAAAACTTATCTGGGTTGCACTGGTATCTCGTGGTTTTGACGATCTTTGTTGAAGCTGCCCATGCAGTCTCACTCATCACACAACTTCCTGGCTTGATTTGATGCCAATTTCCCATCGAAGCACTACTCCAAATACAACGTTAGCGCATGTATCTAGCTGCTGTTCTTATAGCTAGCATGCTAAATATGAACAGCAGTTAAGATATTCTTCATTGTGTTGTGGCACTGCCTCCACCACATTTTCTCTACATGCAGAAGGACATAGGAAATGGGTAATTGGAGACCATTCCATCCGAAACTAACCACTTCGCATTGCGCGCGTCCTTTTCATGATTTAGTGATCATGATAATAATAAGACACATGAAAATAACCACAAGTAGGGTATTTGCCAAGCCCAAAATATATTCTTAGAAGATTTATTAAGGGGAATAGGATTTTTACAAAATTTTAATTTAAGGAAGACGAGAGGAATGACAGATTTCCAGACACACTAATATAGCCTGGCCCACCTCTCCAGTCCAAATTTAGCACCAAAACTAGGGAATATAGGAAAAAAGTATGCATCTATAACAATGAAAATAAAAAAAATAAAAGACTGAACGAAGCATTCCTTTGCTTGAATCATTTGCGTTTACTCATTCCTGCCGCAGCCTTGTCTTCTTTGCCAGGGACAAATCTTGGAAGATTTAATAATGTGTTTACTCGAGAGACTCCTTCTAGAGCAGACCACTCTTGTTCATCCATCTCTTCCTTTGACACTTCCTCATTGCTGTCATCCTGGGAGACATCATGGCTTGCTCGGTACGTTCCTGACCTTTCCAGAACAGTTGGTCCAGAAAGATCTTCCCCATCACCGATGTTGATTTGGTATTCTGAAGTAGGCTGTTCTTTGGACTTGGTATAGGAAGCACCAGATAATTTACGCGAGTCCGGGTCAAGGAAGAGGCAAACAACAGCACAATCATCCACTTTGGAAGTCGGGTACTTATATCTCCAAGCTCGAACTGCTGACTCAACCAGTGCTCGCGCCGCAGAGGAACGACCTGGGGAGGTTGATACAATGTCAACGACTTCACTGTTCGAGAGCACATCCCAAATCTGCTAAAGACAAAGTATCAGTCAACTTCAAATGAAACTAAAGCTATGGAGAGGCATAAGAGAAGCCATCATGTGATAACCATTGAAATAAAGAAGAACATCAAGTAGTAGGGTATCTTACTCCATCTGTTGCCAAGACAACAAATTCATCTTTCTCAGTTAGGCGTCGGTGGGATATTTCTGGAACAGATATCAGTCCAAAATCTTTAAGACAAAAATCTCCAAGTGCACGTGCCATAGCTAGACCAGGGGAGTCATTATTTGGCAACCAGACTCGGGCAACCTCAGGTTCATCCTTAAGAGAAAAAACACGTCCTTTACATTTGCAGATTCTCTCTGCTTCCGCTGTAGAAGAGAAATATATGAAGAGAACATGTTATAGAACCGACCCTTTGAACAAGCACCAGACAAACTAAAATCTTCTGGACTGTTAAGGCCATTGAAATACAATATTACTAACCATTAACTAATGGTATGGCATTAAGAATTCCTTATCATTTACAGAAGACATATGTCAACTATTTTAAAACATAGCATAGGTCCTGTCAACCAGACTTGTACTTAGGGCCCTAGATGAACTACAATCTTCCTTATCCTCAGATAATGTTCCCAGAGAAACCAAAGAATAGTTCAATTTCTGAAATAAATTACATGTGACAGTAAAGAAACAAGAAATTGAGGCACCCAATTTAAAACGATTCAGTCTTTTTACCGACATTTACAGGCAGAAACAATGTAAAACTTCAATATGAAAGTGAAATGGCAAAGGACTGTGTCCTTCAATCACAACCTAACCCCAATAGATTCAATAGTATCAGACATGCTGCCTTGGATTCAATAGATTCCATGACCCACATAACACACATGATGCGTTGGGAGTCTAGGCTTGGGCTGCTTCAGATTTATGAATGTACAACCTAGTCACAGCTAAATTTTAACCATTCCCATGGCGAACTAAGCATTCGTGATCATCCACCACAACAGACATTATGCCTTTTTCAAATTAAGGTGTACTTAACATTATCTCTGGAAAACTTGTAGATTAGACATCTTGACAATTGTATAGCACGCATCTAGAAGCCGTCAACTAAAATTTACATGAGAAAGCATCTATTTTAGTGTCCATTGATATGTCTACTGCCTCACATCTTATGCTGTTGCCAGCGAAATAAATTGACAATTCATAACTTCAATCAATTGCGCAATTATAAATTGCTACATGATTAGAAACATGTACAAAATTTCAAATAACCATAAGTTTGAAAGCAGATATTAATTTTGTCAACACAAGCTTCTAAAGCTTGTTAGAGTTTGGCATTCTAATACTTTGTGTGTGTGTGTGTGTGTTAGAGGGGGGAGGGGGGGAGTGTTTCGTGGAGAGGTAATAATTATTTGTCAGGATATACCTTACATGGACCAATTAGTATCATAAATGCCAGTATAAAGGACCACAACGAAGGAATTAAACATGATTTAAGATAAAAGGAAAATCTTCCAGATATCAAAAGGGAATTGGCTCAGGAGAACCGCAAAAATAAGAAAATCATTTTTAGAAAGATGCAGTTGTCATGCCGGATAACTTCAAGGAAATGCATAATTGTATGGCATTTCAGTTAAAGATCTTTATGCGAAAACTTAGCATGATGGTGATAACTTCATCACTAGTGGGACAATTTTGACTATACAACTTTCTTAATGCTACTGATCTAGAAAGTTTTTTTCCCCTTTGTCATAGACTTTTCGCAGGTTGAATAAAAGGCAAGCAAGAAATTTACAGTTAATTTAACTTAAATGATAAAATGATGATAATTTTATAAACTTCACTTGATCTAAGAGTCTCAGTGATCTTATGCAAGTGTTAATTACAGAAGGCAAGAACTTCTCAGAAGAGACACATGCCTGGGAGACTAGGTTTTAGATCCACAGTTAACTGAACAGCAACAAGAGAATCATCTTTGTTTCTTGTACCCAGCACAGCTCTAGAGTCCCCAACATTTCCAATGACAAGATCTTGACCCTATAATAGAAACCAAATATTTCATGATCCAAAACTCAAAGAAAGAATAACTTATACAAGAGGATCAATTATATTCCTATTGTTACAAGCCAGCACCTGCTTAACCAGAGTTACAGCTGTTGTCCCACTACAAAAGCAATCAATCCTCGGGTGCATCTTCAGTTCCCTGTCCATAACTTTAAATGCCTTAAAAAATGATTCTTCAAGAGTCTGGAAGATTTCAGGGTACTTTTCTGTTTCCTCCTCATCCATAGACGTCCTGGATTCCTCATCAGCAGATACAAAGGCGGCCTCTTCTGGGTTCATGCTTCCAGCAGAATTAATGCTAATCTCCTTGAGGACTTCACCGGATACATGAAGTTCCCAATGTGCACTCAGTTTTCGAGGAAGAGAATCCCTCACTTTTTTTGCAACCATATGACCAAATGGGCCGTGACCATCAAAAACTCCACAAAAAATTGTATCCTTTCTGGAACAAAAATTCTGTAAAAGAAACAGAACCAGCGGAAACAATCGTTTACAACAATTCACAGAGAAATTAAATGGCAAGCATCAGTTATTGCTATTGCCACAAATTGGATAACAAGACATATAATATAACATAATGGAAATTACATTCATAATTTAGCATGAAAAGGCAACAAAATGGTCAAGCCACAAAAATTCAATACATTTCAATTATCAGAAAAGATGCAACATAGAACAGAATTAATGACCCTCCTAAAGGTGGGGAAGAAGAAGGAATGGCATTTGCCACAGCAGTAAGTCCCTGAAGGAGAAACTAACATGTTCCAGGCATTCATTCATAATTAATATCTACATCAAATAAAAGTTCTTGCAAAAGAAGGACACTTACATCCTTAATGGACATAATCAAACCCAAAGGTTATCATAGCAAAAGATTTAAAGGTCAATCTGTACCATCTACAATAATCCATGTTGACAAAGAAAGCACAGGAAATATGTTGCCTGATTAAGACACATGTTACTGCAATATCAGCAGAAAGCAGGAGACGCAAGATATTCAAATGTGAGTTTTAGATGAGTATAAAACAAATATATTTATATGCATATGGCAAGCTTCCAGTTGGATTTAATTTGGAGCCGTCAATATGAAAAAATTGAAGACAGATCAGTTGTGAAAGAAACATTGTTCACGGCATCAGAAGCAAACTAGAAAATCAAGAGGTTAGCATTTAGCAGACCAGCCGAATATGCGGATGCCATCTAAATAAAGTAGCGAAATTTTTACCAAATAAAAAGGATAAATAATGGTCAATCAATCTGTTACATTGGGGTTAAATTGAATTATTACGAATAGAATCATCAACAATGCGCACGAAAGGTAAAAATGGAGAAAGATCTAACCTCCCAAACGATCATGGCATCTTGATTGGTGCCTTTCTTGCCTTGTTGAGTGAACAAGGAGGCAACTTTACTGGAGCCATTGAGAAACATCCTCCCCGGAATTCTATGCAGAGGTTCATTCCTCCAATATTCAAAGGAAGAATTTCGAGATGTTGTCCGTTTTTTGGAGCTCTTGCGTTTCCTAAAACCAGAGGGTGAAGCGGGAAGTGGGCTCCTGCTATCCGCGGAGAAGCAGGACCCCATTCTGAGGGCCCTGACAATGCTCAGAATGCACTCCAGACCAGCTAAGCAACCACACCCGCTATCTTCTCTTGACGGATCCGTCACAAAAGTTTTGGAAAATGCTTCAGAATCTGCCAGGACAGATACAGAGCGTATTTTCTACGGATGAGATGACACACAAACTGATTCAGCCCTGAATCTATGTATCTATCGATTGATATAGTAATACCATGAGCCAATGCAATCATATCAAAGGAATGTTTTCAGTCAATCGTTCAATTACAGTTCCTCGCTCACAAAAATTTCCCCAATTCACGGCCTTGGTTTTATGGCTTAGTTCCGGATTCATGAGGAATTATGCAGCAACAAAACCTCCAATTTACAGGTAAACCAAAAGCACTTTTTGATGGCCTTTTGTGGGTGAATTACCACTTCCTTTTACTCGCTTTCTGTCAGTTTGTTCGTTTGTTTGTTTGTTTGTTTTTTTTCCTGATAGATCGAAACAGATATGGAATAGCTAAAAGACACTTGGAATAAAGTGCAGATCTGCGTATGCGTAATCCTTTATAAGTCCCAGCCTTTCTCCAAAATCAACATGCAAACTCTCTCCTACTCAGCGACGCTATGATCACTTGTATTTCAACAAACTAAGCAGCAAATCAAAACCGACAAGCAACTCTTCTCCCCAGACCGAGCTCGCCTGCAATTGGTTGGGAATAAAAGCAAAAGAAAAAGGCATCAAAACGAATCTAACGAAATATGATAGTGAAGAAGAAAACAATCCAAGGCCATCGTGTGCTATGAAAGTTAGTGGAATACAAGAACTGGCTAGAGAGGAGAGAGTAGAGAGAGACTCACTTATTTAAGGCAAAGAAAATAAGAAAAATAAAATGTAGAAAGAGAAAAGATTGGAAAAGTGAAGAAATGGAAGTGGACGGGTTGAATTAGTGTAGAGAAAAATCGCGAGATGGAGAAACAGACAGACGTAAGTAATTTTTGGATTGGAGAGGCAAACGCTATTGGTAGCAGACTCGACAATAAAACCGACGCCTTTTATTTGTTTATTTAATAACACATCAAGATTTAATATATTTATCTTTCTCTTTAGGGTAAATCTATCTATTTTTATGTATTTCATTTTAGAAGGTTGGTGACGTGGATTTGGATATAAAAGCACTTTCATCATCCATCTCACCCAAATTAATACTTCTTATTCTCAAAAGTAAAGTTATATGATAAGTTTATTTATTTATTTTATTAAAAAGATTAATATGCATAAAACTTCATTAATTATGAATCAATTTTAAAAAATTCTTTTAAAAAAATTACATAAGATCCTTCTCAATTATCAACAACATGCAAGAAGCCCTTTTAGTTATAATTTTTGTTAAACGGCACACAGCTTTTCTAAATCTTTGGCCAAAACCTCAAATTATCTAATAAGAAATGACCCGAATGCCCTTACCTCACTGTCCCTATATTTCTCCAATCTGGATATTGCTCCAACCGCCAACCCAGAGATTCACCCACTGTCCTCTCTCTTCTGGCATTGAAATCACCGAAAAATGAACAATTTTTCCTCATTTTTGCCAATGATCTCCTCGGCTTTGTTAATGGTTAATGCTGTCTTCTTCATTTACAGCACTAAAAGTGGTGGGATTTTGACACGAGAAGTAGAGAAACAGACAAGTGTAGGTGGGATGATCCTCTCTGGTAGATTTGCAAAATCTCAGAGATTTAGATCCTCCAAATCTCTGACCTTTAAGCCCTTTCTTTTAATTAAAGCAAAAGCAACCATATTTGCCTTTCCTATTTAAGTACTAACCTTCTGTTTCTTCAGGGAAAGCTCATCCACTCTCCATTACCTTCAACCTCTCTTCCCTTATCAATACTTCATCATATAAAGGCTCAGAGAGTTCCATATTTACGATTTTCACAAAGAACAAGTTGAATTTACCCAACAGAGGATATCCATTAATCAAAGATGGCTATGGTAGGCACTGTTTTTAGGCATAATATGCCAAAGGTTCTGGAGGAATCATCTTCGGGTATAGGGGAACTGCATGTTCTAACCATTGATAACAGTCATGTCGACCGTAAGGTCATTGAACGGTTGTTAAAAATTTCTTTAGATATCTCCTCAGCTTTGTTAATGGGTAATGTCTTCTTGATTTTGCTTTCTTCTTGAAACTTCTTAAAATCTAGTTTTTGAGTAGCTTTTATGGTTCCAATTTAGCTATGGTTGGCCTTCATTTTGGAGTCTCTAAGAGTACCTTCTTCACAGCCTCTTTCTCAATTGGAGGAGGTGCTCTGCTTTCAAAAGTTCTAAGAAGTTCAGCACTAGATCTTGGTGGTAGAGTCCCCACGGCAGAATTCTGGTGTTTCCTTAGTGATGAATCAAAGGAGGAAGCTCTATTACAACTCACACAGCAACCCATTTGGTTTCTTGTGTTAGATTTTCTCCATGAACGTAGAGGAAAACAATTGGGGATTAGGGTTCAAATTGGGGTAAGGGGCTTTGCAAGTGAGATTCAAATAAGATAGGATTATTTTGTTTATTTTTTCTTGATCAATTTAGGATTTAACAAAGGATTTGAGAAAATCGTTTACCATTTAACTAAAAATGTAATAGAAAAATTGTTTTTGAAGAAAATTTTATGCAATTTTTTAAAATTTAAAAAAAAATTTAAAATCAATTTATAATTCAGATAAATTTTATACACTTTAACCTATTACAAATAAATAAATTTCATTCAAATTTAAAACTATTTATATAATGCTAAATTAATCCTTTTAGTATTTTATTTATATAGATAACCTCTCCAGTAATATATTGCTCCTTCTAATTTTATAGATTCTTAATCGAAATTACAATGTCTGTCTATATGTTTGGAGCTTCAAACATAACGCTCTATCCATGTCCATGGCATAGGCCGCCATATATTTGCATAAAAAATTCTTAAGTATGTGAGCTTTTGCGTGTAAATTGCCATTTTAATAAAGAATGAAGCAGTTACACTTTTCATTTACAAATTTTTATTTGATGATTGCAAATCCTGTCAAACGATAATATAGGACTTGTAAATCTCATTATAACTTGCTTGTCATCAGATTAACGTCGGGAAACAAGTTGCAACTCGTTGGAGGCAAGATCAAGTCCTGAGTTAGACTCCCTTACATTCCCAGCGTCATACCTTTCCCTCGTATCTCAAAACGTTTTGCTCAGATTAAAATGCTAATTTAACTCTCTGAACAACTAGTCCAAAGTCTTGAAATATAAAATTTTGAAAAATTCTTAAACTTTTCCAAGTTGCTCAGCTAATCGTACTATTCCAATTTACCAGACAATCCCGCCCCTATCTCATTCAAACCAAGAGAAGACGAAGCACCGATGAAAAATAAAAATGGAAACATCTAAAACAGAAACATGGGATAGCCTACTTTCTACTTGTATGGTCACTTCGGCATGCAATATTGTACTACAATCAAACACATACTCAACAGCTAAACAAGAGGTCTCATTTGATACTGAGGGCTCCCCAATTTCTTGCATGCTAGTGACTTTCACAACAGGGGTAAAAGCATATACCAGATTAGGCTGCTGCCTCTGCATTGACCTTCCTATTCTTGCAGCTTCTTCTGGACTTTTGGCAGATTTAATCCTTTCAACACATCTTTGAGAGACAGGATCATTCCAATAAACTTGTGTGCCTACAAATCAAATTTAATTGATAATGAATCAAAATAATTGTAAAGGAAAAATAGAATTTATACAGAAAATGCAACTACCTGGTAGCAGTGCTCCACACTCAACCAAGTCATATATTTACCGTTTCCCTCTGGCATTTGGATGGGGCGAGAAGAGAAATTCGAAAATGCACCAAAAGGATCCCATGTTTTACAAAAGTATATGATGCTTCACTCATGTTGAAACAGTAGGGTCAACGGCAAAAGTCTCATACACTCAGGGTATAACAGGTGTCATGTCTGGTAAGGGCTAAAGGAATCCACTAATAAGCATGTCAGGCCCAACCTGCATCAACCTTACTGGTAAATCAAAGAAACCCAAATTTGGTGAGGGGAAAGAATGTGAAAGAATAAATGCCTTATATATCAAGAACAAGGCAGCCATGATTGGGAAATTACTTCGACTAAAAATTCCACTACTGGAGGCCTGATAACATTTTATTTCCTAAGCTATTTAAGTACGTGATAGGTTCAGCAGTACATAAATAGATTCGATACATATCTCTTGAGGGAAATAACTAATTACTTCAAGGGAAAAAGTTAAATCAACCACCACCAACCTGCTCATAACAAACATCAATCAGGTTTAAGGCCTGCGACATCTCAACCATTCCAAGCTCACCAACAGGAGATGGTGCATTCTTCCCGCCAAAAAATTTTAGGAGCAAGAAATGCAAAAACCTGCAGACTTAATTATTGTTAATATCCTTACTATCCTTGTATATTATAAAATAAAGAAAAAAGAGACAAAGCCAACTAAAGATGACTGAAACCAAGTCAGAAAAGGACCCAGATGACGAAATGTATTTCCCTACATATGTAACTATCCAAAGAAATGGAAACTTGTGCTTGAAGCAAGGGAAAAAGAATTAAGCAAGCTGATTGAGAGTTGAGACAAAGGATTGAAGGCCGGATCATCCCAAGCTAAACTATGAAAATCTAAAATCCTAACACCCACTTTATTAATGAAAACCTCGGACAGAAACACTTCTGATTAAAAAGATGAATTTATACTCGTCTACATTTTGATGAAACTTGGTCCTTTTCTGCCAATAATATAAACAAAAGAACAGCAATTAATCATTATTGAACTTTGTCAAGAAACTGGTCATCCCAAAAGCTTCAACTTTTACAAACCATCAATTAAGCCAACGTATTTCTGCACCCCAATCTCTAAAGACCAAGATATGGCATCACTGATGTACACTCTGTTTCATGGGCAAAGAAAAACAGCACTCAGCAAATAAGGCTTGATTACCCGGAAAATTTATGTACAATCATGCTGTTGCCTATCTATTAGGAAACATCCATCATATAATGGCAGAAGATCACATATGATAAGAAAAATACATCATAACTACCATCTCATTAGTCAATTAACAAGTGGAACTTCAAGTAATTTCCCCAGAAAAAGGGGGAACAAATAACCGTGAAGTTGAACTCTAATCATAATAGGGAATTCATGAAGGAGAAGAAGACCACAAATGTACTACATGTTAGTGAATAGGCCTAGCAATAGTCGGTTTTGTGTAGCCAAGCAGCAGCACGTTTTATGTAAGCATACTAGTTGTTCGTTTTATAATAAGTTGGGGGCTGGGCTTAATTACTTGTGGTGCAACTAACCTAAGTCACATATAATTCAGTATAAATAAAGTGTGGGTACCTACCTGAGAATTAAGTTAGTGTAACCCTTTGACAGAGTTCAATCTCTGTTTCTCTCTCTTACTTTTTTCTCTCAGTCTCAGCCTTTCGCTCCCTAATTTTGTTAACACAACAGAAGAAGAATATTTAACTCATCTGACCAAATTCCAAAGATATTTAAGAAAATACAGCCAAGAAGAAGAGACACACATCGCAGTAAACAAAATGTGTAACTCATTTTAATGCATTTCAAAAATAATTTCCTAAAAAGAAGATAATAAATGATAAAAAGATGAACTTCTTGTAAAATGTTAAAAGTGGTGTGGATCTTGTCATTAAAATCCATCTTGAATCTTGCAATTTTAACCAAAAAAGAAAAAAGTTTCATGTGAGTTCACTCTCCGTAAAAGAAAACCACCAAAAGAAAAAGGGAAAGTAAAACCTTGTGAATTACTCAAGAGGAAATAGCAGATGCAGCCAGCGTTCCTACGCATTCCCATAAAATTGAAAGATAAACACAGTCATGAAAATACTCCATAACGTCTCGGGGATTTAATACGTCAAACTGCACAACTTCAACTCTTTTAGATGCAAGCAGCTTCTGGAAGTTCCTCCGAGCACCCTTCTGTGTAACAACTACGTAGAGACCACAGACATATCCCACAGGTTTGCTTCCTCAGGAAGAATGAGACTCTGAGTCATCACAATGCGAACTGGCATATGCCCACCTCCATGTCTTGGTGTCAGTCTTGGATCTTATTAAAACAAGAGCGTGTTTTAAAATTCACAGTGTGACAAGGTCGTAATTAACAATCATGATACTTACTGTCCATTCAAACTGTATTTCCTCCAACGATTACAGCGTCACTTCTACCCCGTAGGTCAAAAACAAGATTTCTAGACTGGTTGCTGCTCATCCATGCTACATGCCCGGTGCTAGCAGCGATTTTTCCTGTTGCAGGGAAAGGAAGGTAATGAGGGGCTCCTGTAATTTTGAGAGTCTATCCCCACTGCAATTGGTACCGACATCAATTCATCATTGAATCTAAATCAAGAAAGGAAAAGGGAAAATAAGAAATAAAACTGCGATCAGAATGCTCACCATCAGCGTCATAGCATATTTGAGAACAGAGAAGGGAAGTCGCAAAGCAGCTCTACAAATTAAAGAGGCATTCACATGAAGACATGCTTCTCGAGCTTCCTGGGATACATACTCAGCGAGAATATGGCAGTTTAAGAAGAGATAAAAATATGCAGGACAGACCCGCGAATTATATGATGTATGTAGCTCCACAAACAAAAGTCAACTAGAAACTCAGATGTAGAGCATATATAATTACATATACATACACTAAACAAAAAATGCGATGAAAGAAGCGAAAAGATATCTCATACAGACCTCTATGAATTTACTTGTGAGATCCTCGCCAAGAACATCAACATCTGCTCCTTGACTTCTCAATGCACGCACAGCACTGCTTTGAAGATGTTGGAAGGGATGTCTCAATCCAATAACAACTCTTTTAACCCCTTCCCAGTTCACACACATGACACATTTTCTTGTCATTTATGAACTAAAAAAAACTACGGTTAAAACTATACCCAAAAGTAGAAGCAAACAAGTTCAAGTAGCAGTAGTAGTCGATGGTGAGCTGGCAAACCTGAACAAGAGCAGATACAGCAATGTGATCACCATGACAATCCCCAGTTCCAGGTTGAAATAAGCGGTGGCGCCACGGCAATGTTCACCTGCGGCCTCTACGGCCTCCACTTCAGCAGGTTTGGTGCCCTGGGCATACAGGTAGCCTTCCCCAGCGATGTTTCCAGAGGTGCTTGTGATGACGCAGCCAAAGTTCGGTTAGGGAGAAGTGAATCCGGCAGATTTGTCTGCTAAATCAGCGGCGCGTCTGACATAAACTGCCTCGAGCGCCCGACTTCCGTTATTGCGGGTGTCCATTGCTGCCAACTTGCAGATAATTAAAGAGGTGTTACGAATTTGACTCATGTATTATTTGAAAAAATAAAATAAAATAAAATAAATTACGGTAATTTTTTTTAAAATATTTATTTATGATATTTTATTTTATTTTTATTTAAATATAATATAATATTTTTATTTATTTAAATATTAATTAAAAAATATATTTAATATTAATAAAATATTTATAAAAAATATTAAATTAATATTTTAATTTTATTTTATTTAAAAATTATATTTTGACTCAATTAATTATTTTAAATAATTAATATTTTGATAAATTATATTTTTTTATTAAATAATTATATTTATTATAATATATAAATTTAACTATGTGTATGATTATAAAAAAAATTTAATACAAATATAGAGATATATTGATATGAGTTTAGTTAATAAAAAATAAAATAATTATGTTTTATATTTTTTTCTTAACTAAACTCACTCTAATATACTTATATATTTGTACTAAATTTTTTCTCATAATCACACACATTATTAAATTTATACCTTACAATAAATATAATTATTTGATTAAAAAATATAATTTATTAAAATATTAATTATTTAAAATAGTTAATTGAATTAAAATATAATTTTAAATAAAATTAAAGTAAAATTTAATTTTATATTTTTTTGTGAATATTTTATTAATATTTAAATAAATAAAATATAATATCATATTTAAATAAAAATGAGATAAAATATTATAATTAAATATATAAAAAAGGTTAATATAATTTATTCAATAAAATAAAAAAAAAAGAAGTAGTGCACGTCATTAGGGGCCTCAACGGAGAAAGAGCGCTGTTAACAGTATGCTTTACGTTAACAGTCCGATTTGAAAGAGAAATAAACAATTTTTTTTTTTTTCAAGCCTATAGATAAAGTATTTTTTTAGATGTATTATTGCCATTTTTCACAGAAAAATGCTTGTAGTGAGCTGCAATGGAGTATTAACAGTGTACAAAGTGAGAGCCAATAAATGAAATGCAGAGTTTCATTTTCTTTTTTGATTGTGTTTAGTGTACACTCAAAATGTGTATAAATAACAACTCATAGTTCTATATAACTTGATTATCTGTCTTAGTAGAAGAATTAAAAAATATATATGTATAAATTTTTAAAAAATAATAATAATAAATAAAAATTTATATATTAAATTATAAATAATAAAAAATTATTAAAATAAAAAATAAAGAAATAAGATAATCTAAAACCATATCTTATTTGAATCTTTTCTTCAAACTTTTTAAATTAGAGTAGCCAGCCACCACCAAGTAGAGGTAGCAGACTGGCAGCACTGCAGCACGCAGTGCCCATTAGATTACTCCTATCAAAAAGTGTAATTTGTTGGGTCTATGCGCCCAAAAACACAAAAAAAAGTAGTGTTCGGTTTTAATAATACAAATTAATTTAATTAAATATTTAGTAACATTTATTTACTTTTAGTTAACATTTAGGGTACCATCCTACCATTTGGTTTCAATCAACCTAGGGTTAAGCGTGGATAATAGATCATGAATCGTGATCTGGTAAGGAATAGTAAATGGAGCAATAAATAGGGGAGAGGCGGGGGCGTGAACCCGGGCCACCTCCTTCAGCTGAGGTTTTCCTAACCATCAACAGTTCAGGCCTCATAGCATGGCACCTATCAATGGAGATTGCATCTTAATCTTATTGCCGTCTAAACTCAAATAACGCTGACAAATAACAATATAATTCTAAATAGCCAAACTGCAATATCCAAATGTTTCCCCCTCCAAGGGGCGTGTTATAAAAACATTGAGAAAAAAAAAAATTAGTACATGTCACCAATAATGTTGGGTAACTCATTATAACAAGGAACGCTGAAACTACCAAGATACATTTATCGCATGATCAGCATGCCATACAGCACGCACGCAATGTGATATGTAAAAGCTGACAATACCGGGAGAATAAAGTTAAATACAAAGGTGAAATTTGACAATCAGTGCCAGGCAAACCAAAATTACGAGAACACGAGTCGTTATGTAAAAATAGGTAGCGGGACAAGATTCACTGTGTCAAAGACATATCGCAATATCTCAGCCCTGCACGTACGGCACAATTATTCCTCCTCTTCCGCCTCCTCCAACCATTTAACAAAGGGCTCCAGTGCCTTCACAAAGGTTTGCCTGTAGCATATTCCAAAAAGCAATAAGTATCAATTACGATGAAAGAAATTAGTATCCCCTACCAATCCACACAAAAAAGAAAAAAAAAAAACATAAAGGAAACGGAAGCCTAACAAAATTTAATTCAAATTCTATCAAAGTAGTCGTTGAATGTGCACAGTAACTGCATACCTGCCCTTTGTGTTTGTTCCTTTTTGAAACCAAAGAAGAATGGTATCTTCAGCCAGCACATCCTGGTCGTAAAGAGACCTAACAATCTCCGGGAACAGCTTCATCAGTTTAACATCCTCATAGCATTGCATCTGTACTTTGTACATCAGTTCCAACTCAAGTTTCCCACTGGTGCAGAAAGTATTCAACAGTTTTGCCCAAGTTTTCACCTAGATATCAAGAGAGCATTATCATCAATACCTTTGCAAGATTGAGTGATTAATATCTAAAAGAAATAAATTTCTAAGTTAGAGACAGCATATCATCAGCACCTTTGCAAGATAGTGGCAAAATTTCTAAGTTGAGTCAAATTTTAGAACACTAATGTTAGAGACTGCATATTTGAACGCTTTTCATGTTCAATCAGAAACCATGATATGCAATTTAAATAATGACAAAAGTAATAAATTTCTTAGCAAATACAAAATAAGCATAGATGCATAATATATACAAGATACCTGCCGTAGAGCTGCATTTGCATTCTGTTGTTGATTTTTCCCGGACCACTGAACAGCATCCATTAGGACATCCCACAAGACCCGCACAACCTCAATGTCTGGCAATTTAGCATCTCTAACTCGCAGCTTCACAGTTTCTATGACTTCAGATATGTCAGCCTCCTCTGTTATCTGTGCTGTTAAAGCAGATTTCATTTCCTTTAGTTTCACCTCAAATATTTTCTTCTCATTATACTCCACCAAGGCAACCAGTCCTTCCTTGCTAAAAAGCCAATAATGATAGACATCTATAAGTTCCAATTTAATTGACAAAGAAGACAAGAAGTAGGAAAAAACTATGCAATTACGTACAATTTCCATTTAAAATATGCATTGACAAATAAAAAGGGGTGCTTATGTTAAAGTTATTTCTTTAGCAAATTCCCAGGATATGTGCAACATCTCGCGTAGCTATTTTTCCATGAGGTACATCGAAAGTATAAAAAATAGTGGAAGGGAAAAGGTGGTATTTAGAAGCCTCAATTAAGTGAATGTACCAATAGAAATAGTGTCTCAGTAATAATGCCAGTAGGCAAAACTTGCTAAAATTTGGATATTACAACTAGGTCCTCATCATCCCTTCCCCCGTACTTTCTCTTTAATTTTTTCTGAGAAAATATTCTCCTAGCAGAAGCCAGACAGCAGTCCAATGCCTCCTTGTTAACCAAAATTGCTGAACACTTAAAACCGTCTTACTAACTTACCATTTTAGATGCAAGACTTTGAAAAATAAAATTTTCTGGAAAAAAGCCATCATTTACAAGCATAATATAATTGCTTTTGATACAAGATTAATTAAAGTTCAGATTTAAAATAATCCAACTATAACAAAGATATAAGTTTAGTAGACCACATTTCTTAAAAATTAGGAGGAAAAAAAAAAGGAAAAACAGGAAGAAAGTCAAGTACCTCATCCGATACTGAAACCACACATGCTCCCAAATATTACACTAAAATAATTCTTAAAGGGATTGCCATATTGTTAATCTAAAACATTCTCATGAAAAGAACACCAAGGCATGCATAAATAAAATCAACTCTAATAGGTAGCAAGACTTACCTGAAATGCTCAGAGAAAGCTTCATTAGATCTTTTCGCAGGGGGAAAGAAGTCCAAAAGATTGTCCTCCACTTTCCCCCGTTTTAGAATTGATATTAGATCATCAAGACTATTGTCAATCAGATACTCCTTAAAGAATTCAGTTATAAATGACAGAACCAGGCCTTTGGCCACAAGATTATCTTTGAGAAGTGGCTGGAACACAGTCTCTGGTGGAAGCCCTGATAGCTTCTGGGAGAATGCAAGTGCTGTGAAAATTGCCAATTTTTTCCTCTCATTTTCCTCAAAAAGCTCCAAGGACTGTAGGAATCTTCGCATGACATTTTCGAGATTCTTGATGAGAAATGGCCTTCGTCGCAAAATCTTTTGTATGTAGATTACAGATGGTAAAATTACTTCACGCTTAGGCTCACACTCTATTATAGAGAAAGGATGGCGCTCCCCCTCATCAGGCTTGGTAGTTCCAGGTTGTGTACGCCCTCCAGTAAAAACAACCTGCAATAATATGACATGAATATAAACAAGTAATCACACAAGAAAAAAGAGCAATTAACAAACTAGGCCTATCTAACTAACTCAAAACATTGATGTAATTTATCTACTGAATATTTCAGCTTGCAAGTCAGACACAAATTTACTGACAGAAAAAGATTGTAAGGGATTGGGAAATTCAAACAAAACAATTTGGTTAATGCCCTTGTAATTGGAAGAACTAAGAGAATAAAAGTTTCTGCTCAGTGTCCACACAATATATCCAAGTTTTGCAACTCTGGTCAGCAGATTACTTTTTGGTTGCATCTTCACAGTGAAAGGAGAAAATAAAAAGGGAATAGCCCGTCAATGCTGAAGAAAGCAGCAAATAACGATTACATTTGTGCAAATCATGTTTCATGATGACTAAGCTCATTCTTACATATACTATATGGATGGCTGGCTCTTAGATATAAAATCATAAATAAAAATGTCACCATCAAGACGATTGGCACCTCAGACCCAGTGTTAGAGCTGTATATGAGGAACAGAAATAATTTGAATCTAAAAACCACCTCTCCAAAGAAAAGAAAAGACGAATATTCAAGCTGAACTATCGCAATCCCAACATCACTGTCATGCACATATGGTAGAACAAAAACATATAGAAAGAAATGAGACACTGACCAAAAACAATGAGGAGATGGGAAACATTTAATCACAAACCAACCCCACCAAAAATAGGAGTAAAAACAAAGACTTGTTAACTCACAATTCAAAATAGAGACAGTGAGAAAGGGGAAGACATAAAAGTATGGGTAAAGCAGAAGCCATCTACGCATGCTACACTATTAGAAAAAATAGAAACCATCAAGACATGAATGCCATGATGCTCTAAATTTTTTTATCAAACTTCCCCATAATCAAATCAAAACCAACAACAAACCATCAATACATCCAAAATTCAAAAAAATTTGAAATATTTGGCACTTGGCAGAGTATTGTATTCAAACAGGTTCAGAAAGCTTGCCTCAAAAAAGGTGTCACCGTATCTAGAGAAATTAAGGTCTGAAGATTCAATGCTCTTAGCAACAAGTTCCTGTACACACCAATTACATAATCAGCTTCATGAAACTCTCTAAGTGAGACAATTGGTGTAAGCACACAAATTGTCAATAGTTGATTATATTATTATAATGTAAAATGCATGTTTATGTTACCAGATCACCATCATTATCCAAATAAATCTGGACCACTGCATCTGAGAATGCCGCAGGGTCCAGTGGTGCTGCAATATTCCGTTTGCGGGTCTTAATCCGCGTACCACTGAAGATTGAGACAAACAAAGCAAAAAGCTATGAATTCAATGCAGATTCTACAACAAAAGATTCTAACAATGCAAGGAAATACAGTTCGAGTAAATTTTAAGGTAGCTATTATATGTTATTCATAAATGGTAGCAATCAAAATCCTATACTATCCAACATAAGCCACTTAGGAACAACCAGATCATACTATAAAGGCACACTGACTGAAAAGTCGTTGTTTTATGTGTTAAATCACTTACATTCATGAAGTTGATTTTTCTTACTTAAAAGAACTGATAAACAGACAACTCAATAGATAGGGTAGGAAAAAC
Source organism: Dicorynia guianensis (assembly GCA_037013595.1). Taxonomy (NCBI): domain Eukaryota; kingdom Viridiplantae; phylum Streptophyta; class Magnoliopsida; order Fabales; family Fabaceae; genus Dicorynia; species Dicorynia guianensis. The sequence goes on along the minus strand of JASUAB010000010.1, from coordinate 40,532,252 downwards.
CCAGTGTCTTCACTCTATTGAAGTTGTCACAAAAAGAAAAATTGGGCTTCATTGGCTCCAAATTCCAAACAAAAGACAAAAGAGAATCTTTTAAAAGAAAATTAAAAAAACAACTACACCGAGAGTAACAAACAACCCATGACAACTGCTTAATTGAGAGAATTTAACCTAAGTACAAAGTGCAGGATAACATAGTCCGAAATGTATGCTTTTTGCAAATTATATAATCCTAATAAAGGGATCAAGAAATGACGCTAATTTTAACTAGAAGTGTGAAGAGAAACCTTGAAATTAAAATATTTTTGTTTAAGCAGAAGCAAGACGGAATATAGTGTGCAAGTTCAGCAAGAAGTGAGCTAGTAATAATGATTTGGAGGTGAAAATTAAGGAGTACAACATACCACAACTATTAAGATTTTGGTATTTTTAATCAATTTTACAAAGTGATGAAGAGATTGATAGGGATATCATACACATGATTAAATCTGAGTGGTTGAAATGGAAAAATACCCAGAGAATCATTTGCAATCGCAAATATCTAACCAATTAAATGAAAGTTTTACCGAACTGTGATTGCTTCGGGAGTAAGTGTTGAGTTTTGAAAGGTCAACAAGAACAAAAAATCGGGGGTAAGACAAATCAACTATTGAAATAAATGAGTAGACATACAATAAAAAATAAGATTTAAAATAACCGTATTCGAGAAAAAGTTAAAGTTGCACCTATTAATGAGAAAATGACAGAAACTTAGTTACGGTGATTTGGGCATATGTAAAGAAGACTACTAAAGGTTCTAGTGAAAAAAATTTATCAAATAGTTTTTAGGAAGACAAAAAATGACATTTTGAAAAATTATTAAAGGAGATCTTTTGATAAATGATATTTTTAAAAATTTGATTTCTGATAGAAATCAATGATGCCATTTTAATTCATATAACTGACCTTACTTATTAAAATAAAATTCTGGTTGTTGTTGTACAAAGTTCAGAATAAAGGATAGGTCTTTGAAAATGAACGCAATAAAACAAGGTTACATTGGAAATAGAAAGAAAAGGACAAATTATTAAAAGAGTCAGAGAGAAAACACTTACCCAAGAGTGGGTCTCTCCTTCGAGCTGCAAGAATGACAAACGAGATTTGTCAAGTGAGAATATAAAATAAGCAACAATACCCTCAACGTCAAGAAGCCATAGTAGCTACTAAAAAAAACTGAGCTCGCCTAAAAGAGAAGCAATCACCAAATGATGTGTTAAATCTTAAAACAATTATAAGAGAGAGTTAAAATGAATGCCACTTAATGGAGTGGAAATCGATCATATAAAATCACAACCAAATCACAAGACTTGTTGCAGGCTAAAAGAAATCGTTGGAAAGAAAAAGAAATGCTTGGAAAAGCAGTAGTGTCAAAACGAAAAATCCTTTGATCGAAGAAGGTGTTCAAAATTTCAGGACCAAAACACTTTTGCTAAATAGTGGCTGAATCAGGACGTAAATAGTTATGGAAGTAAGGATTTATCAAATGCCACGCAAATCCAAAGCGCCAATCATTCATCGCTATTTTCTAATAATTAAAATAGAAATAGAATACTAGGAATGCTGAATCAATAAAGTAAAGCCCGCTATTAATGATCAACGTGAAGAATTTTCACGAAAGCAAACATCGTATCAAGTTTATTGATCTATAAAGACAAGGTCTTGTAATTGCTTCATAGAAACTCAAATTCGATCGAAACGGTTCGAATTTTGAAATGGGGAAGAGATCAAATCATGAAGATTTAGATCAGCAAGCAGTAAGCACGATCCCACATAACAGACATCATAGAAAAAAAGAAGGAGGAGCATAGGAATAAACCTCATAAACCAAGACGAAAAGGGATCGCTAGGTCGGTGAGTCTGAGACTCTGCGCTTCGCTTGAGATGAACGAAAAAGGGAGGAAGAAAAAGAAGAGTGTACCAGGCTTCTGAGTTCGGACACGAATAATTATTTAACAGTGTGAGGATACTTAAATATTACTGATTACTAAATAATAGAATATTGTGATAAGGTGTAGCTGTATTTTAAAAATGTATATATTAAATTATTGATAAAAATGCGAAAAATATTACTTTATAATTAGCTTTAAATTATAATTGTATAAATTTAATAATAGTTAAATTTATGTTTAACAGTAATTAAACAATAAACCAACAGCAACTTGCATCTAGTAAGTGTAAACCGCGCAAACAAATTAAATTACTGTTAATTGTATAAATTATTTTTATAATTTTATATAATTTTTTATATTTTTCATTTTCCTTATTATCCTCTTTAAAATTAAATTCTCTCACAACATAGACGAATCATAAACTCCGCCACTTTAAAATAATCATTTTCTAACAAATTAAGTCTGTTATCACTTCTCGGCTCTTCCACAATCAATCATACTTATTCTCTTAATGAAAAAGATTCCATGAAGAACATCTTAGCTCCCTTATTCTACATGTGTTTATATAATTATTAAATTTAATAAATAATTATAAAATATGTATTTATTTGCATAAATAAAATAATTTATAATTAAAATTTAATCTTAAAAGATTATATTTGTTTAACTTTAAATAATTTAAATTTTAATTAAATATTAAATTACTAAACAAACTTAATCTATGTCTTACATAGAGGTGGACATTAGGTAGAGCGGTTTAGGTTGGAGCAAAATTTTCTCAATTCGGTTGAACCCAATCCTCTATTTAGTTAGTTAATCCTAGGCAAAATAATCTTTCAAACTAAAATTTTTGCGTTTGAATTGCTTGATTTTATTTGGGTAGATTAATTTGGGTTAGGATGGGTCAAGCTACACTTTTACAAGTAGAAGCACTCAAGCACATAGTGGACACAAAAAATGAAAATAGTAACTTGATAGTTTTGAGACTTCAGTTCCCACGAACTTAAATTGCTGAAAAAAGGACCACATCTTCATCTTCATTCACATTGATCACCAATGTTTGTCAAGTAGCTAAATATGAACACATACAACCAATACATTATACATGATTCAAACTCCAAACTGAAGGGACTAAATGACTCAACAACATAAATTATTTGAGAAGCTATCAGATATAAAAGAGTATTGTATGATCAATCTGAAGATTTGTTTTAATATTAAAGAGGCACAAAAGAGTATTTCAGACATTGAAATTTATAGTAACACCATACCATCATTAGCCGAGGAGTGGAGGCTTAGGGATGGTCAGACATGAGATGAGCGAAGGTGAGCTGGCAAAGTTCGGTAGACTATTAAGGACTTGAAGTCTTGAAGTGTAACGACTAGATGAGAGAAAGATAAAAGACGACTAAGATGAAGTAAGGGGAGTTGAGGGGGGTCGACGTCGACTGTCAGAGACGACAAGATGATGAACGAGATTCGTCGCTTGTGAGAAAGGGAGTCAAAGGACGAGGGAGGATCGAGAAGCGACATTGGACTCGTGGAGCTACCTGAGAAAGAGTTAGGGTAAGTTACGAAACGACGTCATTTTGTAATAGAAAAAATATATATATATGTAATTTTTGTTAGGTTGCCGTGGAGGGGGCAAAAATTCAGTCCCAACCAATTTATCCCATTTTAAATCAAAATATTATATTATATTTATTTTACCCATCTTAACCTAATTCAAATTTTTTTTTTTACGGTTTAGGATGGGTTAAAACAGTTTGACTCGAGATGATTCTCACCTCTAATCTTACATAGTTAGTCCTAAACTCAAATAAAAGAAGAGAGTTGTGTTAGGCATTTGATAATTAACAAAAAATTTTGTCAAATCTTTTTTATTACAAAGTGATTGAGAGATTAATGAAAATGTCATATATAAAATTTAAGTTAAATGGTTGAAATATAAAAATGTCTCAAAAATATTTATGAACGCAAAATATATAACAAGCTTACACAAAAATTTTACTAAATAGTTATGAGATCAGTTATGCTTAATAATAATAAGTATTAGGCATTAAAAAGGTTAGTAAGAATAAAAAATAAAAGTAACAAAGATAAAAATATTAATATAGATGAGTAAATATTTTAAAAGGAAAAAGATTCATGATGATAGTATTCATGAGAATGTTGATGTTGTAGCTATTAAAAAGAAGTGATAAAAACTCAGTTACAATAGTTTAAACATGTATAAAAAAGACTATTAAAGACTCATGTAAAAAATGAATCAAATTATTTTTAATCTAACGATAAGGGGTAGAGGAAAATAAAAAGTGATACTCAGAAAGATTATTAAAAGAAATATTAAGATAAATATTATTTCTAAATATTTGATTTCTAATAGAATTCAATAACCCCATTTGATTCATGCAACTGATTATATCTAATGAAATAAGATTTTATATATTATTATTATATCAAATTAGTAAACAATTATAAAAGAAAGGTATCTTAAAAATAAAATATACAAATAAGACAAATTTTATAGTAATTTCAATCAATAATTAACATCAACTTTGATAAATTTTTTAAAATATATTACAAATAATATATATAGATATAACTTCACAATGTCAATATTTTAAAATTTAATTAAGATTTATTTGGAATTAGAAATTAATACCAAACTTAAGAATTCTTTATTACTTATTTTAAGAGCATTGTTATGCATATATTTTTAAAGGCATAAATTACGTGCACTCTCTCACATTCTTTTATATATTCATTCTTTCTTTTTTTTTTTTAATTTGATCTATGTGTGCGTATGTATACATACATATATATATATATATATATATATATGGTATGTAAAATTACATACACATAATATTTTTCTTATTTTAATAATACATGTCATTAATGAATTTTTCTAAGATTAAATTTGTATATAAAAAAGATTAGTGATTCAATTTTTCATTTCCCGATATATTTGGTCATATTATTTTGTAAAAATAAATAATATGCCGACCACATTCTAAATGTTAATATTTGATGATAAAATAAAAAAAATAACATAAGAAAATAATGTAACAAGACATTTATTTTAATTGACCAAATATCCATTAATGAAAGAACCAAACAAGAAATACTATAAACTTTCAGTAACAGTCGGAATTTAAATAATTTTTTATTGTGTAAAAAATAGAAGTAATTTATTTGATAAAACATTTATTATGTTTAATTTTTATAAGACTTACATACATTAAATTATTAATTCAATACTTTCATTAATTAGAAGAAATTTAATTTTAAAAATTACAAAAAAAGGAGTTGTGTTCTTTTCGGTGACTTTTGCTCTCTTAAAATTAATTTATTCTATTAAGTTAATGTACATATTTTATATACATACTTTTTGATACTTTAATCCAAAATTAATTATTCTCACAGCTATAACAAATAGACACAACAAAGTTAACATATAAAGTTGACAAAAACCTATTTTAATTTCTCGCAAATAGAGAACTTTTATCTTTAAGTATAAATTGTTTCCCTATTTTATTCATTTGTCCTTTAACTCACTTAATAAAATTCATGACATGTCCCATTAAACAATGATGTGGCATTATTTTTTACTTACTAGGCTTGCTCACTAGATTATTTAGTGTCAATGTGTCCAATTTCTTCAGCCTTATTTACCCAGTCTATTTATTCAATTGAATCTTCTTCCTCATCCAACACAACTTGTGAAAAATTAAAGTAGACATTTTATTTACAAAATAAAGATATGTAAAAAAATCTCGATTTGATTCAAAATTAATTGACTTGCACAAAATTATTTTGACTAATGACCCAACTATACTTATATTGAGTGAGTGATTGGTCATATATTTTCATAAAAATTGATCCAAAATTATTCAGACTTGACAACCACTAAAATTTGGGTATAATTTATCATTCTAATCAAACTTAATTTATACACATAATTATGAGTTTAAGTTAAAAATTTTAAACCTAATTTCGTTTGACCTAACTATTTTTTTGTTTCCAAATCTAATCTAACGAAACCGTTGCAAATCTCTAATATAAAGGCTTTTAAGTAAAACGGAGGGTTAAGTGTAGCGGCGAGTGGGGTAGGAAATAGCCCAACCGTGTCAAGTCTCGAAGTCTAGTCTCAACAATTGATTTGATAATATAGGAGGCAGATAAGAATTGCATAAGGTAATGCCGATTGTGGCTGGTGTAAGTTTAAAAATGTGGTGAAACGTGAAAATGTAATCAAATAAAACGAGGAACATTATTGCTCTTGGTTGGTGAAACGTGTTTTATGCAGTTTGTAATGGCGTGTATTGCGGTACTTGATTTAACTTAAATTATTAAATATAATCAATTTTATTCAAAATATGAAACTTAACCAATCTAATCTTATAAAAAAAATTCTTATAAAATTTGTTACAGATTTGGATTTTTTTTATTTTTTAATTAATTTTAATAATTTTTAATAATTTAATATATAAATTTTATTTTACTTTTTTTTTTAATTTTATATTTATTTCTTTTATTATACACATTAATATTTTTAAAAGAAATTAAAATATCGGATATTATTTCTCATTTACGATGGCACGAACGAAACCGCAACCACAAATATTTTAATTTTAATTATGAAATTTGTTTGGGTGCAAGTGATTTTAGATTAAAAAAAAAAAAGACAGACGCCGAATAATATTTGTTATTGGTTTCCAGTTCGCGCTGATTAGAAATAAAGAACGCAGCCGTGCGGCGTTCCCAGAGCGAACTATTCTTTCGCCTTTTATTAAAAAAAATACAGAAATTTGCTGTGGAGGCAACGAGGCATCGCATACAGTGTTTGATGGCCGGTTTCCAATGTCGCTGACTCTGAGCTCCCGTTTTTTTTGTGGCAGCTGCAGCTGCAGCACCAGGCTTTGCATCTCTTCAGGGATTGCTTCTCCCAGATCTAGCTTTTCTTCCTCCCTTCTTTTGCCTCGTCGCCCTCCCACTTCCCTCAGTTTCAAAACGAGGGTGTCCTTCTCCACTCAGACCGCCATGGGAGGTGTTCCTGATGCTGGCATAGACGCTGTCCAGCGACGTCTCATGTTCGAAGACGAGTCTGTTTCCATTCTCCATCTCCTGTTTTGGTCTTCCGTATCGTTTCTTAATTTTTATGATTTTTGATATTGTTGAGGTCGGATTCTTTTCTGGCAACACAGACTAAATGCAAAACAAACTGGTGAAATCGAGTATTATTGTGAAAATTTTCGTATATTCTCGGTCAACAAACGATATTTAATTGATTTGCAGGTTTCAATACTTGGAATTTACTTTTTCGATTTACGACTCCTTCAAAAAGAAACAAATAACTCATCTTTTTCCGCTAAATATGTTTGTATATTATTTCCGTCTTCATCCTTTCTCGTATGGGTTGAGGCTTCATTGGATGGGTTCGCGACAAGGGTGGATTGCACTTTCTTTATTAACATATATTACATATCAGAGTACTTCTTAGGACTTTCCTACGTTCTGCGTCTGTTTTCCATGCTTAACTGCTGTGTTTATCTAATTGAGTTCGGGGAGATATAACAAGACGTCAATTGAAGAATACGTCTTAACTTCTTGTTTCCCTTCTTTGTCTTTTTGGCTGCATATGTTAATTATAGAATGATGTACACATTCATAAGCCTGAAGTGAATTGAGTCAAAATAAACTGCTTCTTAGTAACTTATGCTGTTCAGTTTGTTTACTTCAACTTATTGCTCCAATGAACTTGTTTCCCATTCTTCTTTATTTCTATTGGAGTTAAGAGCGATGTTCCAGCTGTTAAAATCCTGAAACTTTGGTGTTTCTTTGGTGGGAAGTGACTTATCTTTGTTAAGATTCATGTATGATTTTCCAAATCTTTATGAGTGATAAAACTAAACTCTCTATATTTCTACGTTTAATCATCCTAACTTACACTTATTTATTATTTATTTATAAATCTTGCTTGGAATAGTTTATTGATCTGTTTTTGAAATTTTCTTCAGATGCATTTTAGTGGATGAGAATGATCGTGTGGTTGGACATGATTCCAAATACAACTGTAAGTGTTGTTTAGTCAGTTTGCGAGGAATCACATTGTTTGGTGTTGAATTTATTGTTACTGTAGTTTTTTCACATTGAATCTCCTGGACTTAATTTCCTGAAGCGTATATATTTTTCTGATTTATTAGATTTCCGAAGGTTGATGCAATGATATTGATGGTGTGTAATGTCATCAAATTTTCTGAGAAGGCTTTCCAATATGATAATCTGAGCTAAATCTATTAATTTTTTTAATATTAAAATAGTCTGTCATCATGTAACATCCACATTAAAAAAAAAAAAAAATCCTGATGTCACTAAAATGAGTAAAAATTGCTCCCTACTTTCAAAAATACATAGAATGATTGGTTCTGCTTCTTCATGGTGTTGTAGGAACTTCATATTACAATATTTCAATAAATCCTGACATTTCTTGATAGACTATGCATTGGTGCATAGCGTGAGAATATTTCAGTTTGCCAATTAATAGGATTCTGCTATTTGAAACAATTGAATCTACATGTTTTGTGATTGATCATCTGAGTACTGAGTTCTGCAACGCATTTCTAGATTGTTTATTTTGGAAGTTGTTCACAAAGTTGCTCTCTGAGTTCTTGATTTTGATGACTATCATTTCTAAGAAATATATTTAAATTATCTATCATTTATTGAATTGGTCGCTAATTGTGATGCAAATATACTGCTATATAACAATAAGTCAAGCCTGAAAGAGCTGAAAATAAAAAATCTAAATTTATTATTTTAGGGTAATTTATGATGCATATGTGACCAGCAGACTCCTGAAGTAATATGCATATTTAAGCTGTCCTTCTGACTTTTGACTTCTTGAAGCAGAAATAATTGGCTGGATCTTGTATTTAGAACTTGTCTTTTCCTTTTCTCCTTGTTCTTATTATCTTTCCCCTTTCTCTGCCTACTGGCTTGGTTAACCAATTGAGCTTCTATAATTTTATAGGTCACTTGATGGAAAAAATTGAATCTGAAAATTTGCTACACAGAGCATTCAGTGTATTTCTATTCAACTCGAAGTATGAGTTGCTTCTTCAGGTATGGTATTTTATCCTCTATCTTTTGGTGGCCATTTAGGCATGTAGTTTAGATGTTACTCCAAAATAAAACTATTGGTTCCCATAGCATGAAGCAGAAGCTGAAAGCTTCTATTATGTCTCATCTATCTATCTTCATGGATCAAAATTCTTTGTAATTTATTTCCATATTTTTTGTTGCATGATTTATGTGTAGCCAATGTTAAGAGTTTTATTTGTGATTACAAATCACTAGGTGAGATTAAGATCTAAATGCACTCAATATATGAATGGAGAAATAAGTTATCACTATTAACTGCTTTAACGCCATCCTTTTGCATGCGATGTTTTGACACTTCTGTATTGTAAGTGGACCAACAAGAACCAGATCTTCAATTATACAGAAGAAAATTTGAAAATTGGGATACAGATGACTATTTGCAGTCATTTTGTGAAAGATTCTCCAAACAAATAATTAAGGGGTCACAGCATCATCATACATGATGCAACTAATTGTAATTTATTAATTTATTTTCTGATAATACCTTTATCATGATGTGTGTATTTTATTGAAGCATGAGTAACATGGTGACATTAAAGTGGTCTTTCGTTGTATTGGTGTTATGTCTGAGTTCAGCTATTGCTTGTGTTCTTTATTCTTCTGCATGGCTATTCACTGAACATTTTTGCCTTGCATGCTTGTTAGTACTCTTGGGTTTTGATTGGGTCTGTTGACTGAGATTCTTTATTGTCCTTGATGAAGCAACGATCTGCAACAAAGGTAACATTCCCTCTTGTTTGGACGAACACCTGCTGCAGCCATCCGCTATACCGAGAATCTGAGCTAATTGAGGAGAATGCCCTTGGTATTTGCTTATGTACCCTTTTTTATACATATCATATGAAAAGACACTAGAGTCTGCTATGCAATACCAGCCTTATAATTACAATTCATCCTTCTTATGTACTAGGGGTAAGAAATGCAGCACAGAGGAAACTCTTGGATGAACTTGGTATTCCTGCTGAAGACGTGCCGGTTGATCAGTTCATCCCATTGGGTCGCATGCTTTACAAGGCACCTTCTGATGGCAAATGGGGAGAGCATGAACGTAAGGCAACTTAATTTGTTTCACGTGTTAGTGCAAACAATGTTGTTGTAGAAGTGTTCAATCAGAATTCATTTAATATAGGTTATGCAAACATAAATATAGAACAGGGATCAAATGCACCGATTCCAGTCCCATTTGGCAAAATATTATTTCAGCAGCCTCACCTGCCGTTATTACCACTATTAATGCCTACAGGGTGTTCATTTGTGAGTTATGGTTTTGGAAGGGGTGTTTTCTTCAGACTCTCTTAATCACATCTCTTTTTCCTTTTCTTGATTGCAGTCGATTACCTACTATTTATCATTCGGGATGTTAACCTTCATCCAAATCCAGATGAAGTGGCTGATGTTAAATATGTGAACCGGGATGAATTGAAGGAGCTGTTGAGGAAAGCTGCGGCTGGTGAGGAAGGCTTGAAGCTATCCCCTTGGTTCAGACTGGTCGTGGACAATTTCTTATTCAAGTGGTGGGACCATGTTGAGAGAGGGTCTCTTAAGGAGGTTGCTGACTTGAAAACCATTCACAAGTTGACTTAAAAAAGTTTCGGTGGCCGGATCATGGTATGACGGATAGCTATATTTAAATAAAGTTGTACTTGGACTCCAATGGATTGTAAGTATTTGGAGCACTGGGTGGTTTGATGTCGTTGAACCTGTCTTGTTTGATCATCTGAACTGCAGTGTTTAGTTGTATCTTATAGCTAGCGGAGTTGTACTGTCTAATATGGGTTTGTGGGATACGAGTTCTCAACAATTAAATCTATAAATAGTTAAGGGTTTAGGAATTGAATCGTAAGTATAAACCAATGTCATTTTGGTGTCCAACTATCTGTGACTTGATTTCTTCACCAAGAGCATAATCGGAGGATCGTTTTGTCTAGTACTGTCTAGATACAGATATGAATCCTGAATCCTGATTGAGCCTCGTGCCACTTGTTCAAACAGCAAGTATGAGTTGTAGTGACCTACGATCCCACTTCTTTTTGGTTTGACGATCGGTCGTTCCTCCACGCTGAAGGAAGTACCCGGTCTACACGAATTTTTTTTTTTTTTAGAAATTCTTTCTGAAGAAGAAAAAGCCGTTTGCCTGCAAATGTTAAGCCACCAAGAAAGTTAAAAATGAGTGTAATTAGAACTTTTATATATTTTTCTCACCTGAAATTGTGGCTTATATGCTTAAAAAGATATATTTATTTTTCTTATTACAAAAAATTAAACCTTCTGACAAAAAATTGCATTATTTTAAGAAATACAAAATAATTTTTAAACATATGTTTCTATTTTAAAAATTAACTGAAAATAACTAAGAATGTATTTGTATAGTAGTAAGTTGATTTTATCTTAGCCTTGAGCCAAAGGTTAAAGTTTTGAATTGCCCTTTTGCTAATATTCTTGGGAATATAAGTTTTTATGTTTGTTTTGTCATAAAAATAGGTGTCAAAAGTTTTGTATTTTTTTTACCCGTAAAAAATGTAGGTTGGCTTGCCTCTTGCATTTGTATGTATAAAATTATATTAACTACTGGGCACACCCGTCTTACCCTACTTAAGGGGCGGATTTGATCATTAATTTCTTAATCCACACAAAATTGCGAGGCAGCTTGTCCCACTCTATTTTATTGTGAGCTATTGTGAACCGTCTTGTTTCGTCACTTTTACATGAAAATTTCAATGAATATTTTTAGGAATCTAAGATTTCTTTATTTGATTGAACATTAATATTTATAAGAATTTTATGTATTTTTCAAAAATACCCTTAAACATAAAAAAAATTCAATTTGGATTTGAAATTTAAAAATTTTGGATTTGAGATTTGGGCTAAGAATTTAGGATTTAAGGGTTCAAGGTATAAGATTTTTAGGTTTAGATTTTGGGTTTAACCTTTAAAATTTTGGGTTTTAAGCTTTGGGTTTAATGTTTAAGAATTTGAGATGTAAAGTTTTTGAGTTTTGAGTTTAAGATTTTATTAATGATTTTAGGTTTAGAATTTAGGATTTTAAATTTAAATTTTAAGGTTTAAGGTTTTGATTTGTAAGGCTTGGAGTTAGAAATTTTAGATTTAGGAGAAGGTTTGTAAATTACTTTATTAAATGAGAATAGTATAATATTTTTAAATATTTTTTACATTTTCATGAGGTAAAAATCCTTACATAAATATCAAATTTTCTTTTTTATTTCTTGAAAATAAATATCAAAATTTCATATTCTATGAAAATTCTTCATTTCTATAAATATTAAATTCTTATAATTAATTATTAAATTTTATACTAAGCATGAAAACTAAATATTTCAGCATTCACATTTTTAGAAATCTCTCAAAAATTCATGTACTAAACACACCCTTAATGTGATACGTTTATATGGCCCTACTTTAACCGTTGTTCTAAATCCAAATAGATTTGTACTGTTCATAATATTTTGATGAGTATAATATTCTAACTATTTATATCTATATTATTATTAAGCAAAGTATTTGTTTCTTTTTCACCTTGATATGTGTATTTATAAATAAATATAAAATGTCATAATTATTCTTATCTCATCTATTTAGCTACACAATCTTTGTATATTTTACAAATGTAACAGAGAAGATAATATCACATATGCAAAGATTAGGTACAATTTTTGCATATATATATATATATATATGTAACAATAATAAAGTGAGTGTTTAAAATAATAATGAAATATATTACATGTAAAATATAATAATATAAAGTTAAAATCCGTGGCAAGAGTGTAGTACATGCATTGTCTAGTTATTTAAAAAAAAGGACCCTAAATTGATTTCTTATTGTAATTGTTTCTAAATTATAAAATTAGAAAACTCCCCCACTCATACATAAGGATTCCTGTTCTAAAAGATTACTATTGTTACACCACCCATCTGTTGAAGAAGGAATATATTAGGATATATTTTATGTTAAGTTCATTGTCTTATAAAATAAATTTTGAATTTTTACAATTTTTATATGCTTGTACACCATTTAGTATTATTTATTTTGTTTAACAAAACTAAAACATTTAATTTTTAATTTAATTTAATTTAAAATACACAAGCTTTTTGGTCTCTAAAAAACAAATTACTTGTTTTTCTTAAATATTGATTTTCATATTAAATAAAGAGCCTTAGATAATTTTTAGAGATTAAAATTCTTAACTTCTACTTATAAAGTTAGTGGTATCATAAAAAATTAGGATAAAATTAAAAAATTATGAATATATTTTAAAAAAATTTATAACTTAAATTATATACAAAATAAAAATTTAAAAATTACTAAAATCATATAATAAGAAAGTATCGAATCCAACTTTCTATACGATCAAGCTAAAAACCTTAAAAATGAAAAACTCGATAAGAAAATCAAAATTAAAGAGAGCAGTAATAAATAGAAAAGACAAAAATTTGAAAATGGCATTAATTATAAGATCACTGATTACCCACTTCAAGAACTACACAGTCTACGCAGGTTCCTATCCTTGTGAGTTGCGACCCAGTTGAGTTGTTCAATCCTGAGGCCATTTTGGTGGGGAAATTTCTCAGCGCTCCTCTAATATATCAGTTCAGAAATTGATTCCAACTAGCTACTCATCTGTCTTTCTCGCTGCTGGATTTTCCTCCCTTTTCATCATAGCAGATCTATTCTCCCATTCATTGGTAAGTTTGTCCTTCTCTCAATGAATTGACTTTGCGATTGTGGTTTTCGATTTACTTGAACCCTTCTCTGAGTTTTGCCTTTCAATGGATTAACGTAGAATGCTTGATGACGAATCATAGCAGCGAAATTATAATTTTTGTTTTTATTGATGGATGTAGTTGATCCATTGAGGGCTTTTGACGTCTCTCGATCTTCAATTTTGCCTCTTTCTTGTTGTTTTATCTTAGGTTGTTTTAAGCTTAGCCATATGATCTTTAAATTTGCGCCAATTTCACTGCTCCGTTTTTACTTCATGTTTTAGTTTGATTCCTCATGCCTGTTTATTCACTTTTTCTGTAATTTCTCGTCCTAGTAATCACATCTCACTGCTTCCGTCTACGTATGTGTGTAGACTGTTTAATTCAGATTCATTCTTATCATCTTCTGTTGGATTATACTGCTTTTTTCTTTGCTAATTATCTTCCCAGTTCCGAGCTTTAATATCTAGCGGAATAGTCGGAATCCCATCATCCTAAGACCGGATAGATATAGAGACTTGCGTGTCCAATTTTGCTTTGAGATCCCAACATAAGCAAGGCATCCAATATATCTGGGGTATCTAGTGTACAGTTCTCTTTAACACGCACCCTATTTTGGGCTTGAAGTGTGTTTAATTTTTGGGTGACGGTGAGATTGAAATCTTAACCCCTTATCATAGAAGCTCTGATATCATATTAACTAACCAATTATTTTAAAATATTAAGCTATAAAGTAAAAACCTAGAAATAACTTTTATTTAGGATTTAGGGTTTAAAGTCTTCTATATAGGGTCGTGTAAAATGATTATAAATTTGAAATACTTACACTTCTTTTCTCATAGAAAAAACTTTGCTGCATATAACTGGTTCAGTAAGCCTGGGCGATGAGCGTATAAATAAAGTAGAAAAGAACCTTATCAGTCAGCAGGAGAGTGCAGTTAGGGGATTGATTTCAAAATATGGAAATAAAACTTTGCCTTTCTGTTATGTTTTACTCTTGTGAGAGTGTTAAGACAAATAAAATTGCTCACATTATATGAGACTTTATCATAGCGGTCATGCTATTTATCAATATGTATATTTTACCATTTGGACTTATTATAATGATACCATGCGAACTTTTATTGGTCTCTCTATGCTAGCCATTGGATAAATGTGCATACATGCTTATGTTCAGGCATGCACCTTTCACCATTATATTATGGTCTTCAATCTGATTTGTAAAACCAGACTCATTTGTAATATGTCGGGCGGTAGTCTAATTTATCTGATGTTTGTCTTACCCTGGTACTTGGAGTAAATGGCCTTGGTCACAACTGCCGAAGTATGCGATGCAAATCCCCAGTTAATTTTGAGTGGAGAGCTTCGGGCCCTTCAGCCAATTTTCCAGATTTATGGTCGTCGACAAGTCTTTTCTGGACCTATAGTTACCCTGAAGGTATTTGAAGACAATGTTTTGGTTCGTGAGTTCCTTGAAGAGAAAGGTAATGGAAGAGTTCTTGTTGTTGACGGGGGTGGGAGTTTACGCTGTGCAATATTGGGGGGCAATCCTGTCGTACAAGCACAAAACAATGGCTGGGCGGGCATCGTAGTAAATGGATGCATCAGAGATGTGGATGAGATCAATGGTTGTGATATTGGTGTGAGAGCTCTGGCTTCTCATCCAATGAAAGCCAACAAGAAAGGCATGGGAGAAAAACATGTTCCAATCAATATTGCTGGGACAAGGATATGTGACGGGGAATGGCTCTATGCAGACACAGATGGCATTCTGATCTCTCGAACTGAGCTATCTGTCTGATTTCATATCATGAATGCTTTATGCAGGGACTATATTCATGGGGATCATATTCTGGCGTTGCGCTTTCTGTAATCGTGTTTTGGGCCCAGTTTTCCAAGTTTCCGCAAAACTGTACCTCCATAAAAACCCCCGCGATAATGATAGTATCTTTCTACCAACTTGATCTCTGATTTGACTTGCGGCCATTGGAACCTGCTTTTTCCTGTTTGTTTTATTCAGACTTCATCTTTTTAACTGGTACCTAGTTAGTATAGAACTGAAGTGCAAATTATGGGAAAGTAAACGATATTGTGGTCAAGAAGACGGGAAGCAGTTAAGAAAGGTGATATGTGGTATAAAGAGCGCAGTTATTTTTACATAAATTTTTTCTATGTCTAAGGCTACGTCACAATTTTCATCAATCAATTAAATTTTAATTAAAATTAAAAAAAAATTCAGCAACGTCAATAAACGTGGCTGAATATGTAAGGGAAATGAAACTTCATTTCCCGGTATAAATGCGTATGGTCAATTGGTCAAGTCTTGTTGCCTATTACTTCCAAATGGCAGCACGGTAATAATGGAAAGCTAAAACATTTGAAGAGCCAATTTGCTCTCTCTAGTAGTACTTTCTTTCCATTTAAATATTAGCAAGTTTGATGATTTAGAGTTTGTTTCTCCTTATTTCTTTTCCTTTTTTTATTAAAAAATGAAAAGTGGAAAGTGGAGTTCAATTCATTTTCGGTGTACTTTTCCATATTCTGGCTGTTATTCCTGTCACAAAAAAATGCCTCATTTAACAAAGATAACACTCGAAGTTTGCTTGGGATTTCAAAAGAAAACTGTATCTAGAGCACAGTCACGCAATAATATAAATGAAAAGGCATGAAAATAACGAAAAAAATTGAGTTGTCATTTGGTTTACTTGTGAAAATATGTATACAATTGGGTAAAATTTGAATTGGAGGTTATACAGCCATGTAATCTACTGAATGTTAAACTCTTGTACATGCGTACACTTAAGATTAGACTAGATAAGGTTGTAAGCATAAAATTGAAGAGTTATATTATGTCTATAATTTTAGAGATATAAATTTTATATATATTTTTAATTTATATTTATATATACATATATAATACCTAAATCTAAGTACATACAACATCTTATTCAAATAGCACCGAACTACGCACCTCCCTTCTTTTGAGTCTGGAGACCAGAGACTAGAGCAAATGACTGTTGCCTCTGCATGCTGAGAACTTTTAAGTCCTCATGTTGTCTAGACCATCATTGCCACATCATCATCCTCTTCTCATGCACAAGACACGTGCTCTGCCACACCTTCCTACATTCAACGTTTAGTCTGTTGATTCTCTTTCCCTTTCCCTCTCGTACTATAACCTTAACCCACCCCTCTCTTTGAAACTGCACCATAGAATCCATACTGTGTCGCAAATTTAATATCTTTCCAGGCAGATTTGGTTTGCAACACTTAATTTCTGCCTTTACCCCTTTATATACTCTTGTTTCCTTTGCGTCCGAGTCTTACCACTGCGCTGAGGAAGCCATTGACAATATTGAATCTGCAATCCCCCAAGTCCACTTCAACATCACCTATGATAGCACTGTTGTTGTTTAAAGGACAAAAAGGAAAAAATCTGCAGCAAAAACTGAATTTTATAGCAACAACACTCGGCAGAAAACTGAAGGAAGGAATTGGAATATTCATTAAAGCCATAAAGACAACATATATACTGACTCTGATAACTGAAAGCTGAACAAACTCATCATTTTCTGTCACTAAGACACGTTAACATTAACTCACTGCCTTGTCCTGAAAAATAGCAACAGAACAAAACAGATTTTATCCAAAAATAAGAAACCATAATAGCTAATGACTCCTAGAAACTAGGACAAACCATAACCAATCCAAACGACATCAAACATCATTAACCATCAGCTCATGAGACACTAACACTCTCCTCCTGGATCATGAGCTGCACACACCTAATTTTGCTCTAAGAAACTCAAATCGACCAACATGAAAAGACTTGGTAAATATGTCTACAATCTGATCTTCTGTGCTGCAATGCACCAGCTTCACCTCTTCAGTTCTTTGCACTTCCCTCAAGAAATAATTCTTGACTTTAAAGTGTTTAGTGCTTCCATGAAACACAGGGTTCTGTGATATGGCTAGAGTGGCCTGATTATCCATAAACACTTCTATACTTTCCTCTTGCTCCAAATGCAAATCATCCATCAGCTTCTTCAACCACAAAGCTTGATTCATAGCTGCAGTTGCTACAATAAACTCAGCTTCTGCAATTGATTGAGCCATGATCTCCTGCTTCTTTGAACACCAAGAAAAACAAGAAGATCCAAATGAAAAACAATATCCAAATGTGCTCCTCATATCATCAACTGATTCTACCCAGTCACTGTCAGAATATCCCTGTAGCTTAAATATCTAAACCTTGCAAAACTTGATTCCATATGAAAGAGTACCTTTGAGATACCTTAGCACTCTGTTTGCAACCACCATATGCAGCTCACTAGCACAACTGAGAAACCTGGACAAGACACTTACAGGAAACATGATGTCTGGTCTGGTTGCAGTGAGATGCATTAGGCAGCCAATTAAACTCTGTAAACACTTTCATTTGTAGGTTCAGCTCCATCTTGTTTCTGCAGCTTCTCTTTCTGATTCATTGGAGTACTCATACTCTTGCACTCCTCCATATCAAATCTCCTTTAGATACTTCTTTTGACATATGAAAATTTCATTATGAGCTTGCTTGATTTCCATCCCAAGAAAATAAGCCATCTCACCAAGATCAATCATTTCAAACACCTTCATCATATCCTACTTGAATGCATCAATATGAGCACCATCACTCCCTGTCATAACATGTCATCAACATAGAGAGAAACAATAACTATATCAGAAGCAACCTTTTTAACATAGAGTGTTGATTCACTTAGGCTTTTCTCGAAGCCTAAGCCCAGCAACTACTCATCCATCTTGCTATACCAACCCCTGGGAGCCTGCTTTAAACCATACAAAGCCTTCTTTAATAGATACACTTTCTCCTCCTGGCCTGGTATAATGAAACTTTCTGGCTGCTCAATATAGATCTCCTCTTAAAGTACACCATTTAGGAAGGCAGATTTCACATCCAACTGATAGACCTTCCATCCATTTTGAGCTACCAAAGCAAACAACATTTTGATGGTATTCAATCTGGCTACTGGTGCAAAAGTTTATGAGAAATCTACTCCCCAAATCTGTGCATACCCTTTTACCACCAATCTGGCTTTGTATTTGTTCACTGAGCCATTAGGATTAAGTTTTGTTCTGAAGACCCACTTGACTCCAATCACCTTCCTGTCTTGAGGCTTTGCCACCATCTCCCAAGACTGGTTCTTCTCTATCATGGATAACTCCTCCTTCATTGCAGCTTCCCATTTTTTATCTCCCTTAGCTTCTTTATATCCTGCAGGTTCCAGAACAGCCACATTGCATCTCTGGTATATGTTTGCAAGTAACCTTATCCCTTTGATTGGTTGATCATCCACCAACTCATCAGGCTCCAGTGACTCCTCCTGATGCTTGACTTGAGACTTTGTTGTCTAGTCCCATTGCTCATCTTCTAGAAATTGAATATCTTTGCTAGTCACTACCTTTCTAGTCTGAGGTTGAAAAATTCTAAAGACCTTGGAAACCAGACTATAGCCAATGAAAATTCCTGGCTCAGCCTTCTCTCCCAACTTGTCCCTTTTAACCTGTGGAACATAAGAGAAACACAGACAACCAAACACTTTGAGGTTCTTCAGATTAGGCTTCACACCCAACCATGCTTCATATAGAGTTTTCTTATCCACAGCCCTTGTAGGCAACCTATTCAGCAAAAAAAAAAGCTGTATTTACTGCTTCTGCCTAGAACTTCTTTGGCAAATTCTTCTCATGTAGCAAACACCTAGCCATCTCGATAATAGTCCTGTTCTTCCTCTCACTAACCCCATTTTTTGTGGAGAATAAGGGGTAGTCAATTGATGCTCAGTGCCAGCCTCCTCACACAAAGAATTGAATCTTCTTGAAGTATACTCAGTCCCATTGTTTGATTTGATGACCTTGATCTCATGGCCACTTTGATTCTTCACCCATTGTTTAAACTTCAGGAATACTTCTACAACCTTTGACTTCTACTTCATGAAATAGATCTAACACGTTCAAGTAAAATCATCAATGAAAATGATGAAATACCTACTGCCATTTAGTGATGAAGTTGAATAAGGACCACAAACATTAGTGTGGATCAGCTGTAGCTTCTGACTAGCTCTCCAAGTGGATTCTTTGAAAGGAAGCCTAGTTTGCTTGCCTAGCAAACAAGCCCTACAGCTTTGGAGCTGCTCCTCTAAATCTGATAAGCCAAGCACTAGCTCATTCCTCTGCATATACAGCAGAGCCTTGTGATGAAAGTGACCCATCCTTTTATGCCAAGTCTCTAAAACACTAACTTGACTCTTGAATGCCACCTGCTCCTTCACTAGTGGATTCAAAGTAAAGCTCTTGCCCTACATCTTAATTTTGAACAGTTCATGTCTACTTGGATCAATAAACAAACACTTTCTTTCTTCAAATATTAGCTTAAATCCCCTCTCTAGTAGCTGACCAACACTCAACAGGTTTTGTTCAATCTCAAGCACATACAACACATCAGCAATGAGCTTAGTTCCCACATAGCTCTCTATGGCTACAGTGCCCTTACCCCTCACAGCTATATATTCTCTATTTCCAATTCTCACCCTTGATCGTTTTAACTTATCAAGGTCTTTAAACAACTTCTCATCACTTGTCATGTGGTTTGTACAACCACTGTCAACAAGCCAACTATCACTTGAAGCATAAGAGGAGAAACAGAAAGCAACAAACAATTAGTCTACCTCTTGTTGTGCTGTAGTTTGTGCCTCACCTTGATGCTGAGTGTCCTTCTCCTTACAAATAACATCAGCATGTCCTAGCTTATGACACCTTCTGCATTTCATATCAGGCTTCCTCCAACACTTGTAGTGTGGATAGTTCCTTCTTCCACAGTGTTGACAAGGAGGAAATCTTCCCCTTTTATTGCTGCTTAAAGCATTTGTACTTCCTTCTTTTGCAGCAACCTTAAAGCCACTGCCATTCCCTTTCTTCCCTTTCAACTTCTTGTCTTTTCCTCCAAGATTCTGCTGCACTTTGGCCTTTAAAGCTCCTTTTGTACTTCCTTCTTGTGTCATCAATCTCCTCTGCTCTTGTGCCTACAAAGCACTAAACAACTCTGCCAACTTGATAGTTGACAGATCTTTGGTGTTCTCTAAAGAAGCAATAGTTGCCTCAAATCTTTCAAGCAGAGAGACAAGAATCTTCTACACTAGCCTGCTGTCTGAGAGGTTAGTGTCTAGAATCCTCACCTTGTTTGCAATGTCAATCAATCTATCAGGATACTCTTTGATGGTCTCTAAGTCTTTCATATACTATCTCTCAAACTCCCTTATCAAATTCAGCACTTTCATGCTTTTGATCCTCTCATCTCCTTAGTACTCAGCCTTAAGGAAGTCCCAGATTGCTTTTGCTGATTCCGACACAATGGTTCTATTGAAGATGGTTGGTGAAATAGCAGCATACAAACAAGCTTTGGCCTTTGTTTTCCTAGTTGTCCTTTCCTTGTGATACTTGATTTCATTCAAAGTTGAATTTTCAGGAAGAGGAGCAATTTCATAGTCTGCTTCCATAGCTTCCCAAAAATCACAACTCTCAAGATAGGCTTTCATTCTCATTGCCCAGGCTTGATAATTTTCTCCTTCAAACACTGGTGAAGCAATGGCTGAAAAAACACTCGATCCTGCCTCCATCATACCTTCAGCTTCTATGGATGTAGACACACCTCTCAATCAATTCTCACAATTCACTCAAACATAGGTCCCTTAAGATCAAGGGAGCTCTGATACCACTGTTGTTGTTTAAAGGACAAAACAAAAAAAAATCTGCAACAAAAATTGAAGTTTACAGCAGCAACACTCGGTAGAAAACTGAAGGAAGGAATAGGAATATTCATTAAAGCCATAAGGACAACATATATACTGGCTCTGATAACTGAAAGCTGAACAAACTCAGCATTTTTTGCCACTAAGACACGTTAACATCAACTCACTGCCTTGTCTTGAAAAATAGCAACAAAATAGAACAGATTTTATCCAAAAACAAGAAACCATAACAGCTAATGACTCCTAGAAACTAGGACAAACCATAACCAATCCAAACGACATCAAACATCACTAACCACCAGCTCATGAGACACTAACAAGCACCCTCTTGCTGAAGAAGTTGGGACTTAGTTTTCTGATTGCTACACATGCCTACATGATTCTGATATTGGTTTTGATTCTGGCTTTCGTGGTGGGTGTTGGTTTAGGTTCAGTTGCGGATAGAGGAATCTGTGTTTGTGAGGAGAGAAGTTGCACTTTCATTACACCGAGGCTTACTCTCATTTCACTGTGGAGTTGGTGGCATTGAAGCCAATGGCAGCAAGAGGCATATACTTGTTGCTGTTGGCCACACATTTTATATTTCTTTGGCACTTGTTATCATTAATTCTAGTGTGTTTCTTTAGGTAGGCCACTCATCTTTTCTTGTGACACCAGAGCAAAGTAGTAGAGTAATGATCCTAGCTAGTGCGAGAGATTAAATAATGGACAAGTGAGGAGCCTAGAGAATCACAAATCATGGAAGAAGTTTCTAGAGAAAACCCTATTTTGGTCCTTCACAAATCAATTAATTTCTATTTTAGTTCTTCATTATTAAAAACTTCTAATTTGATCCTCTACTAATCAATTACCTTCTATTTTGGTCCCTCACTATTAATAACTTATAATTTGGTCCTCCAAAGATTAAAATTAATATCAATTAAATCCCTTATGTAATCAGCATGTGATGCCATTAAGGTTTAGGCTGATATAGCACACTGATGTGACAGGTGATGTGGCATATCTTGCTGCATGGCACTATTTAATTATTTAAAAATGCCACCATGCTGATGTGGCATATGGTGCTAACGTGGCGTGGTTGATTCCTTTAAAATGCCACATCACCTGTCACTGTGCTGACGTGGCATGATGATGTGGCAGGCGATGTGGCATTTTATAGGAATCGAACGACACCACATCACCAGCCATATTAACGCAGTGATAGGTGACGTGGCATTTAAGGAATCAAACCGCGCCACGTTAGCACCATATGCCACGTCAGCACCATATGCCACGTTAGATAGTGGTAGGTGATGTGGCATTTTAAGGAATCAGATAGCGTGCACACTAGCTAGATATGCCACATCACTGGCTACATCAGTATGCCACGTCAGCACCGTATACCATGTCATCATAAAGGTTAATACCATAATGTGATATTAAATTGAGAGACTTTATTGATATCAATTTTAATCTGTAGAGAACTAAAATAGAAGAATTGAACTGTGAGGAACCAAAATAAAAGTTGATTAATTTATGAAAGACCAAAAAAGAAGAAATGATCTGTGAGGAATCAAAATAGAAGTTAATCAATCTGTGGAGGACCAAAATAGGATTTTTGTCAAGTTTCTAACTTGTTGAGAAAATGGCGAAGAAGCAAAAGCAAGAGGAAAGGTATGGTGATGTGCTAGCTAGAAACCGTTAGTTCGTATGTGACTAGTATGGTTGTTGAAGATGATGATGGGGACTTTGAATCGGTGTGCCTAGGTTAGGGAGTTAATTTGAGTTGTTGTAGGCTTGATCACCCAGCATGTAATGCATGCTTTGAAATTGCAACTTTAACCATGATTGATTAGGGATATTAGAAGAAGGATAGATAGATGTTTCGGAGGAGACTCCAGGAAGAACAAATAAATAAATAAAGGGAGAGTTAGGCATCTTGATTGGCTTTTGGTCAATGACTTAATAATTAATGTAGTTTAAAAGTTAGTAGTTAATTAGTGTTTCAATTATAAATCATTTCTTGAATATATAGTCAATATATGCTCTTTTTAATAATTTCCCATATTCATTTACCCTCGTTCTCTGTATATAGATATAGAAGATTGTTGTAGTTTAAAAGAAAAGGCATTATATTGTTGATTTGATGGATGTATTTAGAAGGAGGTGCAAAAAAAAGGAAAAGTGGAGATGCGAGAGGCAATGAAAATTGGTTGAGAGAGGAGAAATAAGATCCGAAATTTGCTGCTTATAGATTTGATTATATGTAACGAAATTCCGCATCTGTGAAATCTTGTTTCGAGGTAACATCAACATGTGGGTGGGTTGAGATTTCTCACGTCATTTCCTCCGGGCTTCTTTTAAGCTTCACATGCATCACCATTCTCAAAAGCCCCTCTTCTACTTTTCTTCTCTTTTTTGTTGGAATATATGCTCCTGTATCTTTAATTAAAAATTACTAATTATTTAGATGGATATATATATATATATTACCTATATAAAAATATATGTAATCTCATTCTAGTTTTAGTTTTGATAAAATTTAAGTTTTTTAGCTAAGTAAATGCAAAAATGATTAGCGACTAATATTATTATTATTATTATTATTACGATGATGATGTAGAGGCAAGCAGAAAAATTAGAGTGATAGTAGTGTGAAGCAGGCAACAGGCAACAGGCAACGGAACACTTGTCCAATTGCCCCAAGCAATGGTAGCATCTGGTAACTGGTGGATGGATCTATACAAGAAAACCAGGTAAAATAAATTATTAAAAACAATAACAATATTAAGACGAACAAAAAAGCGGTGGCTCTGGCCGCGCCTCCCAGTGGCTGTCTCTTATAATATAATGTCATACACAGCTGCAGCTGTATCTCAGTGTTAGGCGCTCCCTCCATCTTCTGACGATTCTGAAACATTTTATCCCCAATTAAGGCAAACCCTCAAATCCTCAGCTTAATTGGTTTCAGCTCCACTGTTCTGGAGCTGAAACTATAACTTCTACCCCCCAACCCTAGCAATAGCAATAGCAAAAGCAATAGCCATTTCCATTTCCCATCCTCATTTCCTTTCTTTCTTTCCTCTTTTTCTTTCCTCTTTTTCTGACTCTCCACTACTCCGTTCACACTCCCCCCTCATGTGAGCTATCCGTCACAATCACCAGCTATGGAAGACGACCACAACCATGACAACAACAATCAAATCCTAATTTCCGCACCGCACAATGCTTCGCTCAATCACCCTAACGATCTTCTTCAAGTTCCACCTTTTCCTGGTTTTTCTGCTTCCGCGGCAAAACGGAGCATTGCAGAGAGAAGGGCAGCCAAATGTGGTTTCAATTCCAATGCAGCCAAAATCAATACGGCGCGTTTTCGCACCACAAGCCCTTTGCCTTCTCCGGCTCTTCGCTCCCCCTGTCTCACTATACCTCCCGGTATTAGCCCCACTGCGTTGCTTGACTCGCCTATTATGCTTCCAAATTCTCAGGTCACTTTCTCACTTCATTTTTTCTTCTTCTTCTTCACTCCTTTCAACGCTTCATGTTTATATATTATGGGTTAGCTCTTCTTTTTTCTTGAAAAAAATGAAAAGTTGTCATGACATTTCTAAATCCTTCTTTCAATCCCCGGCTTCTTTTCTCTGAATGAATTATATCTTCAACCAAAGTGGCAGTTCTAAATCCAACATAGATTTCCTGATATTGGTCTATATCGTACATTCTTTTAGAAGTTCTTGTTTTTAACATATAGATCATCGAAAATTGACGATAAATCACTGCATTGCTATTTGCAAGGAAGGAACTATCAGCCCTGATTCAAATTTCTAATATCTATGCCCAAGATTTCGTCAATTATTTATTATTATTATTATTATTATTATTATTATTATTTCTTAATACATCCTTATTTCTTTTCCTTAACGTGTTCTAGACAAGAGCACGTTCTGATCCCTTTTTGTATTACAACTACTTAACTTGCTACTTTTCTACTAGGCAATGCCATCTCCTACCACGGGGACCTTTCTGCTGCCTCCTTTCAGTCATGAAGGATCAATGCTGACTTCTGTGACCCTCGAAGAAGGGCGTGTAGGCAGTGGCAGTGACGCTGGTTCGTCTTTTAAATTCAAGCCATTCGGGGATCCTAATGGTCTACCTGCTTTCTCTGGTTCTGAAAATCAGGTTCAATACTTGATTATGCTCAACATGATAATTGTGGGTATTTGATGACGAAGAGTTAATATAGTTGAGTTTTTTTCCATTCATTTCCAAGGTAATAGAAATAGTTCTTTGCAAAACATCCTACCCCGCCCACTCCTTCTTTATCATCTCTTCCTAGCAGATGGTTTATTTTTCTTGTGGTCGAGGGGTTCGGTTGGTATCATGGGATGCTCCAACAAATTTCTCCTCTATTCCCCATTGCTTCATCTTTACGATGCAAACTTTTATAAATTCAATTATCTTGGCTTTGTTACTAATTGAAGTCAGCTTTGGCATATAATTATACTTCCAGGGGTCATTCCTTTGGGGTCCAATTGGTTCTCCACCTTGTATTTTTTTATGTGGAGAATGAAAACTAGAACATTATCAGTTCGATGCAGGAACTGTGAACTGTGAAGAATATGGAGATAGTTTTCCCCAGTAGATGTTGTTGTCAGTTCAGCAGTATAGTATACAGCTTGAAATTTTAAACATGACAATAGTGATACTAATTGACAACAATTTGTTCAATAGGGAATTTACTTGACTATTTCTTATTAACTCTTCCGTTGAGCTTTCTTCTCAGATATTATTTAATATAATTCAGATTAATAGGTTTATCTGAATTATTTAGGTTCCTAATCATTGCAACATTGCAAAGGGAGCAAATGCTGACTGCCAAGCACTCGTGCCAATTCAGCAACGATTGGATTTTGCATTTCCAGCAGAGTTTTCAAAAGGACATGCTGCAACTAATGGTGAAGTCCATTCATACAATGATGCGAAAATGGTAAATGATGCAATTGTTAATGCTAATGTTGTTGAGATGCAAATGTGTCGGACTGACGAAGCTAGTGATGAAAGCTCTCTGCCTAAAAAGGCTATTAATGGCGAGGATGTTGGACAGCATCATCTTTTAGAAGGAGACCAGAGAGAGACATCCCATTCTTTGGGAATGGTAAGGACCTCGGAGGATGGATACAATTGGAGAAAATATGGACAAAAGCAGGTTAAAGGTAGTGAATATCCTAGGAGCTATTATAAATGTACCCATCCTAATTGTCAGGTCAAGAAAAAGGTTGAACGATCCCATGATGGTCAAATAACAGAAATTATCTATAATGGTGCTCATAACCATGCAAAACCTCATCTTAGTCGTCGAGCATCGCTTGCATCGACACTTTCTACTGATGACATGATAGACATGGGTGAAGGCAGTGGAGCCTACGTTAAAGTTGAAGGTGGATCAGTTTGGAGGAATATTCAGTCAGGGATGAAGGATATAAAACACAGTTTGGATTGGAAGGCTGATGGTCACGAAAGGACATCCTCAGCCTCTGTTGTAACTGAGCTCTCAGATCCTATATCGACTAACAAAGGTAAATCTCTGTGCGTGTTTGAACCAGAGGACACTCCAGAGCTTTCTTCTACCCTTGCCAGTCATGATGATGATGAGGATGGAGCCACCCAAGGAAGCATATCACTTGAAGAGGATGCTGATGATGATGAACCTGATTCAAAAAGAAGGTTTTGATCTTCATCTGATAGTGTCTACTTGACAATAGTAACAAATAATTAGGACCTGTAATTATGCTTCTCCTTTAATTTTCAGGAAGGAGAGTTGCTTGACCGAATCAAACTTGGCATCCAGGGCAGTTCGTGAGCCAAGAGTAGTGGTTCAAATTGAGAGTGAAGTTGACATACTTGATGATGGCTATCGCTGGCGAAAGTATGGACAGAAGGTTGTGAAAGGAAATCCAAACCCTAGGTAATGATTTTTCCTTTTTTTGTGCATATGCTTGTACGCTTCTGCACTTGAACTTGCATGCCTGTTTACGTTCATGCTCATGGATGACGTGCCTGTGATTTGTAGCTTCTACCTTAAAAAAAGTCATATACTAGTGTGGCCTTAAATATGAACGGCTTAATTATTGCCAGAGATTATCAAAGATAAAAATAAATGCTCCTCGATTATATTAATTATTAATATAGAACACTTTTCCTTTCATCTTCTTCTTTTCTTTTTTTCTTTTTAAACATTCCTCTTTTAAGATAGGCAGAAAATGTTCATTCTCAAGTTGCCAAGAGATATACTATGATTGATACTGTTCACAGATAAGTGCATCTGTCTATTATTTTGTCTTCATTGTTTTACTGAACTGGTTTATGTTCCAACTAGTATAATACTTAATTCTACAGATTGCATAGATTTATGCTTTTTATAGTTGGTTGACATTAATATTTTCACGTTAGGGGTAAACATGCTTCTACCTAACAATCCTACAGTTTTTACTTCAGCATGTATGCTGATACGTATTTAACATATTCTCATGGTTCTCTTCTAGGAGCTACTACAAATGCACAAGTGCTGGATGTTCTGTGAGGAAACATGTGGAAAGGGCTTCACACGATCTAAAATATGTAATTACTACTTATGAGGGAAAACACAACCATGAAGTGCCCACTGCTAGGAACAACAATCAGATAAGCTCAAGTGGTGCCGGTGTACTTCCTGGTGCTGCTAGTGCGCAAGGTGCTCTTGTATTACCTGTGAATGCCAGTATCCTGAAGCCTGAATCTCAAGTTCAAAGCCTTGCGCCTCAGTTTGATAGGAAACCTGAATTTGGCAACGAGTTTCTGGGCCCGAGTTTTGTTGGAAATTTCAGTAATGATATGAAACTTGGGTCTTCATCTGTATGCCAGCTTAAGTATTCACCCTTAAATAATGCCACGCCTTATGGTTCTTATGGACTGAATCCTGACCGTTGTGCTACCCCGCAAGCTGGTTCTATTGCCTCAGTGTTCCCTGACTTCCCAATGTCATTACCTTTGAATCTGCCCTCGTCTGGAAATTTTTCTCTGGCTGGACTCAATTTTAACTGCGTGAAACCTGTGGGTCCAGTCCAGGCTTTACTTTCAGGGCAGCAGCTGAAGGAGATTGATACAGGATTCCTGAGGCCTAAACAGGAGCAGAAGGATGATAATATGTGCAATACATGCATACCCATGGTTGATCATGCAAATGCTTCACTGACTTCATCGTCAACATCTTCAGCAGTATATCACCGTGTGATGCAAAATTTTCCTTCATGATCTCATTATTACAGCCGACGACGCAGGCAATGAGTCCTGTTGGATTAATTTTAGTATTTAAAGGTCTTTTCTCCTGTCAATAATGTTGCAATTTTTCTTAATATTTACTGGAACAAACTTTGCTATTCTTATACATATCAGCATACCAATATTTGTAACTAGTTTCATAGTTAATTTCATTGACCAGAATACATATTTCTGGGTTCTGTTGGATGCATTCGATATATTTTCCCATCCCCACTCCGTCTTTTATTACCATGTTGAGTAGTAATACTTAGAGAGGAGAATTTTTATTCACAAACTTGAATATTTGTACATGGTAATACCTTAGAGAATCTTTTTATTCGCAAACTAGTATATGTGTACCTTGGATTCCAACTGAAATCAACCCGTCAAAACATAGAGATATTGCAGCGTCTCAGAAGTCAGAAGAAGGGATGGTTCTTAATTAGCGTTTACCATATATGCATAAATTTTGGATATTCATGTCTATTTTTGCTAAGAATGAAGTTGAAACTTGCAGTGAAGCAAGGAAGAGCGGGCCCGAGTATTTTATCTTTTCCGTTGTGCTCTAAAAGTGATTACAAAAGACGTATGTTAGGCGTTTTAATCAACATGGGAAACTCTTGTGAACTTCATAACGAAATTCCACTGACCACAACTACTCCTCGGCTTGGAACACATTTATTCATTCCAATTTCGGATATTCATTCTTACTCGGAAGAACCTCCCCATAACAAATGCATCACGCAATTCCAATCACAAGAAACTCTATTGGGAAATGGATGAATCTAGACTCTCAACCGATCTGAATTCTAACTCACGCTATTGTAAGTTCGACGCTCCTGCAGTTAACAAACCAGCTACACAATACAGACGACAGCACTGATGACATTTCTATGAGATTGTCGCATGAGTTGGGCGCTTTAGAGTTTATAATATCTGCTCAATTACTTGAGACATTGATCATTAATCTCGATAATGATTACTAAACTAGCACAGCAAGGGACACACTCATTGATCTCCTCATACTGAGAGTTTGACAAACATTTTTAATTTCAAAGCAGCCAAATCCACTATATGTCAGACAACCATAATGAGTAGAGTAGATACTTCTACAAGCAGAGCGATGGAATTTAGAATTTAAAATCATAATGAAATAATTTCAGGTCAACTGCAAATCAAGGGCAATTAATCGTACCACTCAACAACCACGCACTCCACAGATTGTCTAGAAGTAATTTGCCAGAATAGAAATTACATCCAACATAATTTGCAAGAATAGGACCCAAGCAACAAATATCTTGAAAAAATCCTTTTTTTCTAGATCACCAAAATGACAGAATAAGGTGCAAGACTACGTACAGAAAAAGATAAAACATATATATATATATATATAAAAAACAACAATCTAATTCAACCAAACAATCACTGACCATAAGTAAAACCTAATAGCAGGACAAGTTGTGAGGAAATAAAATGACAGTCAAAATGCCATGACTTTTCTAAATACTGCTTTGTTCAGTTCCCAAGCAAATGGGACTACTAGAATTTCAACATAAAAGCAGCAATTCATCGAAACTGTGGGGGCCAGAGTTTATCCGCATTATATTAGGTCTGTAACACAAATTCAGGAGATTTTAGAAGTCACCCGTTTCCAGCAGGTGGAAAATACACCTGGCTATAAAGTATCAGTAGACTCTAATGTAAGAAGCCATTATATAATGAAGAACTGTCAATCACATAATTTGCTTGGCCTCCGGTTGTATTC
This sequence comes from Dicorynia guianensis, assembly GCA_037013595.1. Lineage (NCBI taxonomy): Eukaryota > Viridiplantae > Streptophyta > Magnoliopsida > Fabales > Fabaceae > Dicorynia > Dicorynia guianensis. The sequence goes on along the minus strand of JASUAB010000010.1, from coordinate 40,501,596 downwards.
CTTTTTCCAGATTAAGAAAAGCTCTGTTTACTTCAAGATCCTAGCCTTGCCGCTTTTGCAGTTCCTTCTAACCTAGCATCAGTCTAATGAAAAGTAGGACAAAGAGTCTCACCCATCAAGATGAACTAAACCAATAACAATATAAACATCACCTCTTACATAGAAGCCCACAGAAATTCGTCAAAATTCATCTCCATAGATGTTGACATTATCTACATGCCGATCAACAAGAAAACACTAATACAGCACAATTTATTAGCACAACGAAGTAACTCAACAACATTGATACATTATCGGGATTGTAATGATCATAGTTATCATGAATATTAAGGAAACGATATACATCCCGACAGAAAACAAGGCCCCTATCAAGAACAAGTCAATTCCACCAAAAACCCTTCCCCAAAGCTTTCATATAGCATCACGCGAAAGGTTGAACAATAAAATCCGAGCATAACCACGTCCGAAAGCGCTTCATAACCAAGAAACCCTAACAAAAGTAGCTTAAAGTAGACAAAAAAGTAAAGGCGGAATAACAAGAACCAAGGGGAAAAAACATCCAGGGCCAAGCGATCAACTTGAGCTTTCACTTTTTAAGGCTACCGCGAACACCAGGACGAGGCTTTGCTGGATCCAACACATGGCTGGTGTGCAGATTCACAAGCTTAGACTCCTCAAAGGGGATCTTGGGATGACGAGCGTCGTGGTGAATCTGCATAGACTTGATGTCAGGGACCGTGGTCTTGCAGTGGGGACACTCGAACTTGGCGTGGCCGCCCTTGTCGATACCGGAGCGGTCAGCTAAACCCGCTTTGCCTCCGCCCCTACTGGTGGTCGCGGCGTCGACCTTGGAGGCGATCTCCTTCGCCGTGTGCTTCTTCGGCTTCGCCTTCCCGGTCATGGTAGAGAATAGAGATTGTGTTACAAAGGGGATATTCTTGATTTTCTCCTTTTATTGTATTATTTGATCAGAGAAAGGGCTAACTGAAGAGGGTTTTGATGGGGTTGGGGAATAGGGTAAAGGCAAACCCTAAGGACATGAAAACCCTAGCCCTTGAACACAGAAAACGATGACACAAAGGTTGAGATGTGGCGATCAATCAACGTCTTATATAGGCTTATCGCTAAATGGCAAAAAAAAAAAAAAAAAAGAAGAGATAGGCTTATCCGTAAGTTGGTGTTTTAGGAGTTGGTAATTTTTATTTTTTAAGTTAAAGATACAATAAGTAACGGATAAAAATAAAATTAAAAAATTATTAGTAAAAGAAAAGATACATAATTTAGATTTAATTATAAAATAAAAATTATTAAACTAATAAATAAAAAATCAGAAAATAAAATTTCCAACTCGTGGAGTTGTGATACTTGGGAGTCGCAAACTTTGGCTGAAACCTGAAATGTAGCGCTGCTATTGGTCCCGAAGTCACAAACCTTAAGGTTTTACGAAAATTTAGTCCTACTTACTTAATTATATTTAATGTTTATAAAAATTAAATAAATTATTTAACTTATTAAATTTTATAATTAATATGAAAATTTAATTAATTCAATAATTAAATTTTTTTAAAAGAAAATTTAATAATTTTTAATTTATATATATAACATGACTATAAAGTTTTAACAATAATTTCTCGTTCTAATATATTGGTATTAAAGTATAGCATTTTTTGGTACAATAAGTATAAGCTTGTCGAATCAAAAAAAAAAAAAATTAAGTATAAGCATGTTTTGTAAAAACTAAAAATATCATTCTTACACACTAACTTCATTCCCAATGTCCCCCAGGTGGCAGCATTTAACCAATTTTTTTTTTCCTGAAATATTATGGAACTCAGTTGTTCAATCAGTTTTGGCTGAACTAACCCTTGAACACTAACATTTTTGACAAACAAGAGTAAACCCCTGTATTCACAATATCACATTAATGCAATTAACACACAATTTTATGTGAGAAAAGTCAAAGACCCTAAAAACATTTTTTTTTTTTGGGTAAGGGTAAAAACGTTTTTTAGTAACCCTCTTTTATCATTTGTTATTTTTTTCATAAAGTTGTTTTTGATATTAAATGACTGACCACAAAAGTTCTTACTTGTGCAAGTAAATCTTAAAAAAAAGTTAGCCTTTTTTTTTCTTTTATTTATATGAACAAAGTTAGTCTTTCATTACATCTGTCCAGAGAATTTTTATATGTTTCTATAACAATTTTCTTTTGTAGAAAAAAGTTTAAATAAGTTTAATTTCGGGTTCTTCGTCAAGGTCAAGACATACCTCAAGAACAAAGGACATTTATAAAGGTTCTTACAAATCGCTTATCATATTGATATTTACATCAATCAGGAAAAATCAAATCTTAACCAACAACCAAGTCAATTAATGTTGGCTGTTCCTATAACAATTTTAATCAAATATTGTCTTGCTCTCCCTGAACGCTCATACAAATTGGAACCCAGGCCGAAATTCAAATTTTGTACTGATAAGAATTCAATTGATTAAACAATGACAGAAGTATTGGATTCGCTTAAGGTCCTCCTACATATTTCCCGGGCACTTGCTCATTGCTGATATATAGAGGTTTTAGTACACTTTATAAGTTTTAGTTCCACCTTGATGCCCTCTTTAATTTTGCATGCAGCCTCGCGTTTTGCTATGTTTTATCTTCCAATAGTTCAAATCCCGCCCAGCTGAACTGATGTGAGCTGGGGCTTCTGTAAATTCTCTTCTCTACACAACAACCGCCCCTTCTCCGAGCCATATCCTTGGTATTGGCATATGATATTGTAAAGGCAATGCCTCATGCATAAGACGTCAAGTTTTTCTATAAATCTTAAATCCGTTATCCTGGATTTAGCACCAGCAAATCGCAGGTACTCCTCAAACACAGAAGATAAGCACCAATTCTGCAATTTTCTCAAGCAACCAACAAGGCAACCAGTTCGATGCTGCATAAAAGAATAGAAAGGGTTCCTTAGAATATGAATCATCAATTAATAACCGGTGATTGTCATACCACTATAAATTTAAGTTTACAATACAAAATTAAAACTATGAGAATGTGGAAAAACACAAACATTAAAACAAATAAAACTGATGAGGAAACATATCAGTAAGTGGAACTCTACCTTTCCTCGTTTGCAATGGATCAAAACTGGGTAATTTCTCAAATCTGAAGCCGAAGAAAATAAAGTGATTTCAATATCTAATAAAAAAGAGTAACAAGGTTATACATAAAGAGTGAATTTAAATGTTGAATGAGACTGTTAAAATTCGATACCAATTAAGACTTTCAGAGCCCCGATGATAGTCTCCTTGGGAATGGACGCAGAGAGCTCCTGAAAACACGAACACTCATTTAGCTCCAGTATCAGAACAACCTGACAAGGAGGGCCATAACATACAAACTTTTGTGCTGATTGGCTGTTCGGCTATCTCCTAAATTAGAAGAAATAGCCATCCTAACCATTTTGTTCCAAAAAACAACCGTTATGTGGACTGGAAACAAACGTTATTATGAAGTGACCATTAAGCTTTAAGGCAACTATTACTGTAATCCAAACATCAAGCAATTCAACAATGAAAACACATCGCCGCAATAATATAACTGCTAGCAAATTTTCCGTGGAATTTTTGTATTTTTTTTTCCGGTGAGGTAGGGAGGAAGGAGTTTCAAGCCAGATAAACATGCCTCATCCTCTCTAAAGCTAATGTACATGAGAGGGAAAGGCATATGAGAAAAGTAAATTACCGTCTTCCCCTCAATTCCAAACTGAAAGAGTTGAATATTCCGCAATCGAAGAAAATCCAAGTTTTCTCGCGGATAGGATTCCGGACACAACTATCTGCAACAATTTGCAACCTCATGACTGTCATGCCAACCATACAAACAAGGTATTTGGAAGATCACATGTCACTTATATCTCAAATTTGGCTCATTGAAGTACAGGATCCCATTTTATATATTTAGAGTCAATTATTTATTTGGCTAACTTCTTTTCCTCAGACCTTATCCAACAGAGACATCAATGAATTTGTTCTTCTAAAGGCCAAAGCAGATGCATTGGTAACCAAGTACTCAATTGATAAGATTCCAACACAGTTAGAGTTAATCAGTTCAAACAATTCTCGTGTGTCTATCTCAAATTTTCCAGAACAAGATCTTTGTCCAAACGGGAAAAAAGAAAAAGCCCTTTGATAACTGGATAGGATGAATGCAAATTGAAAAAGAACTTACATGATGGATCGAATATTTAGGGTTTCAAGGAAGGCGAAATTGGAAGGTTGAGGGAAGCTGGATCGAAAAATACCGTCCTCAACCATTGAGAAATTGGGCGGCGAAACCGGACAATCGTCGTCTGCTTCTTCTGTCACAATCAAACCCATTGCTTAGCTGATTCGATTTATAGATTAAGAAAAGGAAAACGTCACAGGTTTTTGTTATTCTCCTTCTTTCTATGGTCATGCAAGACAAGAAGGAGGTGGTTTGGGCAGAGACAAGGGAATGAGTGAGGAGGGGAAGTTGGATTTGTATTCTTTTTATTTGATTTTGATAATTTTTTATTTTTTAAAAAATTTAATATATAAATTTTTTTTTTATTTGTTTACTCTCCTACCTTTATGCTACAGCATCTTAATTCGGAGAAGTTTTACTTTAAATAAAAAATAAAAGAAAGGGAAGAAGAAACGGTGCCGTTGGTTATTAAGATTCTGGATTCCGTTCTAAAACGGTGCAGTTGGCGTTGTCCAACTGCGGGGATGTCGCTGGTTTTTAACAACGAATTAAGGTGAAACTGATTTTGAACGAAAAAACAAGAATTGATGATCATTTTAGTCCGAGCTTCGCGTAAATTGGCATCCTCTCTTTTCTCGATCCAATAAAGGATAAGAAAAATTTGGACTTGTCTTCCACAGTTGGAGACTGCAGCTTGTGATGGATTTGGAAGTTTCCTCTGCTCTGGCATCTTAATTTCTTTTCTTCTCTATTTATAGAATGTTTATTATTCTTCCAATAATAGAAACCAAAAGTAAAACTTGCAATAACAAAAGGATGAAGCATCGGCGCACCCTCTATTATTATGATAGTCAAATATTTGTATTGGATGGTCAAAAGAATGTAGCAACCAAAGTGTGGTTGTGTCAATATTTGTCCCATTCCCCATGTTTTAAAGTATTTATGAACCACGTATTAGACCACATGGTTTTTAAAATTTAGTTTGGTTCATCTGCATGTAGCTACTAAATATTTATATGGGTCTATTTTGTATTTTGAGTTTGACATTGACAGAGGTAAGAGTCGAGTAGTAGATAGTGGGAAGGATGAAGGACGAATAGCAGCGTCGTGGGCCTGTATTGACGGGTTTGGTTGACCCGATTCGCACTCAAAATTAATAAAATGAAAGAAAAAGATTTGGTTTGGATAAGGGATAAGGTTAAGATCCAATGAGATGAGGTGAGAGGGGATTGAATGGCCACAGCCACAAGCTGTGAGTCTCCTATCCGAACCCTTAAGTTGGAGCAAGAGGCGAAGCGAGTGACAATAAGAGTTTTGTTCAAGGGAATAGGTAGAGAATGGCAATGGCTGCAGCATCCCCAATGGCGAGCCAGCTGAAGTCGAGCTTCACGTCGCCAGCGGCAGGCACAAGGCCACTGGTGACAGGCCTGTCTGCTTCCACACTCCGCCTTTTGCCTTCCACAAGGCATAAAAGCTTCATCGTCAAGGCCATCCAATCTGAAAAGGTCACTTATTATACTTACTTCTATTATATTAGGTTACCTACTACTGTTATGTCTTCTTTTATGCGTTCATGTAATTTACTTATGGATTTGTTATTAATTAATAATTACCAGTATTAGAGTCAAGTAAGAGTATGTATGGTTTAATCAAATGTGCAGCCAACTTATCAAGTGATTGAGCCCATAAACGGTGACCCATTCATTGGAAGCCTTGAAACCCCAGTGACATCAAGCCCCTTGATCGCCTGGTACCTGTCCAACCTTCCAGCCTATAGAACGGCAGTCAACCCACTACTCAGAGGGGTTGAGGTGGGTCTCGCCCACGGCTTCCTCCTCGTAGGTCCATTTGTCAAGGCTGGCCCTTTAAGGAACACGGAGTACGCCGGAGGCGCTGGGTCGCTGGCAGCTGCAGGGCTTGTGGTCATTCTAAGCATTTGCCTCACAATTTATGGCATTTCATCCTTCAATGAGGGAGACCCATCCACTGCTCCATCCCTGACCTTGACCGGCCGCAAGAAGGAGCCCGATCAGCTCCAAACTGCCGACGGTTGGGCCAAATTCACCGGCGGCTTCTTCTTTGGAGGCATTTCCGGTGTTGTTTGGGCCTACTTCCTCCTTTACGTCCTTAACCTTCCTTACTACTTCAAGTGATCATTTTTAATTTTTAACTACTATTATTATTACGTTTGTGTATCATGTGGAAAACGGATGTACATGTTAAATCTAATTCTATGACCAACTTCATTTGTTACGTACGAATACGATGCTACATTTTTTTATTTTTCTTATCAAATTACGAGTAATAATATATGTATATGTTAATTATATATATTTTTATTCTCTCTATTTTTTTTTATCAAAATTATTTTTCTTTAGGAAAGAGGACATCTCGCATTTTCCTATGAGGCACTGGCTTTGAAATGAGGTCATCGTAACAATTAAATAAAGGTTGTCAATATGAGATGGGGTTTAGCCAGTCCAGGTTGTCAATATGAGATGATGGACAAGTTGATTTGAACTAGCTGATAAAAAAAATGATATTTATACATAAAAAATATACAATGTAAGTATTAATAATAAAAAAAATTTGAAGAAAAATAATTTAAATTTAATACAGAAAAAAGGAGTTAAAGATGTGGGAGCATATGTATAGAGTATATACAGTTAGATTGTATACGTATCATTAGTCACTGATAACATTGTCAAATCACGTAAACATGTATGTCTGTAACCAACATGCATCCATCACCTTAAATAAGTGTCGGTTAGGGTGGAGGGGATCAAGCAGATCTTATTTCGGTTCAACTACTCTATCCACTACACACTGAGCCGGGGCTCCTTCATTCTTCACTTACCTCTCTTGAAGAATAAGTCAATTTTCTCCATCACCAAGTATCTCTGTCTTAGTTGTTCTATTTTCTATTCATTTCCTATTTTATATTATTCATTCATTTTGTTTACGAGTCTCACTACAAGTAGAGCGTCCCAAGCGACTGTCCATGGACGCCAAATCTGATATTTCTGCAATCTAAAGAAGCTGGGTATCATAGTCATTGACACTGAGAACGGATCCAATGAGTTTGTTTAACACACACACACACACACACACGCACACAATATGAATTGGCCATACTGATATCTAGTTCTAAGGCCCGAAAACAAATATTGTTTTTGATTTCTATCTTAAAGCACAAATTCTTACAAGAGTAGGCACCCAAACTCCACTACAATATTATTTCCTTATTTTGATTTGACATAGAGACAATGAATGCTGAATGCTGAATGCATACCCATAGATAAGAATATCAACACTGAAGCATCAAGTGAATTATTGATTATGCGCTTTTACCTAACCACCACAACCGATTCACAAAATCAAGGTGTCTACTTTTGCCTTGCTCCACAAATACTGTGATCTGAAGAATACGGATTTATTGATATATCCAATAAAAGGAAATAGCTTGCTTTCAAACAAGATGAAACAAAGAAAAAGGATAAGTTGCTCTACCACGCATGGAGAAGTTGTACGCAACGCCAGTGCTGCCTTGCCACACTCCCAGGGCCGTTCTGCACAAATACGCAGGAATAATGTCAATATGCAACAACTTTTCTTCTTTATGGTAATAGAAGTTTCAAGCGCTTGCCTGCTCGAATTCCTTTTTCTCCATATGAATCTGCCGCCTTTAACCAAAAAATAATGTATGTATGATAAAGAAGAAAAAGTACTTGAAAATTTTACTACACGCCCATCAAGTTGTCTCCCTGTGATAACGAAGATGCAAAAATAAGAGCTCCCATTTTCCACCAAGATTAGAGTTGTGAAGCACAATATCCGCTCCGATCCTAGTAGATAATATCCAACCATTGAAGATGGTTTTCAGTTGATCAAAACCTCAAGACGATAGATAATGTACACTGATTTGGTGAAGGAACCGCTACCTGCATTACTCTGAAAAGGCGCAAGAACATCTTTCAAGAGTCAGTTTGAGTACTTTTTTGTAGAATTTCATCAAACAGCTTGTGGGCGTTTTTAATTAGGCATGCTGGAAGCTTGAATAGAACCATTCTCGAAAGCCTCAGCAGGAGCAACAAGTGGTCGAAAGTTGGTAGAGTCGGGGAGCGACGATGACTGAAATTGGCGAAACTCCAGACTAATCGTGCCTATGTGTTACGCGTCAATAAGAACGACCGATAAATCAGTTAGGAAGCAGCGGAACCGTGTCGCTGGGCATTAAACGGAGACGACATCGTGAAGGAAGGACGAGAAGCTCCAGGATTCTTGACGTTGAGTTACATTAGGAGTCTAATAGTTTGATGAGTTATCTTATTCATTTAGGAGTAGGATTGCGATGTAAGCCGTATGGCACTAGGACATTTGATTTGCTTTGTTATGTAGGCTGTAGCTTTGCCCTTTAAATTTGCATCTGACATGCGAAAGCAGATCAGGGAAGTTTAGTCAGTAAAGTAAAAGTCAGTAGCTCCTCTTTCGTTTTATAGTTTTTGTTTTTGTGTTTAATCTGGAGCCACCTGCATCACTGTGTCACAATTTGTTGTTGAAACCAGAGAGACAGTTGGCGTGTTTCCAAAAGCAGAGGCAACGATATATCCATTTCATTTCTAATCTGACATCCACACCCTAGCACCCGATCAATTTTTCCTTGGTGTTTAAGAGATCATTTTGCATGGTTTATCTTATTTATATATAAATTAAAGCAATTTTACATAAACTCGTAATAAAAGATAAATTTCAAACATGTCAGTTTTCGTTTAAGAATAAGGAGTTAATTTACGCCAATTTTATCTTTTTTAGCGCACAATATTTATCACCTCTAATCCCACAAATGAATATTCTGAAAAACAGGCCAAATATTATTATTCGTAAATCCTTCCATGGTAACAACCTCACATTACATATTGAGACAAATCTTCGCTGCCAAAATAAACAAATGCTTAACTGTGATAATCCGACATTTTCCGTACCATGGTCGTGTCTCGCGGGCACAACACGACTATTGAACGATGCCATTGAGCCCAAGGCCAAGGCGTGTGAAGCTCCCATTAACCTAATCTTAATGCCAGCCCTACTCGCTAGAATATGAGAGGATAAAGCATCAAACCCTTCCCCTTCTCTCTCTCTCTCTTTTCCCGGGACCTTCAAACTTATATTTATGAACGAGGGTGGCCCATCAAATTTTCACGGAGTTTATCCCACCCACGAAATGGGCCCCTTATCAAGTAACCACGAAAAAGAAGTGTATTAATGTTGCTTTACTTTTGGCAATAAAGATCAATTAACATTAGCTGTCAATGAACAAGTGAGGAATAGATGAAACAACCACAATATTTTACAAAAAAGAATAAGATGCAAAATCTCATCTTTCAGTTAGTATGGAGCTTTCCTATGAATGTCAGTATGACAAATTTCTAGAATGAGAACAATAACGTGAGAAAAGCAAGGTAGAGGAGACTACAAGCTTTTAAAAATCAGACTGATCTGCACCATCAGTCATAGAGGGGGGTAGAAGTAGGACGATAATGAAAAGCAGAGGAAGAGCAAGCCACCTACAGTGGCAACTGTGCGTTGCGAAATTTTGGATGCCAGCATGCTTCCTCCCACCACTGCTAACGAAGTACAGATGGTGTGTCCAATAGTGGCTCCAACTGCCACTCCCAGTGCATTTTTGTGCGTCGCCAGCTGCAAAAGGAGGAAAATGGAGGCCATGAAATATAAAAACTATTGACTGATGCTACAAGAATTTCTACTAAAACAACAAGCGTGATGGCAAAAAATGAACAAAGAACTAAATCTGACAAAATCAGGTTTTTTACTGCAATTGTCGCAATCTGGCTCCGATCCCCCCACTCGGCAAGGAATGTTAAAATAAAGGACTGCAAACAGGATAGTATAATTTCAGACCCACTATCACTAAACACTTAAATAAATGACACACAAGTTGCACTTACCTCCAAAAATATTGGTGTACAAAATCTTGAAAAGAAGCGCCGGAAAGTTGTTTTCCCTTGTCCAGCTTCAAGTTTTTCTTCTACCTGATTTTAAAGAAAAGCAAAGCACCAAATTTGACCCCTATTCAGAAAAAGAACCCACTTTCTTTTTTAATATGCAGAAAAGGCTTTAGAATGCAATATACTCCTATCAATTTAGCAACTGCACCAACTGATAGATCATCTATAGAATCCCAGTATCATGTTTTCAGGCAATTAATAAAGCTAACCCCACACTAACATTGCATTGGAAAGGTAATGGGGCAGAAGAACAGGGTAAGTATAACAAGAAGCAGCAGCATAGAAAATCAAAACTTTGTCAATACGGTAGCTCTTAGTATGTTCTAACATTTAAAAGCTACAATGACATCATCAGTTTTAATCTGCATATTTTGCATTTTAAACTAAAATGAATACAGTAACTGAGCATACACAACAATTATTTCCAGTGAACAAAAAATTTTCAGTTAAAACACAAATATTTTAAGTAACAGACACCCATGTTTCCTTTATAGATGTAAAGCTTACAGAAATTTGAAAATCACTTAACAACAACAGAGTCAATAAAGAGCATACTTCCTCCATTTCTTTCTTCTGTGAGGATTTTGAATCCGACCTCCAAGCAATATACAGCAATCGTAACCCAAAAAATGCATAAAGAACTGTGTATGCCCAAAAGAAGAAAAAAAAAAAGGCTTAGCTTGACATGACCTTACACAAATGAAACTCCGTACAGAAAATAAATGAAATTAAGTATATAACTAAGGTATACCACAGCCAAGGAAAATTCTTGTGAATTTAAGAATAACAAATAACAAATGACCAAACTTCTGTGAACATAAACATAGTAAAGCTAAATCCATAATATCTCCTGAGTCCTCATTCTTGCTTGACATAATGAAGAATCACAGATGGAAGCCTGGCTGAGGAAAACAGGGACGTGATTGTAATCTCACAATATATAATCTCTAATAAATAGATAGTTGGGAGGAAGACAAGAATTCTGATCTTTCAAGATTTTAAAACTTGTAAAACAATGAACTATGACTGAATAATTGAATTGTAACTGAATCAAACTAAATTGGTCAATCACACCTTGTCACATCTAACACACAATTAACAGTGGTATAGGGAAGTATAATCTTTCAATATGCAAGGACACAATCAATTAATATTAAAGTACAGATCTTTACAAAAATGAAACCGAACCTGTCAGCACAATTTATATCAACACCCAATTAAACCCAGACAATGCTCATTATAAAAGCTTCTAATACAGGCGCAGACATTATAATTGAAATTCATTAAAAAGAATCATTGAATCCTCTTGTTGCTACTAAATCACAAATTATAATATGCAAATCTTCATGTAAAAAGATGGAAAGATAACTGCACGGTGCTAAGTATCAAACCAAGAGATTTTACCTGTAGCTGCACTATTTGTATGCTTCCTTGATATTAAATTGGGCACAATCCTACCTAGTCCTGTAGAAAGCACCTAATTGACATGTACAACAACTTCAATGTAGATAACATCATAAAAAAGGATTAGAGCACTCAAAAGTGCCCCATATTAGCTGATTCCATTCCATTACAACTACATGTGATTGATTGGAACCACAACTCAGGAACATAACTGAGAAGAAATTGTTACTGTTACGGCGGTTGGAATAAAAGAGAACAAAGGAGCACTTACTGTCATTAGAAACAGGGCAGTGAGCGCACCAGATAAGACAATTGACTTAGGGTGACGCATGGCCATAAGAGCTGCTATGATAAATGTCTCATCCCCAATCTAGCATCATCATAGTTAGTTAAAAAGCATAATCATTAGATCTCTACACTTGATATATGAACATAGAGTAGAGGTTACATACAGAAGCAAGTTACAGATGCATTCTCAATGACTTGAATGTTCCTGTTAGGGATTCACACTTAACAACATTCACTTTCTTTAAAGTTGATATTATGTGATGAAACTAACGTTTGTTACATTAGACGTCACCAAGTTAGATCAAGTGGTAACTACAACACATGACATGTAGACAGACAAAATTTGGGAATTTAAGATGACATGCATAGAGTGCTTAAACTAACCTCACTAACAATGATCATTGATAGACTGGCAAAAAAAGCATCAAATACTCCAAGACCAGTGGATTCCAAGCCAAGGGCAAGGCCAACATAATTAGCATCGTTTTTGTCTCTAACTACATCATTGTCTAGATTCTTCAGGGTAATCTGTGCAAAGAAACTGATATCGATCATGACAAATAAAATAAAGAATAAGATAGAGCTTCTAAGTCACAAACGTTAACTTCTGCACTAGACTGCCAAACATGAACTTCAAGAGTACATAGACAAGAGCTTGTCAATTATTATATTTTCGCAAATAATAAGATATAGTCAATGATTATGTCTTCTGTGCCTCGGGTTTTTCTGATACAGATGTCATACTTTGATAACTAGGAATTACCTCAATACCAGATGACATCCGAATTGAAGTCAGGGGAATACAATTCCCCGTAACAAACGCAACACAGAAATTCAATAATCTCAGCAATTGGTAATACAAGAAAGAGAAGCCATTCTCACTTTGCTACGGCGGCCCAGATCCATAGATCCACCAGAATCTTCCTTCGCGGTGTCAACCAGAGAATCCTAAATGGCACCGTCAAAATTTATACTGGCAGAGATACTATTCATCTATGCATGTGTGCATATATAAGTGTGTCTGTGTATGTATATCCATAAATGAACACGGAGAGCGAGAGAGACCTGAGCAAAGGCCGTCCAGGGGTTGCAGAACAAGCAGAGGAGAAGGAAGAGGAAAAGAGTGAGAATGCTTCTTCGATGGTAAAAGCAAAGATCCATGGTTGGAATTACGGCCTCAAGTTCTGCGTCACCCCCGATTCTTCTTGCAATAACAATACTACAGGGTAGAGAATATTCAAGAAAAGAAAAAAAAAAAAACATGCATCGGGAAAGTGAGGAGGACTTTAGGAAGAAACCCCAACTTGATTAATAACGGAACTTCAAAGCTTAGCTGTATCCGCTCATTTCCTCTGCAGGCATCGAACGCTATAATTGAATTTGCTTAGATATTATGAAGAGATCCTGCAAACACCCAAGATCTCCAAACGCTGCACTAACTCGGCTTCGGATTTATATATTGAGTAATGTTAGACTTACCTACTGCATTCTTATTGTACTAACTTCGGCAATCTATTCTTAAACTTCAAAATTTATATTAGTAAACCTGGAGGAGCTCGCTTATTACTAACAATTTTTTATATAATTTTAAATAAATTACACTCACTAATTTTAATATAACATCTCTCTTTATTTTTATTTAAAAATTTCATTTCAATATAATTTAACTAATTAAATTTATGTTAATATTATAAAAATATTCACAAATATTATATTAAATTTAAAATTTATTTTATTTTTACTCATAAATTAAATTTTATCTCATTTGATCATCTTTATTAAACAAAATATTAACACATTAAAGTTTAAAATATATTATTGATAGAATATTCACAATAATACTTTATTTTATTAAGATTTGCATTAATTTTATTATATTATAATAATAAATAAATTTTTATTATTTTACTTAATTCTAGTAAAATCATTCATCATCCAATATAAATATTGATAACTTTTTTTTCTTTCAAATCTAGTTTTAATTGTTAAAATAAAATTTTATGTTAGTATAGAATACAAAATATATGTAATAGTATTATAATCATATACTTTATTTAATTTATTTTAAGATATATTTTTATTTACATTAAAAAAATTTATAATTAAATATATTATTAAACTTATACTTTATAATAAATATACTTTTTTGAATTAAAATATAATAATATGTTAATATTTTAATTGATAAAATTAATTAATTGAGCTAGAACATCATTTTTGTATAAAAACAAAATAAATTTATTATATTAAATATAATATTTGGTAGTCTACTGTTAACATCTACATAAATTTTCTTAATTAAATTTAAATCTGAATTAGACTGCAACTTGAATAAAAGTTAAATAAAATATCAAATTAGAATACCTAAATTAACTTTTTTTGGGTCAAAAGTTTGCAATAGATGATTTTTTTTAGTAAAAAAAAGGGGCTAAAAGCCAGTAACAAAAGAAACTACAAATGAATAGATCTCTCAAAGGAGACCCCTAATAGATCAGCAAACACAAGTCCTCCTAGACCCTGAGGCACTTCATTAATTAGAACTAGACCCACGCTGTAACTAAGGCCCTTGGCAGCAAGGAAATCTACACACCGATTTGCTTCACTGTACACATGTCTTAACTGCACTTGCCAATCTCTTTGGAGGATAGTCTTCACATAGCTCCTTAGCTGCAGTTCTGCCACATTCGTACAGCCCTCCTGCAACAGACTCAGAATAGTAGCCTTGGAGTCACTCTCCAGAATGACTTTTCTGCAACCCAACTCGCAAGCTATCTCAAGACCATGCAAAATCCCCTACATCTCGGCTTTAAGCACTGTAACGTCTCCACAACAACTGTAGAACCTTTTTACTAGGGGTAGGTATTGGGTGGAGCGGTTTAGGTTGGGACAAAATTTTTTCAACCCAGTTAAACTCAATCTCTTATTAAGTTAGTCCAATCCCAGCCAAAAAATTCTTCAAACCAACATTTTTGAGTTGAAATGGTTCGCTTTCACTTAGGTAGGTTAGTTTGGGTTAGGATAGGGACGAACGAACTTGAGGTGAGCGGTGGAACGAGGATGAGGTTCGATCGACTATTGAGGACCCAAAGTGTTGAAGTATGATGATTAGACAAGAGATGAGCCAAAATGAGAAGAGGCGAGTCAAGACAAGGTGGGAGGAGGTAAGGGATTAGCGTTGACTATTGAAAATGATGAGATAACGAATAAGACTTGTAACTTATGAGAGAGGGAGTCGAGGGACCAAGGGTTCAAGACGGGAGAGGGAAGAGTGGTGTTGATTTGTCGAAGTTAAGCTGCCTCTTGCCTGCTTGTGCTTGCAGAAGTTTTAAGTAGAGGTGGGCATTAGGTGGGGCAGTTTGGGTTAGGACAAAATTTTTTCAATCTGTTTGAATCCAATCCCTCATTTAGTTAGTCCAACTCCAGCCAAAATGATCCTTCAAACCAAGATTTTTGGGCTAGCATAACTCAGTTTCATTTGGGTGGGTTAGTTTGGGTTAGGATAGGCTGAAGAGTGAAGGCTTAGAGACAGCTAGACGTGAGGCGAGCAGGAGCGAGTCAGCAAGATTCAGTCGACTATTAAGGTTCAAAGTCTCAAAGTGTGATGACTAGATAAAAGAGGGACCGAGATGGCTCAAACGAGGTAGGGTGGTCAGCATCGACTATCAGAGACAATGAGACAACGGACGAAACTCGTCGCTCGCGAGAGAGGGAGTTGAAGGACAAGAGAGGACCGAGAAGCGGCATTGGAGTTGTAGAACTACTTGAGAAAGATTTAGGGTAAGTTACGAAATATCATTTTGTAGTAGTAGAAAATATATATATATATATATGTAATTTTTGTTGGGTTGCCACGGTAATTTAATGGAGAGAGTAAAAATTCAGCCTCATCCAATTTATCCTATCTTAAATTAAAATATTATATTATATTTATTTTACCCTATCTTAATCTAGTCTAATTTTCTTTTTTACAATTTAAAGCGGGTTAAAACGGTTTGATTCGAACCGATGCTTACCCATAGTTTTAAGGTAAGCTAGAAAATAACATCATTTTGCAAAACGATGCTATTTTATAATATCAGAATTCAGAAAATATATATATAGCATAAGAATTGAAATATATATATATGTAAATTTTGTTGGATACTCACAGCAACCCAATGGAGAGGGGATCAAAATTCAGCCCCACCCAATTTACCCCATCTTAAGTCAAAATATTATATAATATTTATTTTATCTCATTTTAACTCAGTTCAAACTTTTTTTTTTTACGGTTTGAGACAAGTTGAAACAGTTTGACCCGATCCAATGCCCACCCTTACTTTTTACCCATCTCCTATCATGGTTTCTGATTAGACCTCCACAAGACGCTATTCCATTTTTTCTGGCACCATCCGTATTGACCTTCAGCCATCCCTGCTCCGGTAAAGCTCATCCGATGAAACTCAATACTTTCAGAGGCTGCACACATCCATTCTTATTACGATATGCTTGAAGAATTTCCTCTGCATATCTCACAATAATCTCATGGTCCTGCACTGGCCTAACAAAACTGTCTTCATGCTGAAGTTTGTCTCTCCAACTCCGCATGAACCACATGGCCACCGCCCACACCGTACTCCACACGTCCTGACCCCATCCCATTTCCTGTGTCATATTTAAGATGAGCCAATCTTTAACAGACCCACTACAGAATTCACTAAAACAATCTGGTCTGATCAGTTTACTCCAGATTCCCCTAAACTCCTCACAATCACGGACTGCATGCAGTACGGTCGCCTGCTCCCATTTATCCCAAGCCTCGGTATAACTCTTAGTCAGAAGCCTTGAATGCGCTACTTGCCATAGCAACAAAATAATTCGCCGAGGGAGTTTGAGACGCCATGATTTCCACCAGATGGGATCTGGTTCATTCCACCTGTCCTCTACCAACACCTTATAAGCCTTCTTTACCATAAATTGACCATCAGTGGCTGGGCCCCATACAATTTTATCACTGCCAGAGTCTTCCCTTGGAGGGAGGATTCCCCGTATCACTTCTAACACAGACCTCGGAAGAAGTTTTTTTAATAAATTCCAGTCCCATTCACAGCCATTTATGACCACAGTGCTAACACTCATTTGACGATCCTTAATATCCACGTGGATAAAAGCATCCTCTAATAAATTTCTTCCAACAGACACCTAGTTATCAGTCCAGAGTCTGGTTCTCTTACCATTCCGAAGAGTCCATTTGGAATTACAAGAAATCTTATCCCAAATTCTTACCAGGTACCTTCAGAGATTGGAATCCTGACTATTATGACCTCTAAAGGCCAGTTACCCCGCTGTCCATACTTACCCCTTAACACTTCCCACCCATAAAGCCTCCTCTCGTGTAAAAATTTTCAACCCTAATTTCATAAGGCAAGCATCATTCATAAGCTGGAGATCTCTGAAGCCTAGTCCTCTATTCGTCTTGGGTTGACAAATTGTTTCCCAACTAACAGGATGAGCCTTACGAACATCACAACTATGTCCCCACATAAATGATGTCTCTACTTTTTCAATTTCTAAGCAAACACGTCTGGGGACTTTATTGACCTGCATTGTATAGTTTGGCAGCGAAGCCAACACGGAAGAAGCTAAAGTGACACGTCCAGCCATGGACAAGGACTGTGCCCTCCAGCCTGAAAGCTTACCACGAACTCCGTGCAGGATATGATCAAACCTCTTTCCTCCTCTTTCTGAGGGCATTAGATGAATCCCAAGATACTTTCCAATGTTTGTTGTCATAGTAAACCCAGAACGAGTCACAATCTCCTGTACCAAATCCTGAGAAACATTTTTGGAGAAGAAGATATTTGATTTGGCAACATTTACTGTCTGCCCAGAAATCCCACATAAAGTTTGCAGGCAAGAATTGATACATTGAATCTGCTCCAAAGTGGCTTCCCCAAATAAAAGAAGATCATCCGCAAACAGAAGACGGGATATGTACGGCCCAGTTCTACCTGCTTTCATTTCCTTCCACCTTTTCTCTTGAACTGCATCTATTATAATATGAGAAAGTTTTCCCATACACAGTACAAAGATGTAAGGAGAAATAGGATCTCTTTGTCTGATTCCTCTGGCTGGTTTAAATATGTTTGTCCAAGACCCATTCCAGATTACATCTGTAGTTGTGGAGGTGATACAATCCATGATGAGTCTAATAATTTTTTTCTGGAAATTGAGCTTCGTGGAGAACATTTTAATAAACTCCCAGTTGAGCCTATCATATACTTTCTCCATTTCAATCTTTACTGCCATATACTCTTTGCCATTTCTTTTCTTCCTCATGGAATCAACAAGTTTATTAGCAATCACAATATTATCTTAAATTGCTCTACCAGAAACAAAGCTGGCCTGACTAGGAGATACCACATAAGTTAGAAACACCTTCATCCTATTAAACAGAATCTTCGAAACACATTTATATATCACATTACATAGGGAGATTGGTCTGAACTGATTCACAAATTCTGGCTTGTCAACTTTTGGAACAAAAGTGCAATCAGCGTAGTATTAATACTCTCAACTTTATCATGCCCTTCAAATATATTGTACACAAGATTACTATCCCGCTCCTCAACTATTCTCCAATTTTGCGGAAAGAAAATTGCAGGGTATCCATCTGCTCCTGGAGCCTAAGTAGGAACAATACCAAATATAGCTTTGGCCACTTCCCCAATCTGAAGTCTTTGTTCAAGCTTGCTTTTATTGGAATCTTTTAATTGAGGAAAACCACTGCGAGTAACAAACTGAGTAATCTGTCTAGGCTCCTCCAGAAAAAGATTTTTAAAATAATGAACAATTGTTTCCTTAATCCTTTCCTGGTTATCCATCCATTCGCCATTAGTGTCCCTTAACATGGTGACTCTATTTTTCCTCCTTCTGACAATTGTTTTGGTGTGGTAAAATCGGGTATTCCTATCCCCATCCACAATCCATTCCGCTCGAGACTTTTGATGCCATAAAATCTCCTCTTGGTTTAAAATAGCACTTAGCTCATCTTAAAGCTGGTTTTCTAGCACATCCAAGTTGGGTGTCCAGTATCTAGATGCCGCAATTTGAATCCCCTTAAGCCTGTTAAGAACTTTCCTTTTTCGTTGAAAGATATTACCAAACACATCCTTGGTTCATTCCCTGATTTTATGCTTGCCAATAGATTACTTTTTTTATTGGATCTGGTCTCTTTAACTTTTTAAAAAATTATTTTAATTCTGTAATTTTAATTTATATAATTTAATTCTTCAATAATTATAATATTAGTGATAATTTATATTTTATTTTTTTTAATATTAATATACTTTTTTTCAGTGAAATTATTTTTTTAAATATTAAAATTTAATTTTATATATTTTAATAATTTTTTTAATTAAAAACAAATACACATTATAATTATATCTAATATTAAAATTATTATTATTAAGTCATATCATTTTTTAAAAATTAATAAATAAAAAATTAAATTATTTAATTTAAAAAAAAAATAGATCAAATTATCCAAAGTATCATTGGTCATTTGTTTATTTATTGACCTCGGGCAAAGGACGGAGGATGCTGGCAGCCGATGGAGGTAATCCGACGCCACTAGGATTACAATGAACGTACTAACACTTAAAAGAACAAAAATATCAGTGAGCAATAGTTTAACTGTCACATTAATTTTTATCTTTTAAATTTTGCATAAATTTAAATTTTAGTATATTTTATATCTTATAATATCATATTAGATTCTTATATTTATCTAAAAAAAATATCATCTTTATGTCTTTTAATTTATGTTCCGTTTATATTTGAGGATGTAGATGAAAAGAAATGATAAAAAGATAATAAATAATTAATAAATTTTTTTTTTGAACTTGAGATCACGTTATTATTGTAGAAAACATATAAATGAAAGAATGTTGCAATAACACTTCTCTTCAAAGAAAATGAAAGGTGTCCGTTGTAAGACAAGTTTAAGAGGAGAAATAAAATAAAAAATATGAGAATATATATTTTATATATAAAATTTATGTATATTTATATTATTATTGTTATTAACTTAAATGTGCCATCCTTATGATATTGTTTTATTTATTAATTATAATAACAGTTTTTAAACATTAAAATTATTAAATTTCATTAATTAAAATATAAAATTTGTAAAAATTAACAATACACGACCCTGATTATAAAAAAAAAAAAAAAAGATCTTACTCTCAAGTAATAAAAGCAGCATTTCTCAATGATTTTTATATACATTTTTCAATATTTGATAATTTTTAATATGATAAATCAAAATAAACATACAAACTTGTAAATTATTTTTCTCAATAAAAAACTGGACTAGTATTGTGTCGTAGTACTATAATGAAGTTTTGTTGAAATTTAAAGTAAAATTAATATGCAAAGCATATATGAGTAAGTACTACAGTATTGATGAAAAAAATTAAAGAATTGAGTGATTATATTTTATAAAAATGTAAAGAAAAAATTGACATACAGAATTATCTCTTGAAAATGTTTTATTTGAAAATGTAATGTAGTGTATGGTTAGTAAAAATATTTTTTATTTTTATTTAGATTTATTTTATTAAAAATAACTTTTTTTGAAAATTTTAAATTACATAAAGTATGTTTCATTTATATAAATCAAATTCTATTTTCAAAAATAAAAGTAATAAAAATGTGTTTGATTTAAAATTTTAGAATTTGAAGTTTAAGATTTTGAGTTTGGGATGTGGAGTTCAGGTTTAGAGGTTTGTAATTTTGAATTTTGAAATTTAAAGTTTAAAATTTAAGATTTAGAATATATAGTTTAAAATTTATGATTTAAAGTTATAGTGTTAAGATTTGGGTTTTTAAGATTAGAGTTTAAAATTTAGGGTTTAAAGTTTAGAATTATGCGATTTTATAATTTAAGATTTAGAGTTTATATAATGATTTCAAAATTTTTAACATGTTTTGAATTTATGCTTCTGCTTTTAAAATTTTACACATAAAATAGTGAAAGTATTTTTTTATTATTTTCAAAATTTGTCTTAATTTAAAAAATAATTTTTAGAAAATACATTTAATTTATTGCAAACAAATACATTGTTAATATTAATTTTTTATTTGTATTAAAAATAAAAACAAAAAATATACAGACCAAATCACCCTAAGTTTTGAAACATTAGTGTACTTACGATAATTATAAGTCTTTTGATAAGAATGAAACAGTCATCATCCCCAAAAAGACCACATAGCCTACTCCAATATCATCACTAACAATATTCCTTGGTTTGAATTTGAAGCTTTTCCGTACTATTACGTGAAAATCTAAAAACCACTTTTATAATGAATTATCATTAAAATTATTACATTTCAATTTATATTGGAACAATAAATATGTTGCAAATTATATTAAAGTCATTGAATGCAACCCTAAGAATATGAGAGAGCAGATGGGAGGCACAACGAGAGACGCTTAGAAAATTGGGTGAAGAATGTATGTGTATAAGCATAATTTTTTTTTTCCTAACTAAGTATTATAAGGATACATGTATGGGAGCAACATCTAAACACATAAGCTGTTAAAGAATTTTTAAAAACGTTTTTTCATTATAACATTTATACATAGAATTCATATTTAATGAGAGAAAACCTTTAAATTAGTTAAATTCTATAATTCAATATGAAAAATTTAATGTCTAAATTTAATAAAATGATAATTATGTGAAAATAATGAAAGTCAAAATTGAATTGAAATAAAAAAAGAAATGAATAAAACTTTTAACATCATGGCCAACAAAGAAAAAAATTATTGTTGTCACAACTAATATAAGCAAATAAGAAGTAATTTATTAAAAATATTTTATATTAGGGCACAAAACTTGCAAACTATTCAAATTTCTTTTGGTACCAATTAGGGGAGTTACTAAGAAATTATATAATGACTGAGGTGATACACCAATAAATAAATGACATGAATTGTTGATAATTAAATGAGAAGGTAGAGATTGTATTCGAAAATCTAGTTAATCAATAAGAATAATGATTGAGAACAGATTAAATGGGAGGCACCGAAGCTTATTGATATAAAGAAAAGATAACAAATCTCAAACAGGGCAAATCATGGATAAAAGTAGAAAGAGAGAGAGAGAGAGAGAGAGAGAGAGAGAGAGAGAGGTGTTTTGATTGAAGGTGGATGTTAAACTAACACATAGAGCAAGAAAATAAAGGCAAAGGTGCGAAGCCAATTTGATTCAAACAACTAACGCGTGCTGCTGCGATATTTTTTTTTTTGTTGCTATAGAAAGAAGCAAAACAAAAGACACTGAAACTACATGCAGACAGGCACAAAAATGTTCTATCTGTCTTCTTCTATTATATTACATACAGACTCAGAAAATTGCTTAATCTCTATTGAATTCTCATGACATGTTCTTGCTGATTCGGCAATTGCATCAGCCGCTCAATTAGCTGATCTAGGAATGGCCTGAACTCTAACTTTCCAAGAATTATCTGAGAATTTGCTGAATCTGAAAAACAATCTGGCACATAGAGCCAGCCCTTGAAGAGGAACCATTTATCAGATTAATCGCCTCTTCTGAATCTGATTCCAAGACTAGCTTCCAGATGCCTTCTTTCCACACTGCTTGGATGCCTCTGAGAATGGCTCATAATTCTGCAGTAGTAACTGAGCATCTCCCCATAAACCCTGCATAAGCTTGCTAACATTCCATTTACAAGTATTTTCCAAATGTTACCTGTACGTTTTGGGAAGTGCATAGTCCTTAAATACACAGAAATAATTAAAATAAAAAAAAGTAAATATAAGAATATATATAATTAATAGGCTAAAATGCACAGAACCCCCCTGAACTAAGGATCGATTTTAAAAAACCCTCCTAAACTTTAAAATTTTTCATAGAACCTTCCTCAACTAATTAAAACGTGCAAAAAACCCCCTCCGTTAGTTTTTCTGTTAAATGATAAACGGAACCCTAAATTTTCATTATGAAAAGACCAAAATAACCCTTAACTTCCTTCATATTTTCCTTTAGTTGGGAATTCTTTAACCTTAGGAATCGGGACTTGCCCATCCTTCATTAGCAGTCAATGTTTCAGCAAAGTTTATCCGTCAACAGCTGAATGTTTCGATTTGGTCAAGGTCACCAATCCCTTCAAAGCAAGGAAAGGTTCTTGCAAAAGGGAGAAGATCGGGATCTCCACCTGGGCGTGGTCATCTTTGGGTGAGGGTGCTGATTGCTAGCGACAGAATGCTAGTTGCTAGTAATGGGATGTTGTTCTTTTTCCGCCATTTGTGGCTTGGATGAATTGGTCTTCTTAGGATCGGCGGACGGAACGGTGAAAGTATAGAGGAGAGAGCCACGCGATAAAGGCACCAAGCACCCACATGTATAAACGCTATTGAAGCAAGTGTGCACGGTAACAGCATTCATGTTGAACTCGTTGTTCAAATAAGAGTGGGCGGACCAGGTAGCAGCTCGACAGCAACACAAGAGTGACAAAGTCTTGTGGTACTTTCGCCTTTAGATCCCAAGCAATAACGGCTGTGTTTAGTGGCAGTCGGTGGGGTTTTTCTATTGCAATAGAGGCAGCGAGGTAATAAGACATGACGTAAAACTAGCGGGTGGCAGAGAACAAGTCTTCCAACAGGGGTACAATGATTCGGTTGAAGACTCCAGCGGTTGTAGGATTCTAGTGTCGTAATGAAGGTCAAGACTGAAGCGAACAATAGCTGGGCAAATTATGAATGCTGCAATGAGGTAGAACTAACTGATAGAGTGACTCAAGTGTGTCGGAGAACTCAGTTCTAACGCCGGCACTCTACCTTAAGGGGCACTGGTTCTTCAAGGCAAAGGACCATGGGTTGCAAAGAGAGTTGAGATTCAAAGCTTTCCGCTACTTCTTGGAGGTGAAGGTGCTGTGGGTTACTGTCGAAGAAGTTCAAGAAGCCCCATTGCCGCAAAGTCCAGGTCTGTCCTCCATATCTCGTCAAGATGCCACTGTTGCTGCACATTTAGTGGTCGAGTCCGTGCTGCAAAAGCCATCTCTGCAACTTTCCACCCGTTGCTAGAAGCTTCACCACATTGCAACAACTTTACTTCCGTCACCGCATCCATACAGCCCAGCAAAGAGTCTTATCACTGTCATTTTGAAGCTTCACGACCATTGCTGTCATTGCGAGCCTGACTTTTGCAAAGGCTGACTACCGGAAAGCTCATGTTTGAATTGCACCCACTGCTGAAACTCTACCTGTTACGTCATCCACCTTTGAAGCTCAACTCATGGAAGATGGTTCCAAGTCTACCTTTCCGCCACGATCACTCTGCCAGGACCTAGAATCGTGCCTTCGTTTTGCCTCTTAAACCATTGCTGACACAACGCCCCAATGCACAAGACCTACAAGGAACCCAAAGAAGCCCAGTTGTTGTTGTGCAGCTCGCCCTTAAAGTGGTAGCAGAGGTTAGCACAATGCATTAGTTTCACCACGGCATCCAGGCGACAAACAACATAACTACATAATTTGCATAGAACGGAAGGATTAACGAAGTTTAGGACACAGCAGAAAAGCAAAGAACAGAGCAAATCGGCCATTCAAGGGGGTTATTTTGGTCTTTTCATAATGAAAATTTAGGGTTCCATCCATCATTTAACAGAAAAACTAACGGAGGGGGTTTTTTGCACGTTTTAATTAGTTGAAGAGGGTTCTATGAAAAATTTTAAAGTTTAGGAGTGTTTTTTAAAATCGACCCTTAGTTCAGGGGGGTTCTGTACATTTTAGCCTAATTAATATATAAAATTTATATGACTCTTTTCAAACCAACCGTCCATATTTGATTGTCCACTTATATTTTGGGTTGAATGTGAATCCAACCACTGCATGCTCCTCTCTTATTCCTTGTCCAATGAAAATAGTAAATTAGTAATAGTAATTGAAAAAA
This sequence comes from Dicorynia guianensis, assembly GCA_037013595.1. Classification (NCBI taxonomy): domain Eukaryota; kingdom Viridiplantae; phylum Streptophyta; class Magnoliopsida; order Fabales; family Fabaceae; genus Dicorynia; species Dicorynia guianensis. The sequence continues at coordinate 40,476,694 of JASUAB010000010.1, read as the reverse complement.
CTGTAGTTCAACTTAAAACATAGATTATAAAATTTTCATAAAATATGCGATGATAGTAAAATTTATTGATTTTTAAAAGAATTTAATAAATTTAATATTTAAATTTTTAAATAAAATTTTAATAAATATAAATTTGTAAAGATAAAAAAATAAAAAAATAAAATTTATACTTTCATCATTTCTTAATTTTAATATTTTTATTTATTTTTAATAATGTATATTTAAATATATTTTATAATTTTATATTTATCTTTTACTTTTAAGTTCAAAAATAGAATATCTATTATTGTTTAATTTTAATAATTTTTATTTGTTTCTTTAATTTATATGTAAATATTTCTAAAATTTACTTTTTATTTAGAATAAAATATACTAAATTTGTCAACATTTTAAATTATGTGCAACAAAGTTCTTTGCAATATAAATTGAAATAAATTATTTTTTATATTTTAAAAATTATATAAATTATCTCACATATCTTAAAAATAAATTAAAATTAATTTAAAATTAATAAAAATAACTTAACAATAATTTAATATATAAAAAATATTTTATATAATTTTTAAATTATAAAAAATAATTTATCTCAATTAATATTATAAAAAATTATTTTATATAAGACTAAAAAGTACAAAAATTTTCATATATTTTATCCTTTCATTTATCTGTATTTTATATTAATCCTCTTGCTTCATCCTATTTTGTTCTCCGACGACAGAGAATCTGTATCCATGCCTGGGGTGGAGTGGAACACTGAGAGGAAATAGCAAAAGCAGTTATTTCAGTATGTTACGTTAAGAGAGTTGCTGAACTGGTTTGTGCTTGCCTCCGCCTCACCTGGTTTCAGTTAACCGCCACCCCCACCGCCACCCGCCGTGTCTGCAACACTCTTAACTTACGTGCACTACAGAAGACCACGTGTCAAATTAAAATAATCGGAAAAGTCAAAATTAAAAATTAAAAACAACAAATAATATAATTATTATGCCATGATAGGCATACGTGTCGTAATAAGAGGGCGAGTAGAGGAGGGGATGGGCCATGAGTGGAGTGGGGGTGCGTTGGTCGTCCGTTTTCTCCAAAACGCGGGTGAAAAAAGCGAACAGATGAATGGACTGTCTGCTTGGATGGTTGGTTTTGATTCCCTCTTCTCGTTTGTGGAGAGGAGAAGAGAACGCCTCTCTTTCTTCTCTTTCTAACACACACTCACGCTCCCGCCCTCATTCTCTCTTTCTCTTTCTTCTGTCAAAAGTCTCTAAAATTCACTTTTTCTATTTTGTTTTATTTTCTGGGCAACTTCAACTTGATCGTCGGACAGAGGGTAAGTGAGCGAAGGGTGATCGACTGTGAAATGGGAATTCAGGCCGCCTTCTCTGCAGTGACAACCTGGTGATATGGTATGGAGAAGGTCCTTTCCCCATGGATTTTGATGCCGCAATCCCGATATCCCGAGCGGCCGTCACTGACGCACCCTCGCTCTCCCCGTCTCTCACCCAAGGTTTCTCTCTACATCTATACTATTACTACAAACCTGCATCCATTTATTCTTTTCGCTTTCTGTTGTCGTTGCTCGTTGTTCTTTTCGGTTTCCTTAAACTTTGTTTTTGATATTTTTCTTTGTTTGCAATCTGGTTGTGCTTTCGTTTCATTGTGATTGTGAATATGTGATCTACACGAATGTAAATTGCAGTTTTAGCTTCGCAGAAAAGGCACTGTTTCTGAGGCGAGTTTAAGATTGATTAACGTGGTTGCTCTTGTCATAGGCTTTACTTGTTATTTTTTAAAAACTTGTTCCTCCGGCCTTCTTTTTTTCCCCCGTTTTATTTTAGACCGGGCTTGCTTCTTTTTCCTTTTGGTTTAAATTTTTTGCGCTCAGGAGGAGTTTGTTCATAGGTGAAAACTCAAAATTATAGGTTTCTAGAAAGGTGTAATCGGTAATCTTGAAATCCGTCTCAACTGAAGTTACAATGACTATCAGAACTGCCCTCCCTGTGTGTACTAATTTTTCTTTCCCTTTTGAACTATTGAATTCATTTTATGTCATTAAAGGTTTTATTGAATATGTAATACTGGTAATCGCCCTAAACAATTATTCTTTTCCTTTATTATTATTATTATTATTTTCAATTTTCCCTGTTTGGTGAATTTTGGATGTGTCAATGGGATATATGAGATCTGAGACGCTTCATTTCCTGCTTCGGTCTCTGCTAATTAACATGTATTCCGGGCATGAGTCCGTGTAGCTAGTTACAAACATTTTTTATTTAGCATCTTGAGAGGTCAAGGAAAGAAATGAGCATAAAAAGTAGTAACAATAAATCTCCTCGGCTTTTTTTGTCTTTTTTTTTTAAGGGGGAGGGTGGTAGGGTGTGGCTTTGGTTCTAATTCTATTGATGTCAAGTGTGAAAGTGGAAAAGAAATTTACTTGCAGGTTCTGATTCATTGCAAGTAACTCTACCATCCAGGATGGGGCCATTAAGGACCCAACCATGTGGGAATAAATGCCCCAGTTTTCATTGCATCATATTTGCAATGAGAAGTCATTCCATTTAGTTAGGGTTAATTCCTAGAAATTTTTGTGGGGGTTAATCATGTAAAGCTGGAAGGAAGGAGTATTATCGCCTTGTCTGGACATGCATGATTAGAACTCACTATTCTTCCATCTGTCAGATGTGCAATTATAAGTTGAGTTTGTATTAAATTGATGGAAATCATGTGACAAGGATTCTCGGACATTAACACATTTTGTTGAATTAAGACAGGTGGAATAAATGATATATCATTATATTTCTATTACTCCATTCACTTTTGTTTGGTTTAGATGATGTTTGATTTGAAATGTTGACTCATACAGATGATGTCATTTCAGATTCAATGTGGCAAATGCAATTGAGATCAAGTGAAGTAATGGAATCTGGACCTTATCCTGAGCGTGAAGGAGAACCAGATTGTTCATATTACATCAGAACAGGACTTTGTAGATTTGGGGCAACCTGTCGATTTAATCATCCTCCAAACAGAAAGCTGGTATATGCTTCAATTTATTTGGAAAAATTGTAATTTACAATTAGTGAAATATGCGTTAAAAGATTGTCGATTAGTTCCCTAGGGTCTAGAATGTACTCATTTTAAAATCTTCTTGGCATCAACATGGAGTTTCTTTAGCTGATGGAAGCAATTGCCCATTTGCTATTCTCCTCTCTGTATTCTTCCTCCAACATGTGCAGTTTGCTTGCTTCTGTACTTCGTTCATAACTAGTTGTTTAGGATACTTGCGTCATTTATCTATATTGCTGGAAAATGATAGTAAATTAGCAGACACAGATACAGAGTGATGCAGATGGACATAGTGAGAGGATGTTACTTTGCATTTTCCCTTCCTTGATGTAGCCCTCATGATTAGCTGCTGGCATTTGGGTTTATAGCACCCTTTTGTTTTCTGCTACACAAGTGTGTGGCACATTTCTTATGCGTATCTACTTGTTAATTTACAAATACATGTTCTTTGGTCATAAGTAAATTTCTTGCTGCTGTCATATGTAATATTGAGTTTACCATGCTGTACTGTTAGTACTTTTTATGTTGATCTCACATTAGTACTTGGAAAATGTAGATGACTTATCTTTTCTTTTTTTTTTTTTTTAAATAAATCAGGCCATTGCCACTGCAAGGATGAAAGGTGAGTTCCCAGAAAGAATTGGGCAACCAGAATGTCAGGTACGTACTTGTTACTCATTAGGTGCATAAGGGGCATTCTTGCTTGTTTATGTGCATGTTTCATGAAATCACTCTTTATAGGGTGGTTTTTGATCATTTTCAAAATTGTAGCAATCTGTGAAGAAAAATTGGGTTTTGAGTCAACCTTTTTTTGGTCCTCTATTTTGTGTAATAATGTCTTTGGATTGATTTGAACAGCAGTTTTTGAAGTTGCTTTCTGTAATTATGATGCTGCCTAAGTGTTGAGGTGTCATCTTTATATTTGAGAATAAGTTTGACATATGATATTCATGTATTTATGTTATTTGTACATTCACTATATTTCTTAAACTTGTGTAATTTGTCTTTTCAGTACTATCTTAAGACTGGAACCTGCAAGTTTGGAGCCACGTGCAAGTTTCATCATCCTAAAGATAAGGCTGGGATTGCTGGAAGAGTTGCCTTGAATATTTTAGGCTATCCTCTCCGCCCAGTTAGTATTTTAGCATTGCCCTCTAAGTTTTTATTGGATTAACACCATAACTTGTTTGACACTCTTTTAGGCCTGCAGTTCTAAATTTCTCTTATGCTTATTTATGTCTTGTTTATGCTTTAAGAAATTTTGTGGTCTTGCCTGCAGCTATGCATATCTGACGTGTAATTTTTCTTGATGTTTACTATTGGTTCGAGAATTGTTTTGTGCTTGGTCGTCTTATTTTATATTTTCATTGTTTACTGCTCCTGTAGAATGAGCCTGAATGTGCTTATTATTTGAGAACTGGACAATGCAAATTTGGAAGCACTTGCAAATTTCATCATCCTCAACCAACTAATATGATGGTTTCATTGCGGGGTTCTCCTGTTTATCCTACTGTTCATTCTCCTACGACCCCAGGTCAGCAGTCATATGCAGGGGGAATTACAAATTGGTCCAGAGCATCTTATATTCCTAGTCCACGCTGGCAAGGTCCCTCTAGTTACACACCGTTAATTCTGCCTCAGGGAGTTGTTTCAGTGCCTGGGTGGAGTGCATATAGTGTAAGCTCATCCATTCTTTCTTAGAGAAGGCCATGAAGAAGTAATAGAAAGAACTCAAAGAACTAATGTGCTATGCTTGTGGCTGATTATTAGGCACATTTCTGTCAAGAGATATTATTAGATCAAGAATGTCATGTATCGAAGGTCATTTGTTTCCTATGTGTGTGTTTTTTATGGCATTTTGGTCTGTTTTTGCTGCATGGCTGGTTGAATATGGATTTTATACTTGGTACTTTTGTAGTGCCATTAGGATAGATTCTCACTTGCTTGTGGATGTGTTATCACCCTGTAAAATTGAAGTTGTACCAGTAATGAAGTGTCATTTGAACTTTTTTTTTTTTAAAAAAAATTTCAAAAGAATACATTTGTGTTTTCTGTAATATATTAAAATGATCAATGGTTTCGCTTTTAATGTATTGCCATATGGCACATATGCACCTACCACTTTTGCTAAAATTTGTTTTTTCTGAGATACACCCGCATGCTAATTAGATGTTTATTTTTCCAGGGTCAGCTGGGATCAATCTCTGCTCCAGACAGTCCACAGCAAACGATGAGCAATGGTCAAATCTATGGAACTTCTCGCCAGGGAGAACCAGCAAATGCTGGATCTCAAGGGGCTCAGTTCCGTTCTGGCTCTGCACCTGTAGGGTTCTATGCATTGCAGAGGGAGAGCATATTCCCTGAGAGACCTGGTCAGCCTGAATGCCAATTCTACATGAAAACTGGTGATTGTAAATTTGGTGCAGTTTGTCGGTTCCATCATCCGCGTGAAAGGCTGATTCCTGCTCCCGACTGTGTCTTGAGTCCTTTAGGCCTTCCTTTACGTCCAGTAAGTTGATTTCCTGCCACTGTGCTCTGTCCACCTAGTGGTTTTCCAGTACCTTGATGATGTTATTCTTTGATATTCTTCTTAGTCTCTCTTGTGGTTTAACTTATTTTTTGCCACTATTATTCCTATAGATGTCTCTTATGTTAGAGTAGAAAATACCTTTTTCACAGACAACAACCTATAGATCATTTAAATCACAATTATGGCAAACAATTCCTATAGAACTATGCACGTGGCATTACACTCAAGCTCAATTCCTTGAATCTTTACGTAGATGAATTATAGTATAACCATAGTGTTGAAACCAGCTGTCATGATTTTGGCCATGAAATGGCTTGAACTAGTTGCAAATTTGAAGAAAGGGGAGATGATGAAGCCAAAGCTAGCCGGTTCAAATTAGTTGAAGTATGCTTTTTCCTTGTTATATTGTCTAATGAAATCATGATCTCTGATGTAATTGGAATTGCACAGTACAATTCAAGATATGCCATAATGCATCTTTCACAACAAATATATCTAGTGGAATTCCTAATTTGTGTTGTCATAAATGCACTTTTAGGTGAAGTGAATGGTGATGGAAAAAATAATTTGTTTACTGGGATATGTGACACATGGGAAGAACTGCATTTATTTCTATCGGTGTTCTCTTGACATTAGTTTTTTTCTCTTTTTCTTTTTTTGCTGATTGAATTGGTACAAGTTGATAGAGTCGGTGTTCAATTCCCTGCAGGGAGAGCCTTTGTGTGTCTTCTATTCGCGTTATGGCATATGCAAATTTGGCCCAAGTTGCAAGTTTGACCACCCAATGGGAATTTTCACTTACAATATATCTGGATCACCTTCAGCTGATGCCCCAGTCCGGCGTATGTTAGGGTCTTCATCGGGAACTCCTGCATTATCAGAAGGACTTGCTGAGTCTGGCTCAGTGAAGCCCAGGCGGCTTGCATTGTCAGATTCTAGACAGATTCCTTCTGGTGGTGATAACATTGATGATGAGGGATGAATGTTGTCTCTTAGAAGTGGGTCGATTGTTTTTAGCATTTTTTTTGGGTATAGAAGAGTAATCTGTAAATTCATTTTCCATGGCTGGAGATGCACAGTGTTCATGTCAAGTTGATTCTGTCAACCTGAAGTTGCTTGTGGTTGACAGATTCAATTTTTTTGGATTTCATGTTGCTGCATTGTATAAATTTCAGCAAATATTGTCCCATTAGGTCAAATCCAATGTGAACATTTCTTCTGTCCATAAGCCTGTTTTTCTAGTCAACTTTTTCCCAGCTTGTATTTTTACCCCCCTGAAAATCTAGGATGACCAAATTCTGCCTCCTCTGTGAATCTTTGTTTGATGCTGGCGTGAGTTTCATTCCAAAGCCTTTACTTTCTCATGACGATTGGACTTATGCTGTCTACTATCCATGTATGCAGAATCCTTTTGCAGCGGTGCATCTTTATCTTTCTACTATTCATATGCTTGTACTGTTAGCGGCAGTAATATATTTCTTACAATAATTTACCTGGCAATCGACTGAAATCAACCCTGATTTGTGCATACCTTTCGAGATTTTTTCAAGTCAATATAACAATTACTGTGCTAGAAGTTTGATTTGTCTTTCCATTTTTCCGTGATTTGCTTTTTTTCCTATCTGTAGTTATTATCCTGGATAGAGTTTCATTTTGCAGAAATTGAAGGGTAAGGAATCTGACCCTTGGAAGATAGAGATAGCAGAAGCAGAACCATGTTGTTAATATGCTTTTCTCTATAGGTATACAGAGCAAGTGTGGCTCTGGTTTTTGTAGCAGTGCTCCTTATTTACGCCTGTAAGGGTCGTGCTCCAATTGAATGTGGATACTTGATTTTTGGTAAGCAGTTTTTATGCAACGAATGCAATTACAATCTTTTTTAGAGGCCTTGGGAAGTAGCATACACGAATAAACTTACGTAAGTACGATTTCAGTTTTTTCTCTCTGTCTTTCTCTCTTTTTTGTTTCTTGTTTTGATATTTGATTTGCAGATTTGTTAGTTACTGGATTGTGACTAATTATATTTGTTGCATTCTTGTGGTTGTGTGGCCTGCTTAGGAATGCGTTTTACTATTCTAGTTTTTGAAAAGCAAAAAATATTGGATTTGTTTTATTCGTTATTCTTGATTGTTGATGTACAAAATCTTTGTGGATTCACTTGTTCCTGCCTCCCAATGGAAGTCTTGACAACATATTTGAAGGTGCGTGCATCATAACGATGGTACAAAGCGAGAGCCTAGTATCTTGAAAACACATTTCATAGGTTATTTTCTCTTTTTCATTGGTACAAATACCATACGTGCCGTTCCTTTATCTTAGTGTATTTTGTCTGAAGGAAGAGTGGTCTGTGTTAAAGCAAGACAAGGCCTTTTTTTAGGTGAATTGAATGTGTAGCTTGCCATTGGTGTAATTGGAGAAAGAAAAGGTGCAACTGGTTATGAAAGTCTTTCTGGATTATGAATATTTTATAACAAGATTGTATATGAACGTCGGCCCGCCCAAAGTAATTGAAAAAAGATGTTTTATTAGAAGCAAGACACTAATTTATATTTGCATTTGGTATAAGGCATGAGCTTTGTGAGCTGTTTCCATAAAAAGCTGAGGCCATGACAGTGAGGGGCACATTCAAATTCTCCCTCCCCAGCTTAAAGACACCAAACTTTACCTGCTTGATCAAGTATATATTTCTGACCTGTTTCCGATGGGACTCTGCTGGGCCATGGTTGGCGTATGGACTGAAGCATTAAATTTGCTACTTATTGTACTTTTGCATCTTAGTCCACATTTGTCTGCAAGTTACTAGATGCAGCCACAGGGCCGCGTCCCATATCTACATCTGTCTCCATACTTTAGGGTCAAGTGCACTTTCTCTTCTTGAATTATTTTTATCGACGATCTCTATTTTAATTTTAAAATTGAGCACAGTAACTCTTAATTCGTTATGATCTATTGTATTTTACAACTCAATCATTCAAATCAAATGTTATTTACAAAGATTGATGATGATGGATAGAGTATATGTATTTATTGAAATCTGAATGAAGTAAAAGTTAACAGGATTAAATATAAATTCTCAACATGTGACTATCAAATTTACTAAAATTAATGTCTCATTCAAACAACAGATTTTAAAGTGTATATATCGTAGTACGTAAAAAAAAAAAATGTACTTACCTTTATAAATGGAGTGGAGATTGTAATTGGAGAAAAAAAAAACTAAAAAAATGCAATTGAGCCTCATTGATGTTAATTATTTAATTTCGTAAAAAAAAATTCATGTTTTAAATATCCTTCTATATAAATTAGATAGGAGGCTTATTTTATTTAATGGCCAAAATTAAGAAAAGATTGTATTTAAAAATGAGAGCTTTTGGATTTTTTTTTTTAAAAATTAATACTAGGGAGACTATTGAAGGTAGAAGTTCATTTGGTTTTAGATGGATGCAGCACGTTTTCATCGATTGAGTAATAAATATCTCATGATGCTGGCTACTTCAACGTAAGCCATTAGGTCAATTCCACCTCGCATCCTTACAATCTACTAAGAGAGAGATTATTAAGGATGGAGTAAATTATATTTTACTACTTTAAGATTTTTTTAAATAATATTAAAATTTATTTATATTTTTATTTAAAATTTATTTTAATTTAATTATGTTAATTAATTTTTATTTAATAATTTTAATAAAATATTTTTTAAATAACTTAATATAATTTATATATATTTTTTAAATTAAACTTGAAAAATAAGAAAATTAGTCATAGAAATATGATGTTATTAATATTTATATTAAAAAAATCTTAAAAAATGATATTATAGAGTATTAATTAAATGATTAAAAATTTAATATGTTTAACTAATTAATTAATTTTAAGACAAATTTTATAAATTTTAAAACCTAAACCACCAAATACTAAAATTTTAAATTCAAAATATTAAATCTCAAACCTAACCTCTAAACATGATATAACACTAAATATTCAACTTTAAAATCTTAAATACTAAATCTTAAATATAAAATCTTAAAATATTAAAATTTGAAATATTAAATTTTAAATATAACATGATATTAAATTTTTATTTAAATTTCAAACTGTAAACTATAAATCCAAAATTAAAAATTTAAATAAAATTTAAATCTTAAATCATAAATTATAAAACTAAATACTTAAACTTTATATAGTTTAGTATTTTAAATTTTATAATTTTAAGTTTTAGATTTTAATATTTAGAGTTTAATATCATATTTATGATTAAGGATCTTAAAGTTTTAAAGTTTAAGATTTAAGGTTTGATAAGCAAGATTTAAGGGTGTTTGTCATAGGGTTTAGGTTTAATGTATTATTTCATTTAGTATTTTAAGATTGAGAATTTTTATATTTATGATTTTAGATTTAACATTTTTAGGTATAAGGTATTAAAGTTTTAGTATATAGGTTGAGGATATAATGTTTTAAATTTTAAAGTTTAATGTCATATTGTATTTAAGATTTTAAATTTTAAGATTTAAGATTATATGAATTTTAATATTTTATAAATTAAATAATTAAATATTTATATTAAATGAATAATTATTTAATTAGTCCTATTATTAAAAAGTTTTTAAAGATTTTTTAGTATAAGTATTAGAATGTGAGATTCTTATAATTAATTTTTTAGTTTGTAAAGTTTATTTTTTATAAATATATAAAAATAATAAATTAAATTATATAAAAAAAATTCTATTAAGATTCTTGAATATAAATTATTTAACATAATCAATTGACGTGAAATGTAGCTTAGAATAAAACTAAAATTTAATTTCATTTAAAAATTTTTTTAAGAAAGTAGAATGTAATTTATTCTTATGAATTTAAAATTATTACATAACTTTAATAACTTTTTATAATTTTTTAATTTATATAATAATATATTTTATAATTTATAATTATTTGTATTTATTTTTTTTGTTATACTCCCATCTTTAAATTTTTAAAACTAAAAAATGATAGCTTTTTTTTTTCTATTTAATATTTCTTTCTTGTATTAGATTTTTTTATTTTATATATTATAATATAAAAATTAAAAAATTATCAAAATTTAAAAAAATGGGAAATTTAAATCCAGGTTGGACTACCGACATTCACACATTATTCTAGCTCTCATCGTTTATCTCTGCTCTCAGTGCTGTCCAGTCTCCACCAAGGGAACTCTAAACAAAACCCCGCCCCCTCTGCCCTCTCTCCTAACTTCTCGTTTTCTACTCCCCACTGGTAATCGCTTCAAAGTTCAAACACAAAGCCAAACTACTCTTCCGTGTTCTACTCCCTCACTTCTGCGCAGCTATTTAGTATCCCCTCGATATGACACCACCCTAGCACAGCTTAATTACACATTTATGGTACACCAAACTGAAACTTCCCCTCTAAAGATTAAAACCCCTTTCACCTACTTCTCAAATTCCTTCCAACTTTGCCACAAAAACCCCACAAACACTAATTGCCAGCAATGATTCCTGCTCATGGCCTCATCATCTCTCTCATTTTTGTGTTCACTTTAGCTACTACCGTCCATTGTGATGAGGCCAGTTTGGCCCACGTGAGTGTTCTCCTCCAAATCTGCCTTTGATTCCATTTATCTCGATTTTTTTTTTATTATTCCTAGCGAAATTTGTGTTGTGAATATTATCTTTGGTGGGTATATGTTGAATACTTGTTTAATTATCAGGAGGCAAATGGTTCCGCTGTGGCGGTGGTGAAGACCGGTGAGATGGCGTCAGTGGTACCCGTGATGGACATGGAGAAGATGGGGATGATGATGATGATGAATGAGAGCAGGAGGAAATTAGGAAGCTTCCAGATATGTGCATTGTGTACCTGCTGCGGTGGCGCTAAAGGGGTCTGCTTGCCTTCTCCATGTTGCTATGCCATCAATTGCAACATTCCCAACAGACCTTTTGGCTTCTGTTCATTCACGCCCAAGACCTGTAATTGCTTTGGATGCCATATCTGATTCTCTCTTCCTCTGTTGTACTTTATAATCTTATTTGTGATTGTTTGAATTGAGGTTAAGGGTTATCTTCGTTCTGTTAGAGGTGTGAAGGAGAAGAATATCTGTTCTTGATTTGTTTGCTTATTATTAGTGGGGGATTGTTATTTCCAGGTATCCTTTATTATTATTATTATTATTATTTTTATTTTTTTTTTCTACCATTTCTTTCTGGGATTTGTTCGTGCCAGGAGATAGCACATTGTCAGAATAGCAATATATGATACTATGAAGTAAGTACTTAAAAGTTAAAGGATGAGGAAACATGTCATTGGGGTTCATGATGATTTTTCTCTTTTGAATGAATATAGTATTGCAAGTGTTCAGTGTGGTTGTCGTTTGGCTAGGAATGAGATTCAACTTTACAAGTTATTCCCGTTGTATTAAGTCCTCTGGGTTACTTTCTTAATTCTTTATTTAATTTATGAATTGATTTTATGCAGATTGCAATATTGGTGGGTTCTTTATTCAATATTTTATGTTTGTTGCTCGTATCCTCTTTTGTATTGCTGTTTCCACTACACCTTCTGTTCATTTAGCAATCTACGTTTATTTGTTCCCAAGCGTTTGTTTTCTTTTGTGGGATAAAGTAATGTGTTATAAATCCATTCAAGGTATATTTGGATTAGATTAGACTTGTCTGTTACCTAATTAAAAGAGTTCTCATGATGATGAGGGTAGACACGCCGGTTATGGTGATGATGACCTTGAAAGTTCTTACATTATCAATAACAAATTCAAATTAACATATTGCTGCCTGAGTCTAATGCGGTGCGCCAATGAAAACGTCTGACCAAGCTTGGAAGCAAAGGATTTGATATAGTTGATGAAAAAGGATATGGGTGGTCCTAAGATTAATAAATGGGGCGCCTCTCAGAGACAAGTGAGGGAGAGATGGTTAGCTTTTTTCGCTTAACTTAGGTGAAGATACGTGAGGCTGAAGGGTGCTATGTTTAGTGAAAAGTCCCTTTAGATGGGTTTTAATTGTTGGTGGATAAGATAGATGTGAGGATATCAATGCATACCGGTACAGCCAACGGTATATATGTTGAGGTAGGTGGTTGTTGGTTAGGAGTAAGGCAAGTAAGTCTTAGCTACAAACATGCTGCATTTGTAAGGTGTTAGTTCATGCATACAGTCTTGGTCTTTGTATTGTTGTTTCTATTCTATTATGTTGTATATTAATAAATCTTCAAAGGGAAAATTAATAAAGCATGAAATAATAGTTGTGTTGGGAGTTTGCGGGGCTCTGGGGGAATATAGTGCTGACTGAAGGCTATCGACTGTGGAGAGTTGCATCCTAATATGGTGTATTGAGAAGAGTGTTTTGGGAATCTTTCTGATCTCATTTCCACCACAACCCATGTGCTGTTTTATCTTCTTTCCATCAAATTCTGACGAGTGATGAGCTTGTTTGTTTCATGTATGGTGATTGTTGATTGGTGAGTCAATGTGCACTGGTCACTCTCTCCGCGGCGCATATATCACGTAAAATATGACTGATACAATACATGGTGGATGAAGAAGGCCCCGATATATAGGCTGGTCACTTGTCCTACCTTGACTTAGTTTGAACCAGTTGTAAAGGTTCTAGTCATTGGCCACCGCCTTCACTTGGTGTTGGTGGCGCAAAGTAAAAAGGTTGATGTGATCCACTTGAGCAACACCATATCTGATCTAAACTCACTCTTATCTAACTGGCATCCAAAGGACTTTATAATGTCACAACGTTTGGAAATTAAATATCAATGATGTAAAAGTAAAGCACATAATTGTATGGAGAAAATGTTTGCATAGCTTTTCATCTAATTCATTGACTGATAGTGATAGCCAATTCCCATTTGAAGTTAGATTCCTCTAATTAATCCAATCACCCAACTCCTGATGAGTTGGAATTTATCAATATACTTGTGCCATTTAGACTTAGAGAATTCTAAAAGGAGGAAGTATTGTTTTTCTAAAACACCCTTTAGATGGATATTTGTCTTTTAACTTTTTTTTTTCCTAAAAGTATGTATGAATATATATATATATATATATATATTATGAAAGATAATTATACGTAATTGGGTAGTCTTCCATCAAGGCTTTTTAAAAAGTTATATCTCTTCACATAGTCAATACATCATATCTCTTCATGTAAAATAATATTAAATCACTTAATATATTATCAAATATGTATATAAAAATATATTTAATAAAATACACGTTAAATATCATTGAAGTTACAATTAATCTTCCACAATTTTGTTGGCATTAAAAATTACAAGCAAGAATATGTATTCTGAGAGATGAATGGATGATGGATGATATGGCTTGAAAGTCAAAGCGCATCACAATCTACAGCCGATTCTGGTTTGTGGCCCAACGCCCCCAAATGGTAATCAGGGATATCATATACAGTTAGAAATGAACGAAAAGCCACGGGGTTTACAAGACGCCGATTTTCCTCTATGAAAAAATGTCATCCCAATTAATTATTAATAGAATTACATTAGGTAGCCTTTGGTAAGAAGAAAACGACCGTATGATCAAAATCAGAATAACATGGTTTGAATAATAGCCAGGTAGGCAGGGAAGATTGAAGCAATAGAAATCAAAGTTACTTCAGCCCGAGAGTTGCATAAATTGAAGAGTTGTGCCGGATGGAGCAGCAGGGAACTCAAGCATGGGAGGATTTGGAAAAGCAAGAGAGGAGGGATGGTTGCGGTGGCAGTGGTTAGTGCTAGTGCTACTAATTGCAGCCAACGCCCAAGGTGAGGACTACATAGGAAGAGGAAGCAATCCAGCGCCCAGACCTAGTATAAACAAACGGCCATTCTGTCAGTGGACTCTGCAGAGAATCATTCCTGAGATGGGGAGGATTCCCCAACAGCAAAACATGGCTCTTGATGAATGTGTCGACCAATGCATGCAGAGTAATCTTTGACTTTCACTCACCTCTGCCTCTGTCTCCGTCTCCGTCTCCACTCAGTCCCGCTTATGACTTATCTATCTCCTCTACTGCCAAATTGTATCAACATGAACTTCGTTTACAAACCACTTGTACGTGTTCTTGTTATCATAAATGTGAAATACATAAACTTCTAAGATTCATAGATGTGTTAATTTATGATTTTAAAGTTATGCCTGAATTAAAGTTTCTCGCTTACAAACTGTACAGATTTACCTTACTAATTTATAATCAGCTACTGGTTTAAACTACCATACTAAATCCCAAAAGATAATTTAAAAAGATGGACCACATCAAATTTTGGCCCTTTGCCAGATGAAAGAACATCACCATGCAGAGGTGAGAGAGTTGAATACACGATTTCCGAAGGAAGACATAAATAAATATCACCGTACAACACTTGTCTCAACTCCTTATTTTTGGGACTAGTATCAGCGAGGAGAATCTACAGATTTCATTTCACAGAGTGCCATTATAGAGGTCCATGTCTAAGAGCAAGTCATCCCAATCCCATTGGTTGCTGCCCTCTTCATTTCTTACTGCCCTAACTTGTTCAAATTCAAACTCCATTGGCAGATCGCCAACACCAACAATATTGCCTTGTTGGTCTAAGCATGAATACTTGCTGTCTTCCTCTGATTGAAACATGGCCTCGCCCTGTCCATTAACGTAAAACGACGCCGGCGTGATGACGATGCCATTCCTACTGATCTCTTGTTGAGCTGCAGGTGTCTCACTTTGAGATCCCTCCATGCTCTTCCCATTCACTGAGCTTGATGCCATGTTTCGAGGCTGCGGCTTAATGACTTGCGCATTTCTTCCCACAGTTTCTCTCTCTTGAGCATTTAGCTTTTTACTCAAATGACAGTTCCAGTAGTTCTTTACATCGTTGGCTGTCCTTCCTGGGAGCCTTCCTGCAATTAGCGACCACCTGAAAATTCATGCCAACTACCTCAAATCTGAATCCTTCGATTTTCTGTCGCTTGCCAACCTTCTCCTTAACACTCATTGCCTCACTCAGCTTGTTAATTAGTAAATCACAAAGTAAAACAAGGACTGAAATGTCGTCCAAGCTTACCTATTGCCCAATAATTTGTGGAGTTTGACAATCACTTCCACTTCCTCCTCAGCAAAGCTTCCTCTTTTGATGTTGGGACGGAGATAGTTTAACCACCTCAGCCTACAGCTTTTTCGGCACCTGTTTAGACCTTTCACAGACCGGTAATTTCATTGACTGGCCAATATATACTCATATCAAGTACAACATGACAATGGGGATGTGGTAAAATCAATTACTCTGCTACAGTCCTGGTTTTTTACTGATCGCTTTTCTTTTCCCATTTTCGCATTCATTATAAATTGCTAATTAGCCTACATTAATTATTTAAATAATCTCCATTTTTACTTTTATTATTATCGAGCAGTAAGTAGGACGCACAGAGGGGAAGGAGAACTTGGAGATTGGTTTACCAGCCAAGAGAGGAACGCGATGCCACTTTCCTTCTCCATGCTGTTGTATGCATTTTCTGAGCAGGTGATCTTCTTCTTCTGTCCAAGCAACGCCACCCATCGCCTCCTATGCTCTCTTACCTCCTCTTCTCTATCTCTCTGTCTTTGCCTTGGCTACTAGACACTTTTTGTACTTGAAGTGCTTTGCGCTAAACAGGCCAGCAGAGCAGCGGCCAGTGACTGAGAATCATAGTAAATGGTCCACAGGTCTTTCGGGAACTGTGCGGCTCTCTTCTATGATTTTGAGCAGACATCATAAATATGCTATGGTGGTCCTGTTTTACCAAAACTTGGATCTGCTTTCACAACAGGGACTTAGCTAGTCCCCTGTTTTTAGTATCAACCCCATCCTGTCTGTATTTTTACATAATTTGTCATCTCATATGTACTGAGAATTAATTTCTTTCTACCGTCTTCACCTTCCTTTCATTTTTTTTTTTTTTGTTTTGCGGAGGTATTTATAAGAACCAAGAAATTACCTTTCATTTTTATCCATCTGAAGCAAAATAAATAAATAGATAAAGCGTAAGTGGCCTTGAGTTAAAAGCAGGGCAGCACAGTGAGGCATAAGCAACATGTGGTCCAATTGTGGCAGGCGAAGCGAAGAGTTGCTGCCTTCAGGGATCTCATTAGTGAATTCTCTTTGTTTAGTTGCACTTTTGGGTAGTCTTCATGGAAGGGTTGGCACCGTTTGGTTGATTGTTTGGGCAGATGTGTGGTTGCCGTTCATAGATGCATGGGTTCCAACTTTCCACCAAGATAAAAACAAATAGAATGAATAGTGCGAGGACTGATTCAAATCAATTTGGCCCCTGGTTTTATCTGTTGGCGCTGTGATGTTCATATCATCATATGGCTTCATTCATGGGATTACGGCACTTAAATCCGAAGCATTCTGAGGAGCACTTATGAACCCATTACATTCCTTCAATAGGAACTTGAAGGAGAAGCGTTGTTGAAATATTCTTCATCATCCTCATTCCTCAACTTGTTAAACATTTGTTTGTCCATCCATTACCATTCTCTCTGGGTTGCGGTTCGTGAGGTGGTGCTCCTTAAGAGTCGGAAGCTAGGTTAGTGATTTGCTTTCCTCCATGCCTGTGATGTTTTAACATTGTATAGTTAATACGCTCGAGAAAGAAGATAAATCTGAGCTCCCCGCACTATCATTGTTAATACTATATTTCATGGCTTGTGAGGCTCTGCTTTATTCAGTTTTAACAGCTACCTTTCATCAAGTGCTCTGTCCCCGAGGGGTCAAAGCTGTGTTCTGGTGGACAAATGCATCAACACATGATGACGAGCAGTAAAAATGAATAATTCTAATCTCCCATGCATCGCTTGCAGTCCAGCATCAGCATGTATTCCTGGCACAAGAATTCTAACAGCTCGACCGATAATGCATCAAGAACAGTTCATCATTCAACAAAGGTCGTCAGAATTGACCAAGTTCAATTGCTAGCATCAACAAAGTAAGCGCCAACAAACACCAGATTGATATTTATGCAGCATAATCTACTGGAGGGAAATTTTATTGTTAAGAATTTAAGACACTTTTGTGGAAAGTGTTAAAAATTTCTAGTTAAGCTGAGATTGCCATTATTTTTTTTTATTGTTTCATCTGCTTTGATGATTGAAACGGAACATGACCAACGAACATATATATATATATATATATACTGGAGTCCATGGAAACGGTCAAGAGAGGGGCAAATTAGAAAAAGCATACGAGAATATTTCTTGATCAAAGAGTAGTTACTGGACTGATGTCCCGGCCATGTTCTCCTGGGAGGAAGGGTTTACGAATCATTCACTTTTTTGCATTTTTATATTCTCTAAAGTAACACCCCAGTAAGTCAAATTCATTGAGGATTGAAGCCATAGTTATGTAAAATATATTAGAAATGGGTAGAAGAGGTAAATTGAAATGCTAAATGTACAGCTTAAAAGTGTTTTTCCCTAAATACAACAAATTCAAAGAGAAAATAAAGTGAAATGAAAGTATCTTATTAGAAAAAGAAACACTTACAAAATTTAAAATATTAAATATTCAAAAAGTATAAAATAATTCAAATTTTAAATAAATATTTAATTTATAAAAATATCATAACTAGATTTTATTAGCTGAATAGCATTAAAAACTCAAGGGCATGAATGGGCGGCCGAAGAGGCAAGGGAAGAGCAGCATATCAATGTGGGAAAGCCTATAGTATTAACGAGGATTGCAGGGCGCAATTTGAGCGCGGTGAAGGAAACGAGAATATCCATATCCGCGGTGATATTTGGCAGGAAACATAAACTCTGATATAATCAAATTCCAATTGTCTCACAGAAATTTTGGCTGATCTGACACTTGGCAACTTCCCTTCCCAACTGGGTAATTTCTCTTTGGCACAAAGGGGTTGGATAGGATATTAAACAACCACTCACCGGCTCACCTCCTTATTCTTGGTGACAATATTCGTGTACACCTTGCCGCTCGTTGCGCTGCACTTTCTTCGCCAGGTCAAATTGGTTTCTCTTCCTTTATGATTGTACACTTCCGATATGAACAGCTTTTTTGTCTGGTGTCTGGTGCAGGTCAATGTCTGGTGTGCTGAATATCAGCGCATAACCAAGATGGGTAATGCAGTATTTCAGAGGACATAAGCCATGGGGACGGTAATGGGTTCCCAAAACTCCTTGCTACCATGGCCTTGCATGCCCTGGGACATTGGACATTGTGGAGTAGCAGCTGTTATTTCTGTTGCTGCTGGGAAACACAGTGACTCATCCCTCTCCCTCACTGACAAATTCTTACGCTGCTTGGCTTGCCTGCTTCCAAATTCAAGCAATACCTTAGCTAGCTATCTTTTCATTTGTTTTTAATTTCTTCAGTGAAGGATCAATACTTATATTATCTGCTTTTTCTGGGCTGGTGAAGGTGATCACTCTAGCTTGTTGACTTGTAAGTGAAAAATTAATTAAAGCGCTCCCACGCCTATTACGTAACAACTTGACTGACAGAAACTAAAAAAGAATGATACTGTTTAATTTGGCTTGGCAGCTTAATTCTTCGGGATAACTTGTGGTTGATGTGCTATTAGGAGTGCTGTATATTGCAATTGCAATGTACATATGCCGATAATTGATTTCTTGTATACATCAACGACTTTGCAATCTACAGATCCTATAATTAGCTGTTGAGCTAGTGACCTTAATTTGTAAATATAATTAATGTCACAGGCCCAGTTGATTTGCCTATCGTCAAGAACAGACAAGACCACAGATTTTTCGTCATCCACCAAATGGCAGTGGTTGTATGATTCTACGGGATTTGTTCGGGCTTCGTTCCCCAGAAGTGTTAGAACCTAGTTCTGCAGTTTTACTTGTTTTATTCCTATGTAATTCCAAAAAAAAAAAAAAAAAAAAAAGGAAAAAAGCAGACAGGACCAGTTCTTTGTTCCTTTTAAAATTGCCATGATGTCCAAGGAATAATACATCAAACCCCAATACCAATGTCATTATATACTTGTTGAAATTGTTATAAAACAGAACTTCAGGAGTCCAAAAAAAAAAAAAAAGAAATAAAAAAGAAAAAGAAAAACAACTTGTTGATGTAATTCCATCAAACCTATACCATATTCCTGTTTGATGATATACATGTTTAACTGTAATATAATTCAACTATTATATATTGGGAATAAAGAAAAGTTAAAGTTGCTTCTAAGTAGCTGATGAGCAGCTATAATAATCTACAGACACACTGAACTACACATCCCAAACCTGTATGGGAGCAATGCTAGCATAGAGAAGCACAAATATTTGATGGACTACTTCAATGCATGTTCTGAATAAAGTTGGCCAGGGATCCTCTCAAGTAATTTTCGTATTCTTGACTAACATCAAATTCAGTATCCATGTTCTCTTTACTTTGGGTGCAGCTTCTCGCTGGCGTTAAAGGGCGATCAAAGTTTCTGTTTTCAAGCAAACCCAGCCTATTATGTTGAATAAGTTGCATATCCTCCTTTGTACGTTTGATTGATCCACCTGATACATATTTGCTAAAAATATTTGAGCTTTGATGAATGGAAGCTCCGTCAAGGGATAAAGCTCCACCTAGTATCTTCAGTACCTGATTGACAAATAAGCTTGATGGGATGGTGTAGAAAGAAAATACAAGAAGCATCCGGAAGCAAATATAAGAAAATCAAAGTAAAAAAGTAGACAGAAAAATTTGGAGTAGATATAGAACCTGAGACATCCCTAGTCGCTGTTCCGGGAGAGGTGAAATACATAAGTAGGCAGCATGCATCATGCACTCTGCTTCTCTTTCCACGTAGTTATTATTCAATCTAGAATCTGTAAACTCATGAGTCATTTTCTTCTGAAGCAATCTATAACCCTGCAACATCTCCGCAGTCAATATATATATATAATATCGTTATGCTATTTGTGATCTATATAATAAGATAAACAGCAAACATCCTTGTCTAACGTAACCAAACTCAGAATAATCTTTAGTGCGGCAGGAATCAGGTATAGCTTTGATAACACCAGATAGAGAAGAGGAAACACAACTAACCCATTCTGATACAAACTGCTTCCCTGTTTTGCTTGAGGAGTCCGGAGATCTAAAGCCACTTAAAACCTCCAATAAAATGACTCGAAATGCGTAGACATCGGCTTTCTCTGTGACATGTCTGGTTTGTAAGTATTCAGGAGCTAAGTATCTGCATAATCATAATTTATAAATTGATATAGCTACTTATATTGCTAGAAATTAAGGCACTCGGGCTACAAATTTAGGGATTAATTATCAGATGGAGTTACAAGTTTCTCGTACCCAAATATACCGATTAGATGGGTCTCCTCGGTTGGTTGCCCCTTAAGTTGCCATCTTACTAGACCAAAGTCTCCAATCTATATGCCATGTACTTGTAATTATTAGGATCAAATATACTCCAACGAATTCGGTTGGCAACAAAAATCAATAGCCATGCTAATTTTAGGCTGCTCATCAGTCATCATTGAGATTGTCCATATTTGTCTACGTTTCTAAACTCTACTGAAAGAAAAAAGACTGGAACAAATAAAGCAATGATACAGATTATATACCAGGGGTTCAAAGGAAATTGTTGCTGGGTCTCAAGTCTCGGTGTATAATGCAATCCGCTCGGCAACCTTCATGGAGGTATCTCAACCCTCTTGCTGCTCGAGTGCAATCTTCATCCCATTATGCCAAGCCATCACCTGGTTTGCATCTGTTCCTACAACTATAACCATTTCAGCGAATCAAACATTTGTAGTTTCTGAAAAATGGCTTTGTGCAAGCATGTCAACGTTCTTATTCTCTACCGTGCAGATGCTTTTCTAAGGAACCATTGCAAGCAAATTCGTATATTAGAAGCCAATAATTCTCAATACAGTAGCCCACCAAAACAACCGGATTCCCGTGCTGCGCCCAGCTAAGTGTTTCAACTTCTAAACAGAGAGGGGGACTCAGCAGGGATGGGGCTCGCTTGGAATGCGAATGCTTGAGCGTCAAGGGTTGGACTTTAGTTGGATAAATCACCCGCTCTGCTAAGGGGGTGTAGTGAAGGGTTCAAACACTATTATTTTAGTATAGTTTAATCTGATAATCCAGTTCTGGTGTGATCGTGGCAGCCCAAGAAATAATGTGGACTGTGGAAGAATGTCTAGTAAGCCACGCATAAATTACACACATGCCCCAGCCTTCAATTTCTTGTACTGCTTCACAGCGATGACTTGTCCATCGGACAATTTTGCCCGGTATACACAACCATACCCGGCCTCTGCCAGCAAGTTCGCTGGTGAGAAATCATTAGTTGCTCTTTCTATCTCTTTATAAGTAAACTTCCTGGGGCCATTTCTGAAAATAGGTGCCTTGTACTTGCAGATAGAGCAAACAGGAGGAGGGTTTGGAGGACTTGTAATGGAAAGGCACATGACCATTCTAATGCTTGAGGTTATGCCAACTGCACCAGAAGCAGGATAAACCACTGCCTCATGTTTGTTATTAGAAGCAATCGGGGAATCTCTTCTAGTTATCTGCGGTTTTGGCTGATTTGAGCTATTTGGTTTCCGACTGAAGCATGACATATCTGTTGATCTTCTGGTAAAAGCTGGAGCTTGTGTAAGATGATGCTTGCTCTTTGCTGCATCATAGATACCCAATAATTTATTACAAACTCAATACATTGCAGTATTTCCTAACTTGATGAGAAGAATAACATCATGGACAGAACTTTCTTACAAGTTTTAGTCCTTAAAAGACTTCTGAAGCTTTCTGTGTATTCTTGAAGGGGAAAAGTGATTGATTTGCGAGATAATTCATCAATGCCACAGCTCGACTTATTATTTAGGTGTCTAGATTTGATATCTGCAGGTGATAAGCTGTATAATTCTAGAGAGTTTGAATCTTGGTTGAAATATTCGGAGTTTAGGTGAAGAAAGGCATGTGAATTATTCATGGTGGAAGGGTACTCGTATTCTATATCTGTGCTGGACCATGAGGATGAAGTATTTATTCTTAAAGTGGAACTTTTGATATCAGAACTGCTTAGAGTTGTTACACTCATGTGATCAAAATTTTTAGGAACCACACGAAACATGTCTTTTTCTGTTGGTTGAATTTGGCTCTCAGTCTCACTAAAATTTTCTTGTGCTAATGGATTTACTGCTTTCAAAATCCTCGGCATAGCATGATCTACAACACTGCAGTTCAATTTTCTGATGCATTGGTCACCTTCCTTCTTCAAGAGTCTGTAACTTTATAAATGTGTCAATATTGACATCTTGCTCTAATATGCGCTTACAATCAATCATGCTATTACTCAGAGTAATGCCTTCAAGCAATAATTGTTCCCTCTTAGAAGGCTAAATTTGAACTTGAAATAAACACATCTTTAGCAAATAAGAATGCAAAAACAACTGAGAAAGTACCTATCAAGTATCACCCATGTGACTTTAAGCTGTTTGGCTTTTGCGGCAACCGAACCAAGCTGGGCATCAAAAACAACTTTCACTTCATATTGCACCTAAGTTTGAATCAATTTTTCCAATTAGAAAGAGTCTGTTTTGCTTAAAGCTAAGTAGTGAATATAGAAGACGTAAACAGATATACCTGTTTCACATTAGCAAACCTCAGTTGCCGCATCTTTTCGGTGTAGACAAGGTTTATTTGGTGGGAGATGTCCCGTTTGTTTTGATCCACAAGGCCATCGTGGTCTAAAGAGCCATCTTATTTGTGGCTCCCACCCAACTGCAGCAAGCCTATCCTCAAGGAGAAAATCAAGCACTGAACGGCACACTGCCAATTACTAGAAGAGAAAAAAAAAAATACTGGTAATAAAATGGTGAAAACCTACAAGAAAGAAAACAAGACGCTAGAGACTAGTGCCTTTGATTTGGAATAGGAGTGCGACGTGCATTCGAACGAAGAACAGCAAGCAGAATTAAAAGATTCTTAGCCTTACTCACGTTATTCACCACTCATTCTAGTGCACAATCGGTCATTTCTTTACTGGCATCAACAGCAACTAAGATTACCTCGCCACCCATTTCTTGATCAATGTTGAGAAACACGAATATCCCTCTTCAAGTAAGTAGGAATTACTGATGTTTCTTGTAGCAACATATGAATAGGCTTAACGCATATGCTTTGGACAAAGAATGCCGTCTTATTGTGTAAATTCTCGTTAATTCTTTAGCACTACGATAGTTACAGAGAATAGACCAAGAGAAAAAACAAGCTTTTTTTTTTCTTGGTGAAAAAAAAAGCTTTAACTATATATAGAGAGAGAGACGCAGGGTCTTAACAATGATGCAAAAGGCTACACAAGGCAGAATGGGATGGATGCTTTGAAATGTTCTTCTCCTGTCTGTTTGCTTTCGGTAGGAAATTTAATTTTGTTTTCCCTTCGGCATTCCCACGAATTCTCTTCATTTATTTAATTCAAATACCCAAACAATCAGGGTGATTTTTTTGATCTTTCAATAAAATATTCATTTATATGTCTGATTGATCATTAGGGCCAGGCAGTATGTCTATTTCATACAAATTTCATTGCCATCCTTTTTGCGGCTTGAAGCACCACGACTTGGAGTCATTAGCCTCTCAAAGATGATACAAACTAGTAGGTTATGACTGTCAAAGTAATATATAATATTATTGTTATATTCAGCGACAGCCATTTCATGATGTAAACGTGCTACACTCTAATGGGCTCAAAGATCGATTGGTGTGGCTGATGTTCTGTGATGTTCTATTCTCTATTATAATCCAACAGATGCAGATAAAAAAAGAGTATATCTATGTTCTCCAGTTGTACTTAGGATGTTGAATATTCCTGGAAGGATCCTAGCGAGCACAGGAGCAGAAATCTCACACTGATGCTAGTCTGTAAAATACATATGCGAACGAAAATGCCACTGTGTGATTAAGCAATCACTTCTACATTGTTCATCCATCCCTTTATTTGACTGACAATGCAGGATATAGGATCCCTACAAGTGATAACCAACTTTACTTACCTTAAAGGATATATGGAGCAACATTTATAACATTATAATTGGCATAGTAAATATGAAACATATAAGGACCACTTCTCCAATAATGTCACAGTCGCCCTTTGTAAATTCAGGGTTATCTTCACTCTGGCAAAAAACCGAAGTAGATACATATATTCGTGATGCCTAGTAAACAAAACCAGTAGATTAAAGGATGCTCGAATTTTAATTTTCAGAACCAGCTCATGTTTCGTTCTCCTTGCAATTGCATTACTCAACCGAACCTGGTCAGTGCCCACTCCCCTGCCTCGTTTCTTGCTGTGAAATTAAACCAACAGCGACCCTTTGACGGGCGAATACAAAGCGTCATGTCGAAGTACCTTTGTGCATGTTCATCATTGCAACCAAAGCATGTAAATAACTTTCATCGTGAATGAACACTTCCCTCATCTGATCCCCTGCTGCTGGTATGGTCTAAATGTATGCTCCCTTCCCCGGACATTCTGCTACTCAGCGATCCTCCACTGCTGATAAGTCCAAAAGAGATATTTCCTTGTGATGTCCTGCTTCCGTAACGATCATAGGAAAGACTTTCATCCTCTGATGCGCCACTGCTATTACATCCTGAGGAAACATTTCCATAAGATGCCCTGCTGTCACTGTGCTCAAATGCAACGCTTCCATCCTCCGATCCCATGCTAGTCTTCTGGCTTAAAACTCTCACCGAAGATTTTCTGCTGCTCTTCTGGCTTAGTTCTCCCTCTTTGGTAGAAACCTTTCTGCTGCTCTTCTTGCTCAAGTCTCCGATTTTGACCGAAGGTTTTCTGCTGCTCTTCTTGGTTAAATCTCCGACTTTGATACAAGATTTTCTGCTGCTCCTCTGGCTTAAATCTCCGACTTTGACTGAAGATTTTCTGCTGCTCTTCTGGCTTAAATTACCATTTACACCATGTGACTTTCTACTGCTTTTGTGCCTGGAAGAAACGCTTCCATTCTCTGAACTAGAGCTGCTTTTGCGGCTTGACTTGAAGTAGAACTCCTTGGTTTCTCTAGTCCCTTCTTGGCTATCGCTCTCGGAATCATGTTCCTGTTCATTTTCATCACCATCATTCCCTTCAACATCTGACTCTGAAAGTTCACTCTCTGGGTATTTTGCACTACCTGAAACCCTATTTTGAGCAGGTTCGTCATCATCCTCATCACCAGAGCTCTCTGTATCATCCTTATTATCAGAACTACGTCGCCTGTGGCTTTCTTTACCAATTTCAGTTTCACTTTTCTCAGAAGCAGGAATGACCTGAGGAGGAACCATTGAAAGGAAACTCAGAGTAGTTACAACGTCGCTCATCAATGGACGGGCTCCTGCTTCCTCCTGCAGGCACATGGCTGCTATTGCAACTGCTTGATTTAAATCCTTTTCTGGGAAATTTTTGTTAAGAAGTGGATCTGCCATATCCGGGAACCTCTTTGGGTTTCTGAATAAGGGTTGTGCCTGCTCATTGAAATTAATAGGAAACAGAAAATTAACCAAACAGTAATCGATAAAAAGTGAAAAAGAAAATTGGGGGCGGCCTAGGTCCAAAACAAGAGTGGCATAAGTTTGGTACCCATGAAACTAAATTTTGCTCCTCATGTGGTCTTGTAGTGTCAACGGCTCGTCGACCAGTGATGAGCTCTAGCAAGACAACTCCAAAACTGTACACATCTGATTTCAATGTGAGTTGACCTGTTGCTACGTACTCTGGAGCACAGTGACCGTAAGTACCCATAACTCTTGAAGGTACAAGGTTCGTCTTATCTCCACCAGCAAGCTTGGCCAATCCAAAATCAGACAGTTTTGGATTTAGATCATCATCCAACAAGATGTTTGACGATTTCAAGTCCCGAAATATAACTGGGGGATTAGCCTTGTCATGCAAGTACTCCAGTGCTCTGGCCGCACCAGACGCTATTTTTATTCTGGTGAACCAGTCTAATGGAGACTTACCCGATGCATTCTCTGCGTCATAACCACAAAATTGCTTGCTTTCAGGGGAAATCATTAAGATGGGCTTGTCAACTACTCGTACCAAAACTAGAAAAACGTGTGACAACCATAATGATCTTATCTAACATCTAGTCACACATTCTCACACCACAAGGTAAATTATTATGGATAACATTTACTGTATTTATGGCACCAACAAAATACTATAATATAATATGATGGATGAAAAAGGGCAGATAAATTATGGAAAGTACCAAGAAGACGGTCTTCTAGAGAACCTCCTGACATGAACTCATACACCAAAACACGTTGATCCCCATCAGCACAATAACCAACGAGATTGACGAGATTTTCATGGTGCAACTGGCTTAACATCGAAACTACAGCCAAAAATTCTTTATTGCCTTGCAATCCATTTCGGTCAAGTTGCTTTACAGCAACCACCTGCAGAGCCAAAAGGGAGGGGGGGGGGGGGGGGGGGGAAGGGGAAAGGAATGGTGAGAATAGAAAGAAAAATTAAGATGTATTTTTTTTCCCTGAACTACAGTATTAAAATTCAAAAAATCATTGCTTATTATGACCTGCGAGGTTGCTGCAAGTGTGCCCTTGTACACTCTTCCAAAGCCACCTTCCCCCAATAGGCATTCCTGGCGAAAATTCCTTGTTGCAGTTGCTAGCTCACGGAAAGTGAAAGTTTTTGCTTGAATATTCACATTGTCAACTTGGGTTGGGTCATCTGGCCCTTGTTTTTTAATATCTGCATGCCAACGACAACCGCAACCTCATCTTCATCAAACCGGCAACTTATATTATAACAACTATATTTCTTCAATTGATTTTATTGAATGCTATTGCTAGTACTAGTGTAAGATGAAAATTATGAGATTTCTATGTATCAAAGGTATTGGGAGGTAGCTGAATGCTAGCACAATCATAACTTAAAGCTCACCATACAGAGGTTAATTAAATTGTATAGAACACATCAGAATTTTTTAAATGCAATCTTCATTCTGTGACTTTTCCTCATGAATTGTCTTCAAATTTTGAATTATTTAAATATTGACCATTCTGAAAATTAAAAACAAATGCATAGCTCTGCATTGTACCGTGAACCATCATATTAAAAATGCATAAAAACTAATAAACGAAGAAGTCTCTGGATTGTATGAAATAAGGAGCTGGGTATGAGCAATATGTATTGTATTGTTTGGGAACTTACCAGGTGTTCTTGTTGTAACGTTTTCCAGTGGTGCAGAGCCAGTCTCCCTCTTGCCAAGGCTTTTCTTACTTTTCTGGGAGGTAAAACAAGGGAAGCAGTTCATTCTGTTGACCATCACCAATCAAAGATCAAAGTAACCTCCAGAAAAGATTTCTTGGAAAAGAAACACATGTATATAAAGGTCGTCGTTGAAAACACTGGTTTACGCCCAAAAACGATATGAAAGAAGAAAAAACAAAAAGATGAAAGAGGGTGTGTGAAGTTTTGGTTAAATTAATTGATAAATAAAACAAAAATGAAAGGTGAGGTAAAGACTAAAGGACGGAGGGTCCCCCAAATAACACATTGAAGGACCCGCAGGAGGGGAGCAGGGTGTATAGGAATGGCAAGGAGATTAACCAGAAAAGATGAAAAGAAGAGGTTCCAGCCATGTATGGCGAGGTTTCCTAACAACTGTGGGAGAAAAGGGGGGAGATTTCAGTGGACATCGTTATGAGGTGTCTTTTTGTTTTTGTTTTAAATGAGTTGCCAAAAATGTGGATTTCAAAATTCAGTTGCATTTTATTACTGTTTTCCAGGGCATGCATAGATGGCATCCACCTATTCCATTCTTTCCTTTTGTTATTTTTGATCCCTACCCATTTTTCCCATATAAATCCAAATTTTTGTGGACCAAAATTAATTTTTCGATACCAAATTTTTCCACCCAATTGAATTAGAAAGATTTTATTGGTTCACGGCACAGTTGGGCACATAACCCATAGAATTGGGTTTTTCTTCCCTCACAACCCGAAAGCACAAAAACATACCATATGAGTATAGCGAATAATGTGACGCATTTGAATGATGAATGTGTATTAAATTGTCAGTTTCTCGAACAGGCTGAATCAATTCTTACTATGGAAAGAAGGCATAAGTCGCATTATTTTTGAAAGAATATTTTTATCAATTATTCTGCTAAGTGAATTTTGCGTACGTTATATATATATAATTTTTAACATTAATCTTATTGACAGTTTATCCAAAGGGGCATTAGATGTCATGTCCAACTCATTCTGAAAGTGTATCCGAACTGTGGCCTGTGTGCTGTTCTCCCAGAAAGCACTCAAGCTTTGCAATTTGCCTGGGGCCCATTATATGGCAATGGTTGCCTGACGGAGTTGGATAGGCGTCGTCAACTAAAGTATAAAGGAACTCGAACACATGCAAAGCACACCTCAGAAAGGGAATCCCAATTCCCAAACACGTCAAAAGAACCTGTAATTGCGTTCCTGATGCCTTTGTAAGGTTAGTCCCACACTTGCACTCTCGTCTACATCTTATAGATCACTGTATACGCACAAATCGTTTCCTTTCTATCCTTCTCGCTTGTCATATAATAATAAATTTGTTTATTCCTTCTGAGATGCAAAAGCCAATTTTAAAATTACGGGTACTTAACCATATCCAGCGTATATGAAATGAAATTGAATAAGCCTTAGCCCACCTCGCATACACAATTTAGAATATGGACGTCAGCTTTGATATGTATACATACAACAAGTAGAATAACTCCTTTTATGCCTTTATTCTTGATTCATTGTTTACTTCTTTTAGTTATTACATGCTACCCACCCAGACTTAACCGCTAAGCTTCCCCTCACACCCTTCCCCTATAAATCGCTACGCCACACACCCACTCAACACAACACCGCTAAATATATAGGGATAGGCAACCCAATCTGAATTTGTCAGCAGCCACAAAATCTGCTCCGTCGTTTTAACCCCCCTCATGGTTATGGCTTCAGAAGCTGCACTTTGCCCTCCCACGATCAAGTTTCAGAGTCTACCAGAAGGTTGCATAGCTAATGTCATCTCCTTCACCTCTCCACGGGATGCATGCAGGCTGTCAT
This sequence comes from Dicorynia guianensis, assembly GCA_037013595.1. Classification (NCBI taxonomy): domain Eukaryota; kingdom Viridiplantae; phylum Streptophyta; class Magnoliopsida; order Fabales; family Fabaceae; genus Dicorynia; species Dicorynia guianensis. The sequence goes on along the minus strand of JASUAB010000010.1, from coordinate 40,447,008 downwards.
TGGTTTCATCCACCTTCAGATCCGCCGCCCAATCCGACTCCGTTTGGGACAAGTTCCTGCCATCGGATTACCAGAACATCATTTCCCAATCCTCTGCCGCTCCCTCCTTGTGTTTTTCTTCCAAGAAGCAACTTTATCTCAGCCTATGCGAGAAACCGCTCCTCATAGACGAGGGCAAAAAGGTGAAATAACTAAATTTTCCATTAACTTTTTTTTTTTTAAACAAAAAAAAAAGACAAATCATATACAGCTGAGCGTTCTAATTGATAATATGTGATGAATTAGAGCTTTCTGGTGGATAAGTTGCACGGGAAGAAATGTTACATGCTATCTGCAAGGAATCTGTGTATTGTATGGGGAGATACTCCTCGGTATTGGAGGTGGAATAGCGTTGGCGGTGGGGAGGGTGAAATGGGCTGTGTGAGTAGCTGTAGGTTTGCGGAGGTGGCTGAACTGATAAGTGTGTGTTGGCTGGAAATCAGAGGGTGGATTAACACTGGGATGCTGTCGCCGTCAACATTATATACAGCTTACCTTGTTTTTAAAACAACTGATGGAACCTACGGGTTCGAATACCAACCAGTTGAGGCGTCGGTGGGGATTGCTGGAAATGAGAATCCCCGGCGAAAAGTTTTCTTGGATGCGGAGAGGGGAAGGAGGTTGGGGTATCGATACGCTCCTGGGCGTGCTGGCATATCCAATCGTACTCGATTTGTGCCGAGAGACGAAGATGTGGATGTACAACAGATTGCGAAGGAGAGAGGAGATGGATGGGTGGAAATCGAACTGGGAGATTTCTTCAATGAAGGAGGGGAAGAGAAGATGGTTGAAATGAGTGTTTTGGAGGTGAAAGGTGGGGACTGGAAGGGGGGCCTTATTGTTCAAGGAATCGATATTAGGCCTAAATTGAATAAATAAATTCAAATTCAGTCCTTCTGGATACGGACAGATTCAGATTCTGATTCTGACTCCGACCCTTACTCTCGTGGGTCATTTTGTTTTTTTTTCGGGTTAACTCTGGTGGGTCGTTAACAAGTAGTAATTGTTAAGTTTGTCATTGTCATTGTCTTTACGGGGCATGGAAAGGAGATTGCACTTTCCAAAACGTAACGGTTCTTGCTGTTGCTGGCCTATTATGTTGTTTGAAATTCAAGGTTGTAAAATGCTGTTCTTAGGCCACTTTGCTTTCCAAAAAAACAAAGAAATTCAAGGTTGTTCGTTCGACTCTTTGTTCAATTACGAAGGTCCTACTTATATAACATCATTTTTTGTTGGGATCCGGTGATGTATGTCCTTATTTTAATTATTTTTATAATTTGTCTTTATTTAAATTTTATAATATAAATTTAATTCATTAAATTTAATAAGTCATACTAACTAAACTAAATTTAAGATCTAATAAATTGATATATTATATTATTTAATTATAAAATTGTTGTGACAAATTTTAATTAAGAATAACATTTATCTATTTTTATAAATTAAAATTTATTAAAATTAATTATTAAATTTATTCAATTTCATTCATTTTTTAGTTATTAAATCTATCAAATTTTATAAATTATAAATATTCTTAGAATTTTAATTATGTACAAAGGAAAAATTAGTCCTAAGATTGTTTTGTTATAAAAAATTTACAAGTTATTAAATTTGTAAGATTCAAATTTTAAATTATAAAATAAAACTATATAAAAAATAAAATTCGTGCGCAAAGTGGCACCACAACCGGCCAAAACTCCAAAAGCATTAACAGATAATTCTTGAGGACGCTGTAAATTGTAATGTATCTTGGAGAATGCCATATGGCCCATAACTAGATTTTTGTTTCGGTAAATACAGGAAAGGAGCTAAGCCCAAAAGAGACAAACAAAAGTTTAACAACAATATCATGCACTTAATAATACGGGAATGACCTGATAGAGGATCAAAGATCATATGGCATGACGTCATGGAAGACTAAATTTCGCTCTTCACTTAACAGCCGGCATCGCCATTCTGTGAGCACATTCATTAGCTTCACGAAATATGTGGGAAATTTGGACTTGCCAGTCCATTTGTAGCCACCTTCGAATTCTCTTCACAGTTGAAAGTTGCAGAGATGAATCATGCTAGGCAGTGACGACGTCAATTAATCTAGATGAATCCACCTCAACTATTATGCGACGGAAGCCCATATTCCAGGCATATAAAAATCCTAAGAAAACACCCCAGGATTCCGCAGAGGACGCATTGCACCAGCCAATGGAGTGCATAAAACCACCCTCCAATGTCCTTTTTGATCTCTAAAAATGCCCCCACAATCAGCATTGGTGGTGGAGCTACAAGACTCTCCATCCGTATTGGGCTTAATCCGTTGAAACCGGAGGGGGTTCCAGTTCACAATTATATGTCGCACCTGGCGCAGCCTTTGAACTCCTGTACTTTTCTGAACAGCATTGCCCATGACCAGATTTGTGGCCTTGTGTCTGTGGAAGCGAAAAGTGCAGCCATATTGCAAGGCCGAAACAAAATATGGTGGCCCAACTTGTACCGTATCCACAGTTCTATCCCAATGGTGCGGGTGAATTTGATTGTCTATGTAAACTCCAAGAAAAGTGAACATAGTTAAACAAATAATTTTTTTTTTAAATTTTGGAACACAAAGCATGCGTTTTATTTTTACCTTTTTTTTTTATTTTACAATAATTTTAAAACTCTTTAACAAACTATTTTTTAAGAATTAAGAAACAAACAAACTCGTAGCATTTTTCTGATCATATCTATAATTTGTTACAGTAATGGTTATTAGGAAATATTCAAGGAAGCTAGAAATGTTTCAGTACTCACTAGTAAAGTAATGCAAACTGGTAACATTCATTTTGTCACACAACCCAAGGGTACTTCTAATTTTATTATTTGTTTTTGGGATGAAGAACTGATTTGTTTTGATTGTATGAGGAGCTATTAGCAGACACCATAATTTGCATTGTCCAAATGCATTATTACTTTCTATATTTGTTTTCTTATATATATATATATATATATATATATATATTTGGAAGGATTTTGGTAAAGTCTCAATAAAGTCTTCTCTCAATGCGTTGCGTTGCTAGTCTGACCAATGGACACTTATGTCAGTTGTTAGTGTGTATATTAGGACTAATACACATATTTTTAATTATTAATATATATAACATTTTATTGATTATTTAGATAAATTTAAATTAAATCAACATAATAAATTATTGAATTTCAGCTTTAATAATTAAAAATTAAAAAAAGTACAAAAAAATTAATAATGTCTAATATATTAAATAAAATGTGATTAACTTCAATTTTCTTTATTAAAATAGAAGGTGCTCATAAATCATTAAATAAATAGAATTATAAAATATTATTACAACAAGTAATAGAGTATAAATAAAATTAAGTAAAATAAAATAAAAAAACCTTAAATGAACCCATTAACAAAACATTATCAAAGAAATATTTAAATATAATTAGTCTAAATAAATAAAGCAAAAGAGAATTTACTAAATTAAAAATAAAATTGAATATGTATTTCTGCTTTGAGAGTGAACAACTTTTTATTAGGGTTATTTAGCTTCTTTCACCTTCTATACTTTCTTTTTTTTTTTTTAATTTGATTTTATCGAGATAATTAATTTAAAAATATTATATATTTTAATAATTATATATAATTATTAATATTTAATAAAATATTTATATGATTTTAATAATTAAAATTATATTTTATATTAATATAATAAATAAAAATATATACTCATTAACTTTTATAAATTAAAAAAGTACTTACAATTTAACTTAAATTAAAATAATATATATTCATTTTTCCCTTCGAAAAGGGAAACGTGGAGTTCATCCAAAACAGAAAACGGAGAGTAATAATAAATAATAAAATAAAATAGAATGAAACACGGATATGAGGGGGAAAAACAAAACGAGAAACTTTGCTTACCGCGGCCTACCATCCCCATCTCCGATTGCATAAGCGAAAGCCGAAGAAGAAGAGGCAGCAAGAGCAGTAGCAGAGACCGCTACTATCAAGTATCAAGTACCAGCTAAGGTGCTCTTTCTTTTTCTCACCTCTTCCTGCTTTCCCAACCTTTTTTCTGCCCCATATATTTTCCATGTTTGTTTCTCCATCTTCTCTTCTCTTCGTCCCTTCGTCCCTTTCTTCTTTTCTTCTCCCCCCCCCCCCCCCCCCCACCCCCCTTCATTTTCTGCTGCACCACGCCCAAAACTAGCTTGCTCTAAGAGTTTGTGGGTGTCTCAATTGAATTTATGTTCGAACGGGGAGTGGTTTTGTACAACTGGTTAGTCATATATCCAGATTTAGGTGCTTTATACCTTGGGGGAAAATACCATCTCATCTTACACAAATATTCGATTCACTAATTCAGTGATTCAAATTTCCTAATTGCGAATGTTGGATCCGCTGCGAGCATTATAATTATTGCACTCGGCGCCTTTTTTAAAGCCGCCTTATGATGTGCAATTCTGTCTTAGGTAGACATTGTCATTGTTCATTACATCCTTTCAAACAGCATTTCCCGGGACAATGTGACCAAACTTTGTTCTTTTGATGATCTAAGGTTACAGACCCGCGAATGTTGTAACTGTTAGTAGTGATATCAAACTTCAAGGGTTTCCTTGAGCTGCAATTTCGATAGTCTTGAGGGGCCTTCTTTCTTCATCGTATGAGCAGACTGTTCTGGTTCTTGTCAAAATTTTCTCAAGTTTTCCCATACAAATTTGAGCTGCCCCTGCTTGAAATATATCTGCATACCGCTTCCACTACTGCTATGTAACGCAGTACATTTGGATAGAGGTCTGCATACATGAATTTCATAATGTGTGCTAACGCGAAATAACCTTCCAAAATATTTTCCAAAGAGATGATGTCATACATGGGTCATGTTAAAGATGGTTGAAAATATTCTGCAGAAACTGCCTAGCATAAGAATTAATTTTTTTTTAGGTTTTTCATGACATAGCTCTCTAGCTGTGACCATTACTTCAGGCTGGACATTTTTCTGGATAGTGATCATTATGGCTATTTTAAACAAGTTGGCTAAAATCTTTTGGGCATTTTACGTGGTGCTTTTTAATCGACATTTGGTTAAATAACACTTTTAATGTCTGTGATGAATCATTTGTTTGCATTTTATGCTTTTTTCATAAAAAAATTGAATATTTGATAAATAGTTATATGATTAAAAGAATAGGCCATCAGCTGCTTGGTTCGCCCAATAGGTTACACACATAGATGAAGCCATATGCCGGGTCACTCTAATCCCAAGATGGCTCTGTTGAAAGTTGAAACCAGTAAACTTTCTTCAATATACCATCTGTGCAATGCTTGGTTTGAATCCAGATTCCTCTGGCAGATGAAATTGTCATTTCGATTATCTCTTTAATCGATCAGTAGGCTTCTAGTTAACCAAAAAACTCAAGTTGAAGGGAGGAAGAATGAGGAACAAACTCTGATGAATTAGGTGTCAGTCTCAAATTCTCAATTGTCTGTTAGATAACTTGTTTCATTTGTTGCATCTACTTTTGCATAAATGAATTACGGGGACCTGCACCTTGTAAGTTTTACAATTATTGCTTTAGTAATATGATGTACCACAGCAATTGGCCTTCCTATCTTACCAAATGCTTGGTTTATATAATGTTTCTTTGGTTCCTTATGAAATATTAGGACTCTGAATTACCTGAGAATATGTTGATTTTATGAGGAAGTAATATATGCTTCCTCATAAGAAATATTTGGGTTGATGGGTTGTTATAATTTTTTTTCTTCTTGCAGTTGCTTTCATTTTTTCATTTTTATATTGAATAAAAAGTTATTTGCCAACCATTATCGGTTGATTCGGTTCCTTTATTTGCAATGCTGTCGTTTGATGGGAAAAGACTCCCTTCCCCTTCCAGATTTTATGTGTTTTTCTGGTATGATAGTTCCATTTGATTAACTGTTATTCTGTCATAATTATCTTTAGAAGTAAACCATTTCTTTTCTTATCTGTTGCAGAGTCTGTATCTGACAAGAAGTTTAATATGGTGACATTTTCCAATGCCTACCCTTCAATACCCTTAATAATCTTTAAACATGACGGGAGTTAGAGCCGCATGACATTGCCCTTTCCTTGTTTTGGTGGATATATGGCCAATCAATCTTTAGCTTTAGTCGATGGTTCTGTTAATTTAACAGATCATCCGCTAGTGATTGGGCAAGAGTTTCCAGATGTGGAAACCTGCCGAAGAACTTTGAAAGATATTGCTTTAGCTATGCATTTTGATCTTCGCATAGTCAAATCAGATCGCAGCCGTTTTATAGCAAAATGCTCCAAAGAAGGGTGCCCATGGCGGGTCCATGTAGCAAAATGTCCTGGTGTTCCAACTTTTACTATAAGAACGCTACATGGAGAGCATACTTGTGAGGGAGTTCGCAACCTTCATCATCAGCAGGCATCAGTAGGTTGGGTTGCAAGGTCTGTGGAAGCACGTATTCGAGATAACCCACAATATAAACCAAGGGAAATACTAGAAGATATTCGTGATCAGCATGGAGTTGCTGTTTCTTACATGCAAGCTTGGCGTGGGAAGGAGCGGAGTATGGCTGCTCTTCATGGAACATTTGAAGAAGGCTACCATCTTTTACCTGCTTACTGTGAGCAAATACGTAAAACCAACCCTGGTAGCATTGCATCAGTTGTTGCCACTGGACAAGAAAATTGTTTCCAACGCCTGTTTATTTCTTACCGTGCATCAATTTATGGGTTTATAAATGCTTGTAGGCCACTTTTAGAGCTTGACAAAGCACATCTTAAAGGAAAATACCTGGGTACATTACTCGGTGCTGCAGCTGTTGATGCTGACGATGCTTTGTTTCCTCTGGCCATTGCTGTTGTTGATGCTGAAAGTGATGAAAATTGGATGTGGTTCATGTCAGAATTGAGGAAGCTTCTAGGGGTAAATACCGACAACATGCCTAGGCTTACAATACTATCTGAAAGGCAAAGAGGCATTGTGGAGGCAGTAGAAACACATTTTCCTAGTGCTTTTCATGGTTTTTGTCTGCGTTATGTTAGTGAAAACTTTCGAGATACGTTTAAAAACACAAAGTTGGTGAACATCTTTTGGAATGCTGCATATGCCCTTACTGCTATTGAATTTGAAAGCAAGATTGCTGAGATGGTAGAAATTTCACAGGATGTTATATCATGGTTTCAACACTTTTCTCCACAACTTTGGGCTGTGGCATACTTTGAGGGTGTTCGATATGGTCATTTCACACTGGGTATAACAGAGTTGTTGTATAACTGGGCTCTTGAATGTCATGAACTCCCTATAGTGCAGATGATGGAATATATCCGTCAGCAGATGACATCTTGGTTCAATGATCGCCGGGAGACGGGCATGAGGTGGACATCAATTCTTGTACCATCTGCTGAGAAGCGGATTTTGGAGGCAATTGCTGATGCTCATTGCTATCAAGTACTCCGGGCAAATGAAGTTGAGTTTGAGATTGTGTCAACTGAGAGAACAAATATTGTGGATATACGAACGCGTGTGTGCTCTTGTCGCCGATGGCAGCTGTATGGTTTACCTTGTGCCCATGCTGCTGCTGCACTTATTTCTTGCGGGCATAATGCCCATCTGTTTGCTGAACCTTGCTTCACAGTACAAAGTTACCGAGTGACCTATTCGCAGATGATAAATTCTATTCCAGAAAAGAGTCAATGGAGAGAACAGGGGGAAGGGGCAGAGGGTGGAGGTGCAAAGGTTGAGATCATAATACGCCCGCCAAAGACTCGCCGACCGCCTGGAAGGCCTAAAAAGAAGGTTCTTCGTGTGGAGAACTTTAAGCGTCCCAAAAGAGTTGTTCAGTGTGGTCGCTGCCATATGTTAGGACATTCTCAAAAGAAATGCACAATGCCCATTTGAAAAAATTAATGGTTAAAATATCTTTCGTTTCAGCAAATTACCTCTTCATTTTTTGTGTTTTAGGTTATGCTGAATGCAAATAGAATCAATGTTGTGTTTGTATTGTAATTTAAATGTATGCTTAATCATTCAGTGGCAAAATAATTGGAAGATTAGTTCCTCTTCATTGCCAATGGCAGGGGTATTCATTTATAATTTTCTAGTGAATACTATACCAATGTTTACAGATTGGTGTATGATAAACTTGTGTAAATCAGCTCGTAGGAATTGATTGGTAGCGAAAGGATGTCCGCAATGGGAACGCATTTGCAAGGGACACAAGACTGATGCTGACGAATACGAATAGCAGAAGCTATACCGATTGATATGGAGCTAACAGAGTCTTACAAGGTTGGCTACTGCTTTTACTGAAAATAGCATGCGAATTTGCTCCGAAGCTGCTGCCACGCGACTGAGTTGCTAGGTGTCCCTGTGTAACAAGAAAAGCAAAATGGTACTATTCAGATGTAGGTTCTGTTACAGAAATTGAGATAAAGCTGCCGGACAAATCTAAATGATTTATTTGTCTATAGTAATAATGGGGCTTAAATTCCATGATGTATACTGCAAACAACCAATAGAGACAAGTCAAGAAAACATGCATTAAATATAAATGAATACAAGAACGCCAATTTTTAGATGTACGGCCACGAGTTCTAAGTAACTAATATAAATAACAAGTGCAAATGATAGTCCACCGATCTTGACTGTGGAGTATAGAAGGCTTGGGGAATTTTGGAGATCAAAGACAAGACAAGAGGGTTCGTGGTTGATTCTCGACTGTCCCTTAGCCTCAGCCGCAAGAGACAATCTGCAATTGGCAGAGGAAATTAAACATTGAAAGGACTAAGCAGTCGTCAACTACTAGGATTTTACCTGCGCCATGGCCTCTGGGGAGTCTATTTGTTGTTGCCTGTCTTGGCAACTCGTTTAGGTCACATGGGGAACTACTGCAGCTTTTAATGCTACTACTACATGTGTAATAGAAAGTATAATTTTAATGAGAGTTTTTATTTTACTAATTTAGAATTCAATATTTTTATGTTAGTATTTTAGTAATTTTCCAAACGCTTCTAAGTTCTAAGAAATGCTACATGAAATGTTTTAAAATTTAGAATTTTATCCTTTTAACTCAATAATATTCATATCAATCATATGTTTATTATATTTTGAAACAAGTTTATTAATCAACTTCTAATTTATAATAAATTTGATCTTAATTTTATAAAATTATAAATGTTACTTGCATCAATATGTTCTTAATTCATAATAGAATAAACCAAGTATGTTTAGTTGCTCGATTGATTATTAATTAATGTTTAAAATTTAGAGGTAAAAAATATAAATAGCTCGAAGTGTTTTGGAAATGATGAATTTTGAACAAGTCTCTAACCTTTTAAAGCAGACATACAAGTCCAACTAGAGCTATTAAGCAATGTTAAAGCTCCTGCTTGTTATGTAATTGGCGCAATCACTTGGCTTAAACAGAATCCACCTTTGGTTCAACCTTTGATGTCCCCATTTCCTCCGTTAAATTTGTAATATGCGTCCAAGTAAATCTCCAGGCCTCAATCCTGTCCAACTCCAACCTAGCAATGGCTTTGTTAATAGCAGGAATAATGAAGCCCCCAAGTTGTTTCCTTTTTCATACAACTTGTTCCTCTTAGTCTCATTACTCTGGTCCTTTTTAGTTGTTTCATCAATGGCGGTGGAAAGGGCCACCTATATAGTCCACATGGACAAGTCTCATATGCCTGAGATTTTCACCTCTTCTCACCATTGGTATTCATCCACCATTGATTCCCTTAACACTGTCATCGACTCTACCTCTTCAAAATCAGATGGCAATCAAATGAAACCTTCACTTGTGTACTCTTACAACCATGCTCTTCATGGATTCACTGCTGCTCTATCTCCAGATAAGTTGGATTTCGTCTCAGCTTATAATGACACAGCAGCAACAATTGACAACACCCGGACCTATTGTTTCCTGTCTCTCAACCCTTCCCATGGACAATGGCCTGCTTCAAATTATGGTGAAAATGTCATCGTTGGCGTTATTGACTTTGGTGTTTGGCCAGAGAGTGACAGCTTCAAAGACGATGGCATGACTAGCGAAATCCCGGCTCGGTGGAAGGGAACATGTGAGGCTAGACAAGAATTCGATCCCTCCCTCTGTAATTCCAAACTCACAGGCGCCCAGTACTTCAATAAGGGTATTCTTTCCGCTCCGTATCGTAATGATGAAATTAGTATGAACTCTGCTAGAGACACTATGGGACGTGGCACTCACACTCCGTCCGCCGTCGCTGGAAACTATGTCAACGATGTATCTTAATTTGGTTATGCAAAAGGCACAGCCAGAGGTATTGCGCCGCGTGCGAGGGTGGCCGTGTATGTCAATTAGACACTGACGTTCTCGCATTCATGGATCAAGCTACTGCCGACGGAGTCGATGTGATATCTATCCCTGTGGGTTTTGATAGGGTGCCATTGTACGAGAACCCTGTAGCTGTAGCTGCTTTTTCTGCTATGGAGAAGGGTGTGTTAGGTTCAACTTCCGCTGGAAATTCAGGACCAGCACCACTCGGGTCATGACACAATGGGATTCCCCGGGTTTCAGTTTAACCCAAATCTTAGGCATAACTACTAGATCAAAACCTTATACTTGCTCAAACCCCTCTCATGATCTCAATTATCCAGCATTTATAGCTTTCTACAGCAACGAAACAATGGCGGTGGCCAGAAAATATGGGAGGACGTTGACTAATGTTGGAGATGGTCCAGGGTAAGCCCTTCAAAGGGAAAGGGTACCGCAGTGCGGGTATCTCCCAATGTATTGGCCTTCAAGAGAAAATATGAGAAACGAAGTTTCACATTCACATTAAAGTCTCACGTGAACAAGAAACAAGGTGTCTCATTTGGTGCACTGGAATGGTTTGAAGAAAAAGGACCGCGCACTGTGAGGAGTTACTTTGTGGTGGTACCTATGAGCGCTGTCTTCACCTCTGAGCTTGGGATTTAAATGATTATCCTCTTAATAAATCATGCATGCAATAAAGGGATCGCTGTAATCACAATCCATCAGGGTCAATTTTAAGCAAGTTTCTATCAGCTTGTTTGTGTGACTTATATATGCATATATATAGTGCTGTCGTTTATTATATATACGACATGTTGAGCTCTGAAGAATGTTTCTTTGGAAGGCAAACACAATAAGATACAGACCATTAAATTAAAGATTTTTCTGATAATGATTTGACATTTAAAGCATCTTTGTTCTTTTCTAACTCGGTAGTGATTTTCTTTTGAATGCAAATTAACATCATATCATTTAAAGATATCTCTGATAACCTTAAGGTATTATGCACTTAACTGTGCATTAAAAGATGTTTGTTCCTTTCTAATGAGATGGAACCCAATACGTGACTTTCTAATACGCTGACAAAACGGGAAAAAGGAACCGTGACATATTATGGGTATGCCAATTTGTCAGCATTCTCCAATTATGCAATTGTAAAAGGGCCCTTAATTAATTGCTTTGGGTAAGGGTTCCAACTTCCAACTCCATAGATTTACAAGTGAAAACAGGATTAAACATGCTTTTTTATTTTCTAATGCATAATATGTTTCTTGTATGGATCTGTAACACTGATCATTTCCCTAGCAGCAAATAAGGTAACGTATAATTTACTACTTGTCGCGCGATAACAGAACATGAAATAGTTTAAATTAAGTTTACAATGATTGTTCCAAGGAAACATGACTTTATCCAAAGACATCTATCTATCTTGTAATAATTATAAAAATTCAGCTCTGCGTTTCCTAGTTAACGTTGAACCACTTACATAATGTGCAATAGTTAGTAATTTAGTATAGCAGCATGCGTGTGGTAGCATGTAAGCTTGGTATATAAGATTGAGATATTTGGATATCAGAGCGGAAAGCATCCTCTCAATCTCCACATCCTAATCTGTCTTTCTCATCCTTCTTGTTAATTTGGCTTCATTTCTCATTTCTGATCATTAATCAAATACATGTCTCCCACCCAATAATTGTCATCTTCTCTTCTTCTTACTGCCAATCTTAGTCTGATGCTTTTCTTCGCTCATAATACTCTCAACTGAAAATTCAACTTGCATCTTAGCTTCCTCAAGGCTACATATTGTTATCATCTAAATGATCGTCTTCTACTAATACGTAGCCTTCACAAATCAGTAGTGCCGGATATTTTAAGGGACACCGCATTTTTTTTTTTTAAAGTTTGATATAAAGTAAAATTTAATGTTGGTCTTCCAATTATTTATGTCTAGAAATTAATATAAGTTTTTTAAAATTAGTTCATAAAATTATCAAATTAATAGTTATACTTTTTTTTTTTGAAATATTGAACTCAAATAATATAATTCATACTAAACATTTAACCCAAAACTTAATATATAGAGCATCATTATAGAAAGAAAATATTTTTAATTATAATAGATAAACAATTGCACTTAACTCGAATACTAGTTTTAATAACAAAAATTTGGAACTTTTGACACTCAGCTCTCATTTGGTTCCTAAGGCTGCTTGTAAAGCTTTCAACATTAATAATATTTATAAGCTTGTTGCAAAATACTATTATGATGATTTTACTAAATAGGAGAAGATATTTTTAAAGTATCACTACTTTAACATTTTATTATTGATGCTTCTAGTTATCTAGATTTCAAAAACCTATCAACTCAAATTATGTTGTAACTCTACTTGAATTAATGAAAATAACCACAATAAAGTTGCGTAATAAGATAGAAAATGATTTTCTTATAGATAACATGATAATTCATATTGAAAATAAAATAGTTAAAACTTTAATTATGAGTTAAATTATTGATAATTTTAAGTTATATTAGAGCGAATATCATTATTTTAAATAAACATAAATTTTAATTATTTCATTCAGTGATTAGTTTTGTATTATAAATTACCTTGATAGTTTTTAATATTTTAATATGTCATATATACAATAGAATATCTTTTATGGTGCCTTTTCTCTTGAATAAGATGACATTCATACAAAAATGTATGTTATCTAATGTGTGAGAATTGCAAATATGTATTTTTGTAACTAAAATTATTATATCATCACAATTTTTTTATGAAATAATTTTTTTATATATTAATTAAACTATACCCAAAATTTTCCTCCAACATTCGTGTATGCTGACAGCTTCAATATGCATATATCTAGCTATCATCTAGAAACGCATTGACATTAACATAGTACACAAATTACCAATGCCATTGTTTTTACCATTAAACAGCCACCCTGTACTTGATATTTTTAATGTTGACGCCGACAACAACAACAACAATAATCATCTAGCTGGTTCAGTCCAACACCATTCTTTGAGATTTGAAGATATTTGCTTAAGTCTTGTACTCTATCAACCGGCCAGATATAGTTAATTAGCTCCCTTTCATATTCATTTCTCCTTTCTCTTTCTTCGGTTCCCCTATTTTATATCCATTTATATATGTCAACATCAATCATGCACATATCATACATATTCCATTGTATAGCTCAAATTGCCTATATATCATATGTGCATCTACCAGTTGAGCCTAATTATTCTAAAGCCAAACTTTTCAGTGCTGAATAACCAATGAAGCCTCAATTTGCGGTTCCTCTTCCATTGATTCTCGTCCTTATTACTCCTTGGGTCTTATTGGCTCTCCCTGCCAACGCTGCAGAAAGCTCCACATATATTGTCCACATGGACAAATCCCTCATGCCTCAGGTCTTTGCCAGCCACCATGATTGGTATGACTCCACCCTGCGTTCTATAAAGTCAACAACAGCTGATCAGCATCCATCCAAGCAATCACAGAAATTGTTGTATACCTACAATGATGCTATGCATGGCTTCAGTGCAGTTCTATCCTCAGATGAATTGGAGACCCTTAAGAAATCCTCTGGCTTCGTCACGGCTTACCCAGACAGGAGTGCCACCATTGACACCACCCACACCTTTGAGTTTCTCTCCCTCGACTCCCCCAAAGGGCTATGGCATGCTTCTAAATTTGGGGAGGATGTCATTGTTGGTGTTATTGACTCTGGTGTTTGGCCTGAGAGTGAGAGCTTCAAAGATGATGGCATGACCAAGAAAATTCCAACCAGGTGGAAAGGAATATGTGAGGCAGGACAAGAATTTAATTCCTCCTTGTGCAACTTAAAGCTGATTGGGGCTAGATATTTCAACAAGGGTGTGATTGCAGCAAATCCTAACGTTACCATCAGTATGAACTCTGCGAGAGACACTAGAGGCCATGGCACTCACACATCATCCACAGCTGCCGGCAACTACGTGAATGGCGCCTCCTTTTTTGGCTATGCTAAAGGGGTGGCCAGAGGTATTGCTCCACGAGCTAGAATTGCCATGTACAAAGTGCTCTGGAAGGAGGGGCGTCAAGCCTCTGATGTTCTGGCTGGAATGGACCAGGCCATTGCTGACGGGGTTGATGTGATTTCAATTTCAATGGGGTTCGACGGAGTGCCACTTTATGAGGACCCCGTGGCAATAGCTTCTTTTGCAGCCATGGAGAGGGGCGTGGTGGTCTCATCTTCGGCGGGCAACGAAGGTCCAGAACTTGGTAACTTGCACAATGGGATCCCCTGGCTCCTAACTGTAGCAGCAGGCACTATAGATCGTACATTTGGCAGTTTGACTCTGGGAAATGGCAAAACCATAATTGGTTGGACATTGTTCCCAGCCGATGCGATTGTTGAAAATCTTCCCCTTGTCTACAACAAGACAGTATCAGCATGCAATTCTGTGAAGCATTTATCTCAAGTCGCCGGAACAGGGATTATTTTATGCGATGCCTCTGACTCTGTGATTGAGCAAATCGATTCCATTACCAGAGCCAGTGTGCTAGGTGCTGTATTTATCTCTGATGATCCTCTATTAATTGAAAATAGAGTTCTCGCCACTCCAAGTGTTGTAATTAGTCCAAGAGATGGCCCAACTGTGATCAATTACGCAAAAAGTCATGGGGCGCCCACTGCCAGCATCAACTTTCAGCAAACATTTGTTGGAATCAAGCCAGCACCGGCTGCAGCGTTTTACACTTCAAGGGGCCCTTCACCTAGCTATCCAGGAATTTTGAAGCCTGATATAATGGCACCTGGCTCCAATGTTCTAGCTGCTTTCATTCCTAACAGACCAACTGCCAAAATTGGCACTAATGTGTTCTTACCCAGTGAATACACTTTGCTCTCTGGCACATCCATGGCCTGTCCCCACGCTTCCGGCGTTGCTGCTCTTTTAAAGGCTGTGCACCCTGAATGGAGTGCTGCTGCCATAAGGTCTGCATTGATAACCACCGCCAATCCTCTCGATAATACCCAAAATCCAATTCGGGACAATGGCAATAATCCATCTCAATTGGCTTCCCCTCTGGCCATGGGAGCAGGGGAGATTGATCCCAATAGAGCACTTGATCCAGGACTGATTTATGATGTCACCCCACAGGACTATGTAAATCTCCTTTGCGCTTCCAACTACACACAGAAGCAAATCTTAACCATTACCAGATCAAAGTCCTATAACTGTGCCTACCCTTCTTCCGATCTTAACTACCCCTCATTTATTGCCTTCTATAGTAACAAAACAAGATCGATCGTCCAAAAATTTCACAGGACTGTGACCAATGTCGGTGATGGCGATGCTACATACAAAGCCAAGGTGACACAACCTAAAGGTTCTATGGTGATCGTGTCACCGGAGACGTTGTCGTTCAAATACAAGTATGAGAGGCAGAACTACTCAGTTATAATAAAGTATACTGTGAACGAAAAGGGCATTATTTCATCAGGGGACCTCGTCTGGGTTGAAGACGGTGGCGCACACACTGTTAGAAGTCCAATTGTAGTGGCACCAAGTGGAATCGTAAGAGTTTTAGTTTGAAGTCCGTGTTGCCGTCCCATCCCTCTCCACTCCAGGGACCTCAAGAATAAAAAATAGAAGCAAAGAATAATTTCGTATGGGCTTCCAATATTGTACTTGTGTCTATGAATCCCATTGCTGTTGGCTTGTAATTCTGAGAAATTCGACCAAATACAGTGAAAAATGACTTATATTGGCCATCAATGAATTAAGTAGGTTGACTTTGCTCACAAAGCTTTTTTTTTTTTTTTAGGTGATTTGCTCACAACAACTTTCTGTAAAAGCAAGAAAGCAATTCGCATTTGTCGTCCTCAACATTGGAACCTACATGCATGCGGCTATGTATTCAGCATTTTTAATTTGGTTTCTTGCGGAGACTTGAGCCAAGGTAACTTGTTTTCTGCAGTGAGCGTTGCCTGTTAACATCAACATTGAATTTATCAACCATTATCTTATCCAGAAGACAGCTCACGTCCTATCTATTATCAATTATTGTTTACTAGTTGCATTGTGGTAGGGACATGACTTGACACACAAATTTTAGTACATTGGCATGCATGTTAGGATTTTGTAGCCATTGGTTTTTATACTTTACTTGTTCTTCTAGAAAAAGTTGATTGTTTTGTCCTCTATCTTGCTAGGTTTGTGGCGAGCTTTTGCCCACACAGATAGCTAGCAAAAAGAAATATATGTTCTATGAACTTATAGAGTCTGCCATGATTTTTATACATTATTGTCATCCTCATAATAAATATGGGTGTTCATTTGTCAGATTGGGTTTAGTTTATGGTAAAAATTAGTCGAGTTGAGTAAAATTAAACTTACAAATTTTGATTTAAATCTGATTAATTATATGCACCAATTGAGTTTGCATATTACACATGTATTTTTTTCACATTTTGTGTAATTGATTATAAACACATGTTAGGTTAAGATATGCGCTGAGATTCAAGTTATTGTGCACGCCCCTAATCATGACAAGGGAATAATATAGTACCACTTACATAAGTCATGTATCCAATTTAAATGTAACTGAATTATCAACAGAATTTTATCATCATATAATATACTAAGAGAAAAATTACTAAAAATGCGATGCTGGCAAGTGTTCTGTCTTAGATCGCTCCCTCTGTGACCCTTGTCCTGTTGAAAATTTGGTGCATCCCTAGCTAACTAACTTCCTCTTTTTTTCTTACAATGTTTCATCAAAATAAATTAATTTAGAATTATTGAAGCTTATCAATCCACTTATAGCCTACTGTCAGGATCAAACACACGGCTGTTCTCCAATCTCTCATGGGTCTTCGATTAAGTTTGCTTCCAGCGCGGCCTTACCAATCTTGATCCCACGCAATCTGTTTTGCTATCGGGCACATCGATCCTGCCTTTTTCCTACCAAGTACTTTGTTCTGCTTCCCTGCCTCCCTCCCGTTGTTTTGTTTCTTCTTTTCAATTACGCCAATTGGCAACGATGAGGAATAATTTAAAATTAATAAAATTAAAACTCTATTTTCTTTGGTTTGGCACATAAATAAATGGTAATTAATGTGTAATTAATTAAATACATTCATATATGCGAACCTAGCTGTCTATAATGGTTTGCCTAAGAAACAACTATTCAATCATGAATGTGATAATTTAAGTCTTACATTACATTTTTAAATATAACAATTGATGGTATTAAATATGATTTCCTAAAATTAATTAAAAACCATGTGCCTAATTTAATTAAATATGATTTTCAAAATTAAATGGTTGAAATTCCTATTAATTATTGGCATGTGCCTAATTCGCTAAATGTGTATTTGTAATTGACCAATTTGCTAATTGCACTAATTATATTAATTGTAATTGATTATGATTTAATTATGGTAATTATTATGGTCTATTAATTATTGCCATCTGACTAATTGACCAATTGCTTGTTTATAATTGATTATGATTAATTTGGTTATCACATCAATTATATAAATTGACTATAATTGATTATGTCTAAATTATACTAATTATTAGATTGATTCATTCTAATTAAAACATATTTTACCTTCTGTTTCTTCCTAATGAACCCGTTTTGTTGCTTTTTTTTCTCTTAAGTGAGTTTTATTTGGATAAACTACAACTGAAAGAATTATTAGTCGCATTATCTTGAGTGTAAGAATTTATTAGAATCAAGTTTTTTAGTTTATGAATTACTTTGCTTTTTTTATTAATACAAAACTATATTTATTTCTTCTTAGTGAACAGCATCTTCTAAAGCTAATAAAATTTCCATCATAATTAAATTTGTTGCCACACAAATATGTTATTCTTTAACAACCCGTGTAAGTTGGTCATTCCCTAACACAATATTATTTATTTAAAGCAAAGCTATTTTTATGAATTCCCAAGCTTATACATTTTTCAAACAGGGTTTTCGAAATTCCATGTGGGTGAGGATTCTTTTTAATAATATAATTTTTCAATCAAAATAATAATATAAAGCATCATTTTTCTTCTTTTCATATAATATTCTTTTAGATTTTTGCTTAAATGTCATAGAACTCAAAGTTATTTATTTAAAAGTAAATTTTTTTCTTGATAAAAATAATTGCTTTTACTTGAAATTTATTTTTGGTTAGACTTCTACTTGAAATATTATTATGCTTATTACATTTTATTTTTTATAAATTTCATATCCATTAGTGTATACAATTTTATTGAAAATTATTCAGAGGGGTTTGATTAAACTACTTCCTTTTGAGTTCAGGTATTTAATGTTTCTGAATATTTATGTTTATTCTTAAACTTCAATAATTCATATATATATGTACAATATATATTTTTCTTAAATAATTATGTTGTTTTAATTTTGTTTTTGTAATATTGTCATTTCGTGCAACAGATAGAACAGTTACTAGTCATAGCACTAAGGGGAGCGCCACAGCCACCTGTAGTCCTAGTACCCACTAATGAACGTCTTTTATGACCTAATTAAAAGGAATATGAATGCTTTCAGACTTTGATTAGCAACTCAATAAAGGAGGTTCAGTTACGTGTATCAATATACACCTTTCATCATTCTCTTTTTGCATAAAAAACAAATATTCTTAAAACTAAAGTGAATTATTTTAAAATAAGAAAAATGCTCTACAAGACACTGTTTTTAAACTTTGATCGGTTACGTTGGTTTTATTGAAAACTGAGCTCCTGTCTGATTTAAGTATCATATTAGATCATATATATACTAGAATCAAGAAAAATAGATGGGAAAAATTTAAACAAATTTAAAAAGAAAAAATAAATAAGATATGAAAGAAACAGTGGCCGGAGTAAAAAAAAAAAAAGAAAAATGGTGGGAGTGGGCCGTGCTGGGTGTAGGCTTTGTTGAGTTGCTAGACGCTAATGGAGAACCGTGTAGTCATAACTAACATTGATGGAAGAACAGTAGTTAGTGGTCCCAATTGCTTGCTTTTAGTGAAAGAAAACAGAGGGGAGACGGTAGAAAAAGAAAAAAGAAATTAAAGAGAAAAAGTTTAAATAAAATATTTGTAAAATTAAAATTTTATTATTATTGTTTAAATAATTAAAATTTTATTTCATAAAATATATATTTTAATTTAATAAGTTTAAAATATAAATATATAAAAATTTATTTATATTTATATTTATACTATTTAATTAGTTGAATGTAAAAAGACCATTTCAATTTGAAGTTAGGAAAAATTGATTGAGGGTTTAGAATTTAAGTTTAGAATTTTAGAGTTAAGTTTAGAATTTTAAGAGTTAGATTTAAGGAAGTTTAAGTTTAGGGTTTAAGGTTAGAATTTAGGGTTTAGTGTTAAAAATTTGGTTTAAGGTTTAAGGTTAGAGTTTAGATTATAGGATATGAGATTTAGAGTTTTAAGATTAGGTAGGTTTAGATTTAATTTAAGAACTAAAATTGCATTTCATAAGTGAAAAGAAAATTATAAAATTTGTACTAGAATGATCAATAATTTTAAGTGATTATAATAAGTAATCACCATGCAAGAATAAAAATATTGATTAATGATAATACGTGGGTTAAACTCTTAGGTTGATCGGCAAAAGTGTGTAAAGAAAATTGGCATGAATCATGATTTACGTTACGCGTATTGAACTCGAGGGAATGTGTTCGAAAGTCACGAACTCGAGCTATGAGGTGTGGGCGGTGTAGTTCCTCTCGTTTCCTAACAATGCTCCAAAACTCACACTGTTTGTATCTTTGGACTTTATGCCTAATTTAAGGGACGGCCAATTCTGAAACTTAACGCTGTCTCCCACAAGTTTTTATTTATTTTTCTTTCTTTTTGGGGCCATGGTGTCTCTTGAAAGTTCAAAACATGTAACAGTGTTTTGATTGCTCACTCAACCTCAAGAGTCACACATTGCCACATGGGAAATAATAAAAAATCATGTTGATGTTAAACATTTTAATGATTTTATATATGCCTATCCATCCAGTTGAGTTATTATTTTGAAGCTGCCTGCGGCCATGAAAAATCGTATGTATTCCCCACGTTCAAGCAAGAAATTCCTCAGCCCTGTTTGCTGAATGAATAGCTTACCTTGTCAAAATACTGTAAGCAACAAGTTAAATAACTCCCAATGCAATTGCTTTAACATCGAAAAGAAAGATGTATATATAATTAGTTGTATGTTAGGCAAACTCATCTCTTCTCTGGAAAGTGCAGGAGACTTTTTCATGGAGCTTCCCTCGCTCTACAATATTTTCTTCATCGCCCAGCTTCTATGTCTGCTTTCTCAATCCCTGCACTGCCAACAAGTGTACCTTAACAACACCGTCTATGACTGCTCATACAACTCTTCCATACCAAAAGGATACCTCTGCAATGGTCCCCAGAAGTCATGCACATGCTTCGTAACTTTCAGGTCCAAACCACCCTTTGATAACCCTGAAAGCATTGCCTCTCTTGTTGGCTCTGAAGCATCTACCATAGCATCCATTAACAAAATCTCTAAAAATGAAAATATTCCAACCAATAAATCCATCATTGTTCCTATCTATTGCTCATGTTCTGGCAACATCTCCCAGCATAACGTTCCGTACACGGTCAGAATGGCTGACACCTATTATGATTTGGTAAAGAGAACCTACCAAGGCCTCACCATTTGCCAGGCATTGATGGGCCAAAACTATTCCGCCTCTAATAACATTGAAGTGGGTGCTCAGCTCACAGTTCCGGTGATATGTGCTTGTCCCACCTTTAATCAGACGGCAAAAGGGGTCACGGCCTTGCTGGCCTACATGCTCAGCCATGGCGATACGGTCAAGTTCATTGCAGAGGCTTATGGTGTAGATGAACAGAGTATGAGAGAGGCCAATAACTTGCCACCAAACATCACCATCTTCGCCTTGACGCCCATTTTAGTTCCCCTCAGAAGCAAGAGTTGCAAAGACAATCCAGATAGTTTCTATTGCACCTGTTCCCAGGAATCTGATCTCGCATTCTATTGTGATAATTCTGATCAACATAGGAGCAATTTTCTGGTCAAACTGGTTGTTTAATTAGGTATTTAATTTTCTTCCAATTCAAGACCTCTGCCTCCCTCTCGCCAAATGCAGGTGGAATTAATTTCGCTCCACGTACGTTCCCCTGATCTAATAAATTGTTGCACTATTCATATTTCATATGCTGGCAGATGTTGGCCTTGGGACGGGCTTTCTGTGTTTGTTTCTTTTGGGCTACAAGTCATACCAATGCCTAAAGCGAAGGCAACAGAAGAACCGTAAGGGAAAATTGTTCAGGCAAAACGGAGGCTTGTTGCTGCAAGAAAAAAAGAATCATCTATCGGGAATGGAGAAAAAGCAAAACTTTTTACGGCGGAGGAGCTGCAAAGAGCGACAGATAACTAAAACCAGACTAGGTTTCTTGGTCAGGGGTTATGGCACTGTTTACAAAGGAATGTTGCAAGATGGTGGCATAGCTGCAGTCAAGAAGTCAAAAGAAATTGATCGAAACCAAATCGAGACTTTCATTAACGAAGTGGTCATCTCATCCCAAATCAATCACAGGAACATTGTCAAACTCTTGGGTTGTTGTTTGGAAACAGAGGCCCCATCACTAGTATATGAATTTATACCCGATGGAACCCCTTCCCACCATATTCATAGGCAAGACCATGAATCGTCACTTTCATGGGATTGTCGCCTTAGAATTGCCTGTGAGGTTGCTGGAGCAGTGGCATACATGCATTTTGCAGCTTCCATTCCAATCTTCCAGAGAGACATTAAACCCTCCAACATACTTTGGGATCACAGGTACAGCACCAAAGTGTCTGATTTTGGGACTTCGAGATCGGTCCCGCACGATAGGACCCACTTAACAACAGCAGTCCGAGGAACTTTTGGGTACATCGATCCCGAATACCTTCAGTCCAGTCAATTTACGGACAGAAGTGATGTCTATGGTTTTGGGTTGTGCTTGTAGAGCTCATAACTGGGAAAAACCCCATCACTTTCTTAGAAGAAGATGAGGGTCAGAATTTGATTGCATAATTCATATCACTGATGAAGGCGAACCAACTTTCCAAGATTTTAGATGCCAAGGTGGTTGAAGAAGCAAGTAAAGGTGATATTCTGGCGGTTGCAAATCTTGCAAGGAGATGTTTGAGATTGAACGGGAAAAAGAGACCAACAATGAAAGAAGTTTCGGCAGAGCTAGAAGCATTGAGGAAGGCACAAAGTTCCTCACAGATCAACCGAGATCCCCAGTTAGCAACTGATGGAGTATCAGTTAGGCGCACCGCTTGTGAAACAGTCCAAGAATCCACAGAAGAACGCATTCTGTTTTCCTTGCAGATAGAGTCCACAAAATCCATCTAAAAGATTTCATTCTTTCTGAAAATCCAACTTCCCCTCTACCATGCCAAAATCAGGTGGCATTACATTCCGTGTTTTTATGGTTATAAAAAGATGGGTGTCTGGGAAGATGGTTTTGGACACATCACATGATTCCAAGTTTCCAACTGCTCCAAAAAAAATTTAGATTAAATCGGTGTTTTTTTCCCATACGATTTCTGATATTGTACATTTCCTTCTTTTCTTAATATATTAAGCATTTACCGGCCCTAATCTATTGTCATTCAATCGTCATTAACACAGACAAATCAACCATTAAACATAAAATCATATTTTGCCTTTGCAGCCATGAATAATTTAAACCTGTTTTTTCCCCCTCAAGTCTCGCAGATGCTAGCAACAAACCTATTTAGTTCGTCCACTGTTTGGACTAAATTTGCGAGTCCACAGGCTTGCCCTTGGTTGATTCTTTGGATGAGGGGAGTGTTGAAGTAGCACAAGTTCTCAAATCTAATCCCAATTTATACATTGTTAATCTACAAAACTATACACCATTCAAGTACAATCTCTTTCACGGTTACTGAACAAACAACAAAGAACTTGGTAAACAACAGCACTTACTTGGGTTAATTATGTATAGATCAGAAGCAAGAAGGCATTGGTGAACTCATTACCCATTAGGTCGGTTCCCATCGGTTTCTCTGATATTGACTTCGATGTCACTGATGGGAACAAAGCACTTTATTGATATTATATTATATATCAAGGTGGACAGACGTGGGCTAACGGCCTCTTTCATGAAAGGGCTTATCCTTCCTCCACGTGGCTATCTGAAAACTGTCTTTTTCCTTTTCTTCTCTTTTCCTCTGCTTTGGTCTGCTTCTTTTTCGCCTTATTCCGGTAAAGCAAGAGACACATAAAAAGGAAAATCCAAAAGCCAGCGCATCTGAATTATACCTTCCCTGTTACCAACTCTTCCATCTGCTCTTTCCTACCTCATCTCATCTAATTCAATTCTGATGCACCCACGCTCTTTTAATACTCCTCAACTCTTTTCATTTTAGGCCTAATTCCCATCTACGAGGGTTCTACCTTTCCCTTTCTTTCTAGATTCATCCATGGCGGAGTCGTCAGCCACCACTCACCGACTAGACTCTTCCGATAGTTCCAGTGACATTTCAGTATATTTCGAAGCTGACAGTAGCTCTAAAAGTGCCAATGCCAATTCTTCTACGGGTATGCCTATGTTATTGCCATCATTTTATATCTTCTCCGCTTTAAAATCAATATGAATATGGCAGGAGAGAACTCTCTCTCTCTCTCTCTCTCTCTTTGTGTTTTGCTATAAAATCAAATTCATGATATTTCTTTTTGGATTCTTTAATTTCTTGAAAACCAAGTCTTCACGTTTTGTCAGTTGATAGTAGTCTTTACTTGATTTGCTTTACTTTGGAGTTGTTATGACCGATAGTTAGAGTATTGGTACATGATTCGAAATCGCCCTTTTCCACTGTGGTATATTGCTTTGGCTGGCAATATGGCGTTTTCCTCTGCATCCAAATTCCTTATGGCACTTGATATACAAAGTATGTTTGGCTCAGAACAGAACGGAGAGCTAATCTAGCTATCACATTTCAGGCTCTCAGAATATGCTCCACGGCTGGTTTTTCTTTAGATACGTAACGGTTCTCAATATCAGATTTTGGAGGACATTCCTCTATGGAGGCTTTTCCTTGCTTTTATCACCTTCATCTTTACACGATATCCCGTCCAAAATTTCTATGCCTCTCCAGATTCCAATTTTTCTTTACAATTTTCAGTTTTAGGGACCCCACTGACGGAGAGACTTTTAAATTGCCTTCTTCTCTGGATAGGAGGGTTTTGACTCTTGATTCTATCAGCATGTATTATTGTAAATTTCTTTTCCAGTTTTTTGCTCAGTCTTTGATTCATATAAATTTTCTCCTGGTTAAGTCCCTTTGGGAATCCAATGCTCTCTCTAAGGTGAAGTCTTTCGTGAAAACAGTGATACTCAATAGAGTTAATACTGATAATGTGTTCCAGTTGCGCAAAGCTCAATATCCTAATTTTTATAGTATCTGTCATTCTAGCTGGAAAACAGCTGCCCGATGTGTAAGAGTTATGTATCACATACATATTTATGTATACATTATTTTACTTTGTGGGTTGACTTTATGCAGGACATATTGACAGGAATCTACCTGGACAAAATATGCCTGGGGAAGCACATATGACTGCACAATCAGAAGAAGGTCAGAGTCCCCATAACCATGCTGGGAAAGTCAGACAAAATCACAGATTTAGTGCATTGGCTACTAAATTCCTTGATGAGAAAGTTCCCCTGAAGAAAAAGGTTTGACCTGTCATTGTCTTCTGACTGCCCTCTCTATGTTTTTTTACTATCAAAATAAATTTATGACTAATAGGTGATATAGGACTGAATTTTGTGAAACTAATAGAAATTACTTTTTAGTAGGAATGTTGTTTTTATTGAACTCAGGTTTTTGCGTAAGCTAGGAGGTCGGAAGTTCTTAAAGTGTAATTTTCTTGCTTTATACTCCAGGTTTTAAAGTGGTTGAGATTCTACTCAAGTCCTATCTGCCTTTGAAGTTCTTAAAGTGTACATGTTCTATAGTGTATCTACATAACCATGGTCCTGTAATTTTATTTCTCTATCCATTTCCCCCTAAATTGAGCAACAGTCTGACAAAATTTTTGTAGGCTATAAAGCAAAGAATAGAATACTTAATAAGACAGAATAGAAAGGTTCATGTGCAGTGCAACTACCTAAGGCTGAGGACCTACGGACTAGTATATGTTTGAAATTCAAATTAGATGGATTCTTTTTAATAATTTTTATATAAAACTAGAAAATCCCTTTTCTATTTTCTTATTTCATTTACTAGGTTCTCATGTAGGCAGTACAGTAGTTTATGTTGAAGGTGTCTTAAAGAAAAATATTTCAATATAAAATGAAAGAAAAATATTTCAATATAAAATGGAAGCACTGTCATTTGTCTTTTGCATTGTTATGGCAATATAAGTTATATAACTTGCTGAGCATGCTGGCATTCATCTCGTACACATTGCACCAGCTAAACTTTACTTTAAATGATTTCTGTGGCTTTAGAATATAGTTTAGTGCTTTTAGGCTCCATGCTTGCTTCATTTCCGAGTGCTTCAAATTTATTTTACAAATACTGCAGCTGCGATGGCTCAAACGATTTACCATGGTTAAGGATGATGGTACTATTGAATTCAACGTTCCAGGAGATATTAAGCCACAGTGTCTTGACTTTGGAGCTGGGGTTGCCTATAATGAAGCTCATGATGAAGAATATGGTGAGGCAACACATGTTCAAGATATTCCACCACTGCAAATTGTGATGCTTATTGTTGGCACACGGGGAGATGTCCAGCCATTTGTTGCCATTGGAAAGCGTTTACAGGTCTTTTGCATTACTGGTTTCTGAATTTATGTCTCTTAGTGATGTTCACGTGCTTGAAAATCTGTTGTGCGTGATTGCTTTTCTGGTGTGCTGGGGGTTATGGCTTCTTTTAGAAACAAGACACTCTACTATGTTAGTGTTGAAAAGCTTTTGGTGTTTGATCTTTCTTCTTTAATTTTAAATTTTTAATTGTGAAAAATTCCTACGAATGTTGTTAGATGTAAATTGAATAACGGTTATGATAGTTGTGAACTGCAATTGCAGCCTCACTTATGCTCTGCAGTGGATCTTTAAAACCACTCTTTACTCAGTGTAGTGCTTTGTCAAACTTCTCCCACTTTCTAAACACCCGTTCCCTATTTTTTTTAATCTTTCTTTCATTCTCTCCTCCTTCAAGCTTTTGCAGTTTTAAAGTCAATGTTATTCTTGTGCAATGCAAGCTGATTATGGCCAACGTTTGTTTGCAGGAATACGGCCACAGGGTTAGGCTAGCTACTCATAGAAATTTTAAAGAATTTGTCCTCAATGCAGGCTTGGAGTTTTATCCTTTAGGTGGAGATCCCAAAGTTCTTGCTGGTTGTAAGTTTCATATAACAAACTTTGCAAGATTCTACTTGTTTCAATGGCTCTGAACCTAAGTACAACATCACTTGATAATGACTTGAACCGGGATTATCTTTTGTCGATTGACATTCTGCTGTAACTGGAATTGCAGACTGTAGGACTTGTTCTGTATTTTTCTATCTTTAGAGTCATTTTTGTCTTATTTGAATTAATGTAATCAACTATGCAATGACTTAGGTTTAATGGTGCCTGTTTTCCCCTTTAACAAGAAGATACCATTTTATTTTTTCAAATTTTTTGTATTTTATATTATAACTATCCTTAAAAAAGAAAAAAAATGAAGAAAAGAAAACTATAGTTTGAATTGAAGCAATTTCATATCAGGAGCTGGTTCAAATTCTTTAATCTGCTTCAACAGAAAGTAAATAGAAGAAGCAATACTAAATCAAGAAATTGGAGTTGCACCATGAGAATTTCCAACCGAGCTTCATATATGATAATGCAATTGTTCTAAAAGCTGGATGCTTATACACCAGTGACAAGTTTCAGATATGAATGCTGTCCCCTCTAACTATAGTCGTTTTTCTCTTCCAATACTCAAGCTTCAAATTTTTTATGCACATTCATTCATTTCTGCAGATATGGTCAAGAATAAAGGCTTTTTGCCATCAGGACCTTCAGAAATACCTGTACAAAGAAATCAGATAAAGGATATTATTTACTCATTGCCAGACGCATGCGTGGCTCCTGACCTTGAATCTAAAATTTCATTTAGCGCAGATGCAATAATTGCCAATCCCCCAGCATGTGGTTAGATTCCGGAGTTAATTTTTCTTTTCCCTTAAGAACAAGTTATATTATGCCTTACAATATGATTAATAAAGATCATTAACTGCAAAGTCTAATCCTGTTGTAAAGATTATTTCCTTGAAATGTACTTTAGATGTTTAATCAAGTGATAAGAGATACCATGGTATCTAATATTGGGTTTTACAACAAATTTGATGTACTTTGAAATTTTAACTATATTTACAGATTGTAATTTGATTGGAACTGAGGAATAAGAGCGAGACAATATAATTGTTGAAAATTCTTTGTACCCAATTACTATTATTGTTGTTATTATTCTTAATGTGGTCTGGCAGCTTCTGATACTGATTGAGGCCTTCTGGGGAAACCTGTCTACACTAGCTCTTTGGCTGCTTTTAGTTCCTTAAACCAAGGCTGTGGTACCTTAAAAAGGAAGGTTTTCTGGGTTTCATGTTAATTTATTTTTGAAAAGGTTGAAATTTTGGGGATAAAAAAGAGTGGGCCAAGTTAGAGGGGTAAATAAAAGTGTTTCTTTGCAGCAGACATTTTTAGGTTATACTAAGTTGTTAACTGTTGGCATATTTTATGGCTAACAGCTAGATAAAACCATGAGTTTGAAAAATTACAATGAAGAGAAGGATGTTTTATAGGGATACCGAAAAGGGGGAAAAGTAAGTTCAAGGGACTGTTTCAGTGGGTTTGAGAAATGAGTTGTAACAGATAGACAGAGAAAGAACAATAGGTGTACTATGTACTTGCCTTTATCACGTGCACATTAATGGTTTTGAAGCCTTAGTTGTTTCATATATAAAGAAGTACATTTATAGACTCAACAAGTCTTTTATCATTGTACTTACTAAGAATGGGAATCTCAAACAAATAAATTGCTTATATGAACTTGAAAAAAAAACGTTAATGACAGAGATGGAAAAAAACACAACTAATGATTCTGAGATTGTTTACAGCTAGTAAAGTTAGGAGTCTTCAATGGGATTTAAACATGTGCTTATAACGTATGCAGGACATACTCATGTTGCTGAGGCACTAAATGTTCCACTTCACATATTCTTCACTATGCCTTGGACGTAAGTCTTGTTTGGTGAGATAGACTGATCCAGCATATGATTATTTATCTATTATTCTATCATAAGCTTCATCTTATGTGTGGATTGTTCATCAACTTAGGATAGTTCTCTGGTGCACAGGATAAATTTATTTGCTTGCTCATTTATTGATTTCTTTCTTAGCATAAGGAATGTGCTAGTAACAAAATAAATTTGGGAATGTTTTTATGTTTTGCTTTTGTGTAATGATATTTGTTTATCATTGCAGACCTACTAGTGAATTCCCTCATCCTCTTTCCCGTGTTAAGCAACCAATTGCATACAGAGTAAGTCCCATGGCATCTCTACTTTGATTTAAAGTTAGCTAAGTATAGTCTTCGATGGCATGTCCAATCTTTTCATTTTCAATGTTTTTCAGCTCTCATATCAAATAGTAGATGCTTTAATATGGCTTGGAATACGAGATATGATAAATGAGTTTAGGAAGAAGGAGCTGAAGCTAAGGCCTATTACTTACCTAAGTGGATCTTACAGTTGCCCTCCTGATGCACCCTATGGTTATATATGGAGTCCTCACCTGGTCCCTAAACCAAAAGGTTTAATATGCATTTATATTCCTGGTTCATTTGCCGTTGTATGGAGGTGTTATTAATACCATATATAATGTTGATGCTGTCAGTCCCAGCATCACTGTCATGAGGGTCTTTCTTCCCATTTCTCACTCTGACCTGGCTTTTTCTCAATAATATTGATTTTTTGGAGGAAGCTGTGCTAGTATCATTGTGTCTCTCTTCTTGATGCAGATTGGGGACCTAAAATTGATGTTGTTGGATTCTGTTTTCTTGACCTTGCTTCAAATTATGAACCACCAGAATCGCTCATGAAGTGGCTTGAAGCTGGCGAGAAACCTATTTATGTTGGATTTGGCAGCCTTGTGAGTTTCTTTATTCACATGGTTGGGCTGTCTGATCACACTCTGAAGAAGCCATAGAATATAATAGCTGTCATATATAATTTGGCTGAGTCACATAATAAATCATTTTACTGATACTCACTAATTAGAACCTTGCTTATACTCATGCAATAATGATATATGTTCAAGGCTTGTAATGCCTGATTCCATATATGTACAAGACTTTCTGCATCAATGAGTATAGAAATGATATTCACCATTTTTTTAGACAAAAGAAAGATAGAAAAGGGTCAGCTCATAAGAGAAAAGAAATTTAAACTTTTCAATACTCAGAAAGATCAGTTGAAAGGCATTCATTAGCAGGAAGTGAAACTGTACATACAAACCTCTATTGAGATGATGTATAATTGAAGAAAAGAAAGAAAAGAACAGATGGAGTTTGGAATTTAAACATGATTTTGAACTAGTAATTTAAAGATGTTTACTTTTCATATGTGAGTTTGTCAAGGATTTACCAGAATTCTGTATAATATTTTTGAAGTCATTATCAAAAAGAACTCCACAATTATTATTCTTTTCGAATACATTGAGTGCTTTTTTGACTTCTGAACAGCCTATACAAGAACCAGAGAAGATGACAAAAATTATAGTTCAAGCTCTGGAAATAACAGGGCAAAGAGGTATCATCAACAAAGGCTGGGGTGATCTTGGGAATTGTGAGTCTTGCTTCCCACTTTGATCAAACTCATTATTTGAACGCCGGCATATATAGTTTTTGCACTGATCCAAGTGTGATGCATCTAATAATTTCTGTTTCTCAGTGGCAGAACGAAAGGAATTTGTTTACTTGTTGGATAACTGTCCACATGATTGGCTATTCCCACGATGCATTGCCGTGGTAACTACATAGTTTTTCTGAGTGAGAAGCACAATTTATATTGTGAACAGAAATTTGACTAAAGTAGCAGA
The DNA here is from genome assembly GCA_037013595.1 of Dicorynia guianensis. Taxonomy (NCBI): domain Eukaryota; kingdom Viridiplantae; phylum Streptophyta; class Magnoliopsida; order Fabales; family Fabaceae; genus Dicorynia; species Dicorynia guianensis. The sequence continues at coordinate 40,416,478 of JASUAB010000010.1, read as the reverse complement.
TATTTTCAGGTACATCATGGGGGAGCTGGAACAACTGCTGCTGGTCTTAGAGCTGCGGTAAGGTACTTCGTATTGTGAAATTTATATGATCTTAATGGTATCAATCTATCAGCAGCTTACAATGTTCCATCGCTGTTTTGTATTCTTAGTGCCCAACAACTGTTGTACCATTCTTTGGGGACCAGCCATTTTGGGGAGAGCGGGTGCACGCCAGAGGAGTGGGTCCTGCACCCATCCCAGTGGACGAATTTTCGCTTGAGAAGCTTGTTAGTGCCATACGCTTCATGCTGAATCCAGAGGTAATATTTAACTATGATCAGAGCAATTGGTGTTGTCCATGTGGCATGTGCTATGAGTTTTAGCCTTGTTTACAATGTATCAATGACTGATGCAAATGCTTGCCAGAATAATATTTTATAAAGATCTCTCTGGTCTCTACAATGTTCTTTCACTGCTCAATAAGCACTGAATCATAACGTCATCAAATTTACACCGCTGTATAGCTATGCTGTGGGAAGTTAATTTTCAGGACTTTCAATTTTGTATGGTCTGTGATAGGTCACGTTATTAGGTAGCTATGCTCATTTTTCACTTTTTACTTTGTTGGCACAGAGGCTTTCTGATTTGTTTTTCTTATCTTTTTGATAATTTGCTTTTGGACCTCAATGCAGGTGAAAAAGCGTGCCGTTGAACTTGCCGAGGCCATGAAGAATGAAGATGGGGTGGAAGGAGCAGTTAAAGCCTTCCATAAACATCTTCCTCGCCAAGGCCAAATGTCTGAGGCCAAGCCAAAGTTAGTAGATAAACCCATAAAGTGTTTTTCTATCCGAAAATGCTTTAGATGCTCTGGATCCTCTCGATAAATTATATAACCATTATTTATTCTTCCGTTTCCGTCTAATTCTGATTTTGCTTCAATTTTAAATTTGTAAAATTACGGTCATGATGTTGAACATCTCAAGATATGATTCGACTAGGCATAAGGCGTGCCTTAGATAGCCATCTCATTCTATTTTTCATTTTGCCATATGATTTGTGTATGTCCCTCAACCTCAAAGTAAGTCAGTAATTTGTGGAAAAGAATCTTAAGCCATAAGAATAACTCTAATGGGAAATCTGTAAGATTTAAGCTTGATTGGAGATTGTTTTTTAATTCTACATACTTATTTCAATTTTATGGATTTAAATTTTTTAACTCTTTTGATTTCTGATTTTAGCGACTTATTTTTTATTTTTTTAAATTTAATAAATAATATTTTTTTCTTTTATTACTTATTTTCTTTCTTAATTTTTTTTTTCTTTCACTCTTAAAATCTTCTGTGTTTACAACAAAGGATCTTAATGCCCAACTTTATTCAGTCAATAAATTATAGTGGGCCCTGTAAAGAATATGGTTGAAATATGATTAAGAATGGTAGTACGTGATGGTAGAATAGCGCCAAGATGTTTGGTTGGATGGCAGCAGTAGCACTGTACTCGTGACAATACAATCATAAATTGTGATAATACAATCATTATAAGAAGGCTTCTCATCTACTTATACAAATACTAATTGCTTCCTCCATCTTTATAGATTACTGCTTAAGCAAAACAAGGTACGCATTACAACAAAGAATTAATACCAAATTAAATCTCTAAACATGATCCGCAGTTTTATTCCCAATGAAATCCTAGAAAGTTGTCAAAATTATCTTAAAATTTTCTTTCATGTCTGATACCATAAGCCCGCTTTCCTTCCTGCAAATTAACCCACTCACTGCACATCCGGTGACCGTTTATCCTGCCCCTCCGCCTCATCTGCTCACATGAATACAAACCACACTTAGTTAGCTAAAAGTACTGTATATCATTTTTTTATTTTAAATAAAAAAGGACCCTCAGAATTTAGCAGATAGTGTAAGAAACATATATATATATATATATATATATATATATATACACACACACACATACATTGGTTACGCTTGGCGAAAAACATCCTCATATGGGGATCCACAGATAAGCCCATTGCGTCATACAGTGGATCATAAACCGTGTTTCTAACAGGCCTGCATTTGAGTGTTGAGTTAACTAGACTAGGAATGTTTAGAGCAACTAATATTAATGCTAATACCAAAGTATATTAGAAATATGGTAATTATCATATATGACCAGATCGTGTTTGGTTAAATACTGTACCTTGGAAGTGGATTTCCAGAAGCGGTGCCTTGATGACTTGGATTAAACCAGCTACCAAGCTGAAGGTCCGCCGATGGCGGATTGTTGTCTTGCAAAGTCATTCTCATCTGCATATATGTGTTCAAACAATTTATCAAAAAGAAATGTTTTTTCTTTGAATACTATATATATCTATCTATGCATCTACATATAGCAGCAAACTAAACCCCATAAATATTAAGGCATGAGTGGGAGGGTACCCTAACATTCCTCGACGATGACTCTCCCATATCATTTGGATTGGAATGCATGCGCAGCAATCCCCCTTGCTACACAACAGGTAGTTAATTAAGAAAAACAAAAAAACAATAAGCAGAAGCTTTGTTTTGTAATAATTCATTTAACTATATGAAATGAATATATATATATATATATATATATATATATATCAAAGAGCTCAGGAATATATACCTGTTGGGCGTTTGACCGTGTCATACGAAATGGCGATCCATCAACTCCAGCAGCCGCCCCCTGTGGGTTCTAATGAAAATTATTGAATGGAAAACAAGATTAATGGAATTGTAAATGAGATGAATGTAACAGACGCAACTATATATGCGTACGTGTGGGTATGGCGGTTGCATTGTGGACAGGTGAACCCTAGACGATGATTCCAACCTAAGCTCTGGTGCCAAGTTTGATGTTGGGAGATTATTATCACTGCCCACACTGCCTCTTAGTAATGGGTGATCATGAGCAATTGCCCCTGACCCACAGTTTCCTCGCCCCCAATAATCCCTCATTCTGGAGTCTGATCTTCAAATATGAAAATTAAAAGATAACAATATTCAACCTCAGAAATATCAATTAAATATATATAATGAGAAAATCAATTATATCTGTCAAACAGTTAGGTTATAGCTATAAAATTAAAAGATTACTCGAGCAACTGTCCAGGATGGAGGCCACTTGGAGCCTGAGAGGGATGGAGATGGGATATTATGCTCTGCTTCTGCCCAGAATTGGGAGTTTGAATAGCTCTCTCTTCAATTGGTGCATCTCCCTGCCATCGCTGCATGTATGTTATATATACACCCAAACATAGATATTATATGTATTAACTATATTACATAAATGACTTTGCAACGCATGCATGAGATACAGGTAGCTAGGCTGAATGGAAAACTTATATATATCAAAAATGGTGGGAAGAGTCGTGCCTTTGCTATTGAAGCTGATGCAACATCTTGCAGTGAGGGTTTAGGGATATCTGCAGCCACAGGTAGAGTCTCCTCCGCATGAATTTCAAAATCAACTTGCGGCCTATATATAGGATTACATATACGTATAAATCAGCCAGCTTATATATAAGCGAAATATATTGAACATGATCAAATTAAATACCTTGTAGCCAAAGTTGGTGTAGGGCGTGGCGAGTTAGGTTCGGCAAGGCCGCTAATTCCATTTGGGGGATGAGGGGGACGCGATATTGCTGCTTCTCTCTCCACTTGCCCCTACCAAAACAAAACCATGTAATGGGTACCTTATTACGGATTAAAATCACAATTGCTTGCCTGCATCTCATGCCAGATCATCGAGGGGAAGGGGAAAAAGTTAAAAACAATCAAACATATAACGTGCCTTGAAAGCTAATTACCTTTTAATTATTCATTTTATAAAAAATTCATGTAGTATATATTATTTTCCTCCTTTTATTTCTATTTTATATGTTATATAAATATATAGTATAACATATATAGCTGACATACTCATCCGTCCAAGTCTCTAATTAATGGATCAAGCAAATTTTAAGAAAAGGCAATAAAGGAATATTAGTTTATTAGAATCTCCATAAGACATTACCTCACGTCCATGAAATCCTTGAGTTGACATGGGGAACCGGAGAAGCAGTTGAAAGTTGCTACAACATAAACAGAAAAATCATCTAATTACTACCAGTTTACTCCACAATCAAGCATATTATATGCATATATGTATATTTGGGCAAATCCACAACTGGAGCAAAGAAATTAAAGTCATCAGTTTTTAGAAAATAACAACAAAGTAACCATATGCATGAAAATAACTTAATTATTTGTGGTGGGGAAAAGGAAAGACACTGGTGGAATGAGAATAAGAATGATGTCTACATTATATTACCCAAGGCAGCTGGCCCAATGAGGCCAATATAATGCAGGTAGGCTTCTCGCAATTCACAAAAGAGAATTGATGAACAAGAACCTTGCCTTGAGTACCAACAATGCAACTCTCTCTCTATCTTTCTCTTCTTTGTTATCAATCGTAGATGGAGTGACACAAGTATCAAGTAGATTAGTGTGTGTGTGTGTGTGTATATATATATATATAATGGCAATTAATAAGTCCTGCAATGTGCTACATAAATAAAAAAATAATTAATACAATTAAAGAGTGCTGTAATCAATGTGAAGAAATTATTGAAAATCATAAATTGGGTGAATGTTGTGACTTCACTAATTTAATTATGCATAATAAGAATTAATTGCACGTACGCTTAATTTAGAATGCCCTAATTAATGCTACAAATCACTTACTTTCCTATAAAAGCAAAACTCGACCTGGCTCCCTTTTAATCTTTTACCATTTATGTCGGCAATTACAATATCAATAAAATAATTAGTTGGATTCTCTTATCCTTAAATGCATCTTATAATCTGATTTTATAATTTGAATAAATACGATTCTAAATGGCATCATCAATCTCAATGAACCAACAGTGATCTTAGTCTCTATCACTCTAATGAAGATATATTTTGCGTACAATTTTTAAAGACACAAATAAGAACATCATCTGTTTCTTTCTTCCCCCTTATGCTTATGCTATGGGAGTGGTGCTGCCTAATTTTTCCGTGAGGTACATCCACTAAGGGAACAATTAATGTCTAACCGTAAACCTCACCAGTTTTTCTCTCCGGTTTTTAATTTGAAAATTATTTAAACTTGAGTTATGATATTTTTATAAATAAAATTTTATTTATAAATTAATCTATTAATTTATTATATCTTATGAATTAAATTACAAAATTCCCTAAATCTAAGTATTTATTCAATCGTCCACAAACCAATAAATACCGTCCATTTATTCCGCATTCAATCTAACAGCGATGTTTTCGGTAAAACGGCTTCGGGGACTACAAACAGGAAATAGGTAAGATACAAAGTGGTCATTTCAGAACTAAGAAACCGAAAGATATAGCCATCGCTCCTTAAAAACCATAAAGGGGGGATGACCACACAAGCCCGGCTTCAGCCAGATCCAACCGACTTCCAAAGCTTGACCCACTCTTGCATGGCTTCGGCGGCACCAGAAAACATAGGATCAACCTGTCCCAATTGCTGCTTCACTGTTCTGGCCATCTCCACCACACAATCCTCTGCTGTAGTTGCGGACTGGGGCAACCTCACTGACTGAAAGAAAGGAACAATTTGCTCCATCAGTTTGACCCCTTCCCACTCTTTCTTCAAGCTCTCTATGGCATTACCTCTTTCTGTTCTCCAAACATAGGGCAACCCACTTTTCACACCAAGGCCCAAGTGATCACATATAACTTTTACACACATCCCGCACCATATATCTTCCACTGTTTCCCACCTCAGCTTTCCTTCCCCTGCCAACTTCAGAGCTGGGACTAATGCAGGGCCAACTGCTTTACGGTCAAATGCAATGTTGATTCCACTCACAGGCATCATGGTCCTCACCGGAACAGTTAGAACCGCATCCACATATCGCGAATTCCTCTGTCCAGGCTTCAGAGCTTGTGTTGGCGCATCCAAATCTGCCAAATTGAGCCACAATCCACATGATAGAGCACAATCGACCCCATTTCGCAGGCTAAACGGATACCCACGAACAAAGTCCACGCCCTTACGGAAAGGATCATAAAGCGTATTAAAGAAGAATGGAGTCGCAGGAGTGCTGAGGTTCATGATATGCTGAGCTACAGCATCTACAAAGTTTCCCGAATTGTCTTTGGCTGGAATGCAATCATCGTCAATACAGACAATATACTTCTTCCGTGAAATTAGATAGCCAAAATACCTACAAGAGTAGCCAGAGAAGAGAACAGACGCGGAAGAACCCACAACTCGCTCAATATCAGACTTCGCATAGACACTCAAGTTGAAACCTTCGGGAATTTGGAGCTCCTCCCCTAGGTTGGGATCTTTGACAATTATCAGATGGAAACGGGAGAACACTGATCTCCATTCATTCATAAAAGACATCAGGTCTGAGTGCAGTGCACCGATCACAATGTCCACTTCATTGTCATTGATATTTGCTTGAGACATCTTCAAAGTCATACAGATTATCTGACAAACCACACTCTTATTTCACCTCCTTAAAGCTGATGAATTGGTCCAAAGTGCTGTCAGTTGCTGACACTATTTAAATCTATCTTAGAATTTCTCAAAACATCCTGTGGAATGAGATTCGATGGCCACCAAAAAAAAAAAAAAAATGATTTGTCATCATCTTAATAACTGTTATAACTACAAGATCCAATTGTAGAATAACTCACTTGTTGGAAGCACAGGGGTCACAACGTTTTGGATATTGAGTGCCTGAATAAGTGAGAGGACTTCGTTCTTACCAGTTGCCATAAATAGTCTGAGAACTTTCTCAGTCAGCTTTCCAGCTTTTAATATTCTCTGCCATGAAAACATGTAATGCAATGAGGATGCTGGCAGACCGCGACTGACTACAGCCTCCACGTAAAATAAAAGAGTTGAACATAAAATAGTCAATAAAAAATAGAAACAGATTAAGAATAGTTTAAATCTATCACAAAATCAAATTCTAGTGCTTCCTTAAATTGTAAAAAAACCTTATTGCTTTGATTCAACTAAGATCCCCTGTTCACAGAAACAGGAAAAGAAAATTTCAAATTTGAAGCCCAAGAATAAGAAGAGAGTAAACAAAAACTGATACATGGAATCTCTCCTTCCCTTAACTACAAAATTCCCACTCACTAATAAATCTTCTTATATATAAGGACAATTGAACTTTATTTTAACATTTTCCTTAAAACACATCTTTTTTGAAATAATGAAATATCAGAAGCAGTCAATAAAAGACAAAGAGATACCACCTGCATAATCACCAGATCATCTCTATATAAGAGAATATAAATAAGACAAAGATGCAGCTTGAACAGGCAAGCAAAATTTGGAGATTAACAGTGGTGAAGGCACACTCGAAAGAAGGAAAGATTTTAATTAAATTATTAAAGTATGTAGACATGATGAATTGCTGATACTATTCTTGAAGCAGGTTCCGGATTCCTAGCAAATGTTCCGAGAGAAAGCAAATAACTATCCTAACAATTCTGGTAAACGAAGCAAAGATTGGAGGGGAAAGAAAAGAAGGAAGATAAACACAAACGATGAACAAATATATAAGAAGCACACCTAGCACAAATATGAGTTTAGTATTGAGCTACAAAAGAAACAATTCTGTCACAACAATGTTGTCTTAAGTGCTTAACAATTGTGTTGTTATTTATATGGTCAACTGCCTCCTAATTGGGAGTCAACATCAAGACCCACCCCTCCTCCTTTTCCCCCAATAAGCAGCTACTGACACTAACACCAAGGACCTCACTTATTGTGAATAACATATTTTATTGACAACCCATATAAGAGATTCAAAAATCAAGCAGTAAGGCGTCTCATAATCTTTTACTAGGCGGAGTTTTTCATGAAATCAATGAAATAAATCCAATGGCTTAGTTTTTAACATCAGAAAAAGGATACTACAGAAACTAATAATTTCCGTGGGGAGTCAGACTAAGTGGCATGCAGTTAGAAGAAGATGCTCGCGATACACTAACAACTAAACAACATCCTTCGTAGAAAAATTTTGCATTTTTCATGCAACAAAAAGAAATAAAAAGAACTCCCTGTACCCCGACAACACTATCTAAAAACCCCAACTTCCAGCTCATTTTAGAAGAGTTTTGATCAAGCGGAAGCAGGGAAGATTCGTTACCGTTACAGTCATTTCATACTCATCAATCCAAGTGTGATGAACACTTGTCATGTCCTAACCCTTTCCTCCTTCCCCCACTTTTGGGGTAAATGTACAGAATCCAGAGTAGATAAGAGGCAAATACAAACATCTTACAACTAGAATGACAGGTCTATGTTACGAGCCTTACACCCCATTAATGGAACTTGTGATGGATTCGTTTCCATAAAGATAGAAGCGTCATTCATATGAGCCGTAACCCTTTGCAAACACCATGACAACATTATAGCGCCAATTTGTAGTAGAAGCTTACACTATGATTTATTGAGTTAGCACAACCAAAACAGACCCAAAACAAGAAAAGGAAAATGGAAATAGAACAATAGCGCTTAACGGAGCTTAATACTCATTTAACCACATATCCTTTACCTAATATCCATAATTCAATACCCAGGAAAATGAGGCTGATATAGCCTAGATAGTACGACAACCGCTTACGCCTTTACACTGATTCGCAGCGCAGAAATTAGAGGATAGGTATGAGCGTGTCTGGTTACCTTGTTGATAGAGAACAAAATTACAAAGATTTAAAGGGAAGAAGCAAAGGAAGGCATTTTAGTATTACCTGAAAAGGCAGGAGTCAGGAGTAGAGAGTGGAGAAAGAATAAGAGTGGGAAAATGCAAAGAGAAAATAGAAAAGAGGGAGAGTGAGAAAAACAAAAAGAAAGGAAGGAGCAGGAAAAGGGCGAGGAGGATGTAATGATGGATGGGAGAGAGATCGGAGATGTCGGACAAGTTCAGGGCGGCTGAGTCAAGAGCTATTGGCGAATGGTAAATGGCAAATAAATAAAATAACGGATATTGCGCGTCGCTCCCTGGTGCCTTCTTCTGTTTAACAGGATATGAGAATCGGTCCCAACTTGCCTCCGCGATTGCTGCCTGCAGAATGCATCTGTTCCGTCCGGGAGGGAGGGAGGGAGGGATTGTTTTCTTTCTTTCTTTCGCATACCATACAATGGAGTACACCTGTGGGAGTTTACACGCTTCCCGCATGTGCCGGCCTGCCAGCACAGCCACTTCATCACTGCACTACAACTTTTATTCACGGTATTGAATTTTTTTGCCTTTTTTATAATTTTAATGATTTTTTAATTTAATAAATAAAATTTACTTATTTTTTTTAATTTTATATTTATTGTTTCTAAAATTTTTTTACTTATAAAGAAACTCAATCCTTACTCACCTCAAATATATGTTATATTTTTTATTTAAATAAAATTTAAGATATGAAGTAAAATATTAATATCTTTAAATTATTAAAATAATATAAATTTTTTGATAAAATTTTTATATATATATAATTTAAATTAAATTCAAAATAACATATTTAAAAAATTTAATTGTTTTATATTTTATTTTAATTTAAAAATTTATTTTAACAATTGAAACTATATTTAAAAGAAAAAAAAACTATCTACATTTACATAAGATAATCAACACACTCGCTAGCGCTAAATGGTATAATTTAAAAGATTAATATCACCTTAAAATCTATGCGAACTTTACTTGAATAAATTATTCTTGCAAGTATTATGTTAATATTTATATATTTTAAAATTTAATATTGTATTAACATTTATTATCTAAGACTAAATTAATATTTTTAGTAAAGATAAAGTAAATTTAATTCTTGTGAACATTTCATTATTATTTATATAAATTTTGTTAATTATATTAAATAATTAATATAGAATAACCTTTGATTGTTATATTAAAATATTTAAAAGCTTGTAAATGTAATTAACTCTAATAATAATAACAATCTTGCAACCCGGAGAGCGATGGGCCCGTAAACCGGTCTAGTCATAGGGATTGCAGCTCCGCTGGAAGGGGAACTGGCTCTGGCATTCGCTCAGGAAGGTCAAGGTGATTCAGCGATCAAGTTTTGTCTTTCGCCCTTCTTTTACCGATTCAATTTTTAGTTGACTAAAAATTTCTTAGTTTATGTTAAATTCCAATAGACAGAAATTGAAGTTATCAAGTGCAGGCCTTGTAAGTAGTAGCATCGCCATGAGGATCGTTCGGCAAGACCTCGTCCCCGATGGACCTGGTAGCGTTAAGGTACAACTTCACGCAAAGCCTACCTCTTTCTACTGAACAAGTATTCCTCCAATTAGCAATTATGTTCTTTTGCTGGGGAGTGGGCAGAGGGAGCCCAAACTGCGATGTAGAAAGTAAGTAGAGTTGCCTGATTTCAAATTTTATTTGTAGATGGTACCAGTTGATTCCGATGATTTATGGTATGCCTATAACTTGATAGCTCCGGGAGACTCTGTCATGGCTGTTACTGTCAGGTACTTTTTATATCACATGTATCCATCTTGTAATTTTTTTTTTTTTTTTATTGTTAATATGCAATATGCGTTTCTCTTCTTTATTTCTATCAAAGGGACTTTTGAGTTGACATATTTGGAGAGTTTCTATAGTTAAAATTTGTCATTGGTCATGGCGCGAAAATGCTGTTTGATTGGTAGGGGTTGTTGGTACATATTCATTTACATAATCTCTATCTTCTTGTTGTAATAGGAAGGTCATTAGAGAAATGGCTTCAGGTGGACGAGATGCAGAACGTGTAAAGCTGAAATTAGAAATAAAAGTTGAAGAGGTTGAACACACATGAGATGCATACCTTCACATTATTTGTGTCTTAAGATCTTTCCTTCTCGTTATGACGTTATCTTTCTTTCTCTGTGTCTATTCTTTTCAGGTTGCAGATTACGACAAAGAAGGATCTATGTTGCGTGTACGTGGAAAGAACATTCTAGAGAATGAACATGTCAAGGTAACTGCAATCCCAAATTTAAGTCCAACATGTGGTTGTGCAACTGCAGGTACCAGTACTAAAATTATTTCCATCTTTATAATATTCAGATTGGGGCATTCCATACTTTGGAACTTGAGTTACAACGGCCCTTTGTGCTCAGAAAGGTGTGGGTCTCTTCTATTTGTCTCGAGAACTAATTGTTGTTGTTATTGTTTGCTTCATATTTGTTCTGTAAAGCATGAATAGTATATGTGCTTGACATATATAAAAGCTATATTGTATGCTTTATGGTGGTCCCTGGCTTGTTTAGACTTTAGACATATAGTTAATGTGAGAAGTGGGAATGTATGAAAAGTTTAAATATTTGGGGTAAAATGCTCAGTAGATTCACTTTATGATAATTGTTACCTCTTTTGGAGAATTATGATCATTGATGATTTTATTTTGCTTTTTGTAGGATGTTTGGGATTCTTTGGCTTTGGAGATATTGCAGCAGGCCTCTGGTATGTGATCCAAAAATATTGAGTTATACTGTCTTTTCGTGTTGGAAAAAATTGACATTTATGCTTTATAGGACTTTGGAGTTTATGTAATCTATGTACACTTGAATTTTTCAGACCTGCCAATCTGAAAATATTTCTTTAACAATTCTCACCCAGTGTTTTATGCCATTGGGTCTGACATATTTAAATACGAATGAATCGTAGTATTACTATATCATGTGGTTTCTTAAACCCCCATTTAAGCAGGAATGAAAGACAAATGGTGAAAAAAAAAAAAACTACAGTTATATCCACTTACAGGAAAGATGGAAGGCATACCCACCCATATGTTGGTCAGCTTAAATATCAGTATTCATTGTTGTAAATAGAAGTTCCAATTTTATCTTGCAGATCCCGGGGCAAGTGCTGATCTAGCTGTGGTTTTGATGCAAGAAGGATTAGCGCATATCCTCCTCATTGGTAGAAGGTACTATCAACTTTCATTTAAATAGGATGTATTCATACAATGCTTTTAGTAGAATTTATTAGTATGTTCTTTTTAATTTCATGATAAAACAATCATTACCCCAATGAATGCCAACAACATATTGCTGATTTGCTATTTGTATGCCTAGGTTTGAACACTTATGTTTCAATTCTACAATTTAGTACATAAGGTCGATAGTTTGATAAATGAATTGGTAATCTTTGGTGAAGTATAGGCTTAAAAAATTACAAGTCCAAGTCATGTGATGTTTTGCAAAATAATAATTTGGGATAATTTTCAAGAAATAGTAGTTTTTGAGGATTATCTGAGAACTTAGTGACTGGTTTTAATAGATCTTAGGCATAATTAGAAAGTTCACGAATTCCATAGTAGGATGGTAGGTGTCTGTTTGATTTTTATGGAGAACCACTAGCATTGGGATCTAAATACTTGTTAATATTGTGGTTTAATTTTTGACATGTAATTGAACCATTGCAATGAATTCATTCATCTTGTTATGATTGACATAACAGTATGACTGTCACTCGTTCACGGATAGAAACTTCGATTCCTCGCAAGCATGGGCCTGCTATTGCTGGTTATGAGTCCGTATGGTCTCTCACTCTTTCTCTTGCCAATATGTTTTTGTTATTGCAATACATGTCAGTGTATGAGTTCAATATTTCAACATTATAATTCTAAAGCATCTTCCTGTCTTTTGTAGGCTTTGAATAAGTTCTTTGAGAATGTTTTACAGGTAAATTCAACCAGAAGACTTACATATCTGATTTATTACATTTATTTTTGTTGCTGATCTGTTTTCCAGGGCTGTTCCTAGTTTAATTAATTGTATCAATCTGCTTTAGGCTTTCTTGAAACATATAGATTTCAACGTGGTTCGTTGTGCAGTAATTGCAAGTCCAGGATTCACAAAGGTTAAGCATTCCCTGTTCCCTTTATTTTGTCTCCTTTGTTAGTGAGTATTCTCAAATTTTCTCTGGCATTAACTTAATCATAATATATGGAACACTAATCCTTGATGAATTGTAAATGCATTGCTTAGACATGGTTTTGGAATAGAGGTCTATACCATACCTTGGTTATATGTCTCTGCATCTGTTTCAGGACCAGTTTCATCGTCACTTATTATTGGAGGCAGAAAGAAGACAGATTCGACCTGTTATTGAAAACAAGTCGCGCATCATTCTGGTGCATACAAGCTCAGGATACAAGTATGGTTGCTTTCTTCTTTGCATCTTCTCTTCTCAACTACTAGAAGTTAATGAAAGACTGTGAAGTAACTAGCATCTGAAAACATATGACAATGATTGTGGTCATGTAGATATAGCTTATATAGGAGAAGTGGCCCTCTAATTTTTCTGTGGATGATGTACCTATCTTTGCCACTCGATTTGACAATGTTTTGTATCTTTTGAGGCCAAAGACTAAAAAATATTTGTCATTGTATCTGCTCCATATATAAAACTTTAAGCCAAAGTTTATATGCTTAAAGCTTGCATAAGATGCCAATTATTTTAAATTCCCCCAGGACTTAGGCTGGCTGATGAACAGTAATTAATGTGGTAGTTAGTGGAAGGTGGGTTCATAATTTATCAGAGGAGGATGAGGAAGGGGTGTTTGGGGTGGTGGAGAATGAGGTTAACTTTTGTATTTGCTAGAACATGACTTTATGGTGCACCACTGCTGAATTAACTTACATAGTCAATTCGTGAAGACATTTTGGTAATTTGGATTGGGCTGTCAAAGCAGATTCATCAAATAGAACTTGAGGAAATAAATAGCAGTAAACATAGTTCAAGGCACTGTTTTAAGGATGGATTTGTAGTTCATTTGCTTATAAATGCTCTGATAATTGATTCATCTTATCTCTGACATAGAATATTTTCTCTGCAGGCATAGTTTAAGAGAAGTTCTGGAAGCCCCCAGTGTCATGAATTTGATAAAAGATACTAAGGCAGCACAAGAGGTACCATAAAATGTTGACATTTTGACTTGTCTTCTATGACCTTGCTGAACCATATACTGATCCTGTTTTAATTTTTTCCGTTGACTTGTCACAAAAAAAAAAAATGCCATCAAGCTGGAAACAAGTTTCATTCTTTCTCCTTTTCTTCAGGTTCGAGCTTTGGAGGATTTCTACAACATGCTTTCAAATGTCAGGTTTTATTTGAGATACTTTGTTTTCTCTATGTGGTTGGGATGTCAATTCATGTAAAAAGCTATGGTCAATAATTTGACACTTAGTTCATCTTTAAGTATTGTTAAAGTGAGATACACTAAGTTTAGGTGGATCAATAAGGTCTTCATAATATGTCTATAAGAAGAGTATTGATATGAAAATCAGATGTTTTGATGAATTGCAGTGATGAGTATCAGATAGTTGATTTATTGGAGCTATTTAAGTTCATCTCCAGGCAACAAAGCTTTTTGTTTCCTTCCAATCACCCGGAACCAAATATAAGTTATCTAAATGTGACTTTTTTTATAAATCTTGAAAGTTTTGATTAAATAATGTTGGGGTTGGGCAGGATCCTTCTCGTGCTTGTTATGGAATAAAGCATGTTGAGGTTGCCAATGAACGTCTAGCTGTGCAAACCCTACTTCTAACAGATGATCTTTTCAGGTTTGTCTGATAGCCCTAAGAGATTTTGAATCAGAAGCAGCATGCTAATTTGTTATATCTGATTCACACTCACTTTTACATTGATGATTTGATGTAACCCTCATTTCTGTTAATGTGATCCCTGTTCTCTCTCTCTCTCTCTCTCTCTCTCTCTCTCTTTCTCATTTTCTTGAAAATGGATTGAATATAAGTTTTTTTAATATGCTATTTACCCTTTAACTTCCTACAATGGTAAAAGGACCCTGGGCCTTGTTGACTTGTTCTTGTTTGACCTCTGATAAGATATTGGCATGCTTCGCTTTTTCCTTTTGATTGCAGATTAAGTATAGGAAGAAGTAATGTTTTTCCTTGTCAAAAGTCTATAAAATGGGTTTGTATTTAAAATTGTCTATTATATGAAGTGTGGCCTCTCCAACAAATTCTTCTGAACTGTTTTTATACACATTTAGTTTTAATCATTCATTTACACCATGGATCATATCAATAATTACCTTACGGATTGGTCATTGAAAGCTTTCCCTTCCTGTTGTTCTCTAGTTGTTATTTTAGAATTGCATGGCACTGTTGAATTGAGAGAGAAGCCTTTACATGGAGACGTGTTTTCGTTTTTTGTAAACTTGTTTTGAGCCACTCTAGTATTTGATAACTGAAAACCTTTTTTTTTGGTAATTTGTCTACCATCCTATTTGTTTGCTTGAGATGCAATCCAGAATTCTGATATTCATGTTGTGACAGATAATTGTTGCTCTAATAAACTTCGGTTTTGGCGATAGGAACTCGGATATAACAGCAAGGAAAAAGTATGTTAACTTGGTCAACTCAGTAAAGGATTCAGGCGGCTCTGTCCATGTATTTTCATCCATGCATGTCTCTGGAGAACGTGAGTGTTATTACCTTCTTTATATTGTGTTTCCTTTGAAAGGCGGATGGAGGGTGGGATATTCATCTGTCAAACTCATGAACCAGAAACCATGTATAATATCAGGGTGGTGATGGATAAAGGAAGATTTTTAGTTGTGGAGAGTTTCTGTACCAACTGTTTTTTTTTTTTTTTTTTTAATTTACTATTTGTCATGAAATTGATTGCCATTTTTTTCATCAATGAACAGAGCTCGCACAGATAAGTGGCATTGCAGCAATTCTTCGTTTCCCTCTCCCTGATCTTGAAGATATTGAGATGTGATGGTCAATACTGCAGGTAGAGCATTGCTCAAACCTGGTGTTGACAGGTTGTATATGCCTTGGCTCACCTTTGTTTTTACTGCATACTCTTCTTAGATACACAGCTGAATTTTCAGCTGTCCTTGAGAACTTATGGCACGGGCTTCTGGAGTTAACCAGATAGGTTAAGTGCCAAACTTAGGACAGGACCAAGCAATGCTAGTTAACAGTTGCAACACACTTCTACCTATAATTCATTTGTATACACTATACATGTAATGCCAAGCGTTCTATTTTATCTGGTGTAATATTTGCAACTACTTGGTATCTATGACCTGAAAACTGTGTCAAGTTATGACAACGGTTATTCACATTTAGCTTTTCTTTAACAATCGAAATTATTATTATTATTATTATTTATTTGCGATATGACTTCCTTGAACGCATGAATACAAGTGGAACTCTCCTTTCTTTTTATTTGGTTCATCAGGGCTAAAGGATAAGAGTTGTTCATCCCGTTCCATAAATTTCACCATCCATTCGCAAGATAGAATGTTTACTTATTTGGCACTTTTCAAACGCAATATTTAAATGTTATAAGGGGGAATTACCATTTTGTTTTTTTTTTTGGTAGAAGTACTATTTTAAAATCTGGTGAATATGTTTTCAATTAATAAAATAATTCTTAAAAATATTTATCAATATTCGAAGGTAAAATTGAAGGTAATGAAGGGTATTACTATTTTTACTGATAAAATTTTAGTCGAACTTCACAAATTTTTTACACTTACGTTCTTGTGTAATTCACTATCAAAAATATGTTCACTACATCTCAAAACTTTAACTAACAATGGGACTATGGTTCCATCTCGGTGCTTGCTCCATCAATGGTTTCGACTCAGTATTTCCTTGCTTTCTATACTTGCTGAAATCTCTTTAAGTGTATTTCTCAACTCCATTTTGTTCCTTGTGCATGTCTCTGCCTTCTATACTTGCCAAAATCTCCTTAAGTATTTCTGTAAATCATCGCTGATCCCACTTAAAAGGATTTTACCTTTGATTGCTTTGGTAGGAACCAGCAGGCCATCACAGATTTACCAGTGAATTTCACACCCCATATTCCATCAGCGAGATTATTACAAACAACCACTGATAGTCCAATGGAAAAATTTCTTATTTTGGGTGTTCATGTCCTATTTGTGTCACGTATATGATGTTGGTCAAAAAATTTAAGGTCAATATTAGTGGATGGGCATTTAATAATTGGGGTCACGTTGTAATAATTGGAAAATATAATAATGTAATATATATTTAATTATATAGGACTTTAAGTGTATGGGGGTTTTTCTATAATTTGCTCTAAAATTTTATCAAACAGTGACTTAAAACTATTTGAATAACTATGTTTATTAAGACCAATTAAATGATACTCAACATATTTAATCGCATTTTTTTTTTATTTTCTGACATGTTAATACCCAAAATTTAGTGGACAAAATCATTTTCCAAAATTTAACTTCATTCATTGGCTCGACAATGTATTAGTCATCCACATGTTTACTTTATTTTTACCTTTACATTTTCATTCACATTTGCAGGCCAATCAAAGCAAAATAGGAAAATCCGCTAAGAACAAAATTTACTCTTACAACTTTTGTTTTATATAATGTTCACATCAAAAGTTGTGTGACTTTAAATTTATTCAATTTTATAGTTTATTTTAAAATTTAATAATATAAATGTTATGTTATAAAAATTATATAAAAATAAAATTATAAAATAATATAACTATTAAACAAATTTCATTTTAAAAACATTTGCATAGGCAGTTGTCACTTTTATGTTTTGGTTAACAGAGGGAGCTTGAAGCCCCGAGAAGGAAAAAACCTACGCATTAACTTCTCTATAGGACGCCACTCTAATAGAATCCGCAAGCATCAGCACCTCTAAATCTTTCCGCTACTAAGCTCAGGGAATCACTATCAATCTACTAATTCCTAGCTCTTTAGCCAGAGTTAGAGCCTGGTAAGCTCCCCAGCATTCAGTATCTGTTTCTCTATGATATGATATTATTTTCTTTCTTCAAAGGATAAACGTTGGAATGCAAGTAAGAAGATATTCAATTTTAATTTGAGAAAAAAACTAATAAAAATTGAATTTTTCATCATTTATTTATAATTCTAATATTACAATAAAATTTAGTTATTATAAAAATTTAAATTCACTATTTTACATAAAAACTGAAACTGTTAAATATAAATGCATAAAAATAATATTTATATCTTTAACAGAGTTAATCTCATCACTCATTTTGTGTTGATAAACATATGAGATGTACTCTGTGGTCTAAATAGTTTTTCTTTTTTCTTTTTCAAACAAAATCTAAGACATGACCAAGGCAAAGACAAAAAACTTAAAAAAACCAAAGAAGAAGAGACCGTTGTGAGATCAAAGTTGAATTTGGTTGTCTGCGGTAATAAGGGAGAAAAAGATAAGAAAAAGATCGATGATGTGAAAGTTTTAGCCTGGCCCTGTACTCTCTGTCTGTTCGAAGGTTTTAAGTTTTCACAGGGCATTTTGTTGGTTAGAAAAAAAAAAAAAAAAAAGCTATTAATTACCTGGTTTCTTTGCGCTGTCGCTTGCCCTGCATTTCACTTTTGACGCCAAGCGGTATATATTTGTAATATACGGTCGGTGGGATTTAGATTTTTTGAATTTTTTTATTACGATAATTTTTTATTATTTTAAAATATAATAAGTAAATTTTTTAAATAATTTTTTAATTTTTATAACTCTTAAAATTTTCTATTTTCACGACAAAGAATCTTAAAATAGGGTTGGAGTAAATGATTTTAAGAAGAGAGCAGAGACAATAGAGCCTAATGCTATCCTTTTTTTTTTTTGGGTCGTGTGCCTAACGCAACATTCAGGTGCTGCTGAAGACACAATCACAATAAACTAAGAAAATAAATTGAACGATTAAGGGTGTAGGAGGAGAGGAGAATAAATGTGCGATTTTCCTCTACAGTGCATTCTTAAAAAAAATCCAGAATATATATATATATATATACATTCACGTGTGTATATATTTTGGATAATGGCCATGTTACTTACTTGCGTTCCAGAAAATCCCTGATTACTATATCAGATGCTGAAGCTTTGAGAAGGAAGGAAGAGCACAACTGGAAAAGGGTGAACCTAATAAGGTAGCCACTATTCTTTTCTTTCTTCACCCTTCTCTTCTCTAATTCCCGCTGTTCTGCACTGCACCTTGCCCCAAACCCCAACCTTCTCCGGACCCGCGGGAAAATTTCCCAAAATCAAGTACTTCATCTTCAAGCCAAAGCTGCAGCACTAAAAGCTGTTGCCTTTTGAATTGGTAACTCTGCGTCCCATTCAAAATCTAAGATCTCTGCTCAATGGCATGCCCTGTAAACTCCATCCGCTACAATACTTCCCTGTGCGCCTGTTCACCTGGTCACGTCCTCAATCGCATTACCAACAACTGCACCCTTTTCACCGCCAACTCCACCATCACTATGGAGACCGGTGTCGACTACTACGCCGTCAGCTTCCCAGAGACCATCTTCTCTTTTGACTCCATCAAGAAGTTCACGCAATCCCAGGCCGTGTTCTTGGAGGCCACCCTCTTTCTGCTTCTCTCTTGGCTCCTCCTCTGCTTTTTCTTGAGGTTTATCAAGCTTGGGGATGGCAGGAGTATATGGTTCAATATCAGATGGTGGATTAGCCGATTGGATATTTGTTTTGCCACTAGGCATTGGCTGGTTAGTTTCCCCTTCTGCCTTCTTTGACTTCATTATTTATTCACAATCGCACAATAAATGGCATCCAACTTCTTTAATATATGTTTATGTTTGTCGCGTGCAGTCTCGTCGAGCTGTAATCTTGTACTGGCTTTTTTCAATCATCTATGCCCTTCTTGGTCTCCTTTTCTATTCCATACATTTACCTGGATTAGATTGGCTTCAGGACAGTTTCAATAGATAAAGGAATTGAGGCCTCAAATTCATGCACTTTTCTTTAAGATAAACTTCATAAATTTGTCGAATTTACCTTTTTTTTTCTCAAATATCTCGGGAGCTAACTTTAGAAGAGAGTTTACAGCTGTTTCTTGATCAACATTACAACATAGGCTGGCCAGAAGTCTATATGTTTTCATTGATTGATATCTCTTCATCAAATGCACATGAAACAACTGTATTGCTGTTTTCCATTGTGAATATTTCGCGATGTTCTCGACTGTTTTAAGTGGTTTATCTTAAGTGAAGTTGTATTCCACGCATTGAGGTAGACTTGCATGAAAAATGCTTCAATACCCTAATTTCAATGTGCATCTTCAATTTATATATGAAAAATGCTTTATTTGGTAGCTTTTTTTTCTTGTAGGATGATCAGAAGGTAGTTATGAAACGCAAAACAGAACTTGGTGGAACTTTCTCCATAGCAAGTTGGATACTTTTCATTGGTCTATTTGCGGCGTGAGTATCTGATATGGTTAGAATAGGATATCTTAGTGACACGTTATTTGGGGCTTATTTCCCTTTTTTTAAAAATATTTTCTGTCGTATGTCTTCATTCTGATTCAACTGTTTATCAGGTTGCTGTACCAGATCATATCAAAGAGAACAATTGAGGTGCATAATGTGAGAGCAACAAATGGACCAGAATTAACATCATTTATGAATGACATGGAGTTCAATATAACCACTGTTTCTAGTATGAGTTGTTCAAATCTACGTGATCTAGGTAGTTTAGTTACTGGAAGTCTTGGCTTTATTGACCACAGGGTCACTACTCTGTCAACATTTGCGAACTACTCTTGTTATAATTCAAGCAAGGGCCCAACCATATCTCTTAAGTGTAAAAATTGCAAGCTCATGCATGATCACATGTACATTTCATGGCAGTTTATTGATCTCCCTAATAATCCTGCCACTGCTGTTGGGTTTGAGTTCAACATGTCAGCAATAGATAATGCAAAGAAACATGTGAGTTTTGTTTATGGAACACTAAAGAATGGAAGTGCTTTTGATGATAGACCGGTTACATTCAGAGGGACGGAATCAAATATTTTGAAATTTAATTTGTTTCCTCGCATATACCATAATTTACATGATCTAAAGCTCATCCAACCTCTATTTCACGAGTTCATGCCAGGATCAGTTTCTCATGATACAAAACAACTCCAAGCATCCCTTGAAAATTCTATTGATGGACTAATTAACACCACATTTTATATCAACTTTCTATCTGCTTATATTGTGGAAATCGACAAGGAGAGTATTATGGGTCCTGGTAAGTATTTTTACTCCAGCTTCTATATGTAATCTCATTTGTCTGTAATTTTTCTAATGATTTCCTTTTCCTTGTCTTCAGTGGCACCACTTATCATCCTTTTGATGTTTTAAATTTCACCTTCATTTACTTTCTTGGTGTTGCTGCCATTGCCCTCCACATTGTGTTCATATTTTCATTTATATCCCCATATGACTTCCTTGTTTATTCTCTATCTGCTTCTTTACCTTAAAGTTCAACCACCTGATTATTGGATCTTTGGTTCCTTTCCTTATATTTCTCAATTTCTCAATGAGGATTAGTAAGTTGTTACTTGTGCCTACGATCTACATTGTCTACTGGATGTCTCGTCAAACTGGAAAGTTATATTATGGTTATAGTTTATTAGAATTAGAACTAGCTAATTGAACAGACTGGAGCACTTGGCTGTTGTTAAATAAGGTTGACCTGATGGAGACAGGTTTTCTCTGTAAAGATGCTGCTTTGCTGTTCTGAAAAATATTATTGTTTCATGAGTTATAGAGTTTTGGAGAAAATATCATATTATAGCTACAGATCTACTTGCATATCTGATGTTGCTTCGTATCAATCTTAATGGTTTATCCCTTTTCTGTTTTCTTGTGCAGTGAGCTTCCTTGCAGACCTTGGCGGCCTGTATTGCTTTAGCATAGGCATCTTTTTCTACCTGTTGGTGCAAGTATGATTCTTATTCCTTTATTCTTCCTCAATATTATAGAACTCTGATTCCTTGATAATTAGTGAAAAGGATTAAGAAGGAACTTAACAGAAATGTAAAATTTGTACTATATAATGATTCTGTTAAATAAGATTGGCAAGTACTTGGTTTGTTTATGAATTATAAAATAAGGCTCCAGCATTGGTCTATATATTCAGCTACATAACATCAGCATCACACGCCACTGTACCGGCTATTTCTCATAAATGCCTGAATATACTACGGTGGTGCTGGTGATTTCTGAGCAGCAATTTTTGATGTCTGTGACAGGATTATACTGTTACCTGGTGAGGTTAATAAAGCAATACTTATTATTTTCTTTGTTATAAAATCAAGTTTTTAGGATATCTGAAATTGAAATACACTCTGGGTTCATGCCTGCTTATTGGCTAGTAATGACATGTAGGTGCTAATGAATTGCATCATTATACTTCACTTCTCTTACTGTGAATTTCTGTCGTAGTAATTTACAGTATTCTTTTTAGATTGTGCTTCTTCTTGCTTTTTTGGTGAGCATTGTGGATGTTGGATCATTATGAATTTAATTACTCTTAGTTTGATTTAATAAGAAACTTTTTAAACATATATAATGTATACCATATTATCCTAAACTGTATAAATTTCTAGTGTGAGTACAGGATAAAGAAATTCAGAAATGAAGATAGCATTTTATGGAGAATTAGAAATCGACGTAAGGCTCAAGAGCGATGGGACAAAGTAATTTCTGTCTTGACTGATCAAAACATTTAGTATAATTCATATTATTTACCTAAACTTCTACCTTCTGAATTGTTGGTTATATGACTGATATTGGCCTCTTTGAATTAGTTGAGAAAATATGTTATGTACACGTATGGCTGCAGCACATTAGATGATGACTACAAGGACTCTAAAATTGGATGTAGTTGTAGTGGGCTTTTGTTGCAATCAGTCCATGGAAGCAGGTCATCACTTAAGCAAAGGCAACCAAGCAGAACAGATACTATCAGTTTCTGCAGGAAAAGCAGCTTACCTGCTAGCAAGGTAAAGCTTTTACCATGAATGTTCTTCATTTAAGTCAATTTATTGGACCTGGCTGCTAATGGTTTGTGGGTCTCTCTCTTTCTTGGATCATAGAATAGTGCATTTATGTATGTGTACTTTAAACAAAGCCTTTGTCGCCATCAAA
The DNA here is from genome assembly GCA_037013595.1 of Dicorynia guianensis. Classification (NCBI taxonomy): domain Eukaryota; kingdom Viridiplantae; phylum Streptophyta; class Magnoliopsida; order Fabales; family Fabaceae; genus Dicorynia; species Dicorynia guianensis. The sequence continues at coordinate 40,393,496 of JASUAB010000010.1, read as the reverse complement.
ATCATACCTATTGGAAGTTGATTGGCCAGTTAAATATTTTAGGATTTTGGGCATCATTTGGTTCGTTAAATGGTTTCACCAGGTTAAAATAGTACATCCCGGTCTCTGGATTGGCTTACTAAGTAACTAGCCACCATAGATGACTGCCAGTTATGTCTCCCACGATACTGGGAACCATCTGGGCCCACGGATATGCGAGTAATTTAATAAAATTATCCATCTAGTGTTTTCTAATTTAGTCAGTGGTTTGACCATACTGTAAAGCAGTCCTTTTAAAATGTGTAGTATGGCCTGTATGGTCCATTTTTTAACTTATACCTGAGATTTTAGTGAAAAACAATGGATATGACCTCTCAATGGTAGAAAGTTTCTTCTTTTTTTATTATTTTTTTATTTGTAAGGTATTGGGGCTAAAAGCTCCAAACCCGGAGACAAAGAACACAGACTGATCTGTAACATTACAAATAACTCTATCAATACATGACCCAGCACTATCCGCCTGCAGTAAACTGAGGATTCCATTAGGGACGTTTTGCAGAATTTGATACCCCCTATGTTTGTTTGTAGCTTGTTTTGCGAACCAGTCAGCACACTGGTTGGCTTCCCTGTAGGAATGTTTAAAGACCACTTACCAATCTCTTTGAATCTATTTTTTCATGCAAACAAGAAATGTAGATTCTCTGCTATCATTCTGCAAGTTCTTGAGCATAGTGATAAGCCTGTTTGAATCAGATTCTATAATGATTCTTTCATTACCCAATTGCCAGGCAAATTCTAATCCTTTTAAAATGCCCCACTTTTTCAATGGCAGTAAGTTATAACCTCAATATTAAGTATTTATTTCCAGGATTTGAAAATTGTGTACCTTGTTTCCTCTTCTGATTTTTTTCTTATTTATTATATAAAATAAACCTTATCTTTGGACAATGATCAGCTTACACACATATTTACATATAGGTAATGCATTCTGACCATTGGATCTTCCATAAGTATAAAAGATCAAGTCATGTAACTTACTAGAGTGATCCCTCAACCATTAGGTGGTTTTTAATCTTGATCTTCATGTCTGATCCAATACTTGAGATTTATTCCTTACCTCTCATTATAAACACTCCTTTCACTAAGTATAATGCTTGGGAAACAATTCAGCTGAAGCGAGCTCCCGGTACCTTCAAATCCAAAATGCTAAATTCACAGGCGTCAAGCAACCTCATGATGCATGAAAAGGTGACTGTTAGTTCCAGAGCACATAACATGGATATTAGGAGATAAGGTCTTATGTGACCTTTATGCCCGTAATATATAATTTCTGTTAATCCTATTAAGTACTGCAGTTCAATACGTATGAAAAAATATTTTGTATGTTGGGAATGTATCATATAAAAGAAATTCTTACCATAAGAGATAAAGGAGTAAATCCTTCCTATTGGATCACAATGAATGGTCAAGATGGAAAGACCCCTGTCTCTCAATAAACACTGCTCTTCTACAAGATATTCTTGATGTATTTAACTTGCTTATCATTCAGTTATGTAGCTAACATAAGTGTCTTGCAGTAAGTTTTTCCTTAAAAAATTGGCACTGATTTAAAGCAATCATTAATTTTCCTTTCAATGTTTTCTCTTCCAGTCATTGAGCTGCAAACCGCTAGGAGCCACAAATGATGGAAAACTGCATTTTCAAAATATGACGAAGAAGCAGAATGTTGGTTCACACATAGACTTTCCTTGGTCTCAACCTCAAGAGTCTTCTATTATTGACGATAATTTCATTCCTCTACCACCTTCACTAGGTACAAACTAATTTCAGTTTAGACCAGCATGCTAATTATTAGTGTAATATTTTTAACATGAGATTGTCCAGCATACTTATTAGGTGATACATGATGCATTTTATTGCAATTTCTGTTCATTTGTAATAAGATTTGCAGATTGATACTTTGCTGAACCCAGAAACTGAAACTGAGATCTATGTCCACTCCCTCGTCATCACAAGTGTCTTCCATGTTTCTGCATGTTGTTTTCGTATTGACCTTGGTTCAACATCCTCTACCAGTAGATCATGAATAATGGTGGGACAATTTTGCCACAGCTATTAGGTCCTTCTATAGACCAACGTAGTCAAATTATCAGTTGTAACAATGTTTAAATAGAATAACTAACGATAAACAAATATGTTATACCCAGCCTGAGTTTTTTCGTTCCTACATTCAACAAATTATGAGTATAATCTTTTCAAAAATGAAAAATAAAAAACTTAACATGACTAAATTATTTTTCATGTTTTAATATTGACATAAAAAAGGCAGACAATATGTGTTTCAGTTATTAATAGCATTGGTTATGCTGCTTTGTAGCTGTTAGATTCTTGCTTGTCAGTCATTCATTCATTCCAATATGGTATTTACAAAATCTTCTAAAAAATTTTGGTGCTTTTGCGACCTCTAGTTTGTCTGTAAATTTGAATTTTGTATTGATGCAGAATTTAAGGGTGATTCTGAAATGGACATGTCTGATGTCCAGAAGAATCTCAAAAGTTTGTATGAGTACAATCTTTTGCTAAGGGAGAAATTGATAGCTGCGCAGTCTCCACTCCGTTCTTCAACATCTAGGCATTCTTCTCAAATAAAAAGTAGTGAGACTTAAGTCAGCATTGGTATTTTGGTAAAGGGAGCCCTCATTATTGCACATTGCTCAGATTGTTGCATGATATTTACAAGCGTGGATGTATATCCACAAGGGAAGTTGGTTTTTGATTAAACTGACCATGGAACTAATGATCGGAGAATCTTCTGCACACACCTTTGCAGGCTCAGAGCTCTTCTGGCTAGATGTCACTACATTCAAGCTGCTACATTGATAAACTATGACGATCCACATTTTCGTCTAGAAAGAATTGTACATTTTGTCTGGTATTCTTTCATGTTCTTGTAAAAGTGATTTCCGTGAATACTCGTTATGAAACCTTGCGTAGATTGTGCTTTATCTTGTGTATTACGTATGTGCAGAAGCGGAATGGCACCGAACTTTTTTTCGAGACCTAATCTTGCAGGCTTTGTAACTTTGAACAAGAAATTCTTCAGAATGCAGCTTGCCTTTTCTTTTTTCACTTGTCTTTTATGGATTTTATAGTTAATGATATGCACAAGGTTTGGAGGAACAGTTCTTCATAGCAATATTTTTTAAGCCAAGTCTACTTTTGTAATCTGTCAGATGAATTGGTGACGACTGGGGAGAGGGGATAAAAATAATTCGGAATTCTTCGAACGTCATAAAAATCTGATTTTTTTTTCTTAATCACGCAAATTTGGGTTCTTGCTAATTAGCATGTACTTGAATGTGACTTTGCAGTTTCAAAGAGTAAGCAGCAATTCTTTTTATTTACTTTGAAAAAAAAAAAAAAAAAAAACTTGAAACAGAATCATGAGTCTTGCATTCTTGGGTCCATTTTAATTCATGTGATCACCGCTCTTTTAAAATACTACTCCTTATTAACAGCCTTCATGAGAGCGGAATCACAAGCATGCCTCCAATCCCGGGGGATAGCCATAAACAACCTGGAAATTGACAGAACAAAAGCACACTAGTGAAAGCTGGAACTGCATGTGTTAACAACACTTCAACACCTGGATAAAGGGACTAAAGAGCATAGCCAACTCAGTCAGCTTCATTCAAAATGCCTTGGCACGTGCAAATGCTTCTTTCAAGATAGCTTTGAAACGGATTGCTTGTCAGTTTACTTCGACACATCCAGGGAAGCACGACCTTAATGATATACATACATTATTAATATATACATACATATAGATATATATATTTATAGATCTCTGGTATCTTGATATTGTGACAGTCTTTCCCGTGAATCTCCTGAGAATGATACATCAGGAAATTTCAAATAAAACATGTCCATCACTCATTTCATTGATTGTAAATCGAAACCAGCGGAACAATTACCAAGGTCCATTTTTTTTTGGTTAACTAAGAAGGCATACGCACCAAAAGAAGAGAAAACATAAACACGACTACATTACAACACTTCGCAATAACGCCATATTCCTGGCATCAGACATCAACAGTATCGGTAGCGCTCATGGGACAAGACCACTCTACTTTAAATGAAGATTTCTCAACCTTATTCTGTGTTGCTCTACTTTATTTCTCTGCTTCTATTCCCAGTCAGTACTCTCATAGCATGAGCAAACATTCTCTTTGCAGCTCCTAAATGTCCCGCCAGCTTCATCTCCTTTGCGTTGAAGCGACACTTATAAATTGACTGTACTTGACGAGTATTCATACTTCTAATATCTCTATCAAGCATGCTACAAATTAAATCTGAAAATAAGTTGAATATAGGTTGTAAGGGCAACTAATACATTATTTTGATTATCTAGAGTAATCTTCTCATCAGTCACACACATTCTCTATTTTGTATTCAATTTTTTGGCATGCTATTTTGCACTCATTTAATAGTACTTGTACTGCAGTAATCGTAGTACACACTGACAGACCATAATATGAACCATAATAACATTCAACCATCATCACTCAGCCACCGGAATATTTTAGTCCTGCTCCCAATTCACTCCTTCCTTTTGCCGTTGGCTTGACTATCGCAGCTTCAGGTGCACATCGCCTTCTCCAACAGTTCCTGCAACTGCCCACACTGATATGCCTCTGTAGCCAAAGAAAGAATGGAGGAAAGTAATTATTTCCCAGAAATCACACAAGAGTACCCAGTAAATGATTCTTAAGTGGCCAATTCAAACAGCAGATTGAACACATTAAAGCAGGAGGATTTATATGAAGCCCACAATCGTTTGTTCTTATCATTTATCAAAACATCTCATAAAAGTGGAAATTAAGGTTTAAACTGATATAACAAATCTATCAAGTATTGAAAAACACTTAAACAAGTCCAATATGTACATGTTAGAGCATCTCATAAACAAATATTGATAAGTATACACTGGGGTTTTAGCTTTAATCATGGCATATAATACGATGGTAGATAACACAGTACATAATAGCTTATAAGCATCACTTTAGCAATAGCTAATAATACAGTGACTTAGTCACTAGTGCATTAGTCTCTTTACCAAATCAGATTCGAATAAGCTTTAATAATCTCATTTGTTAGTCAATCAATGTATCCATACAAATTCCTTTTAATTTGTTTTTGGTTCATGCTTAAGAAAATTTTAGTCTTTAAAGAATGAAAGATAAGTAGTATCCTATTCCTATATCGATGTTTCCAGTGAATAACACTTTTCCATGCAAAAGTATTTAGATATAAGAGGTATCTTTATCTACAAGGGTCACCAACATAAACATGTAATCAAATGAGAGGGATTGTGTGTTGCCTATTTTTCGTAAAGATCTTCTAGAACTTACCTCTAGTGGAGGCTGCATTTCTAGGAAATAATCCATATTCCATACCATAAAATAAGATGATAATTACATTTCTCATATTTCCCTCATTAAATGTAAAACACGAAGTTCATTCTAGATCTTCCCTTAACCCATCTATTTTGGCTCACCTAATTATAATTACTATGCTTGTTGGTCTTGTTTAAATTATTCCTCAAGCAAACCAAGTTCTATAAGAATCAGATAAAAACACGTGTTTTAGTAATCAAGGAGTTGTTAGTTGTTACAGATACTGGACCAGAGCCTAGGATCCTTACCCAAATTCTGACCAACCCCAACAATCTGAGCTAGGCCCGGATGGCTAAAAAGCATGACATGTTAAGTATCAGTAAAAGCAGTCTTCGGTCAGGCCATCAAGGCGGCATTGAATATTATATCAAATTCTCGAAAGCTTGAACTACCATGTTCTCATAACCATTGATCAGTCATTATTGTTGAAAATCAAGAGGCAAAAAATAAGCATAACAATAAAAAATCAGATTGACAATTACGAAGTTGACATACCAACAGTGATATCACAGCCACCAAAAAACTCTCCTTCTATGTAGAGTTGAGGGAAGGTTGGCCAGTTGGAATACTCCTTGAGTCCTTGGCGTAATATCTCATTTTCCAGTATGTTTATTGTTTCAAAAGGCACATTCAAAGATTTCAATATTTGCACCAGAGTGTTTGAAAATCCACACTGTGGAAACTCTTTGGTCCCCTTCATAAATAGAACAACTTTATTTGAAGTTACAACTTTATCCAAGGTAGACTTCAGTTCCGGAGTCAACGCTGGAAAAATTACATGTGCGCACAAACACAGACACACAAAAACACAGAAGGTGAGTCATAGGAGAGAGACTACAAGACAAAACAACGTCTCAAACGAACAGAGTAGGAAACTGATTCCAATTGAATCGAAACCACTTGACTTCAACCCTCAGAATACAAACAAAAATTAGAAGCATGAACAGAGGCCCAGCCTTAAGTAGAACAGAAAATTCTTCCCACTAAGAATCAGACATAAAATTCTGAGAAGGGAATTCCACTTGCAATTGCAGGCCCAAACCAAAATACAACAACCAACATTGATTACGTTATACAAACAGGGAACCCACAAATCATGTAATTTTATCTTTCTGGGAGAGAAGATAAGTTATATTAATATATGAGGGTAATGAATTTAACAATCCAATTGCAATCCCTATATCCGCCGAAATATAGCAAGTACATGGTTGAAATTAAAAGCTGCAGAAAATGGGAAACAGGATTAGGGAAGGGAAGCGCCGTACCAGAGGAGCAACGAATGGTAGAAATGGAAATACTTCTTCTGGAGCTAGGCTGGGCGAGGGTCAAAGTGGGGAAAGAGTGGGGTCGCAGAGAAGTAGAAGTAGAAGAACAATAATAGAGTTTGGGAAAAGAGAGTGTTTTGGGCATGGAAGGCGAGAAACACGATACTGTTGCCTGAATCTGGAAGGCCTCCATACACGAACTCATCTTTTTCGTCTCCTTCCCCTTCTCTTCTCAGTTCCCCCTACTCAAAGCGATACTTCGCGCGACACCCCTTCCCCACAAATATTATTAATGGCTTAAATTTGCGCTTAACCATATATGCATAATATTTTTATAATTTATTTTTAAGTCATTAAATGTTATATTAATTTTTTTTAAATAATTTAAAATATATAAATTTTAAAAATTATTATATTATTTAAATTAAGTTCATTCATTTATTAAAAAAAGCCATCATAATGAGGGAACAAACATTATTTTCCTTACCCAAAAAAACTATTATTTTTTATGCCAAAAAAATTTCTTTCTATTGCCTTTCAAGGATGATGAAGTAACAGAGCTGTCTCTGACATATGAATAGCTCAAAAGAATCATTTTTTTAATGAATTATTTTTTGTTTGAACTAATTGTAAATAAAATAAATTTTAGATAAAATTAATTTTAAAAGAATTGATATTTTAAAAAAGTGAATCGTTTATAGGCCAGAAAAGAAGTTTAGTAATATAAAGGCAATGGTGTACGCAAGTCCTGAACGCATGCAAGCAACGCCACGGCGGAGTTTGTGAATGCTCTTTCTCTTAACCCAGCTTTTGAGTCTTTTTCGTAGTGGAAGCCACAGCTTTGGCAGGACTTAACGATTTAGCTATGTTATTTCGTTGGGGTAGATTGTTGATTTTATCCACAATTGGCTGTTCCCTTTGCTACATGTATCATTCTCACCAAGGCTCGTGTATCCATAAGTGTATTGGTGTATATGTATACAACAACAACAACAATAAACCAAGCCTTTTCCCATTAGGTGAGGTCGGCTACATAAATCAAACTACGCCATACACTTTTATTCAAAACTAAATTTTTGGATATATCATTTAACCAAAAATCTCTTTTAATCACCTCTCCAAATATCTTTTTTGCTCTTCCTTTACATCTCTTTTCAGGGTTAAACACCATTTGGTCAACATTTCTCACTGGTGCCTTTCGCAGTCTTCTTTGTACATGCCCAAATCACCGTAACCGAGTTTTTGTCATTTTCTCCTTAACAGACGCCACCCCAACTCTCTTCCGAATATAATCATTTCGAATTTTATCTTTTCTTATATGTCCACTCATCCATCTCAACATTCTCATTTCTGCCACTCCCATTTTTTACTCTTGTTGACCTTTTAAAGCCCAGCTCTCATTACCATAGAGCATAACTAGTCTAATGACAGTTCGATAAAACTTTACTTTAAACTTAGTAAATATTAGTACATATGTATCTGTTAGTTAAATGTGTGTACTCTTTCTTCAAACCTTACTCAAATTCCATACATCAAGGCTCTAAAAAATAAGCAAAACGAGTAGGTCAGACAAGGGGCAGAGAAAGCACAGATTAGTGCAATGCAGTCAGCTAGGTTCTAAAACTGAAGTTGTGGTTAGCTCGTTAGTCTTAAAGAGGTGGTGAAGTGCAGTCAACTTGGGTCGTTAGTCTTGGCACAAATTCGTCATTCTGAGTTTTAACAGATTAACAGATATAGCTGACCCTGAAGAATACAATGTGATTAGTGATACATAAACAATCCTCTCAAAAAATTTGAAACTAATTACACTAACTTCTAAAATGTTAACATGGCCCGAAATATATAGCATCACATCTCTTGTTTGGCTGGCAAAAATCCAAACGAAGCTGCCTCAGATTCCTGATGAAAGAAAATAACATACAAGAATAATATTAAAAATCAATTATGTCAACAAAAAGTGCCAGATCTATTTCATACATTAAAAAATATGTATTCTATGTAAACATAATCACCAGCCACCGCTAGAAAAGGGCACCATACAGATTTAATCTACTAATTCCTTTTGTTCTGGCAAATTGGCAATGTAATTCACATCCCAGATGACGTCCGGTTTATCCTCTGAGCACCTAATTTTGGAGCAGCAGGTTTAGTTCCCCGACCTCTACCAGTTGATAAGGGCTTGGCCCTAGTAGTGGGTGCAGGAGCAGCAATGGCAGCCCATGGATCATCGTCATCAGTTCCAGTTGATTTTATACTTGAAGATTTTGAAGTTGTTGGAGCAGGAGCTGCTATGGAACCCCACAATCCATCATCTTCATCCTTGCTCAACTTTGCTGTACTTTTTGGTCGCAAACTTGAAGCTAAGGATAAAAGCAAAAGTTCCCATTAATAGATACAAATCCTAAATCTAAGGTAATCAAATACGTATAAATAACTCAAGTACATGGAAATGGGCATTTTGTGTGAATCTGAACTTGGAATTCATATACACACATTAATCAGTTCTTTTTTATTTGTTTGATTTTGTCATCAGTCATCTTTCTTTATCAAGCATAATTGTTTTTCTTTTGGCTGAACATGGTCAACAGAACGAGTAGAGCTATAGGTGGGAATAAATCCCTAGCCATGGATATTGTTGCCCATATACAAACAGTAAAATGAATAATACCTTGTTTTGTCTGTGAAACAGGTTGAGAGGCTGACCGCCTTTGAGCTGCTTGAATGTTTGCAAGAGATGGAGATGGCTTTGGCTCTTCAAGGGGTTCCAAATCATCCCACCCATCCTTGTCACTTTCATGTTCTTCATGAAATCCATTCTCAAGTTCTCCCCAGCCATCCGTTGATGTAGGGGACACCGGGACAGGGTGTTCAGCCAAATCTGTGGTAGAACTTACATGAACAGGTGCCGTTGATGGAGTATCTATACCTAGATTACCCAATATAGAAAAGAACAAAAGGAGAAACCCAAAAAAAAAAAAAAGAGTCAAATTGCAGTAAAAATGCGCCCATAAGAAATAAAAAATTACAGATGAATCATGGTCTCTTTTTTTTTTTTTCTTTGGGAGGAGGAATGGAAAAAAAGAAGGAATGTTCTTCATTTGATAATCTACACAAAAGCTCATCGATTGCTTCCTCTTTGGCCCCAACCATTAAGTGACAGCTTTAATCAGATCAGCGTATCACCAAGTAAATACAGAATAATTGTCCTATTTCAAAAGTCAGAACTTGCTAGATATAAAATTTAATGACCTATTCCCAAGAATATTCGATAGGAGTATTGGCATCATCCCAGTGAAATGCATACAGATGACCAAAATTGCTTTCAAATGCATTAACTGGATGATCAGTTGATCAAAGCCACTACCAAGCTTTGTAGATGCTCAATTGTGAAAAAAAGATTAATCATCAAAAAATTGATATTACTTAGGCCATAAAGTGAGGGGAAGGAAAAGACAGGACATAACAGAATATGGTAGGGTAAAACCAAATCCTATATTCAGTGAAATATGGATTAAGCAAATCAGTTTAAAATAATGAGAGGATTGGTTGTTAGGCATACCTGAGCTTGCATTGGAAGTTGTTGGAGCAAGTATACTGGTACTCACGGAAGCAACTGGAGCATGATCAGAAGGTTTACCCTTCAGGGTCAAGGAGCTCATAGCCCATCTGCACGATGACACAAGTTGAGTTGCTACCAATTTCATGGGAAGAAAGCGGAGAAACTGCTCAGTAGCATATGTGTAGTAGAAGAGAACTAGAGCTATGGCAAAGTAAGAAGATGAATGACACCTCAAGACTATTTAGGCAAGGACACTGTAACCAGGTGCTTCTATTTCACACCTAATTGTGCAACTTCCCCAGAGTGGCATGCACCAAAAGCTATTTCTATCTCCCACAATTTTGAGAATCTACTGTATTGTAAAATTCCATATATATATATATGTGTGTGTGTGTGACGGGAAACCCCTCCTAGCAAGGTAGTAAACACTAAACAAGTAGTTTTTCTTCTGTACATTCTTAACTCTACTTGATAAGAAAAGAATACTTGAAAACAGTGAAAGAAATCTGTGCATTCATAATTTTCACTGCAATATTAATAAGAGAAAAAGGGAAATTTATTTATTATATGTAGTGTCTCAGATTGATACTCTAATTCTCTCCTACCCTACACCGCTAAATAAAGGGAAAAACCTTCTAATAACTACCTTGGTGCAACATAATTAGAAAGTCGAATAAATAGAAAGTGATAACACTATCAACCAGTAGGTCCATGATTCACTCCTCCATTACGATTAACTATCCACTAATCATGTACTAAAAAACTACTTGCAATTCATTTCTTCACCTTTTAATATATTATTATAATTAGGTTTAATTACTCTGCTGATTCCTACCATTTGGCTCAATTTCTAATACAGTTCTCAAGCTTTAAAATTGTATAAATGGGTCCCCAGAAATATTTAAAACGTTTATAATAATATCCCTGCCGTCTACCTCTGTTATAATGCAGTTAAAACTGTACTGACGTGTCAAAAAATATGCATGTGTGGCATGTTAAAAGCCGCCCCGCCGAATATCAGCTCAGAAAAACCTTGACCTTTTTCTTGTTTTGGTGACACTACAATAAGACATCATTTCCATTTCTCCTGCTGGGACAGAAACATCTCTTCGGCGGGTGGGAAGAAGGAAGCAGAGGTGGGTGACATGACTCGTAGGAAGGATGAGGAAGAAAGTTAAAAGCCAAAGGTAAATGAAAGTTGAATGGAAGAGTGCTAGTAGGTCTGGTGCTGGGTTTCAAAGGACTGAGGCCAAAGAGAAGGAACAAACAGGTTTGGGACAGGGGCGCGATGGAGGAGAGGGATTCGGTGATGTTCTCTCTTTTCTTGCAGAAGCCAAATTTTGAAGGAGATATGGGTGGAGATTGCGGTGGTGGTACAAAGCTGAGAGGGGAGTTTCAGTGATGCGTTTCTCAGAGTCTGAAACATGGGTGAACAGAGTCTCTTGAATGGAGTCTCGGTTCCTCTATACAGACATGCAGGTGTTTTTCACAGAAAATGGAGAGAACACAACCTCTAAGAAATTGAAAATCAAATGGAAATAGAGTCCCTATTTTTCTTTAATTTTTGAAAGGATTATGCTACAAAAATTGGTATGAAGGGACGTGTGGCTTATGGTGTACAGGAATGAGTGGGAGATTCTCCATGTGGAAAACAATCCCCGCATATGGAGGTCCAAATGAACCTATGAAGGGTGCGACAGAGTGGCTGGGCATGGATGGAGCATCTGGAATTTTTCCTTGGGTTTGAATGGGTGTGGGTTACTACGTATGGGTGCTGAGTGATTTTTTCTAGAATTTTAGTTCTCTGTTTCTCTTTATTCCTATGGGAGCCAAAGGATTTCCAAAGGTGTGAAATGGTTGCCTGGTGCAAATGGGGGAAGATGGAGAGAATGACTTGTTTCTAGGGGTGGGTATGGCTAAGTGGCGGTTGTGGGTGAACATTGGAGGAAGGATGTGGGGGTGACGAATGGGAGAATAATACAGCTTAAAGGTTTCGTTATCAAGATCTATTCCATCATAGACACAAAATCACGTTCATGTTCTAACCCACTGTTACTTTCTTTCCTTTTTCCTTTAATTTCCTTCACACACTTGCCCGCTAGTTACCCTTCTTCAATGGTTCAAAATCCATTCAAGAATCAGTGACTGGTCCTGCACATTGCAGGTGGGTCAAATGACTCATTTACAGCTAAACGGGTAAGGAAGAAAGGTTTCAGACCACATTTACAAATTTTTTCCACGTCTGTAGCTTAGGAGACATTTAACTTGTCAAACATGTATATTTTTTGACACTTCAACACAGTTTTAACAACATTATAACGGAGGAAGACAGCAGGGTTATTTTATAAATGTTTTGTATTTTTAAGAACTTATTTATACGGTTTTAAAGTTTATGGACTGAATTGGAAATCAGGCCAAACTATAGAGACTAGCTGAGTAATTAAACCTTATAATTATAACTAGGTGGGGTCCCATGCTTTGCATGGATATAAAATCAATGACACATCTTTTCAACAAATTTGAAGAATACATCACTGACACAAGGCAGTATAAGAAATGATGGGAAGAATTTTACTCGGGTGAAGGAACAAGAGTAAACAAGTATCTGCCTGGCCACATTAAGTTTGGACTGACTTACCCAAGTAAACTAGCATTTCCTGGGATGGATGAGATTCCCGTGGCTGCAGCACCTGCGGTGTCTGCCATATTTGTCTATAACAATAGACAACAGATAAGAACACCAATTATCACAAATGAGAAAATAAAAAGCAGAGCAACAATAAATTATCACTATCAAAGACGTTTGGCCTTTTGCTGCAAAACTAAATCTATGGCTTGTTTTGGTATTAAGTTGTATCTTATAAATGTCTGATCCATGTGATGTGCCAGTCAAACACCCTGTAATGTCCTGCAGCTTCAGCTCATTTATTATACTTCATTTGTTTTTCCAAATATTGTTACTAAAATCAGGAGCACTGAAACTGTTTAAACTGAAGATTACTCACTTTATACATACATTAGGTAGCTTCAGCTGTATGACCAAGAAGTCATCCTTTTGTTTTATTATAGGATGGGAATACTTAGAAGCACAGCTAGAAAACATAAAAGGGACAATTGCGATTTCTTCACACAACAGCTTAAGGAATGGCCCAACAGATAATGAAACATTCATTGCAATTTACTATAGCACATCATTGCTAAAAATAGAGTTTTTCTTCAGAAAATGACAAGTAAAGGATGTATAAAAGTTATGATAAGAAATCAGAAGTTGAGTTTGAAGAAGTAAATCTGCATTTTCACCTAATTTCTTCTCAGATATCAGATTAAGGAACCATAAGATGGGCCTGTATAGAGCCAAAAAGATTTTCAGAGAATACCTTTTCATAATAGTGCTTCACTATCTGCAGAAATTGATCAACAGCCTGAAAAGCCTTAGTTCGAACATCACTATTTCAATCATGAGAAGAAGAACATATGAACACTCAGTCTGAAGTAATGAGATATAACCAAAGGCATAAAAATAAGAAGTTCTCTCTTTAACATCTTAAGAACAGCAAAGGGCAAACAATGCAGCACTGAGCACAAGATTGAACAAAATATAAATAATAACCTATAAGAGCATTTACAGTGAGGATTCCTAATTTTCTAATATTCAATAAAAATAGGAAGTGGTGATATAGTAGAAAATTATAACTCATCAGCATGAGATAACCTGTCTGGATCAATTGTAAGTACAACAATATTAGGAAGAATCCGCATTGCAACTTCAGTAATGTCATAATTGGAACTGGTCGCACATAAAGCCATAATACCTGTACAATCAAAATTAAAAACGGCGGAAAAGAACAATCAAGAAATTTGTCAACTGCAATACTGAGGTCTGAGGATCGGAGATTAAATCAGAAAAGCCCAGTAACAAATTGTGAAAAGTAAAAACATAATGATGAACAAAAAAATAATAGATACATGTATATAATTTTGATACCTGCTCCTCTGGCGGGTGGAAAAGTATCACGTAATGCACGGACTGTAAATGCATTAATCAACACTCTTTTTCTTGTCTGCATAAATAGCTCTGAAGCCATCAGTTGATTAAACAAAGTATATTATACTAACATAAAATGAAATATATCAAACGATTTGAATTTGGGCAAACTGAGATAGCTTTTGGCTCATACCCCTTCATTCAGGTAGCTTGCAATATTTCCTAGTAATATCGTGGTATTTGTTCTAATTGCTGGTTCTTCATCAACCTGTAAAAAGATAGCACAGTTTATAAAATACAGAAAAGAAAAACTGGAAAGTGCTAATGACAAAAAGATTTTTATCTTTTGGCTGCTTCATATGGAAAACAGAAGAAACTTAAGATAGAAAGTCATATAATCATTCAATTTTGACAGTTATTAACAGAGTCTAAACTGTTAATATGAATAATATCAAGCCTTGTCTACTCACTTTTTCGGTCAGCATAGACAACGCAGAAACAGTTGAAGCAAATACCTGTAGCTTAGAAAGATACTTCAATAATGACCCTGAGATGGTCCTTTGAGAGAGCTGCAATTATTTAAATAATTAGAAACAACATTTTCACAAATAACTCAAGAAACAAATTAATCAAATGAAAGTATTAAAACAGTTTAGACTTGGTTACGGAAGTTTGGGTATATGTAAAGAAAATTATTAAAAACTCCAATGAGAAAAGCCGATTAAATGGTTTTTAACCCAATGAAGAGGGATAAAGGAAGACCAAAAATGACACTTGGAGAGATTGTTAAAAGTAATATTTTGATAAATAGTATTTGTAAAAATTTGGTTTTTGGTAGAATCTAATAATATCGTTTGATTCATGTAGTCGACCCTATCAAGTAAGACAAGACTTTGTATATTGTTGTAGTTATAAAATATTAAAACATTTTGTATATTGTTGTAGTTATAAAGTATTAAAACATTTATGAAAGAAGAACAAGAACAAAAGAGAAAGAGAACAATAAACCTTAAGGATGCAAGCTCTTAAGTATATGATCTATAAAGTAAATAGGAATTTAATGACCATGTGGTAAAAATGTCAATCAGAAGAAGCCCTAATATCTAATTAAAAAAGTCAATGACAACAGAACTTTAAGACTTTCCCTCAATCAAAGCCCATCCTTAAACATCCACCCAGATGTTTCAAATTTCACTGCAAGACCATCCTTGCTCTCTCGAGATCTATCTATCAACCTAAGTTATCTAAAGTCTATTCAACTTCACCAATGTAACTCTAATGAACATATCTGAGCATCTTGGAGAAAATTTCTTCATTGACATCTTAAAAGAGGCATTAAGGTAGACATACAAGCAATAAAGCTCTGTGATGCTATTTTCCAAGTGCTCCATCACAACCCAAACCTCTGCTTCACTAAAAAAGACAATGGTTTACTGGACACAGATTAACTTCCTAGCACTGCCCCTCCTCTGAAAGAGTTTCTTGAGATTATTGAGGTACCAACATGTCAAATTTCAAGTTAGACCTAACCACAATTTGGTTAACATTACTTGCTTGCAAAGTAAAGTGATACCAACTTAAATTGATATCATTTAAAAAAAAAAAAAAGTATTATACATTATGGCTTTCATCAAAGCATACATAGAACAGAGATCTCTCTAATGTCAAATTCACAACAATATTGTCATATAGGCTATGAAAACACCAATCATATCACTACAACTGTCATGACAAATTTCATATATCCAACAATGAAAGCAAATCCTGCAAACATGAAATTAAAATAGAAGTACCTTTGGAACCAGAATAAGCATGGATTTAAGAGTCAGTTCCCTTAGAAAAGCCGATGTATCAGAGAAACCAGTAGCAACATGAGGGTAGACCTGATTATGAGTGTAAATAATAATTCAACACTTCTATAGTATTACCAAGAAATTTTACTTTTATAATAGAGAAACAACCAAGGTTTAAAAAATAGATAAATTAATATTATATTGAGTAAATACCTGCTCATCAACAATCTGTGCTGATATTGACTCTCCATATTGATCAATATGTTGAAGAAGTCCAACACGAATAGATCGGTCATTGGAGGCAAATAGTTTTACAATTGTCGGAAGCACCTATATATTAAAACCAGAAGTCCAATTCAAACATTATATAAATCCCAATCCAAATGAAAATAGTGAGACAAAATAATGCATCACAGAGAGAGAGAGAGAGAGCATCATGAAGGCACTTGAAGTATTATTTACCCTGATGCTGAACTCCTCCGCTGTAAGCCAGGAACCCAGTTTTAATAATGCAGTCAAACCAGGGGCAACAGCTGAACCAAATTCGAGGGCAGAAGCTAATAAAGGAAGTAACTGCAGAAATAAAAAAATCAGTCATACAATTGGATAAAACATGCCAATCAGATCAGATCTTCCAAGGCATTTTAAATTAGAACTTCAAAAGGGATGAACCTTCTTCAACACAATTTGGCGAGGAAGCTGCTCCGCTAAATTTGGAAGCTTGCGGAAGAAGGTGTCTTTCTCAACACTGTCTTTTAAACTGAGAATTTCCATGAAATGTATTGTGTCTACCAACTTATTTTGAAAATATTCTGCATATATAATAGCAATGCACTGAAAATTTGGAAAAGCCACAATAATTTACATTAGAACGTGCATATATCTCTCTCATATTGTAAAGCATCACTCTCCCCCTCACCATATATGATATAGTAAGTGCCATGACAAAGTATATGCCAACATCCCCCACCCCCTCTCTGCACGTGTACACATGTTTGTACTTAAATGCATGCAAGTCGAATTTCTCTTATGCATGATTTCATCAAGATAGAGCTGTATAGTACTTTCTGGATTTGACTGCATTCTGATAAAGTAAAGCCTCATTTCAACTAATTAAGTAAGAAAATGAAATTTTTTACACAAACTAATGCTAAGCATCCATCTCTGGGTTCCTTTCATCTCCAACTAGTACCATATTCCCATGATGCAACCAATTTGAAATGTAATCATGTAGTTGTCAGCTAAAATCTACCACTCTTGCGAGGCTATTGCATGCACAATCTGTGCAATTTTTGGTCACGCATTGCTTGCACAATTACTGCTGCAAGTAGAACAGAAACAGTTTCACTGAAACTGATCCCAATTGTTTGTGCATACAGAATTGACCCTCACGAAACCCAAAATTGGCATTCTGTCTCTGATTCTCACTGTCAATATCTCTCTCTCCCCCCCCCCCCCCCATCCCCCCAAAAAAAAAATCACTCTCAAGTCTCAACTCTCCTTCCCTCTGTTTTGAACCCAATTCAGTGAAACTAGGTACTCTCTTCTATTTTCTGCATGTTTCTTGTATTGTCTCATCGTAGGAAGACTGGAAAAAGGCTGAGCAGCCATGTATGCCACCAGCCGAGGGGCCCACCACTCCCACAATGCTCTGTTACCACTCCCTTGATGGTCACTGTGTTTCAGATAGTGCAATGTTTAGTGATAAGTTATTAGTTATTTAGCCATAGTTTTTAGTTACCTTCATCTATGAATGAGTCAAATACTGCAAGCACAATTCTGAATTCTGAAACTGTTTTGTTTTTTTCCTCCTAACTTAGGTTCCTAAATGAGTTACTATGAAGTGTGTGTTTCAAGTACAACTTAAATTGTTTTTCCAATCTAGGAACTAGAACACTTTCCCCCATTATATTTCTTTTAAGTGCAACAACAACACAAAAAGTTTTATCCCATTAAGTGGAGTTAGTTACATTGATCAGAAACCAAATTTTTAGGAATGCCATTTATCAAAAGATCTAACAAACTCTCCAAGTGTCATTTTTTGTCTTCCTCTATCCCTTTTCATTCAGCTAAATACTATTTAATCAACTTTTCTCACAGGAACCTCTAACAATTTTCTTAACATTCCAAATCCCTAATACAATCTACACTTTCTTTAAAGTGCAAATTGAGCTCTTAATATTCGTTATGGTTGCTTCATATACATCGTTACTTTTGGTTATATTAATATAAGATTCATAATGGATCCATACTGCCCTTTGCAAACGCAATTCATCATGCACAATGTCGCTACGAGCCCTTTGCACAAAGGTGTGCAATATGCAGTTATGCACTAAATAACTATGTGCCATATATAGGATAATATATAGCTAATAAACCATGAAAAACAAGAATCCTTGTCTCAGGGAAGCAAGCCTACAACTACTTTGGGAAAAACAAGTTTGCTAGTAATAATAACTAAAAGTAAATTAAGGATCACTCACCACTGTTTTCTACAAGCTTTGATGTATTTAATCTACGAGAAGGCATGGAACTCAATAACCGCTGGTAATCTGGAAGCAGACACTGTGAGACAAAAAATAGACATATAAAAATGCAAAATAAATATTCCTTTTGATTGAAATATAAAAGCATTTAATTTCTATATTTTGAGAAATCTGTAAATAAGCAAGGATTCAATTCCTGAGCTGGCCAACCTTGGGAATGGAGGAAGTATTACGTAACTCCTCTGTCTTCCCCAACCTCAAACCAGAGAATAGCTCGTAGATTAGACAACCTATAAAATCAGAATATATAAATCACTTAAAAAGGCCCGGTCAAAAAGGCAGAAAAGGAGGGAAAAAACATACATAAACAAAACCGTGAACCAACATCACCTGTACAAGTTCAAAACATTTTAACTAACATGATTTACTCTTCTTGACAAAGGTAACCCAATTCTGCTAGTACATATATTCTTATAAAAGTTTTCTGTGAGGGAAGAATTTTACAAAATGTGTAACCATTATATGTGGAAATAGCAGCAATATATCAATTACATAAAGGCAGACACAGATAAGACATAGCTAGAAACAATTATATAAATCCAGATAGAAGATATTTTTTATTATGTGCTTCTGACTTATATACCAAATTGATACTATAATCTATTCTCAAAAAAAGGAACGAAGAAAAGGCACCCAATCCCCAAAAATAAGAGGCCGAACAAGGATTTTTCCCAATTGCACTCCGATAAGTGACCAAGAAACTTGGTGCAATTTCACACACTACAAATCAAAATTATTTGTTCCTCTCAATGCGGAACAATATCAAAATTTATGCTGTGGCTTTTGATACATCATATTGACTAGACCAGGCAAGACAAGGAAGAGGGAAATTAACATTAGCAAGCATGCAAATATATGATAAAAAAAAGAGTGTTCCTTAGTTCCCATCAACATCAGATACCACCTCACTATCACAATGCACTCTCAGCCAAAGGAACAGAAATAACTTACCCATGCCCCAAGAGTCAATGGCCCATGGAGGAGACTTTTTAATTGCAGTCCAATCAGATTTTACCAACTCCATTGGTTTGTATTGTGATCCAACAAGCCATGCATATTGCTGTGGAAACATATTGACTGGATCAAATCTTGGTCAAGTGGCACCATAATGCCAGTAAATTATTAGATGCGTGTTATAAAGGTTTAGGCAGGTAGATCCTCAAGTCGTAAGACAAACTAGTAAAGTGAAGCATCAGAGGGATGAAACTTCAGAACAAATTTTAAATGCAGACTGCAGTCTGCTGAAAAGTTAAAAGCCCATGGCCCATAAACCTCATATGAAAAAAAAAAAAAAATCACCATAAGCTAGGTTCTATAATTAACATATTAGATGAGTAGGCAATAGCTAATGTCTGAATTTCAAGAAAGAAAATAGTGTGTTGCTAAAATGAATAGTACTAGGTTTTGCAACCAGACACTTAAAATTACCAGCATTTGCCCCGTGGAAGTTTCATTCCCATCAAATTCTGATAAAACATCAAAAGCATGGAGTTTCCAGTCCAAAGTTTGTGTGACAACAACACTAGCCAAGCAGACATTACCATGAACCTGCAACAGACAAAGTTTGTGTCAAGAAAAGGTAATTGATGAGAAAAAATAATAATAATAATTTGGCTAATGGATACTCACAAGTTTACAATCGTTATTTAAAAAGCTCACAGCTTTAGCTATTTGATGCAACCCCCAAGCATAATATTCATCCCTACAACCCAACAAGAATAACAAGTTAATACAAACTCAATTCATAGACTGAATGACTTGCGAATATAAACCCAAAATAATTTGCATATAATATTACTTTATAGGGAACAAAAATTATTAAAAAGAGTTGCCACAAAATTCCTAACCATCCAATTTTAAAAGCGAAAAGTAATTCAAGGAAATAATAGAGATTATTCAGAACTTATTGGATAATAATTAGCACTTGTCATACTGACTAGCGGAAGAACTCCATTCATACCTTTGTGTACCTTCTAGTCCTAACTCCCTAATCTTTTCTGATAGTGGAATTACAGGCTCTGTTACAATATAGATTGTAACCTTTGCAGAACCGCCATCAAAAGTTTCAGTCTCTGTACTGTGAAGAAATGACAAAATATTTGGATGCCTGACCTGGGAATGAGCACCGTTAAAAATTAAAAAGAATAATGAAAATCTAAAAATTGGAATCAGGGCACACATATAGTCCCACAGTTCAAGGATGCATAAAGTACAAACATAATATGTTGCATGCTTCAAGTAAAAAATCAGGTTCTCTCACAAAGGAAACAAGGTGGGAAAAGCAGAAAAGTTATAATGATGAAAGCAAGGAGAAGTTCTTCATTCTTAACTATTATAACTAAACACTGGGGGCGTGCTAAGACATGCAGACTAAAGAATAGGAGATTCCCAATACTAGAATGAGTTTAAAAGCTATTTAAACCTCCATGAACAACTTTTTCTCTTGGGTACTGATGACAAGAAAGAAATGGGGAAAAAAAAGAGAAACAACCCAGAAAAATAATAAGTTCAACTAAACTCTCAAACACAATGCTGCCCAAACTCATAGAACACACTGAAAAAGCAAATCAAAAATCGTACAGCATATGAGTATAAGTTAAGCACGACATAAACTCGTAATATGTATCTGTTAGTTTGTTAGACTATTACCACAAAAATTCACCAGATCACACCAAATAACAACCCCCAAATCCAGCCAAGAATGATAGGCTATATATGTGGAGGAGATTATGAGCTAAAAATGCTTTCATTATATATATAACCAGGAGAAAAAAAGGTCAATTGTAGTTCTGTATGAGTGATGTCGGATATATATAATTATGACAAGTGTCTCAACCAAAAACTATACCATACTCAAAAAGGAAAAGGAAGTCTCAAAAATAGTAGAAGAATTTAAAAATGAACCATAAAACACTCATGATTAATAAATTATTGAAGAAACAGAATCATCTATACAACATTAGTCTTAGATTCTATACTAGAAGTAAATGTCAATGTTTTAAATATATCCAATAAAATCTGTACACAATAGCCACTCATAACTTACAGTCCGGAGGCGCTTCACACCATTACGACCAGCAGCTAAATGTCCATCCTGTGAATTACTCCCAGAAAGAGAAAAGATGGACACCGGAGACCCATCATCCTGATAGTTGAACCAACGTGCAGAAATGTATCAAAATAACTATGATGGATGGGGAAAATAAGTGGTGAAAACTAAGACACTAGACAAGCCTAAGGATGACATTGTTCAGCACTTGGGTAGTAAGTTCTATCTTTCAATTAATGTAACACGTTCAAATTTCAATAACGAGATACAGACAAAGGGCAATCCAATTCTGTCCTTCAGCAACCTCGAGCAATCAATAATTTTGTTTTATTCCTCAGATCATAGCAATATCAGCTGCCCTTCACGTGTAATCACTAAACCTGGTGCCATAATATATTTAGACCTATCTACTGAGCCAAGCAGTGAACAATTCCAACAAGTTCAGCAGCTTCACCTAAATTCTACGTCCAATCATGGGCTAGGGAATAAGTCCATGAATGCTAAAGCGACGAGCAAGCAAATAGAATAATCATATAGGCAAAGATGAAGTTACATCCCAGACACATATGTGAAGAGCAACCCATCAGATCCATCACATATGTAAATTATCGAGATAAGATTTACCCCAAACGATATCGTAATGAGGCCAATCATGAACATTTAGATAGACATGTATGTACGTGAGAGAGAGGAAAATAGTGAAAGCACCTTGGAGGTACCGCGGTGGTGAGTCCAGGAGCCCCAAGCAGAAGAATAGGGTTCGACGATGTTGTATGGGAGATCTTTGAGTCCGGTTCCAGATACTCCCACGACCTCTTTCAAGAATTTGAACATTTTCCTCCACTTCTACTCCGTCCAGAGAGAATTCGGGACGTAGGGTTCGATCTGCCACCCTAGCCAAGGGAAACCCGGGTGGACACTAGAGATGAACGGTATCAACCGGAATCACCTGGATCTAATTTGGAATTCGCGCTGTACCGCGTCCATGCTGTCTACGGGAGACCGTTATGGTCACCAAAGCGATGCAGCCATTCCAGCTTTTATTAGAGGACGATCAACGAGTAGGAAGGCTAGTATCCATAAGAAAGCTTCGTTTATCTTGTTTTTTATAACCTTTAGTAGGTAAAATTCGGGAAGGGGTTCCACCATCCTCCGGCCAGCACTATGATGAATGAATTTTAGTTCAGTCATGCTAACACCGTAACTTAATGCAACGGCATATAATATTTTTTTAAGGTTTTTTTATTTAAATTTTATGTATATTTAAGTACTTTATCATTATTAAAAAAAATTACAAAAAGTTTAATTACTCGTCAATTATCAATTATATATAAATTGAACTTTTTATTTTAAGAATTAAATTATTCTTCCATTTCTTTTAAACACGTGAATTTCATTATTTTATTGGTGCAGCTGAAATAATGTATTATTAAGGTAATACAAGAAAATATTAAGATTAAAAAATGGGTTATAATATGTGACTTGTTTTATAAGTTAAGGGTTGGTATCTGTAACCATGATATTATGAATGTGTGTAAGATAAGTAAAATTTTTAAAAATTAGATCGATTAACGAATTATTTTGAAGCATAAGTCATGGTTGAATTTCTAATAAGTTGAACCATTAATCAAATCAAATGATATTTTGAATATAATTTTTATATAAATAATATCTATTCATTGATAAAAGAATTTTTAAAATATCATATAAATATTTATTTATTATTATCAAATTTATGTATATCTTAATTTGATGAAGCATATAATTCACAAAAATTATGAATTTTATATTATTATAATAATTATTTTTTTATTAATTCAAACATTACATGTGTGAGTGGGACAACAAAATTTATAACTATAATTTTTTTATTTTTAAGTTTT
The DNA here is from genome assembly GCA_037013595.1 of Dicorynia guianensis. NCBI lineage: Eukaryota > Viridiplantae > Streptophyta > Magnoliopsida > Fabales > Fabaceae > Dicorynia > Dicorynia guianensis. Next base: position 40,369,981 of record JASUAB010000010.1, on the reverse strand, counting down.
GGTGAACCAATAGGTGGGATTAGTTTAATTGATTTTGATTTGGTTTGACCAATTTTTTTACTAACACTGATTATGAGCATTAAATCAGACCAATTTTATTAGCCAGTGAACAACTTGACCGATCTAGTTTTATTTTTAAAAGACTACTTAAAAATTATTTAAATAGATTCGTGAGCATTGTATTTATAATTAACTTATATTATTGAATAAAGTTGTGTTTTATTGGTCATTGTGGTATGGAACATCTGCCTTTATATTTTTTAAAGATAAATAAATTTCAGAAAAAATAAATATAAAATTAAGAAAAAAAACTAATAAAAAAATAAGATTCATAAGATATATTTAATAAAAATTAAAAAATAATTAATTTAATTATTAAAATTAAAAAATAATAAAATCAAAATTCTTGATCATACTAATAAATTAATAAATACGAAGAATGTCAGTGACAATAAGCTTCCAAACAAAAGAGAACAAAAATTATTGATTTTTTGACTTAAAAAGTTTTGAAAATTCGAAAGTTACTAAAGGAATATATTATAAAAATTATAAGAAAAATTACAAGTTTTATGGGTCTAAAGCCAAATGATAAAAATTTGTCTTAATTAGAGACAGAGTGATATTTATCAATTGACTTAATTACCCTCATTTTATTTGTCAATTTTCACGCTTTCCGTTCCGCATCAAATGCTACGTTTTTCCGTCTACTTCAAAACAATTTCAGTCTCGCCACGTTAAAATAAAAAATTATGATAAAGAAAATTTTGTTGGTGTGGGTGAGGAAGATAATAATATGCAGAATTTGAATCTTAATGGGCTCCCTTAGACGTCCAATTCTGTTGCTGGACCTTCCACGTTTGGCCAGTCTCTGCCCTTTCCATCTTTAGTCCCTTCACCGGGGTTTCTTGGTTCCTCCCCTCCTTTCTCACAACCTTGGCATTTTGCTTTTGTTGATTTCAAGTGTGAAGTTACGACTTCAATCTAAAACCCCTTCACCCAAAATAGGATGAAATATAAGACAAGAGTTGGTTGGATTCATAACACAGTGGATCCCAATTTTTTCAGTGAGAATCGTGGCAGTTGGTTACATGAATTTTTGCTAGAACTTTGCATTTGGCTTATTCTCTGATTTGTTATGGACAAACAGGGAATCAACAGAATTATTGTAGAAGGTAAATGGGTATATTCTTTATTTATAATCAATAAAATAAATAAATTTATTAAGTTGACTGTAATTATAGTTTTTTAAAAATACATATGAACTAAAATTGGGCCGAGGAACGTTCGGCTCGAGTCACTCATCTGAGTGTTCGGCTTGGCTCACTTCATTGCTTATCATCGCCGTAAATGTGACGGTTAGTAGCGTTCTAGTAAGATGATCACCCCACCATTCTCAAAGACACGAGAAAGAAGACAGAAGAACCAAACTCAAAGATCCACATTTTCGCCTTCCAAAGCGACGGAATTGTCCCAACTTCTTTAGGTTTCCGTCCGATAATCGCCGCGCATACGTCTTGAGCCGCTAATATTGTGTATCATTTCTGTACCCTTGTTCCATTTTTGCATAATTATAATTGCATTGCATTTCCACTTAGTTTTGTTGGTTTACGGTGACATTGACCTGTCTAAGAAAGTGGTTTAAAAGTCACCTTCGACGGTGAGATGCAATCGTTTGTCCGAGGGTTTTGACTGATAAATCGATTTAGTTATGCTTGAAACTCCTGAATTGCCAGCACTAGAAACTGAATTACTTGCTTGGAGGAGTTTCTAGTCTCCTTTGGCTTCATAATTACTCGATACCACTTCCAACATCTAAGTAACTCTAGAAAGGTGCTTGGGGCGGCTAAAACTGATCTGGGTCAGCCCAAGATTACAAATTTTCTAATTCAGAAACCGATTGCTTCAGAGAAGCATGGTTTCATTATCAAGTGCCCCCTTGTTTCCTCTGACAACACGAAGCGGTGTCTCTCCTCCTGCTAGATTTGCAGCTACGGATGGAAGGACCATTAATTCATTTTATATTAAGCAGACAAAGGAGCATAGAAAGGTTGCTTGTGCTTGTGTGGCTCCTCCGCGCAACTTGAACAGCGATGAGTCATCGGCAATTAAATTCAATGTAATTTCTGCTGTGACCTAATGTTTTGAAGCTTTATTAATGCTTACTCTCGATCTTTGTATCAAATGGTTATTTGGTTGCATCTGTACATTGACTGGTTCTGGGTGGTCATATCACTGCAACTTCCTCTAATGCTGGATATCTTTTATTACAATTTTTTCGTGTGTGTTCTGTCGCTCGTTTATGCTTTGTAATCTAGCTGCATAATGTTTACCTAATTTGTTAGCTATATGTTTCACGGGGTCAACGCCCAACCATCACAAGCCACGCTCCAATGCATCCCAGTTGTGTTTCTGCTTTTATGCATATGTTGCCCCTTTTATTTTAAGTTTGTCTTTAATTTGGAAGATGCAATTGGTACTTTGGTATCTGCTGCATTTCAAGAAGTTGCATTACAATTACTCTTGGTTTCCTGTTTTGGTTGGCTGACAACGAACGTATTGCTAGGGTTCATCTACATCAGAACATTTGAGCACAGTAGGGGCTCCCAAGGATGATTCTGATGTTCTTATTGAGTGTAGAGACGTGTATAAGTCTTTCGGGGAAAAGAAAATCCTAAATGGTGTGAGCTTAAAGGTGATTATCTTCCTGTCATTGGCCTCTTTCTTTCTTATCTTATAGAGTTTCCATCATGTTCTCTTATGAAATATGTAAAAAGCTTGCCTAGGTGATACTTCAGTACAAATACTTGTCAAACTAAAATATGAGGCCTTACATAACTATTAGTATGCCAATTGGGGAGCTTTCAAATTCTTTTATTTCCATTTCTTTTTCAAAACAATGAACAGATCAGACATGGTGAAGCTGTTGGGATAATTGGTCCCTCTGGGACTGGAAAATCTACAGTTTTGAAGATTATTGCAGGACTTCTAGCTCCAGATAAGGTGAATAAGCAGATATTTTTATGTTGAGATATAGAACATTATCTTTGAGCAAACAAACAATTTTTTAGCCATTTTCTAACTCCATTTATTGGATATTATCACTGTTCAATGAGCAGGGACAGGTTTACATACGAGGTAGAGAGAGAGCTGGTTTAATAAGTGATGAGGAGATATCTGGTCTTCGGATTGGATTAGTAAGTTTCAGAGTAATATGTATTATCCACGTCCTAAGTGCTATTATTTTTTCAATGTAATTTTATTTATTTATCTGTGAACAGGTATTCCAAAGTGCAGCACTTTTTGATTCTTTGACGGTTCGTGAAAATGTTGGTTTTCTCTTGTAAGATGAAATCTTACTTTTTATTTATTTTTCATTCAATTTTTAGTTCATAGCCTTCTGCAAATTTTCTTTTCTATAATTTAAGGACACCGACCTCTTCAATTGTTTAGGTATGAAAGCTCAAGCATGTCTGGAGATCAAATTTCAGAGCTTGTGAAGGAGTCCTTAGCTGCAGTTGGATTAAAGGTATGCTTCATATGTCAATTACTATCATTCTAACAGCAAGTCTGAATATATTTTTTTGCACCCCTTTTTCCAGGGAGTTGAGGATCGGCTGCCTTCTGAGTTGTCTGGTGGGATGAAAAAACGAGTTGCTTTGGCTCGGTCTATTATTTTTGACACCACAAAGGATTCAATAGAGCCAGAGGTGGGTTAGCTGCTAGAATTTAACTTATCCTATTATAAATTTCCCACTGGTCCCTCAGATTAACAGCTACTCAAAGGAATTTCCTAGTTAATTATTTCGTTTGAGATGTCTACTTCTAGGTAGGGTTGACCCAGAAGTTGTCTTTGCTTTAGATGTATGAGCGCCATTTATAAATGTGAGCACTGTTCAAATACATTTATTAGTTCTTTTATGCACTTTGAAAGAAATTCTCTTTAATATGTAATTTTTTAACCAGAACAGATATGTGACTTCTGTAACTTAATGATATTGGGTTCTGAAAGCTATCTCTAATTTATTGAATGGTAAAGCATGGTAAAAATTTATAGCTGACCGTAATAGGTATGCTGTCAGTCTTTGAGTAGGCCAGTGGCTAAGCTTGTTTGAGCTGATCCTCTAACTAGATCACCTTATATTCAAGGAACTGTCTTGTTGTCTATTTTTTCTCTGGCTCTTCCTCTCGGCAGTTTACATTTAACCTGGCATTGTAAATAACCGCTCAATGAAGTGGTTTGGAATGGAAGTTATGGAGGCAACCTTGCTCTTTTGGCGTGTCATGTGTTTGTTGTTAAACTCAGACCACTGCAGTGAGATTGAAGTTGAACGTTCTTTGATGGACGTGCTAAAAGCAACCATTGACTGGGTGGACATATGCACATACTAAACAAGTTTAATTCTGGTATTTTGAATTTTATTGCAAAAATTATTAGAAAAACTTGGACAAAGCTACTTCCTGAATTTGGTGACAATTGAGTAGAAACTCTTTAAATTTTATTCTTGAATTTTGTTGTCAGACATTGAATGTTTTTGCATTGGCTGTTTACATTCCTTGTCATGATTAATGCTGTAACTGCATGGTAAAGAATGAGTTGAGGGTATGCAAGCCGTGCCTCTGTTGTTTGCTTTTTTTTTTTTTTTTTGGTTGAAACTATTTTCCCTAAATTATGTGTGGTTTTGGCTGTAATTTTGACAGTGAGGACTGTTTTATGTATATATGACACTTGAATATTTCTTTTTCTATCCCTATGTTCAGAATTGTAGCTTTGTTTCTTTCTTCAGTGCCAACTGCCAAACATTACGTATGAAGGAAGAAACCAAGATTTGTTTGTGCTTACTCACATGAGAAACTATAGATAATCTGACAAACTTAATCTCATACGAACTTTCATATTAGGACTTTACCAGTTTCTTTGGAGTCTTTGGTTAATGAAATTTCATAGAAACTGAATGATTATAGTTATGTATTATGACACTAGACATTCCAGCTTCAGAATTGCTTCTTAAAGTTTTTGTCTGATGTATCATTTTTTTGTAATATAATTAGCACATGGCTTTTCTTCCTCCCTGTCTGTTTATAAACGGCATTTTACACTGCTGTACAGGTGCTCTTGTATGATGAACCAACAGCTGGACTTGATCCCATCGCATCAACTGTTGTTGAAGATCTTATTCGCTCTGTCCACATAAAAGGACGGGATGCACTTGGGAAACCAGGGAAGATTGCATCTTACGTGGTTGTAACTCACCAACATAGTACCATCAGAAGAACCGTTGATAGGTAATAACATTTATACTATCATTTCAGGTCTCTTCCTTCCTTGAACATTTTTTTATCAGGCTAGTTTTGATGTACCCTATGCTGAGAAGTACTGGATAAATTTAGGTTGTTGTTTCTACACAAGGGCAAGATTGTTTGGGAAGGAATGACTAATGAATTTACTACATCAACAAATCCAATTGTTCAACAGGTGAGTTGTTTTGGTTAAATAATTAAATTTAATTTACGTAATATGTATAGCTATAGCTTATTGCCTTGACTAGATTTCTTTTTCTTTTTTTATGTTTTTATTTCTTAAAGTGAAGGAAGTATTTCTTCTTGTGAAATCCTTTATTCTCTTATTACCCAGAGGTTTATTGCTTCTTCTTTTACAAAAGAAATATAATTTTTTGACCTATGAGTCATATTTAAGCTCTTAAAATTATCAGAGTGATAAAAGTACATGCACAGTTTGAAATGGAAATCAAGAAACAAATTGGTGACATTGGATGTAAGACTTTGTGATGAACCTATATTGTGGGGTGAAATGTGGGAAGCATTGAATAAAGTGTGTGATACAGTTGATGACCTAAAGTGGTGTGACTGTTTGCTTATAAGCTTATGATCAACTGATCAACAGTGCTTTAAATGCTTCTGGTACCACACGGATTAAAATGAAAGCATTAGACTCCCCCTTTTGATTTGGATAATGTAAAATATGCATGATGGAGGCTTGTGACTTCGTCTGTTTTGGTAGGAAGCAGATCATTTGAGTCTGATGTAAGATTGCCTTTCCTTGCTTGCCGTAGGGTTGACATGTACAACTAAGCCTACTTGGAACTCAAACAGATTACTGCTTTTGGCAGAAAATAATTTGTAAATCATTAAATCACTTGGTTGAAGAAGTGTCTAAAGGTAATCTTCTATTTGGGAAAACAGAAGAGGCAGCTTATTTTGTGCAGGGAGAGTGGGGGTATAGAACCTATTGGTGACCACCATCTTTGCTAGCAAGCCAGCCCTTCTGCGCAAGGAATGAGATGGTGCTATCTTGGATATTAGTTTGCAGAACAGCAACCAAATCAACAATCAGTTCAATTCTTGTTTACTTAGACAAAACTGTTGCTGTGGGCCAGATAATTGAACAATAGCACCAATCTAAAACTTACATAAATTCCTCTTTCTTTTCCTGCATTGTTATTATGTTTATCCTGGACTAGTACTTCCATCGGAGTGTCTCCTCCTCTCCTCTGCCTTTCCAATGAAAAAAAAAATAGAAAAAAGAATTTTTAAAAGGGGAACTCAAAAACATATACTAAAAAAGAATAATAATCAATGGTAAGTGATTATTTGAGTCGATAAATTGTACTTAATAACTATTTGAGTGGTACTTTAAAGTAAATATTTCTATCAGTTTTATTTCTTTTAATTTCCCAAGAAAAATTGATATGTTGTCTACATTATACTTTGTCTATTTAGAAGGTTCATTGTCATTATTATCATTTTTTTCTGTGGTGGCAGTTTGCATCCGGGAGCCTGGATGGGCCTATCAAATATTAAATATTACTTCGATGTAAAGTAGAAAATGTAGACAATCACTGATCTGGGATACAATGTGTGCGGATGGCAGTGCAAATCTTTAACTTTCAACAGACAACTCTTGGGATGCAACAAATTAGTTGCAGGATGGATCTCGTGAAAACCATCTGACGGATGGACTTTGATTAGATTTTTGGTGATATATAATATTGGTGGCAATTTATTAACTTTATAAAATTGGGTGTCCACACTGGACAAATAACTGGCAAGGCCAGGTGGGCGTGGATTGATTTTTGTGGTACTAAACCATTTGCTCTAGGAAGGTGCATTGCTTGGAGTACTCGGAAACAGATGGTTGTGACATGAGTATAGAGCACAAATAGGTGGGAGAGATTGTTAGAACTTGATATATTGATAAAATCATTTATGAATATAGTTTGTTAAATTACCTAGAACGCGATGCAGTAGATTTTCTGTTGTAAACAAAACTTTGCAATCAATATATTTATATATTTTCTTCTTGGATGCAACAAATCGATTATAGATTTTCTCCTCTTTATGTGCATCTGCACTTTCTTCTGTTAACAGTCCTAGTTCTCATTAATCTTTTCCAAAATATGCATTACTCTGTACTAGATTCTGTTGATCATTGATTTTACAGATATTTTCTTACGTGATTTAGAGCAGGCTTGGCAAACCCAGTATTGTTGAACAATAGAGGTTTATGTTAATTTGAAACGCGAAACCGAGCCAACCAATTCCCTCTCCCGCATTCGCCCTCTGACTGAAGCTACTAATGAATATACCATTATCAAATCATAGGCACAATATATAGAAATATGACCGCCAGCAAAATTTATACAAGCAACAAAGAACAATACTGACTACTATAAGGGAATTTTTTTTTTCCCCGATAGATTAATGAAAAATGATACATGACCTTTTTTGTTTGGTCCCCTGAAATCACATGGTTATCCCCATAAACATAAGCTTGCAAATTTGCAACATCATGCTTAACATCAAAATTTTCACCTTAACTGGCCATTGGGCATGTTCCTCCCTCGGTCATCCAGCATCTGAACGACCCAGTTAAATGGCGTACTAGTAGTTATGTCCATAACTATCCAATTCAGTTGTGAACAGAGTCAAAATTTCAGATCATTCAGTCATTCATCATTTCATCAGCATCTTAAATCTAATACTTCTCGTATCGAATTTTCGCCACAACTATTCATGGTTTTTCTCTTCTAAAGTGTGCAAGACCTGTCTCCGATTCCGTCATTAATTTAGGTCCCACAAAGCTGGAATCTTTAGTGTTGCGTAAAACTTTTGTAATTCACACTGTCACGTTGTGGTCCTGTCATTTCTGAAAAACTTGGTATGAAAGAGATTACCTTCTATAAAGTTGGTGGTTTGTTCTTAACCCCAGTCAAAGAATGTGCTTGTCCACTTATAATGAGAACAGAGCAACCACAATACAGAATGGAATTTACAGGTGAAAGTTTGTGATCGTCACATGTATCAGATCAAACTTTCGTCTGGAGAATATAATTTCTTGCTCTAGAAGAACAGAAGAGAGCAACAACACCAAAATCAAAACAAACAAAGGCACTTATAAAGAAAACCCCTACAGATATTGGTCCATCCATGATATCTTCCTTAAAAGATCTCCCCTGCACCGATGGAACCCTTGCTTTGTCACATCTTCCATCGGATGATTCCATGCATAAATCTGGATTTCCAGCAAATGCCCCAGGAAACCTCCCATACCATTGCTTCCGGGAAACATATCCTGAAAAGCAGTTATAAGACAAATTTAACAGGGTCAGATCTTGAAGGCTGGATATGTTTGCCGGGATCTGACCTGACAGGAAGTTATGCGACAAATCTAAGGCTTTCAAACTTTGCATTCTCTGCAAACCCGGAACTTGTCCATCGAGAAAGTTGTTTGACAAATTTAGATATTCTAGGCCAGCTAGTCCAAACAGACCCCTTGGTATTTCTCCATGTAGCAAATTATAGGATAGATCAACTCCGACCACAGAGGAAAGATCATAAGCCAAGCTGGGTTGGTTGCTATCAGCAACAGCCACTAAAATTTTCAGTTGCAGACTTCTTGCTGGAACAAATGGCTTTTTAACAGTTATATCTTTCTTGTTAAGCAATAACTTTCCCTTAAAATTAACATCGGGTATGAAGCCAGAAAATTTGTTGCCTGAGAAATCCATCATTTCTATTGCTTCAAAGGTGGAGAACCAACTGGGCAGAGTTCCACTAAATTTGTTTTGAGCTAGAGAAAGATACCTGAGGTTCGTCCATTTGGTTATTGCATCATTCAAGGATCCAGAGAGATCATTGGAACTAAAATCTACAATCTCCAGAGATTTACAGCCCGCCAAAGTGAGTGGGATCTCACCAGAAAACCTATTGTTGCTTATATCCAGTATCTTCAAGCTATCCAATGCATCAAACTCGGGTTGAATCACTCCAGAAAGATTGTTGTTATTCAGTATTAAAGCATACAACTGAAAGCAGCCCACAATATTTAAAGGAATGGAGCCAGACAAAGAGTTGTGAGAGAGATCAATCACTTGGAGGTAAGTCAAATTTCCAATTCTAGCAGGAATTTCCCCAGAGAGTTGATTGTGAGAAAGGAACAAGGCCTGCAAGGTTTTCAATTCTGTAATTTTCAATGGGATTTCACCAGAGAATTGATTGTGAGAGAGGTCAAGAAGAACAAGGCCCAATTTCTCTGTCGTCACTGCAATTTTACTTGGAATAGAACCAGACATATCATTATTACTCAAATCCAAAACAAGAAGTTTCTCGGAGAACAGAAGTCTTGGGGATAATTTATATGTCAAGTGGTTAAATGACAGATTTAGATGAGTCAAAGCTTGAAAGGATGAAATACACGTGGGTAATCCCCCCACAATGGAATTGTTAGACAGATTCAATACAGCCAGAGACTGAACGGAAGCTGCAAAGCAGGGCAAGGTACCCGAAAAGTGATTGGAAGCAAGATTGAGGAAAACCAGAGGCTGGTGAAAATCACCTATGTTACCAGATAAATAGTTGTTCTCAAGATTCAAATACTTGAGGGATGTCAAGTAAAACAAGCTGTCGGGTATTCCCCCACGAAATGAATTAAAAGCTAAATCAAGCTTTTCCAAATTTGCAGAGAAATTACCAATCCACCCAGGCACATGGCCTCCCAAATCTTGGTTCCCATTCAGAACAAGTTCAGCAAGGTGCTTGAGGCTCATGAAAGTGTCTGGTATTCCGCCGTAAAATTGATTGTGGCTAAGGTCAATGGTTCTGAGGTTAAGCAAACTTCCAATACAGACCGGAAGAGGGCATGTGAAGTTATTATGGGATAAAATCAGATTGGTAAGAGATGAAAGCTGACAGAAATTGGGGTGAAATTGGCCAGACAAATTCAGACTGGTCAAGTAGATTGAAACCACTTGGCCGGTCCGGTTGTCACAGGTGATTCCGGTCCAGTTAGTGCAGTTAGACCCGACCCAGTTTGACAAGCTCCGGTTGGGGTCTTGCACCCATGACCTAAACAGTAAAAGTGCGGCCTTGTCTTCCGGGTCTATATCAACTGACTGAGAAAGGCATGTATAGAGAAGAATCAAACACAGGAATGTGAGTAGATGAAACTTAAGAGCTTTGAAGGAGTAGAGAGGCGAAATCCAACTGTGTCCCATGAGAGAAAGATGCAATTTTGGGAAAGAGGACGTGGGATTTACAGAGAGGAATCAAATGAACACCAAGGAACAAATACAACCGAGGGCGTTAAGGGTAAAAAGAATTTGAAAATACAAGTTCTTCCGTGGAATGAACAAGAACTTGAGGCAAGAATTGGGAGAGGGTTCAAGAGATTAGAGAAGGAGAAAAACAAGGTGCTGACAGAAAGAAAGGCAGCAGAGAGAGAAGAGCAACTTACAGATAAGAAAGATGTAAACCGGGACTAAATTCTTTTGTTCTATACTGCTACAGCCACGGCGATTAGAGCGGCTTTGATGGTCTCCTGAGCTTTGTAATCAATGCAAGGGAAACAGCTCTCCGCTTCTTTCTATTTCCTTTTGCTTTTTCTTTTGCATTTGCTCTTTTTCTTTTACTGCTCTGTCGCAAATGCGGCATATGTGGGAGAACAGTAGGAGGGATTGCGCTACATTCTCCTGTCTCCCTGTTGTTTTTTTTTTTTGGTCTTAAAAAAGGGAAATAAAACCACGCATTGTGCTATGGTTACATAGCCTACATTCTTCTCAGGGTCAGGTCAGGGTAGGGTCTGTGAAGAGGAACAACTTCGCATTCAAGCGCGTGACATTACGCTCTAATAATATCTTTTTCCCACCGCCCCACGCGCACAAAAAAAAGGTTAATGGAGTAACTTTTTAATCCTGTTAGTAATATAAAGTAATTTTATACAAATTACGTAGAATCTCTTATATTTAAATATTGTTTTTAAGTAAGATATCATTATTAGCTTTTTTTATAGGCGGCCGTATTATTCTCTGTTTGGTGTTTGAGTGGTTATAAATGTTTAAAAAATATATATAAAATTAAGAAATTAAATTAAAAAATTAAATTTAAAAAATTATTAAAATTTAATAAAAAATTCTGATCCGGCTGAGCGGATTCCTTTGCATCTTCGCCATCTAAGTAAACCGTAGCAAGTCCGACCAAGAATGTGAACACTGATTCTTTTGTATTGAACTTGATTGTATACTCTTCAAAGAAGAAAAGAAAAAACTTAATTGTATCATATTATATTTATATTATCAGCAGTACTCTAATAGCTGAACTGAGAACAGGAAAAATGATAGTAGTAAGGTAAATACTCCATCTGTCTTAAATAAAAATATGTATTTTATTTTTAAATTAATAACAATATTAACAAATTTAATATAAATTTTTATTTTGAACAAAAAAACTCCTAATCTTATATAGCACAAACAATTTTTTTGTATTTTTACGTGCAAAGCAAAACACAAAGGTGTTCGGATCTGGATCCATCCTTTTATCGCATACCAATAGTTTGTGTCAAAAGAATGCCGGTGACCAATATTCTGTCCCAGTTAGGCACTTACTGTCTATCTGTCATCAACACCTGTATTCCTAACATAATGCTATGACGTACTTGTATGGGAACATACATAAATCATAAGATATTTTTGTAGAAATACATCCCAGCTTCTTGGTTTCTTTGTCATTTTCTTTGAATTCTTTGGATAATCTTCCCCCATGCGTAACATTTAAAGAAAAAAGAAAATAGAAGAGAGGATATAGATTGACTTCCAATCTTTCAAGTATTCAACAATTTGTTTACAAAAACGAGCCTGTTGATATTGATAGGTTGAGTAAATGAAACAAACTTGTAAGCATTTGGAGTTTCTTGACTTTATAGGTAGCTATTCAAATTTACAACTTAGATCACGAGTGCTCAATTAAAAAAAAAAAAAAGAAAAGGATTGAAGGGTATCAATTTTTTTGTACGCATTGTACTGCTGCAAACGTACTCTATATGTCGCCCCCATAAATTCAATACATTTTTCATTAAGATTCAACGACATAAGGCATAAAAATTATTATAAATTTTGGGCTTTTCAGGTTGCAATAAAAGAGGAACTTATTACCAAGCAGGTGATACTTTAGCTTATATGGGCAAAACACGAGGAGGACATTTTCAGATTTTGCAGAAGGATAAAGAGGGAACTAAGTTTCCTCAAAGTTACGTAGCTTTTAATTTTGCTTTCCTGGAATTAAAAACGAAAAAAAAAGGAACTTATTTTAGGTGGGCGATGAACATAATGACATGAAAATATTCCGGCCTCCTCAATTATGCGCGTCATTGTCAGTTTTTTCGTCAACAAAATGAGTTGGAAATTGCTACTATATATTAATGCGTAGCGAGTTTCCTATTTTCTATCGTCTGCGCGAGGGACCAATAATTGGTGAAGGGACCAAACTTTATTCTTTGTTCAGTCTCTCGAATCCACTTTGGTTTAATTCCATTCCTCGTTTCTTGGCGGCCGTTTCTCTTGTCTCTGCACCAATTTTCAGGCACTGCAGTGACCGACTCAGAATCAGTCCGAGATAGATAGATTGTTCTTTGAATCTTCCTTTTCATGGGCCTTAACCTTTGTGTTCTTCTTCTTGTTTCTTGTCCATGGCTAACCTTGTGAGCCCCTTCTCTATCCCCCTGCTTTTGATCCGCTACAGACTACCCATTACCGGCGTTGATCTCCTTCTTATCTTCTTCCATACCGTCTTATAGCTCGCACTCTTTCACCGGCTTTTGCAATACACTACTTTTTCAATCTGGTTCAGTATTGTTTTACGAATTCAATTGTTAAATTTTCCGATCTCAGTGTAAAAATAGATTTTCTCCCAGAAAACCATTACAATGACAGCCTTCTCTGTTTCAGAAAAGGTGAGATTTAGTTTTATTTTCATTTTTATTTGATGAATTTTCAGTTTAATTATCTTAGTTAACGACCCCTCCCTAAAAGTAGGTTTTTTTTTTTTTTAAAATAAAAAAGCTTACTCTTTTGTTTTATTCCCCCCCCCCCCCCCCCCTCTGAAAGATGGTAATACACAAAAAGGTTGAGTTTTGAGTATTTGATTCCCGGGAAATACGTTCAGGCTGTTTGCCCGAGTGGGTAGAGGTGAATTTGTTTTTGTTATATGATCTCAACTTTGTGGCGGCAAGCAAAAGTAAGCTACCGACATTACTTTGCTACTTGTGTGATGATACTTGTGGGAGAATAGAAGGAAGAAATTTGATGGCATCGGTGTTTCTGTACCATGTGGTGGGTGATCTGACGGTGGGAAAGCCAGAACTGGCGGAATTCCATGAGACGGAGACGTTGGACTCGGCAATTAGGGCAATTGGAGAATCTCCAGAGGGCAGTATACCCATCTGGAAGAGGAAATTGAATGTGAATTTGATTGAGAACAGTGATATGAGGCAACAGAGATTTGTGGGCATCCTTAATTCCTTGGACATAGTTGCATTTTTGGCGAAGAGCCACTGTTTAGAGGATCAGGACAAGGCCATGAAAACCCCTGTTTCTGAAGTTGTTGTTCCAAATAATTCTCTACTGAGGCAGGTTGACCCTGGAACAAGGTCAGCACCCTATACTATTTTCAGGAAAAAAATTTTGCTCTCTTGATTGCAACCACTGCTATTTTACATCTCTTATGTTTCAATGAATTTGTGTGATGTGACAATCTGTGGAATATGTGGGTGTGGTTTTTACCATTTTAGTGACTGATGTTGGACTGAGTTATAACAAAATTGTGGCTTTGATCCAACAAAAAGTCACTTCAAAGGAATTTTGTTGTTTCTGAGTTTCTATAATACCTTGCAAGTGGAGAATGTTTACGTTCTTCTGATAGCAGGAAACAGAAGATGTGTGCGTGTGATTTGTATTCAAGTTATGCATATGATTGTGTCGTGGAGATATTTATACCTGTATTTTATCACTTTGGAGCTTATGAGCTTTTTCAAAAATTCAAATGTAGTTTGATATACTCTGTTCACAGATCTTGTACCTGTGCATCGTTGGCAGAAAACAAAAACGTCTATTTCCCAGTATAAATTAGCTTTGATTATTATTCTGCATATGTATCAGTTCTCCTTATGCTTTTTGGTGATACTTATTAAGTGGGATTTAGTTTAGGTTATAACTTATGCAACTTGGATGGATTAGGCTATTAGCAACATGTTGAGAGTTTGAACAGGTTAATTGCCCAAATTGAAGCTACTAGGGGTTACTTGCCGAAGGGTCAAGTTGAAGGAGGTTGTTTGAATTTTAGCTTTTCCTTGCAATTTTTTTAGTTCGTCTAGTTAGATTGTTGTTATGAATCCTATAAATATGAAATTCTTTTCATGTTCCTAAAAATTACCTTTATAATCAAAACTTTGATAAATAAAATATAAAACGCCAACAACATTATGCAGTGGAACCCCCCCCCCCCCCCCCCCAGTCCCCAGTTTTTCACCCATGATAATTCATAAGTACCTCTCTTTAGAATGAGAAATAAACTGAAAAACCTTCATTATCATTTGAATCTAACATTTGGAGAAGTTCGACTACATGCAATGAGATCTCTATAGACTCATCCTTTTTATCTATTTGTGGGATTCGAACTTTGAAGACTTACCCTTTCTTGGGTTTCAACATGCTAAGCATGCATAGATTGGGATTCTTCGTGATATTTTGAAATTGGAAATATAACTAGAAATTGAGAACTATATATCAGTATTTTTCCTTGGTGCTTTATACTGTAAGCAAGTATCATTGATTTTGTTATTTTATGGACTGTGATTTTGTTCCAGGTAACAATTATTTGTGTTTAATAGTGCTATATGAAATTGTCTCACTTAGCTATTTCACCCATGTCCATAAGAAGGGACGTGCATAGGTGTTCTTTTAACGCATTATATATTTGAATCAGGATGCAATTGCAGTTTTGGCTCCTCTTTCATCCTAAAGCCCATTTCTTTCTACCTTTGTGTGGATTTAGAATATTCATGATGTTTTTTTTATACGGAATTTAGGGTATTCAGATATGTTGTCCTGAAGCCTTGGATCAATGGCTACTGTTCCTCCTTATAGAACAAAGATGAAGCGTTGTTATTTAAAAAATCTATAATATGAATTAACCTCCGAAAAAGCCAAAATGATGTAATTTAAATCTTGTAAGTGTCTGTATCCAGTATCTCCTCTTTGCAAATGCCTAATCAATATACTTCCTTATTATGAAAAAGAAAACACAGTAAAGAAGAAAAAAATGACAACTTGGTTTCATTCTACCGCAAGGTTGATAGATGCACTGGACATGATGAAACAAGGTGTAAGACGTCTGCTTGTTCCGAAGAGTGTAGTATGGAAGGGCATGAGTAAGAGATTCTCTATTCTCTACAATGGTAAGTGGCTCAAGTATATTGAAAATCATAGCAGCAGCAGCAGCAATAGTCTACCTTCAAACATGAATCGAGGCTTCGCATCGTCTAATACATCCATCCGTGATAAATTCTGCTGTCTCTCGAGAGAAGATGTCCTCCGTTTCATCATTGGGTGCCTGGGAGCTTTAACTCCGCTTCCTCTCACCTCCATTTCTGTGCTTGGAGCAGTTAATTCAAACTACAACTCTATTGAATCCCCTACTCCAGCCATTGAAGCAATTCAAAAGCTTCCTGAAGATCCCAGTGCAGTGGCAGTGGTAGAAAGCACACCAGACAATCAGTATAAGATCATTGGAGAAATTTCTGCTTGTAAGTTATGGAAATGTGATTACTTAGCTGCAGCATGGGCTTTGACCAATCTCTCAGGCGGACAATTTGTTATGGGAGTTGAGGATCACGTTACGTCATGGTCACTGCCTGAGTTCCGTGTAAATTCAACAGTTGGTGATGATAACTTAGTTAACGGTGGCGATTCAATAAGAAGACCAAGGAAATTCAGTAGCAGGAGTATTGGATTCTTTAGTAATCCTGCAGGCCCTAGTCTTGGTTCCAATAGGAGCATATATAGGGGTAGAAGTGCGGCCTTGACATGTAAAAGTACAAGTTCATTGGCTGCTGTCATGGCTCAGATGTTGTCGCACAGGGCAACTCATGTATGGGTGACTGAGGATGACAACGACGATGTTTTAGTTGGCGTGGTGGGATATGCTGATATTTTGGTTGCTGTAACCAAACCACCTACTGCCTTTCTTGCTGCTAATAGATCTGCTGAGGTGTTTGCAAATGAAATTCAGAGTTGATTTGACTTTATTTTCGTGAATATATTTTTTTATTGGTAGAAGTCTCAAACTTGTAGTAGTTAGTCTCTTTGGCACTCAAGTGTCTCAAAATCTTGTTAGGAAACGTGGCTTCTCGCTTGCTTACTTGGTTGTACAAGTTTGTAATCAATTTGATATAATGAAAGGATGAGCTCTAAATTGCTGAAAGATTATCTGGAAATCTTGGATAGTGTTGGTAGAGTATGAAGTTGGGCCTCTTTATACGCATGATCTCATTCTGAATCCTGTTTCACTCAATCTTATTTTATACCCAGATTTGCTGTACACTATGTTCTCTCATGGACTAGCTTTTCTGTTCTGGGGTATTCGTTAAAAAGATTTGAGAAGAATGAATTTGGAAAGAATTTTTTGTCAGAAAATAAGAACTCGCAAGTGTGGAGGAATTACTAAATTAAAATATAAATTAATTGTGCTTTGGGTGTATATATTGGACGATAAGAAATGAGGACAGAATGGTGAAATTGTACCCAAAATGCATTCTAATAAATTAATAAATAATTTTTTATTTGAAAAACTAGAATGCGTTTTTACATGCCAGGTTTGCTATGCAGTTATGATAGGATTTTTGCATGATCTTTAAGCATAGGAAGCGTGGGTGATGGATTAGCCATTGGGGGATTGGAGGCAATAAATAGGTTCTCTGTTCTCTGGTTAGTTAACAGGGTCTTACCAATACCACAGTGTCTTGATGGGGTGGGAAGATGTGCATAAGTTGGGGGTGGCGATGGTAACGCCGTAAGGTGGCGCCTACAATGTTAAAGTGTGCTGCTTCACACGCTGCCACTCTTCAACGGCCTCCCATTCACGGCTCACCTTGATCCTATTGCCTTTTGGGCATGGCAAAAGCACTTTCTCTCGGTCCATCACAAACTTCTCTTTGTGCACCTTGACCAATGCCCTTGTTGTGGAGTCTCTCTTATTGGTGGTAAGGATACACATGCAAATAAGTTTTTATATATAATTTGTTTACATTTTCATACTCTCATTCATTATTTTCTTTCACCTTCAATTTTAATTTTTAAAGCACTTAAAGCATCAACTCTTAATGCGTACGGCTAACAATTTCCCTTTATTGAGGCTTGTCGCTCACCTCACTTTGGTTCTCTTGGTCTTAAAATTTAGACGAACAAGAATGTAGACTACAAGAACCAATTCCTCTGGGAAACAGAAAAGAAAATCATCATCAGAAGCTAGTTTTGCAACATTCATGTACTAGTCTTAAAACTTCGGCAGAAGAGAAAGAAAAGATTTATGTTCCATTTATAATTTATGCGCCTAATAATAAATTTTATGCAGTGTAGCTAATGAGTGTGTTTTTAACATATAAAATAATGGGTTATGGAAGTGGAGATTCAAATAGGAAAATGATAGGTATATATAAAAGGAGTACATAAAGAGTGTATAACTAAAGATATAATTTTATGCAGTGTAGCTAATGAGTGTGTTTTTAACACATAAAATGATGGGTTATGGAAGTGGAGATTCAAATAGGAAAATGATAGGTATATATAAAAGGAGTACATAAAGAGTGTATAACTAAAGATATAATTTTAAATAAAAAAATATAAAACATATATATAATATAATATGTACAAAATTTTATATGAAATTATTATTTCTCATGGGGTGTCGTGGCTGCACAGAGTACAGTCATTGTGATCGCGTCAAGTAAGACTTAAAATAAAGTTAGAATATTGGAGTAGAGAGCTGTAGAGATTAGATGCCCACAAAATATAAAGCAGTTTAATCTTTTGGGGAGACTGTTCTCAATTTCGAAAACCACACACGCCTTTCCTTGGAATTCTATTCTTTCCAAAATGGATAAAGCTACGTTACATCATCTGCCTTTCTTCATCTCTCCCTGTCTGCTTTCTATCATTCGGTCGCTTCCAACAAAATCTTTGTCTGCCAATGCTTTATCGCTTACACATGAGAATTTTATAAGCAATGATAGAGCCACGCATTTTTATTTATGTTATTAACCAAATAAATGAAACATTCTGCTCAGATGATTATTTTTTTTATAAACGTAAAAATTATATTGACTCAACGGTATATGCATATTATTTCTTGAATTATATATAGCTTTTTTAGAACTTGTTAATTTTTTGTATTTTCCAAAAAAAAAAGGTTTCGCCTCCTCAGTATTTTTTTTTTTTTTTTACTGAAATAACCAGTTCAGATTTTTATTTCTGTTCGTCATTAATGGTACGATATGTCAACAGCGGACCAACTGGAAACCTTTTCCTGAAATACAACCATTACAACAAAGTAGCAGGCCACCCTACAAAAACAAGAAAAAAGTGTTACGCAAGATATTACAAAATAATTGGCGAGTAGTTTTTATTTTATAATTTAATTTTTAAAAATGAATAAAATTAATAATTTAAATGTTATAAATAAAAAATGAATAAAATTCTGTTAATAAAAAGAGGAGGAGCGCACAAACAACGACGATCCACAGGTCCCCTTTGTGCTGCCAAAACAAAAAGACAGAAAACGTGGGCGCATGTCCACAACAAGTAACCCATGAATAAGATAAGAAAAGAGTAATGTGAGGCAGTGAATGTGAATAGATTCACTACCAAGAATATCAAATAAAGCATTGCAGTTCACCGTTTTGATTCTGGATGCACTAAACAAAAGATCCTTCCAACATTTGAATGTGATTTTATGTAGTTTAAGTTAATGCCTGGAGCTGCCTTAGACTATGGGAATAAGAGCGAGCGATGAACAAAAATCTGCTCCCAATACTGTTTGTGTTGCTCGACTAATCTATCTGAATTTGGGAATACAGTTAGATAATTAAATAAATATTAACATGCATATATGAGAATATAGAATTTTGTGTACAAAAGTAGAATTTGTTTCATATAATTGGATCAGCAAGGAGACAAATTAACAAGGGAAAAGAAAAAAGACAGCCATTACTAAGACTAAATCAATCAAAACCTGCAGAGTTGAGAATTAAGCATATATAATATTTCTTTATATTTCTATAGGCGTTTCAGGAACCTCAACATTGTTCAAAAATATACCTTTTTTTTTCTTTGTTTGCTACAAGTGAAAAAATACTTATTCTAAGTTTGAAGTGTATTATGGAATTTTGTTGTTAAAAATTATTTTATCGCACTTATAAAGGTATTTGAGATATTAATTTTATAAAATTTAATAAACTTTTTTAATTTTGTACATTCACAATGAAAAATAAGATCAATAAAAATTATATAATATATTTGAATAATAAAATAATGAATAAGAATCATTGATATTCTCTGCAAAATAACCCTATACACACTATATGCACTCCTATGCTCACATCTCTCATATCTCTGTTTAAATTTTTTGTATCTTTACGTACGTATAAAAAGTATATGTAAAATTATTATATTTCTAAATACAAAAAGATTATTTTTAATAAAATAATAAAAAGCATATATAAATTATTTAAGAGAAATTCTCCTTTCACTCTCCGGAATAAATAATTTACGTGTGTTGTAAATGCCATCCAATTTAATGGACGACACCAAATTTCTTGAGAATTTCGTGTGCCTCAAGGAGTGGTAATAGCGTGGTTCATTATTTAATGCCTGGCTATACGTGATTATGAAAAGGACAGCTGATTGTGTTTGGCATATTAAATGAAAAATTAATTGTGGCCATTAAGAAAGGTGTAAGAGCCCTTTGGATTAAGAAAGAAAAGTACAGATTACATTAATACGAATTTAAATTTAAAGTTATTTTTATTAAAAAAATTATCGTTAGTAACTTTTGTTTTAAAAGGCATATTATAAAATTAAATTATATAGATGTTATATGAATAAGAAAAATAAGTATTAAATGAATCAATAAAGAATACAGCATGTGAAAGAGCCGTTGGCATTAAGTGAGAAAAATAAATATTATAAAGTTAATAAATCAGTTTAAAAATAAATAAATTTTTTTAAAATATTTATACAAAATACAACAAATTAATATCCCGTCAAGAAGACAAATGCATGCCAAAGAATAAGAATATATGTAATGACTGCATTCTAATGACTAAGAATTGAAAGGGCTGTGAGTGGGAGTGGGAGTGGGAGTGGAATCTGTCAATGGGATAGGATCCACGATATATAGGAATACGTGTAATTAGGTGCACTGCTTTGCACCCAATATGTAAATGCATGGTGCTCTAAAAATCGAACATGTCTGTCAGTGACAAACGAAGAGAGAATATTATAATAATGATAAATACTAATATATAATAATAAACCAATATGATATAATCAATTAATTTTTATTAAATGAAAATGGAGGAGAGAAGGAATTTTGGTGTTGCTTGCATTGGAAGGTGAAGTAGCCACTTAGAGTTTTGCGAGGAATATAATAAGCAATAATGATGAATGGAAACCCAGACCCTATTTGCAGAGGTGGATGGAATAATGGCTGTAGTTCATTCCTTATTCTATGCGTTGATAAATTGCTGCCCAGGAAACAAGGGCAAGAGGCAGGGGCGAAAGCAACCGCACACTCGCATGCACTATATATCATATCGTGTCTCAGCCTTCAATTACAATTCACAGGGAATCCAATTCTGAATTCTGAAGGTGCGGCATATATACGTTCATGATGCATCTGTACTGAACTAATAAAAATAAAATTGTTACGTTGATGCCATAAGTAGAGGCAGTAAAATAAATTTTTTGGATGGCAGCTTGAATCTCAACCTCACTATTTTTATATAGTGCAAAACCTTTTTCTTCGTATCCTCCTTTATTTTCTTCTCTTTGTGCTTACCTATGATGGATTACTGTTTGGTTGAAGTGGAACATAGATATGTAACATAAATGCATGCAGTTAAGGTACAGGGAGAGACCGTTTGAAACATCTTTGTATATCACAGAATCATGATCGGGTGGGAAGATGTGTATAAAGTGGTGGCGGCGACTGTGCCGCTGAACGTTGCTCTAATGTTAGGGTATGGGTCGGTGAGATGGTGGCGCATCTTCACAAGGGAGCAGTGTGATGCAATCAATCAGCTAGTGTGCTACTTCACGCTGCCACTCTTCACCTTCCAATTCACCGCTCGCGCTGATCCTTTCAAATGGAACTTCTTATTCATCGCTGCCGACGCTATCTCCAAGCTCATCATTGTCTTGGTGCTTGCCTTTTGGGCCAAGTTCAGTAGCAAAGGCTCTTTCTGTTGGTCCATCACAAGCTTCTCTTTATGCACCTTGACCAATGCCCTCGTTGTGGGAATCCCCCTTATTGGGCCCATGTATGGTGCCCTGGGCGTCGACCTCGTCGTCCAATCCTCTGTTGTCCAGGCCATCGTCTGGCTCACCTTGCTTCTATTCGTCTTAGAATTTAGAAGAACAGGAATCCAGGGTGCTGAAGGTGAGGGAATCTCCAAGACTACAACAACCAATTCATCAGCTCAGGGTCACGTTCATCCTTTCACTGCAGCCGCTGTGGATATAGAGGCAAACCATCCTCGACATCATGACAACAATATCAATATGGAACACACAATTACAAACACAACAATAAGGCCTCCTTTCACCAAGTTGCTGAAGCTTGTGGGTCGCAAACTAGCAGTCAACCCAAACTCTTACGGCTGTGTTGTTGGCATTGCCTGGGCTTTCGTTGCTAACCGGTAAATTGATGCATATATATAACACTACTGTTGAGTGTGTCGATCATTAATTAAATCATTACTTTTTATAATTCAAATAGGTGGAACTTGGAGATGCCAAGCATCATCGAGGGGTCTATCCTAATAATGGCAAAGGCTGGGACAGGCACTGCCATGTTTAGTATGGGTGAGTCTATTGTATGATTTAATTAATTATTTAACTAATTGTTGCGTCAAATTAATTAAATAATCATGTTCTTCTTTTTGGCTGTGTTGGTGAGCTGCAGGTATTTTTATGGCAGTTCAGGAGAAGCTGATAGCGTGCGGACCGAGTCTCACACTATTTGGTATGGTTTTAAGGTTCATTGCAGGACCAGCAGCCATGGCTATGGGAGCCATCGCCGTGGGATTGCATGGTGACCTTTTAAGGATTGCTATCATTCAGGTAAATCAAATAATGCCACAAGCTGACCATTGAAACCAAGAAGAGAATCATCGAAGCTAGTTTGTGTTAAAATTTATGTAGGAGAAAAAAGAAAAGGATTTTGTTAACTTAATGGATCGTTGTTTCAATGTGGCGCAGGCGGCAGTGCCACAATCCATCACATCCTTCATTTTTGCAAAAGAATACGGATTGCATCCAGAGGTTATTAGCACCGCGTAAGATTCGCTTTCGCATTATAATGTACCACATCTCAAAAGTAACTAAGAATTTATCTGTCTGCTAATAATATATTAATGTTTACACTTTGGATGATCAGGGTGATCTTTGGTATGATTGTGTCGCTGCCGGTGTTAATTGCCTACTACGCAATACTGGAGTTTGTACATTGACTCTACAACATCCCTCGTCTATCCTTCCTTTGGCCTTTGGCCTCCCAAATACCAATTACATCATGTTTAATTTTTAATTTCTTTTGAATCTTGTTAGCAGTATCCCATTAACTGTTACCAAAAACCATCCAAGTTTTGATAACAGCTTCTATGAGAGTTGGGGGAAGAGTAAGGGTGTATCCCAATTGTCAAGTCCATGAACCATAAGTGAAAAGCCCATATGTTAGATGATACTGTATATTGGGCAGCAGCCTGATTCTGATTGACAAGTACACGCACATGGTCACTATCTCGAACCCCAAAATAAAGGGATCTAACCATACAGGACACAGACAAAGTGTCGTATTATGGAGGCGATATGCAAAAGGGTTTGCCGTCATGCGTGGTGACTACTAACCGGCAGTAATACTAATAGTCTAATTCGGATTGACATTTTTTTTTGTCTTTTTTACCTTTTCCTTTAAAAAAAATAGAATACTTTCTTCTTATCTTATCTTTTATAAAAGAAAAATAAATTATTATATATATATTTTTTAATTTTTCCCTTTAAAAAAACAGAAAATTTCAATCCGTCTAATACTAATTGGAGATAGTGTTGACTCTGAGAGGTCACATTGTCAAAGTTAGGCTTTGTTTCGGCATGGAAGGGGTCCCCCACTTATCTCATCGTGAAAGACAACAAATCACTTCACCGCCCTCGATGGCTGCGTCATGTTTTGCGTTTCACTTCCGCACTGCAATTTTGCTCCTGCCAACAAATTGTTTTTTTCTAAAGTTCCGACGAAGAAATAAAACAGACTTTTTTTAGGTGTGTAAAGAAAACAAATTCTAATCCTAAGAATATTTACACAGTTGGTGCTGACTGCGCTCCTCATCCTTGACTACGCTTCCCCTCTGCAAACTATCGCATGTAATCCCGTTTGGGTAATACTAGTGCTACGTCTATAAGTATATATTTTCTTACGCTGGTCAAATTTGTTTTGAAAAATTAAGAGATAAATAGTTCATTCATCAATTTTTTTTAAAAAAATTGATTAATGTGCAAAAACGTATACTTAACAACGTATATATCACATCACTCATCTCAATTTCTCCGCTAGTTGACTTGACATTCACCGCTCTTCCAAATTCCACCCAATGACAATAAATATTAACCCCCTTCTTTGATTAAGTATATTTACTATATTAATTAATAATGGCCAGATCATAAAATCATGTTCAATTTTGAAGGAAAATTCAAAAAGAATAATAATAGATATAATTAACATATCAGCCATTAGATATGGTTAAAGGTTTGAATAGTATTATAACAAAATTTCGATTTAAATCTTCTCATTTGTAAAAGAAAAGGAAAGGGGCAGCTGTTTTTTTTGTTTTGTTTTTCAAATGTATATACTTAAAAGGAAAGTTGAAGGCGTCGGGGAGCTGGGCGAAAGAATGAAATGCGGCATTACCTGGATGGCTGAAGTTGGCAGACTTTATAGCGGAAGCGAGTGCAAGCACGAGTGAACAGTGACCAGACAGATTCAACAGTGACAGCATGGCAGCAGCCATTATTATTCAAAATGAAAATCCAAGCTTTTTCAGATTGGTCATACTTGGGCACGGTAATACACAACCCACCCTCCTGCAACAGTCCACTCGTTTACTAAATTCCCCAAATCTAGGTACAAACGGGTCTCTATCCTGTCCTGTCCGCATTTCTGTTATGTAGGCCAGTTTTTCATTCATTCAATTCAATCAGGGAAAGCCCATTCATTGTCAACTACCATTCAACACATTCCCCAGTGAATTCAATTCTCTTTTCCCGTACCCACTGTATTATGAATCATGATATCACTGAAGGGAGAAAATGGATTCCTTATAAAGCCAGCCATGCCCGGTTAAATGTTAATGTTCTTCTGCTTATGCTCCTCCCCGTCTTTGTCACAAAACTAGTCAAAACCTTTAACCCATTCCGTCTTGCTTTTCAGATTCTTTTTCTCTAATTCTGAGCAAGACATTTATAGATCCTGAGGTTTCTTTTTCTGGGAATCCCCAATCCTTGATCTTTCTGATGCCATTGTTCTTTTGAACTGAAGTCTAACCCCATCAATACATCGTAGCACTAATAAAAAGCGATCTTTTCCTCGCCTTTCTCGCGTATCCTCGATTACTCCCTTCGTCTGTGTCTTGGTTTTGCCTTTACCCACCACCCCAGCAGCAGAAATGGATGTGAGTTTCTTTTCAATGTCTTTGTATCTTTCCTTGTTTTCAAAAGAGAAAAGTTTGGTAATGATTGGTGTTGATGGTTGGAATATATAGGAAAGGAAGAGAAGCGGTCAGATACCGGCGTTTGGGAATTGGGATTTGGCTAAAGAGCTGCCAATCACTCAGTATTTCGAGTGTGCCAGACAAGCGGGTGTGGTTCGTTACAGTTCGTCGTCGGGTGAAAGTGATGCTTATGCGCGTGGCGATGGCGCCGCTGAATATAAGAAAGCTGTTCCTGTTCGTAATACAGCTGCCTCCACTCTCAAAAAGGTTCATTAGTTTCCTTTTAATTTGAATTAGTGTTTCCCATTTTGTACTGTATGTGTATGCTGTTATGGTGGTGGTGCTTGGGCGTGTAGACGAGGAGGAACAGGGAAAAGCAAGGGAAAGTGTGGGATGTGAGGGAAGCGCCAAGAAAGGGAATGCAGAAAGAGAAAGAGGAGGGATGTGCTCCGCAATTGGCGGTTAGACGTCCGAAACCCGTTGACGAAGATCTGTATAAGATATCTCCGGAACTGCTCCACACAACCAAGCGGGTAATTTAATTTTAGTTAGCGATTGATTTGATATGCTTTTGATGTGGTGTCATTACAATTCTCATTTGATTGCTTTGATTTTTATGATATTATTATGCAGAAGAAAATGCTCGGCTTTATATCAAAGTGTTTGGTAGCTGCTGCTTGCGTTTCTTGAACAACACAGCCATATGTATTTCAACTGCCATTTTGTGTCCTACCCTATGCTATCTCCTATGTAATGTTCTGTTGCACTCAAAGGCTATATATATCATGAGTCATTCGACCTTAAGAAATGAAATTCATGTTTCTTCGTTTCTGTTAGCCTTAGTTTTAGCTTCGTTATTCAAGTACGAAGTACAAAAGCAACCGAAAGCATTTTGGGCACAACAATCCCTAGATTGGCGAGAATTGATGGAAAAGATGTTAGGTTGGTGCGTGGTGGCGATTGACAAAAATAGATAGTATTCTCCCACTGTGTGATGTGCTTTTTAAAGGGATAAGCAGAGAAGTTATTAAATAGTTTTAAAAGTAATAAAATATTTTTTATTTTATTAAAATATATTTATTAACAAATTTTAATTAATTAAGTATTTAATAAAAATAATTATTATAATAAGAATAAAATTGATAAAATGAAATTAATATTGTTTTATCTTTAAAATAATAACGATTAAAAAAACTAAAACAAAGAGTCAAAAGCGTCAGGTAGTATCAAGAAGCCAAAATCATTTACATTTGGTTAACAGCAGGAATAAAGGTATGAAAGCATATAATACGGGTGCACCAATTGGTCCTTCATTGTTGATTCGACCATCCTCCGATCCGCTGTTTGCTAGTCAAACTTTTGAGAGGACCACTTAACCAAGACAAAGGACCTAGAAAACAAAAAAACAAAAAAATGGTACATCTATGCCAAGTGCGTTTGAATGGTTCAAACAAAAATGTGCTATATTTGTCTTCGTTTTAGATTTGTTTCTTTGGGTTGTTTTGGACCCTTCCATCTAACAAAGAAAAAAAAGAAAGGTACTCTATATAATTCCAATCTTCCCTGCTGCTAGGCTGTACCCCTAAGGTGAAAAAGGTCATTCCTCATTTCATTATGAAGATTCCTGAAATTTCAAATCTACCATTCCTTGCGTTGCCCCACAATAATGGCGCTCGATGTTTACTCTCTAACCAGAGGTGGAGCCCATGAAGGACACGACCCGACCACGGTTTGGAATGGCTTTCCGTGAGCAGTGGTGAAAACGACGTTGGAAATTCCTGAGTTTGTCTTTGTAATTGATTTTGGACAGTTTATGGTACAATAATCCATATTATTATTATTATTATGGCTTGGTGCGTTAGCTAGTTAAGGATAAGCTTTGATACAAATGCATTGTCTTGGAACTATCTCTATCTGACTCGCTTCAATTTTTACATGATCAGAGTATTATTATGACCAACCGCAAGGTGTTATGATGCTTGCAGATTGACAGCTGAGACAACAATTAGGAATTATCTGTGTGTATGTGATGAAATGGAGTATGGCGGAATAATGAGTCAGCACATCAATGAGATTCTAAATTAGGTATGTCTGGGCTCATAACCATGCCCCTACGTATTTAGTGATTAGGCAAGAGTAGGACTCACGGCTTTAATGTTAATTTGCACAATAACCCAATGGGCAATTCCTCACTCAGAATTGGAGTATCAAACATTTTGTTAAAAGCAGCAAAGCTGTGCCGACACTCTTGAAGGGGATAAAATTGGATGGCAAATACAAGAAGGGAGATCCCACCCACCCAATCTCCTTTGGATGTCAACACGCTTTGAATCCATAGACAATCTCTTTCTTTCTATGATACCACATACAATAGCACCACCAACGAAATATAAGCACAAAACTGTCGGCGCTTCAAATTAGTTGGCTACAAGACATAAACTCGTTGTAAACTTGGATGTTTAAACATCAATTTCGGCCGGTCGGGCAACGGAGGTAAATGAAAAATAGGACCTCCCACTCATGCAATCTCTATTAGAGAGAAGAGCTTTGCTTTTTCTAAAAGGAAAAAAAGTAGCTTGCTTATTCATATGCTATTTGTTTGGATGGCATTGTACCTGCGCGCGCCATTTGTAAGCAAGGCAATGGATGTACACAAATACGTGAACTTTTCTTTCTTTTCCCTTTTTACAGCTACCTGAGATGTTGTATACAAGAACACGAGAAATTTATTTACAAGAGGTGATTTGGAATTTTCATAGCTTTATTTCACTAGGCAGTGTGTGTTAAGGATGGAACTCTACTGAGTCTCTCAAGAATCCCGTTAGCCTTCCTTTTAGCCCTTGAAGTCCCACTTTTTGCGAGCTTAGAAAGTGTACCATTGGCTTTTTCCTCTTCCCTGATTTCCTTCCATTTTGTTCTGTCATTGAAACAAATTGCATGCAGGATTGCAACACAATTTTCCTTGCTGCGTTCGGAAGTGCTCTCCCTTACAATCCCGAGCAACAAGGGTACAGCACCGAGATCACCCATTTCTTCAACAGCCTTTGGATGGCCAGATAGGAGTGCCAGTATAGCCAATAACTCATCAACTAGAATGTTATCCATCATCTTGTTGAGGATAACCTGGACTGCTCCTTCTTGGACAGTCCTCCCTTTATTTTCATGAATTAGACATAGGTTGAATATGGCTGATGCAGCATCTTTGACGGCTAATGGATGTCCCTCCTCTAAAAGGTCAACCAAATGTCTGATAGCTCCAGATTTTCCAATTATTTGCTTGTTGGAATCTAAAGCCGATAATGTAAAAATAGCTGCAGCAGCATTGCTTCTTGTTTGAATGGTTCCAGATTTTAAGGAATCAATTAGCAGAGGGATGACCATTGGATTCTCTGCAAAAGTTTTCTTATTGTCATCAAGAATGGAGAGGTTTAGAACAGTTGTGATCAAGTCCTCGTGGAGATCGGGATGAATATAAGCTGTGCCAGGTGATAATGGACTGAGCAACTGTGAAATCACATCACTGGACTCCCTAAATAGGGTTCGAAAGGAAGGCATTCGCTTCGTTAACAGCCGAAGCTCTTTTGCAGCTTCTTTCTGATCAGATATAGACAATGACAACTTATAAAGCAATGAATTTAAATGGTTTTTGTCTGCATCAGTTATTGCTTCATCAATGTCCCGAACAAGCTTTGGTAACTCTATTTCATGCTCCTTGCACCACTGTGAAATCATGTCACGGACCAAGTAATTAGGAGTAAGGATGGAGTGAGAGAGAACTTGCTGGGTTTGGGGGCATGTTCTGTGGCCTTCATTCAACCACCTCTGGATGAATGGCCGATCATAAGTCTGCAACATAAAGATATGAATTAATGAACACAATGAGTAGCACTATGGGTGTAAACTAAAGTTCACTAAGGTTCAGAATTAACAATTTCCATAGACACGATGAAATAATCAATTATCAATTTTTACCTCATACTGAGCACATCTTGAGGGAAAAATTTTCTGAAATACAAGCTGGGGAAATAATACCCCCAACATCCAAGCGACAAGACAAAGAGACTTTGCTGCGAGAATATACCCGTCACCAAAACCAAAATACAATAATGATAAAACTAATTCTCAATCTTCAAACAAGTAACAAAATAAACAAATAAATAAAATGCCACCAAAAAAAAGGAGACAATAATTAAACTGGGTATGTAATATATTATAAAGTGTTCATGTCTAAAGCAACTGCATCAGAAAAGTTTTAACAAGCACCTATATCTCCGTTCACAACCTAAGCTAAGCAGCAAGACTTCAGTCTAACAATTCAAGACCAATATACTATATGCATTGCCATCACAGACAGAATTCATAAAGAATCCAAGGAATAATATGAAAGACAAATTCCAATCAAGAAGAGAAGTACAGTCAATTTGCTTTGTTAAAAGTAAATCGTTCTACCCGAACAGAAGTAGAGAACTCATCACAGGAATAGAGACAGACAAAAAAAAAAAAAAAAAAAGCTTACAGAAAAGAAAAGAAAATCTCAAGTTCAACCTGCCCAGTGGCCAAGATAACAGGATCCGTCATTAGCTCTCTTGAAATGGGGCATCGAAATTCAGCAGGAACAGCCAAATCATCCAATTTCTCAGAGAGGGACCTCCTATATTTCACATCTCTGAGAGCAGAAAGCGTTCTAATAGCCTCGTCGGCAGTCGCAACTGGATAATCATCCTCGTCCACGATAACCTTGACCAGTCCCCTCAACTTCTCCTTCAATTCCAACGCCTTTGCAGCCGTGGAAGCGTCGGTTTCCGGGGCCCCTCTCTGGGCCATTACCGCAACAAAATTGGAAAAGGAACAGAAATAAGAAGACGAGAGTGAAGACGAAGACGATGAGACTGGCAAATGATAAACCGTATCACCGAGTTAGAGAGAATGGTTGCTAAAGAGAGGGAGACAATTTAGAATTGTGGGCAAGTCCTCCATATTTTGCCCACGGTTCTTTCTTGCTTTCTTTTTCTTTTCCTATAGAAATCTTCTCAGAGAAGCAGAAGGACTTTCTGGGTGTAGAGATACAGAGTGCCACAAATTTTGTGCTCCACAACTCTCTCTCTCTCTCTCTCTCTCTCTGCAGGTATAGCGTAGAGTAAGAAACGATAGAGCCACAAAGCAAAACAAAGCGCGTCGGAATCCAGGCGCAGGGGCATGTATTTTTTACTTGCCGCACTGTATTTAATATTCCATGGGTAAGGTAATTGTCCTAATAGATGCGTAAAGAAACAATTAAATAATTTTCTTGAATAAAAAAACCATGGATACATAGCTAAACAAAAATATGCTCTGGATTTCTCAATTAAATAAAATTAATATTATTGAATCAGGCCTATTATTTATCTCTTTTGGAACGATGTGAGATAATATTTTATTTTAATTATAAAGATTATATATCAAATAATATTAATCAAGTTAACATTACTAAACATGTGATGTAAAAGCCAAAAAACAAATTAGATAATACAGAAGGGAGCATCAATAGCAAATTAATTAAGTATTAAATATAAATTTGACTAACCATTCTTAAAATATCATAATTTTAAAATAATTTTATTATTTTTATAAAATTAATCTTATTAAATATTCATTTAAAAAGTTTAAAATGTTAAATTTATTAAACTCTACAAATTTAAAATTATTTAAAGACATTTTCAATGTACAAAATGTGGATTATGATTGTTTATAATAATTATTCGTGATAATATTTATTATAGTAATTAATACTTTTTTAGTAATCAATTTTAGCATAATAAATTTGACTTATAAAATTATCAATTTCTTTTAATTTTTTATTTGTTAAAATTATTTAGTGATACATAATTTGAATCTTATAATTTTAACTGACAATATTTAAATTTCAATAATTTCTCTCACAAACTTTAAAATATTTAATATTAATAAATTTTATTTTTATTTAATTCTAATTCTAATTATTTTTTATTTATCTAATATTTATTTTTTAATAACAATTTTTTATAAAAATAACTTATGTAAATATTTATTACAATAATACATACTCAAACAATGCTTAATAATTCTTTATATATATATATATATATTATTTTGTTAGAATCCCGAATTTGTTGGAGGAATGAAACAATCGACTTATATTGCCTCAACAACTATATTATTAAGAAATTTTTTAATTTAGCTGAAGAATTTACCACATCGTCTCTGTCACACAATATACATTCCAGGTCAATGTTCCCTTGATTTTATTGACTACACTTATTTATATGCGGCGCTTAACTTGAATTTTCTAAGCGATGAAGAAACAAAGTACTACAATTACATTCAGACGTTAAATCTCAACTGGATAATATGGATATTTCAGCATAAATTTTCACACCTTTATTTTCTTTTAATTTTTATTTTATAAAATTTAAATTATTATGATTTAATACTATAAATTAATTAATTCCCAGCTCAACAAATTACAAATAAACTTCCGTTTAAAAACCCTCTATTTAATAATTAATAATAGATTGAATTGATTTTACTTAAAAGGCGAATATGTTTCTAACATAAATATATATTTACTAAAATGTCAAATCTTAATAACTCAAGCTATTTGCTAACACATGACTTATCTAAAGCCGTGCAGGCTCACGGAATAGCACACATAGAACTGCAAGATTATGTGCTGTAAAACCCACATAATCTAAGGGCGCACTTCTCACATGTAAAAAGAGAATAACTCTAACTCATAATGGATGATGAAGAAACTACAAAGGTTGATTGAATTTTTGAAAATGTTCTTAGACTGCATTTTCTTTTTTTTCCACTCCACTAGAGTTTTCGCATTACAAGCACGTGGCTTCAATAAATCCGGATCCCTGATTTTGGACTCGGATCCAAATTCCTCAATTTTGAAATCCAATATAAGGGTACAGTAAAAATAAATAAATACCAAAATAAGAAAAAAACTTACAAATTAAATTTATATATAAAGGATAAAGAAATAAAAATTTATCAAAATCTTAAAATAATAAAGATAAGAAACCCACAGTTTTTCCTCACATTTTTTTCTTGGGTAAACAAATTTTCCTAATGTTTTCACCATACATTATATAATGATAGCGAATATATTCTTTCACATATTTTTCCCTCCGTCTACATGCCACAGATGTACCCCTAGTTTTTTTTTTTTTTTTGGGTGAATTATATCCCTCTACCACCCGGACCTTTCACATTGCACATTGCACAGGAGAACAAATGCAGATTAGATTCCCATTTCACTAGATTCATGCATGCATCCCCCTCTCCTTGTATGAATGACACAACAATGCAGAGGAAAGCAGCCACTTGACCATCCTCTAATAAATTTTACTTATAGTATAAAAATTCATATAACTGACTATTCTTAATAGAATAATACTCTGTTAATTATTGTTGTATAAAGAGATGAGAGAGAAAAACTTGTGCAGGTAATACCTGCACACAATCCCGCGAGTCCCATTCATCGTTTGACATGAAAAAACTCTAGAGAGAATGCTTTTCCAAGGAATAGTATCTTTCTACAGACACCTCAAACAAAGAAATTGGCTGAAATGTGAAACTCGCATAATTAAGTGCAAAACAAAGCATCCTCTCCAGAAATGCGGTTACTTTTAGAAACCACCCTACCAAATTTTCTCGTGGTTACACAAAGCAACAGTCAGGATTTTGCCTTCATTAAAGTTAGAATCAGAATAGAGAAGCCCAAGCCAGTAACGACCATTATTTGGCCGAATACAGAAAGGGGCAATTAAACAGAAATGACCAAATATATTTTTAAAAGAAAGGGAAAGGAAAATTCAGAAGAGTTTACAAACCATCTTTTGACATGATGCATTGAGCTTTGGCTTGTCCATTGTCCAAGAAGCTATATCTCCCTTGTGTGTCGTGGCAAAGCAGACATTATAGTTGCCATCTGCAGTCATGAATAACCACAGCCAAAACATGTAGATGTTAACACCTTTCAGTAGATGCAAGAGAATAACATAACATACGAAATTGGACACGAAATTGGACCGAGTTCCATAGTGAGTTCATCTTCCTCCAACACCTACCCTCCACTCTGTACTAGCCCCTAATTTCTCGTCATACAAGCATTAAACCTCCTTGATGTCATTTTTATTCTAAATGCTCCATCAGAGCTGGGTCTTATCACTTATAAATGGGGCAATAGAGTTAAGCCAATTGCATAATTCTGTGGCTCTGAAGCAGCAAAGATGGAAAACCAGCAGTTAACAAGAAGTAGGAATTAAAATTTCCTTGTCTTTAGAGCCCGTCAGAAAGCAATGCAAAAGACAATAGCAAATTTGTTTCAATAAGATATATTGATCTCGGTTAATGTTAAATAATTGGATATATTTCAAATGCGTTTTGTTTGAATCAGTATATAGCTAAATACTAACAAAGTTAGACCAACCTTTGCATGTGATTGGATTTTAAAGCTCAGTCTACGTCAAGGACCATGAGATATGAGATAACAATGGGAAGGTCATTGATGATACGAAGGAAATTAGGCTTCAAGTTGAAATAAGTTTCAAACATGGCCAGTTGTGTCACCCTGAATAGATCTATCAGGTGCAACCTACGGCTTCGTTTAATTTTGCAGAACATGGTGTGAAGTATTTTCAACAGAAAATAGCTTTTTGAGATTTTCTTTTTGAATATGGACATTTCCCTACAAAGTGTTTTCAGGTGAAAATGAAAAATGTCTGCCCACACCAACACCAAAAAATATTGAGGACGTTTTGCTCTAAAACAAAAAACCCTAAAGCTAATTCATACTAATATCTATAGCCACAGTCTATAAGATGGGAATTCAATACCTAAAGCAGTGCATAATGACTCATACCAAGCCTGTTTCATTCCTTCTCGTGCATGCATAATTGATAATAACCAAAACATAATGTGATATAACAAATAAAAAAAAAAAAAAAAAAAAGCCAAACAGAGTGAACTGATAAAACTTAAATGCAGCTGTATAAAACGATGGTGCAACTGATGACATTCAATGTTGTTTCCATAGATATTTTATTGTCTCTCTTGAGTAGAAAATTAAAGACAGTAATAAAGTTAATAAACAAACAATCACCCCAGCAAAATAGGACTTGAATGAACAAATTTTAAAATTGAGGATACAAAGGAGGATACAGTCATTAAATTGTTGAAGCCTGATAACTTCATACTGCAAATGTATTCGAATAAACCATGTCAAAAGCAGAACCTCAAATAAAAATCTATATACGATTACATCTAAGTAGGAAAATGACTAGGATAGCTTACCAGTAACCAGCTTCAGATGTTGTCTCTTCACAGTCGAAACCCGACTTATTGCAGTTCCTCCCTGTAAAATTTATCTGACTTGAGATATTTGGTATCAAAGGAGAACTCTTCCTCGGAGAAATCAAGAGATTCGGAAGGATTGTATCTATCTTCAAATGAATTTTTCAGGGGAGATTCAATAACATGATTCTTGTGTGTGTTCCTTTTCTGCCTGTCTCTGGAGCTTGACTTCTGATCATACTTTTTTCCATCTGAATATTCTTGTTTCTCATGATGATTCCTATGTTTGTGTGACCTGCTACGATTTCTGTGTCTTTCAGGGCTTATAGACACACGCTCTCTATCATATTTATATAGACCAGAATTCCATTGATCTTCTACATGATCATGGCACCTGTAACATCCTTGTCTGGGTTGTCTATAACTTCTAGAAGGTGCATCCTCCATAGCTTTGCCTTTGTTACAATAATTAGTGTGTAATCCTTGCTCATATTGACTTGGAATACATACTGTCACCGCAGATGATTCATGATTGTCTTTTCTTAAATTCTTAGCTTCAATGGCAATATCATGGCTAGAACAAGGTTTAGATGGAACCATCCCACACTCTTCAGATTCCTTCACCGGGCTCCAAATGCCTCCAGCCTGTTTGATTTCCTCCATGTATTCCTCTATGATGTCCCTCATTACCTTCAAAAAGGTGTAAAGAATTAGGTATAAAGCTTAAAAAAAAATATACCCAAAATAAACTTTTCTTCACATAGAAACTGATAGTAGCATCTACAGTAACTTCATGATAAATAAAAGGTGTTCATCACTCTTCAATGCTAAAAGAGAAAAAGAGCAATTGAAAAAGAAATCCTTGATTAAGTAGTTAGAGAGACAAAGGCATTATTAATAGAAGTAGAAAAATACTATAAGTGCTTCCAACCTGTACAGTTGATCGCTTGATTTTCTTGCCACGGTAAGACATTCTACGCCTTTTGTAATCCCTTTCTTCTGCAAGTAACTCCTCTCGTGTCTTTGATTTAGTTGTTTCCTGTTATCAACACAAAATTGAGAATACATCAAATTCTACCATTAATAAAGAGAAGGAGGTCATTTCTGTTTTCACTTTTTTTCCCAAAAGTTCCAATCATGTCCTTATTAGATCCAAATGTTTGCAAAATGAAGTAATAAAGCTTATAAGATTACAAATCTAAACGCAGAAATCATTGATTTAAAAGAAAACATTTGTTAATAAACAACAGTCCAATTTCCCTCCTTGGCTCCCTTATTTTATTCACCATCATCTCCACTGTATTTATCTTTATTGCACATGCGCACACATGTGCCACCATTTAGTCATAGATAAAAAAAAAATGTAAGTATTGGTATTACTTCCATGACTATGGCGCCCGAGATAAGAAGAATTTCAATATATATTTAGAATCAGTTTACTTCCTTACATATATACATGTCAGTAAAGAAGTCACTCTAATAGTAAAGACCCATCAAGTTGGATAGCAAGATTTAAGCAAATGTAGCTTAGAAGACATTGACATTCTGCCCTTGACTTTCGCCAATCACAATTACCTGGTTAGATGATATTTGCCGAGGAAGGCCATCATGATCAATTATAGGTCTATAATCTGGACGTTTTTTCCGTTCATCATTTGCTCTCTCAGACACATAGCAATGCTCAGTGACCCTAGAGAAATAAAGTTGTACAGACATAGAAGACAATCATGATATCCGCAATGTTTAAATTAGAAGATCAAAGTCAAAAATACAAGCCATTCATAACTGAAATCAAAGAAGCAAAGTGAAACAGCAGAGCCAATAGCCAAAAGAGATTTCAACTTGTTAAAACTCACTAGATTGAAATTAAGTACTCTGAGAAGGCAAGATCAGAGTCTAGTCTTGGATAACTAATTATGACACATTATGTTTTATAATAGTAATAAAATGATGGGACAAACCCTTTAGGCTTTGCTGAATAATCAAGGGCTCATAGGAGGTAGTTTACTCATAACCATGGTCCAAATTGTGTCCAGCCAGAGAAAAATTGGAAAGTGTGTGATTAGCATGAACTATCGTGGAGGAGGTAGATGTGACTTAAAATGGGAAAAATATAAAAACAAACTATTAGAAGAACTTAGATCGTAAAAGTAACATACAACTGATAGTTAGTTGGCCGCTGAGAAAACCATAAGCTTTTTATTCTATCTTCAAGCAACGACCGCTCATGCAATGCTGCAACAGCTGCTGCAACTTGGGACACAAAAATTTCTCTACTACAAACTGTTGCATCCACATTGTTAGTCTGTCTAAAGTTCGAATTGTCTTCACGTGTAATATCAAGTTTCACATCCTTAACATCCCTGATGTTAGTATCAAAATTCTGTGACTCTTCTTCTTTTACATCAGGAAATTCAGAAACATTTTGCTTAATAGGAAGCAATAACAGACCTGATGCACCATCCAAAATGCATAACTTCAACAAATTAACAACAAATAATTTTCCATTTGTTGCACCATACAATATAGAAATTTGGGATGCTAACCATGTCAACGACTGAACCAAAATGGGACACTTAGAACTCATACCAGCCCAATTTAACTCCAAATTTTGCTTGTTCATCAACATATCCTTCAAACTTAAAGCTTCACGGAGAACTGACTTAAAGCATAAACAGAATAGCAAAAATATATGTTGCTGCATAGCTGTATCAATCACGATACCATATCGAGGCGAATTTGCTATAATCCATCTCAACAAATCGCATTCCTTAACAATTGCCACGCCTGATATTGCACGAAGAACACCATACGAGTATGTGGTAGGATAATCGTTCCAAGCTTCGACTTCATTTCTAATAGTCCAATACTCGGAAGGAAAGATTCTCCCACGATCTCGATCAATATTCTTAATCTCTCTGCAACTACCACCTATGACATTCACACATTCAGTTGACAGAAAACGAGGAAGCGTAAAGGTCCTCTTCTTAACATCTGCATCGGATAAACAAACCACACCGGGGCAATCACGGTAGAAGAAGTTGCTACCGAAGTCGACGTAATCGCCCAGAGAGAAACAAAGGTCGGCATTAGGATGGTGGAGTGTTTCACCAAAAGAGTTCAGGGTTTTCGGGTAACATAGTGATTCGAGGATGTCCTTGGGATTAGGAAGAGGGTTAGGAGAGGAAGGACAGAGGAGGAAGTGAAGGAAGAGGGACTCAGGGGGCACCAGGTGACGGGGATCAAAAGGGCATTGTATGAGATTGGCATTTAGGGTTTTTGAAGGCTGAAGGAGAGTAGGGAGAGAGTGAAGCGTATGGTGAGAGTGGTGAATGAGGTTGTTGAGGGATGAGAGTGTAGCTGAGAGATCAGAATTCGAGAGGGGAATTGGATGCAGAGGGAAGGAATCAGGGTTAGGGTTTGGAGGGTGGGAGGTGAGTGAGGGTGCAGAGAAACTCATGGGAGGTTCAACGACGATACGCAACACAGTACAAATTCAGAAGAAAACCGCTTGATGATGACCGTCAAGCGATGACACTAATAAAACTGCATCTCTCCCCACACAAGCACCAAAAAAGAAAAAAAGGACCTCGAGATAGAAACTGGGTGTTGATGACCCCAACCGGAAAAAGATTGGGCCAAATGTTTTAACCACAAGTGATGAAACTAACAATCCACCTTAGGATGATCCAGGACCATAGAAGTCATAGATACAGCTTAATTGGCCCAAGCCCGGCAGCACTGGGTTCTGGCTGCTTCAGCCTCCACCCCAACCCTTATTATTTATTTATTAAAACTTAAAGATTAAAATTTTTTAAAATAAAGAATATCCTTTATACGGTAAAATATAAATAAATAATATTAATAAAAAATTTAATAATATAAATTATTTTAAATTTATAAATTATTATTCACATATTTATATTTTATAATAATTTTTATTATTAATTTTTTACTTATACTTTATTTTAGAAACTGTATTCCTTACTTCAAAGTTCCAAATCAAAAAACAAAAACTTACTATTTTTATTCCCTGTTGATCAAGAAAATATATTTTTTATTTCACCATTTAAAATAGAAGGACTTGTACATTTTGATAGAATTTTGAAGTAATACTACATATATATTAATACATTATATAAAGTTTGTACAATATATAAAAAAAATTAATTATAACAAACTCATTTAAAAATAATTATAAAAAGCCCATTTAGAAATCATTTTTTTAAGTGAACATATAGAAATCAATTTTATTTATATATTATGTAGCCATTATATAATGCACCATATATAAATAGCATTATTCAAATTTTTGAAGGCTTAATAAACCCGTCCAATGACTTATGACTGTAAATATTAGAAACGAATTTGTAGCAAAATAAAAAGTTATTTGAGAGAATATTTAAATTCAAATTAAGTTAGCAATGGCATAGCATGTTCAAGAGAGAAAATATATAATAGGTAATTGACATATAGAAGAGTTTTGATAAGCATTAATTTACTTTTTTGGCTATTTACCACTTACTTCTTATATATGTTTTATGATATTGATAGGTTTAATTATGATAGGTAAAAATGGATAAATAGCTAAGATAAGTATTGGTACAATCAAGAATAAAATTCATTATCCAAGAGAAATTATAAAAAAAAAAAAGCACTATAATACTACTACAAACTACAAAACAAAACTCTATCATCTATCTTATGTCCAACATACCGAAATTAACTTAAAAGGGTCATGACTAGGTATTATGATTTAAGAAAGAAGATAATAAAATTATTGAAGTAAGGGTTTTTAAAAGAGTAATTTAATTATTTAACTTTTAAGATAAATAATTTAGTTTATATATAATTGTAATTAAAATAATTTATTTCTTTTACAAATATAATTGGAGTAATTTAAATTTTTTATAAGTATAATTAAAGTAATTTAATTTTTTATGCATCAATTTTTTTTTTCTAATATAATATGGTTAATCAGTGAAGACTTAGATTTCACTTTTACTTTAAAATTTTGTAACACTTTTCTTTTATCTTGAAGTTACTTACTTTTTTGTCAAACTCTAAGTCTTTATTTTATGTATAATAATAACTCTTTTAATTAAAAAATAAATTCAAATAACAATCACATTACATTATAATAAAAAAATAAAATTTAGGTCACAATCGATAAGTTATATTATATTAAAAAAAATTTGATAGACATTGGACTAAATTGTTCTAATTGTAATTACAAATAAATGAAATTGCTCAACTTAAAAGTTTAGAGATTAAATTACTTTTTTTTTTTTAAAAAAGTATAAAGAGCAATGTCCTTACCCCTAAAATTATTAATAAAATTAAAGAAGAAAATTTTGTTGGAATAGACAAAAAAAGTCTGTTAATTATGTGTATTTTTGGACCTACATTAATAATTACATTTAAACTGATGTTAACCAGCCAACTAATCATTCCTTAACTGATACACTAAGTATAACAAATTTTCATAATTTATATTTTAGAAAAATGGTGTATTAATTCAAGCGGGACAGAAAAACACTAATCCAACTCCTTCTTTAGATAAGACACGGGATGGATGAATTCAAAAGCTCTAATAATGGTATAGAGATAGATGTTGGGAGGCTTTGCACATGATTTTGTAATTTTAAGAAGAGAAAGGGGTGGATAAGAATGGCAATGCTTCCGCTGGATGTTCCAAGATTGCAACACCAACCCAGATTGATAAAATTTAAAGTCACTGCCGTGAAGACTTTTTAATTGCCAGCTCTAACAATTCTCTTCGTTTCAATTCGTGTCGGCTTCCAACTACAAGAGGCTATCTATGGATATAGCACATACGAATTTAAAACCTGTTTCTGCTTCATTTTGTGACGCGAAGAAGTAGCAGGGTTGTGCAGGGAAGCAACGTTACCATTACGGATTGGACTCTTAATTGCTGAATCAACTTTTGACCCGATCCCATGTTCTTGACAAGAAGAAATTGAGAATATGTGGTAAAAGCAGTGAGGAAATTTTCACGCCGGATGATCTGAAAACAATAAAGACTGGGTCCGGATTGGACCTCAAATTATCAACTCTCATGTTTATTAAAGTCGCTGCCATTAGAAAAGTAGTAATTAATATATGAAGCATAAGTGGTGGGTGTTGTGGTGATTGGGGGAGGCTCCACAGTCCATATTGTAAACATTGTTCATGATGTTGATAGGCATCTTGATCTGTTTGTTTTGGAAAAAAATTGAAAAAAAAAAAAAGAGCTTGTAGTTGTTAAAAGAATTAAATACTGAATTATTTCGAGGGACAACTTACTAGGTCTTTTATCTGCTTCTCCTACTAACACTGCATACAGCTTCAATTGCTTCTCACTCTTCCCTCCCCATAAATAGCAAGCTTCACTTGCTCACAAAATCATCGAAGGAAGGTTTTGAGGAATAGGAAGAAAAAAATGAAAGCAGTCTACTTACTCGTTGCTCTCTTGGCGTTGGCATCTTCTGTTGCCTCTGCCTATGACCCCAGCCCTCTCCAAGACTTCTGTGTGGCTATCAATGACACTAAAAGTGGGGGTACATATGATATTTACGACTCACTTTTTGTTTAAACACTTGCATTTTTTTTGTTTAAATACGTAAACACTCGCATTTTAATTATCCATGCATGCTTCGATCCTTATTAATGACAATTGAAACTATTGCTTTTTTGGCAGTGTTTGTGAATGGAAAATTTTGCAAAGACCCCAAGCTTGCAAAAGCTGAAGATTTCTTCTTTCCTAGACTTGGACCGGGGAACACATCAAACCCACTTGGCTCAAAAGTAACCCCTGTTACTGTAAATGAAATATTAGGACTGAACACTTTAGGCATATCTCTAGCTCGTATAGATTTTGCACGCAAGGGTCTAAACCCACCCCACACTCACCCACGTGGCACAGAGATTCTCGTGGTGATAGAAGGCACTCTTCATGTTGGATTTGTGTCTTCCAATCAAGATGGTAACCGCCTATTTACAAAAGTGCTCAATAAAGGAGATGTGTTTGTATTTCCAATTGGTCTAATTCACTTTCAGTTGAATGTGGGTTATGGCAATGCTCTTGCCATTGCTGGTCTTAGTAGTCAAAACCCAGGAGTTATTACCATTGCAAACGCTGTGTTTGGATCTAAGCCACCTATTTCTCCGGATGTTCTCACCAAAGCTTTTCAGGTGGACAAGAAAGTAATTGACTATTTGGAGAAGCAATTCTGGTACAACAACAGTTAGACATGCATGCCCCCAATCAATGGATCACTCCACAACTTCATAGTTGATTTTTCTACTCCCCTCATGCGACTTTCTCCACGAAGTTGCACCAGCTGTAATGAAAGAATAAAAAGGCATGTAGGATTTTGTGTTGTGCGCGTACCTTCCTTCTGGAACTTTGTATTTTGGTTTGATATCTTTATGGTGTATGATGTTGCAAGTTCAATAAGTTAACAAACACTCTATCTTCTGAGTTCTCTTTTTTCTTTTGTTGATTAAGGTTCTTTCTAGCTTTGTTTGTCGTGAATTATGTGTAAATTATTTCGAATCTCACATTAATTTCATAAATAATTATAAAATAATATTTAAATTTAGGAAGCTTTGTTATTTAGCAAACGAAACTTTTGGAATAAAGCTCAACCGAGTGTAAACACAGACACTTACCCACTTTATTTCA
The DNA here is from genome assembly GCA_037013595.1 of Dicorynia guianensis. Taxonomy (NCBI): domain Eukaryota; kingdom Viridiplantae; phylum Streptophyta; class Magnoliopsida; order Fabales; family Fabaceae; genus Dicorynia; species Dicorynia guianensis. The sequence continues at coordinate 40,327,649 of JASUAB010000010.1, read as the reverse complement.
GCGTAAATGCGTTAGAGAAGCACGAAGTGTATCATACACTAACGGACACATTGAGAGTAACCCAAAACTGAAATGCATGAGGAAGCCCAATTTAACCATTACAATGGGACTTACTGTATATATGTGTGTGTGTGTGTGTGTATATATATATATATACACACTCTTAAAGTGGAATCTATTAAACTGTTATAAAAGGGTTCATGAGATATTAAATTTTGTAGTCTTCCAACATTATTTTTAATTAAATATTTAATAAAATTTTTATAAAAATAACAAAATTATAATAACGATAACATATAAAAAATGCAGAAAAAATCGAGAAAGTATTGCACACTCAATCATACGGTGTGTGTGTGTATATATATATATATATATATATATTAATATTATAATATAAATTCTATAGTTCATCATTCATGGCAATTGAAAATAATGACATTAAGTAGGCAACTATTAAATAAAGAAAATAATATATGTATATAGTTTTACATATTATACATGTACATATAAATATAGATAAAATTAAAAAAAAAGAGAAATTATATAAATTTTATATCCCTAAATATATATGCATGAGAGTACTACCAAATAATGTAGATGTTGTAGTAGGTTAAGGTATTGGGATGGATTAGGAGACAGAATATTCCACAGCCACTTTAACAACTCTCAGCATCCTTCTTTCTTTACAGTTTTGTCCCATTCTCCTGATTAGTTTCAGCTTTATTATTAAATTGGTGAATTACATGTCCTTGTTCTTTTCGCTAAAATGAAAAGAACTAAAAACGTAAACCCTTGCAGCCGTACGTATTTTATTAGCGTTAATAGTTTCAGCATGATACATGATAGAATTCAACTACAAACAATTATGTTATTTTATAAATTAAATTATTTTTATGTTATTTTTATAAAACAAAATATTTATTTTAAAAATTAAACTATTAACTTTTAAATTTAATTTATAAAACTCAAAGTTTAATTTAATTGTTTGTGAGTGTACGATCTTAAAAAGTCAAAAAAGAAAGAAATGGGGAAGGAATTTATTGATCTCTGTTTTCTCCTCAAACTTTATATTTTTTCAATTTCTTTATTTTTACAAATTAAAATTTATAAAAAATTTCGTTCAAAATATTTAAAAAATTAATTTTATTAAATTATACTATAAAACTTATGAGATATAATAATTCATAATTATTTTCATAACTTATTTGTCTACAAGAATAATTATTTCCATATTCTTTCTCCAAATTGGGATGTAGAAAGGGAAGTTGTATATTTTTGTAAATAAAGGGCGTGATATTTAGTCTGTGCCCCTTTCTCCAGTTTAACTACGGAGTAAGGCTGTAGAGAGTAAGATTGTTTTTGCATTTCTAAATTTTTAAAAATTTTTATGTTGAGTAGTTTAATATTTTTATAATTATAATTAAAATAATTTAATCACCAACATAAATTTATTTTTATTTTGAACTTTTAACACATTTTATTTTATGTGAAGTTATTTTTTATTATTTTATATATTTTAACAACTTATTTAATTAAAAGATAAATTTATATAATAGTTATATTATATTATAATAAAAAATAAAATTTAAGTAATTGAAAACAAAATTTAATAAATGAATAATAAAATTAGCTCAATTATATTTATAAAATATTAATTTATTTAATTTAAAAATTAAAAAGTTAAATTATTTTTTAAAAAATATAAAAATAAAAAGTATTCATGCTCTATTTAACCATTATACATACATACGACTTCAAGTTGTCAATTTTTTTATTCTAATTCCCTGTCGCTGAGCTATTTCCCGTCTTCTACATGTGTTGTTATCAGAATTTTATGCACCAGAGAGTTGGTTTTTTATCCATCATTCATTTAATCCTATTAGTAGAGTATCTTCTGTCAATTTCTTTTGTAATTATTCGATCCTTCTCTCCCCGAATCTGCCGTTGGGGGTGGAAGTAATTTTAAAAAAAGGAAACCACTGTTTAATTTTCGGTACACTTTTTTGTTATGCATTCTCACACTAGTAATTCATGCAATTCTCCGGCATGAATTAGTGTGCCAGAGGGTCTTCACAGTTTACTTCATGCAGACAAAGAAGGGTCACGTACCCAGATTTATTTTTGTTAAATTTTAATATTTTTTTTTATCTCTTTTTAAAATTTAATGAATAAAATTTATTTTTTTTCACTTATTTTTCTTTCCTTTTCACTCTTAAGATCTCCAAAGGATCCTAATCTTCATGTACCCTCAGATTTGATTGTAATTGTTAATTTTCCCGTTTTTCAAATAAAAAATAAGAAAACAAATTTCTTATGAGAATTTTAATTTCTAAAACTTATTATAAAATAAAATTGAATATTGGCTCTTCCATTTTTTTATAAAATTAATATAAAACTTTTAAGATTAATTCACAAATTAATGAACAAAACTAAAAGTTCATGTTTTTTTTTTTCAAAATATTAAACCTATACAAATACAATTCGTATTAAACATTTAACCTAAGAATAATGTACAGAACTAAAAATTTAAAAAAAAAAAATCATCAGATTGTCACAGACACAATCTTTCGTCTCACCCTGACTGATTAAAAAAAGTCAGTTTCATAACATTATTTGATTTGAATTTAAAACATTATCTTTTAATTTACTCACTTTCTTATATTTTTCTTGCATATTTATTATTTTTTTATATTTTTATCTTTTGAGTTATGCCACATGATGAAATTATGAAAATTAGAATATAAGACTAAACTAATTTCTTTTTAATATTTAATTTTAAGTTTTTCAATTTAAATAAAGTTCTAGGTGCATCAGATAATTTTTTTTCTTGAATTACAGTGTAGAATCAGAGAATTCCCTGTGGAACACCGCTGAACTCGCCCTATTGCCATTCCTGCGAAGGAGCCACAAAATCATAGTAAATTGTCAATACATTGTCACAACCACCAGACTATGTACCTGAAACTTGCTGGCAGTCTTAGTTTTCAATCCTCCAAAAATTAATTCACAACCATATTCTTCTCAAGCCAAAGTTGAAGGTCCCAAGTCCAAGCTAAAGAAATCTAACATAATAAATTGTTTAACGAACATTGTCCAAGGTCAGGGCCCCGTGGGTCGGCAACCAACCATCGATGACGCGACTCATCAGTCATCATCCTCCCATGAAGGATCTGCCATAAAAACACTGAATTCCTTCCATAACAAGCAAATTCTTCATATATACACTTACAACACCCACCACTGTGACCTCCCCAAATACTGATTCTCTTTCAGCTGCTTCAGAGGGTTAAACAATATAAATTATCTGTTGATGACATTCCTTAGGAGCATACCTGCAGGCTACTAAAAGTCTCAAACCATCAACCCACTTATCAATCCAGAACTGCACTATGGAGATTACCAATTACAGCACAACCATTGGTATCAAAAAATAGAAAATTGACTGTAGCGATCAGGGCATTCGAGAACGTCTATGCGATATTTCCTTTTGAAAAAATAAGTACGGTTTCCTTTAGGCGACCGCGACGTGTGACCCATGCAGTGATATAAACTCCAGAAACTAATTAATTCATTTTTTTTAATTTTCTTTTACACCATGGTCAAACTGCAATGACAATCAATCGTTTCCACATCCATAATAAGAATACGAACTTCCAAATATCTATGACAAGTCTTTGAACTCATCCCGCACTTCACTTCAAGACTCATCACAAGACACTAGACTAGGATGCCCAGGCACCATGCATTCTGCGGTCACCAAAACACCATCTAGAGGCAATTTCTTCTCTTCTCCCTTAAACATGCATTATCTATAGGTTGGCCACATCATCCAATTCTTCGAATTATGGCAAAAGAATCCTGTTGAAGCTTGGCAGAAACATTATCATCTTTGAACTGAGGAGTCCTACGGGTGCAGGGTTGAACGGCATCCATAAGGCCAAATTTGAAAGGGCATCTTTCTTTCCCGGATAGCAATACATGATCTAAGGTAACTACTATGTTCTCTGCATGTTACTATCTACGTTCCCGTCTAATTCCTATATCTATCTATCAAAGGACACTCAAGATCATTCTCAGTGACTTTAAAATGCTGTGGATGTTGACCAGAGCAATGCAGATTCCACATCTTAAAATATCCTCTCTCGAGATTCCTCACCTGCAACATTCAGCATAAGTTAAGAATACCCAAGCCACAGACAATGCAATAACTATTACAAGAAATATATCTTTCCAAACTCACCCAGCGGGCTGTGTCAAACAGAGGGCAGCTCATGCGGACAGCTTTGAGCTTATTAGTAAGTGCTTGAAGCTTTGAGCGATTAAGAGCCAGTGATACTGCCCTCTCTTCATACTCTTTCATGCTACATGTTTTCAAAAACAAAGTTAATAAAATTGATAATTATCTTCCATAGAGTATAAAATAAGCACATAAAATGGGCACCTGAAAATATAATTGTCAAAATAACAAGACAACAGTTATTATAAGCAAAAATAGATAATTTAGCAAATCACCTCAAAGGCATGCACATCCAAAATGAGAAGCCAAGGCAACATCAAGCCAAAATAATAATATAGCGAAGCCAAACACTTCAAAAGCATGTGCATCTCATTCTAGAAATCAAGTGAAAATTCAGCTAATGACTAAACAAAACAAATTTGGCTAACTTGATTTTACACAAAAATTTATGCCATGAGTACACCACTTCAGTTTCGTTCAAAAAACCTCATTCATAAAAGAGACTTGAGAATGAAGCTTACACACTGTTTCTGTGGGAGTGCTAGTTGCTAGTAAGGATTCCCAGCAAAGCATATATAATATATATTCTTAAAAAAGGGAATTTGATATCTGTCTCAAAGGGACATAGGCAGAGCACCAGATGCATTCAAAATGAAAAGAGTATACCTGTTGACAATCATCTCCTCCCCAAGCCCAGTGGCAAGACAGAGTGACCCAGCAACTCTAGTAGCCATTTTCTCACGTGGCAGAGTTACCATTGGCAAACCGGCCCATAAGATATCTGTTCCAGTTGTATGAGCATTGCACAAAGGCCTAAAGAAAAAAAAAATATTTTTGAAGCAAAAATGTAAACATAAGCAGTGAGGCAACAAGTGAAAATAGAAAATTACGTGTCAAGGAATAAGTCTGCCAAAGCACTTCGCCTAATGTGTTCATTCTTCATAGCAACATCCGTAAAAATAATTTGATCTGGCTGTACCCCTTGTGCAGCAGCATCTGAATAAAAGTCCATAAATCACTAACAAGGCATAAACAAATAAAAATCTCACTGACCTATCGAGAGTCTTAACAGCCATGGCAACAATGCAATTGTAAATTGTAATTCAATACTGTTAGAATATAATAATCACCAGTGCTGATTGGAGCATAATTAAACATGAATCGCTGATATTGCCAATTAAAGATAATAAGATTCACATCACCCAAAACAAGATAACAAGCTTCATTAAAGCATCAGTAAACAACTCAACATACATGCCCTCAGTCTCATTTCGCCTGCTGCAGGGAACCTGAGGAGCCAAAGTGCACTGTTGGGTACGCGTTTAAGAATATTGCACCTAGAATAAGGCAAGCATAGGCAGATTAAAAGGTAAGATGCCAAATTTTGAGGAAAAAAATGTACATAGGGAAAAAAAATATGCAATTATTATCTAAACAAACTGTAAACACCATTCAGACATTACCATGTATTAAAGATTTCAGGATCCATCTTGTACAACTGATTGAAGCATGCAAATATAAATTTATCCTCAGGTAGACCATAGTCCGATCGTATGTGCTGGCACTTAGGATCTAAAACATCCTGATTTTTCTGATGACAAAACATTATGCAGGACCAAACATTCAATACCATGCATCTAAATACAAAAAAAGAAACACAAATAGAAAAATCGAACCCTGTGTCTACGTTACAAGTTCACAAAACAAACCTGTTTATAATCATTTACAAAATAGCAATGGGGAAGACAGACAAGCTTTTCAGAATATATATGCGAATCTCGAAGTGGTGAAACAAACTGCAAGAGTTAAAAAAATAAGAGTAAAAAATACAGAAAACATGTCAGAAGATCTATCAGAGAGGATGAGCTCTCATATCATGTGTGGATCACATCCAGTTTCCCACCTCATCAGTGACCAAGTAATCTATGTAAGTAGCTCCAGTGGTTCCAGGGAAGCCCATATATGAAACTTGAATTGGTGCTGGTTGCATAGCAAATATCTCATTTCTGGCACCCTACATTATAACAAAGAATTAAAAAATTAGATCAAATGATTTTGAGCTCAAGAAATTACAGAGAATAATGACCCCAAGAAAAAATATCTACCTTAGTGTAACCATTAAGGTTGACAAGGATTTGTATCTTATCCTCATTAATCATTTTTGCTATCAAATCTGATGACATGGAAGATACATCAACAAAGTGCTCAGCTTCAGATTGAATGCGCTGTCTCCATTCCGTACCATCATTTGGACTCAAGGCATAGCAGAACACCTATGTAATCCACTTTACACTGAAAAACTAGAGGAAAAATATCTGAAGTACACATCAATGGAATAAATTCAAGTTAAATACCTCAATGTTCTTCCTGTTGTGCATACCAAAGACAGATCCCATGAGATGTGACAAAGGGTGATTACCAAAGTCACTGCTCACATACCTGCAACCCAAAAAATCTACAATTAATATAACTAGATATAACTAACAGTACCACAAGGTTGGATCCAGATCCCCTGCTGTTAGGGAATCTAGATGCAATAAGAGCGAAAAATTAGTGACATAAAAATGAGATCCATAAATTAGATTTAAATGTAAAATAGAGAGATAGAGAAAAAGTCACCAAAGTCAAGAAATATTAATATCAAGGGGATCCAAATCCCGCAAGGTTTGGAGAGAAACACACTATACACACACACATATATGTATGAAGAGAATTTGTTAACTTAGAACATACCCAATCCTTAGTCTCTCATATCCCCCTTCGCATTTGATTGGAATAGGGGCAGGATGGCTAAATGGAGGAAGAGAAAATCGAGATGCAATTAAGGAGCAGTGTGCAGCATATTTACAGCTGCAAGTAAGGGGAAAAACATTATAAGTTGACAGGAAGGAAACTAAATATATCAAAAAACATCTTCCTTTCCTCTAAATAGGTCATATGCAAACACGCAAATCATACCTAATTTCCAGAGCAAGCATTGGGTCTAGAGGATATGCTATTGCATGGAATGGCTGGACACTAGGCAGAACTGACATCTGAAAAACAACGGAAAGCACATTCAACACCAGTATCTAACAACTTATCATAAATTTAATATTTTATGGAGAGCAGATCATATACTTTTATTTATTATATTATTTAGTATAGAAAGGTAAAATAATGTATATACTGTATCTCACATTGATCTGCCTCCTGATAATACCTTCAACTTCATTGAACATTTTATCACGATCCTCCCAACTACAGACACACTGCAATATTAAACAGGGTTACATTAATTCACACCACTTAAACTAAACCTCTCTTTAATTTTAATAACCATATTGAGTTAATGAAATTAGCTGAAGTAAAGCAAATTGGAATAACTACAAATATATTCACAAAAAAAAACTAACACCAGCAATCTGAAACCTCCCAATCTCATTGGCAGCTAACATATAGATTGCTCAATAACTAATAAGACAGACTAACCATAAAACTTAATTTAAAGCACAAATCTCTCTCATACAAGATGGCGCCAACAAAGGCATACAGATGAGGATGAAGAATCAAACAGTTGGCAGTTCACAATACCTGAAGTGTATGTAGGAGATTACAAGTTGCTTCAGGAAAGTCTGGACGAAGAATCAATGCTTGTCTATAGCTCTTAACAGCAGCCTCTACATGTCCACTGCAATAAGTAACAAAAAATTAAAGTATCCGGCCATAACCCCATGTCAATAATTCATCTCTTATTTAGAGAGCAATTCTCCATTTTGTCAGTAAGGGCAATTGGGCTACAAAGTCTGGATGATACAAGATCAGACAAAAATTTTTGCTACAGCTTACATGAACAAAGATGGGTAATGGTAAGGCTTTGGGTCCTGATAACATACCTATTGAGGTTTGGAGGTGTTTGGTAGAGAAAGGTATTTCTTGGCTTACCAAGTTATTGAATGAGATACTAAAGTCCAAGAGGATGCCAAATGAATGGAGGAAGAGTAGGTTGATACCCATTTAAAAGAATAAAGGAGATATTCAAAATTGTGGGAACTATCGGGGGATTAAACTCATGAGCCATACTATGAAACTCTGGGGAAGAGTGATTGAACAGAGATTAAGAAAAGAGACTCATATATCAGAGAACCAATTTGGTTTTATGTCAGGAAGATCCACCACAGAGACTATTTATCTTCTATGAGGTTTGATGGAATGGTACCGAAGTAGAGGAAAAGATTTGCATATGGTCTTCATTGATTTGGAAAAAGCTTATGTTAGAGTGTCAAGGGAAGTCCTATGGAAAGCATTGAAAAAGAAGGGTGTTCGTATTGCTTATATTCTTGCCATAAAGGATATGTATGATAGAGTTACAACAAATGTGCGAACTCAAGGAGGGGTAACAAAAGATTTTCCCATAAGGATCGGTTTGCATCAAGGGTCATCCTTAAGTCCATACATTTTCACTTTAGTGATGAATGTACTTACTGGATACATCCAAGATGTAATCCCGAAATGTATGCTGTTTGCTGATGACATAGTCTTAGTAGGGGAAACAAGAGAGGGGGTTAATTGTAAAGTGGAAGTATGGAGAGAAGCCTTGGAATCAAAGGGTTTTTGTTTAAGTCGGAATAAAACAGAGTATATGGAGTGTAAATTTAGCAAGAGGCGAGAAAACAGCGATTTGGAGATAAAAATTGGGGAGCAGAGTATACTGCAAGTGTCCAAGTTTCGGTACCTTGGGTCGATTTTACAAAGTAATGGAGAGATTATGGGGATGTCTCACACAGGATCCAAGCTGGATGGATGAATTGGAGAAATGCATCGGGGGTTATTTGTGATCGCAAAATATCTACCAAGCTTAAAGGGAAGTTTTATCGAACTGCCATTAAACCAACTATACTCTATGATAGTGAGTGATGGGCTTTGAAAGGTCAATAAGAGCAAAAAATGGAGATGGCAGAAATGAGAATGTTGAGATGGATGAGTGGACATACAAGAAAAGGTAAAATTTGAAATGATTATATTCGGGAGAGAGTTAGGGTGGCGCCTATTGAGGAGAAAATGACAGAAACCCGGTTACGGTGGTTTGGGCATGTACAAAGAAGACCGCGAGAGGCACCAGTGAGAAAGGTTGACCAAATGGTGTTTAGTCCTAAGAAGAGATGTAGAGGAAGACCAAAAAGGACACTTGAAGAGGTGATTAAAAGAGATCTTTGGTTAAATGGTATATCCGAAAATTTGGTTTTGGATAGAAATTTATGGCGTCGTTTGATCCATATAGCCGACCCCACTTAGTGGGAAAAGGTTCGGTTTGTTGTTGTTGTTATTGTTGTTACATGAACAAAGATAAACGTTCAAGAAAGGTAAAGCTAAAGTATATGGGAAATTCAATGGCTTAACTTTATATCAGCCTAAACAATATCTTGATCTAACATCCAACTGCAAGAATGTCACTAGAAGTTAGAATTCATTAGTATATCAAGGCTATTGTATACCTATCTTTATAGGCTGAAGCCAAATTAGCATGGGCTTCAGCCATAGTAGGTTTGACCGCAATTGCACGTATATAGTCCTGGATAGCTTCACTAACTCTACCAATCTCCTTGTATGTATTGCCCCTATTTACAAGCCCATCAGCTGCCAAAGGATCAATGCGGAGAACCTCTGTGTAGCATGATATGGTATCTGCATAATTTCCCTACAGTAATTTTGCAGAAAAAGGAACAATATAGATCAGAAGATATGTTATAATCACAAGTATTACTGTTACATTTTGGATATGCTTCAAATTCTCGCAGTTGTTAAGTTCTGTCAAGAATACATATAAGGCCAGTCCCCAACTTCTGCATTAACACTAACTCATGAAAACACCTATGCAAGCATCACATATCGTGTCAACTGAGATTACGTTGAAAAATTTCTAATCCAGGTATAAATACCTGCTGCTTATAGATTATTGCAAGGTTGTTAAAAGGAGCAGACAGTCCAGTGGTTACGCTCAATGTAGCCTTGTAATATGAAGCTGCAGCAGCCACCATGTTCCTGCAAGATTGGTCATATTTACTTACTCACTGGTTTATTCAGTGAACACCAATTATAAACATCAACATAGGATCAATATATAAGGGCTATGTACCATTCCATATATATATTTCCAAGATTAGTCAGCGCTTGTGGATGATTTGGTTGTAATGCAAGGCATTGCTTTAAATCACAAAAAGGAAATTAAGTTGAATGGAAAATGTATGAAAGTATAACAATAACTAAATGGAAAACCACAAGGTAAGAAAAGCATACATTGTAGCACTGGATTGCTTCATCCACTCTGCCAACATCTTTTAGTGCATTACCCTACATGCAGCCAAACAATATGGAAAATATTATGTGGTTGAATATAAATTTGGCACCTGTAGGATATGTTGAAACCAAACTAAGACCAAGACAACCTACCAAATTATTGTAAGCCTCCAGAAATCTGGGGTCATATGCAACAGCTTGTTTATAATGTAGAATTGCCATGTCCAGTTGGCCCTGCTCATAATATGTACTGGCCAAATTACCTGTGCACCAATTGATACAAAAATCCAGTTGAAGTGGTTAGCAAGAGACCAGTCCAGAATACTGTTGATCATAAACTAACATTTTGTCCAATTACTAAGATTTTAATTTGATTTGACAATATGAAAAGCATATTTGAATCATTTAGCAGTTCACAACTGAACATAAAAAACCAGCTGTTGACCTGCTTTCCCACAAGCAATCTGTATGAAAAGTGTTTTTCATATTCTTTGTTGTCCATTCAATTGCAAGACTAGTTTATCAATTCAATGTTTAGCTTATCATTAAAAATTCAAGTTAGACCAGTAGTGATCATATATCTTGAAATATAAAAAAAAAATTGTGCCAACATATTTTAACTCATATTTTTGGCATTAATAAATCTCAACAAATACAAGTTAGTAATTATACTCCTAACAAGCTATTAATTTATTCAAGTAATCCTAAGTACTAAGTTTGACTAAACTAAATGTTTTTAAGATTCATACCATATCAAGGACTTAATGGTTTTTAATATCACCATCGGAAACACAAACATTGATTAAGTACTTGAGAACACATAAAACTGGAGAATCTGAGCTTTGTATATCCACTAATATTGTAACATCCAATCCATCCTGTATCTGTGCATTCATCTTTTGCAAACAAATTAAATGTAGCAGCAAACAAATATTAAGGTTTAAATTCACAGAACTCACCATAAGCCATAGCATAGTTTGGTCGTGTCTGAAGTGCACGTTGGTAACATGCAACAGCTTCTTGAGGCATCCCTAAGGCCTGAAGAAGGTAAAATAACATGATTTCCTCTGATAACAATCAATGTACTCAAATCCAACCATCCATACTGACACTGTGTTTAACAGCTTACCTTGTATACATTTCCAAGGTTCAGATATGCATCAGGAAAAGAAGGTTTGAGTTTCACAGCTTCCTGAAATTACAGAGAGAGAGAGAGAGGGTTTTTTTGTGAGTGCTGGGGAGGGGGGCGGCAAGGATCAGAAAAAGGTACCTAACAAAACTGTATCAGCAGCATCATGGACAGACCGACAGAATTACCTCAATTATAGAGGAGGATGGCAGGGAATAGTACAACATTTCAAGCAGAGAAAACAATTGCACACAAGTGGCATAGAATACATTAAACTGCCACAAGTGGCTTTTAGAAGTGAACTATAATTTTAAAAAAATCAACCCAATGAAACAAAAGTAAAAGCAAGAAAATTTATTAAAAAATGTAATGCAACCTCGTGTCTTTCCAAAGTTCAAAAGTTTGACTAAGGCACTTAAGAGACCTACCTTGTAATACTGAAGGGCTTTGTTAAAATCACCAGACTCCATAAAAAGACCAGCAATATTTGACCACGCAATAGCAAAAGTGGGTTGAATACGCAATGCTTCAAGATAGCAGCTGTATGCCTGCACAAAATGTTAGATTCTGACTATTTGCAGTCTGGAGATGGAAGTTACAACAAGACCAACCATCATCTGATCCCTGGCTTGAAGACAACAAGTTGATATCTGTACTGAACTGTGAATTTAAACACAGTTCCATGCATGAATTACTTAAATCAGCAACTAAAATGTAAACATCTTTACAGTACAAAATACTAAGCATTGAAGGACCCCTCCAGGCTTCCAGGCCAGTACACAGCAATCACTATCAGGTCATACAGAAAGGTGAGAAGAGTATGGGCCCTCAGAAGTCAGAATGTCGAGGATACTGCTCATACTGGGGAATCCAGTACATAGATTTCCAATTCTGGATAGGTTGTGTTGTGGCAGAAAAGGCCATCAAAAAGTAGATTGCAATCTCCTACGCTACAAGATCTAATAGTTCAAGATGCCAAATCATTGGGTGTACTACAACACAACAAGAATGTTAACAAAAAATTAACTGCATTTCAAATGTTACAACTTACTTCTTGCACCAAACCTTGAGCTTTCATTAGATTACCCAAGTTGCTATGGGCATCAACCTATATTACAAAGACAAAATCAAATTAACAAGCTACCAAAAGGTACAAAATCCCACCCAATCAGCACATATGAGAAAAGGAATGGAAAAGGAAAAGAGAAAATTACACTTCGTAAATAATTAAAGTATTTGGGATGTGTATTTACATAGGCAACAAGTGTTCATCAAACAAGAAAGTAAAGCTAGAATGAAGACATACCATTAGAGGATTTATAGCAAGTGCTTGACGACAGCATTGTGCTGCTTCAGTGAGTCTTCCTTTGCGCATGTATGCACTGGCCAGGTTTGACCATGCATCAGCAAAATTAGGACGGAGCTACAGAAGCATTGGAGAGACAATGATAAGTGTAACAATCAAGGATGGTGCAACAACACATAACACCTAGGAAAAATTGCATCAACTGACAAACAAAGTACAAGGTATGGAAAGAGATACTAAGAAAAACAGAAGATTGAAGCACCATTTCCAGATAAGAGACTCAGCGGAAAAAAAATGTGGTGAATCTAATGTCATCTCTAATAAAAAATTTCCTGCTCCATAACAGCTGGACATTTGTGGCCATAGCAGATTTGAATTCTATTGCTGTGTAACATTTATTTTATCATGTGGAAGCCTATGATTTAGGACAGCATCAAAATGATTCAGCCAGCTTAGTTTTTCTTAAAAAAGGAAATACTTTAAAAAATCATAGAGTATTAGAAATAAAACTTTTTAGGGAGGATTTTTTCTTTTTGGGTGTTTGAACACAGTTAGCTTCATTTGGAAGACTGTCTACTTGCAGGGAAAAAATTTATTCATAAAATTCTTAACATAATTGTGAGGACAACAGGATTTGACTCTACATAAGACCAAATCACAGGGATTCAGATGTAAAAAATAAGAACTGGGATGACTTGACGCTTAAGATAGCAGAAAGATGAAAATAAATTCAGAGGATGGACGTTGTCCATGAAGAGTGATTGCTATAGAATGTTAACAGAGAAGAACAGGAACCATAATCATTCATGTGTTTCTTGATTTTAATGGACATCTATAATTGACAAGACCACCCAGAAAACATACCATATGCTGTTGTAACAGCCTCCACCCAGCCCAAAACTGGAAAAAGGACCAGCGCCATATACGGAAATTTGGGACTCATATGAATAGACTTCAAAATCAAAACTTGAGAACGGCTATTACTACTCCTTGCTGCCCACTTCCAAGAGTCATTTGATAGTCAAATGAATTATAAAATCTTTACAATCTTAATGAACCATCACTTTTACGGAAACAGCTAATATAAAGAAGAACCACAACCATATGTAGAATTGAATTTGTAAAAAATATGCCACCATATGAAAGGCACACAGTCAACATAAGTTCAAGAACAAATTGCATAACTGTAAAGGACCAATGTTGTAAATCCAGAATAGCACACAGACCTCAATGGCAATCAAGTAATAACGAATGGCAAGGTCAATGTTGCCTTTTTCCTGCACAAAGGAAAACTCTATCAACAGTGGATCTGTACATTATTCAGCTACGATACAATTTGTCAAAAACATTCATATTCGTAGCAGGTTTGCAATGGTCATATACCTTCAATGCATTAGCCATGTTCCCATAACACTCGGCAAAATGTGGCTTGATTCTAAGTGCTTCTTCATTTTTGGCAATACACATATCATAATCACGCAGCTGCAGACAAATAGAACTGCATATGAATATGAGAAGTAATTGCTAAGCATTACATATGGAGACAGGACCACATTTTCAGACTGTTATACGAAAACGGGTATAATGGAAAAACAAACCTGGTAATAAATAGCACCCAGAAGTAATAAATTGTCAGTACGAAGAGAGTTTCTTTCATACACCATGTTGCTATGCTCCAATGCTTGTTTATAGTTGCCAGTCTTGTACATTTGATGTGCAAGAGTTAATTGGAAATCTTCATCGACTGCACCAAGGAAGAGTAAGAAGCATATTAGCTTATTATAGAGAAACAACATTACCCATTCCTTGACATGAGTCTGAATAGAAACTAATTTTGTTTATTATCCACAAAAGGAGACATAAAATGGTTAAGATTCACACACGCATTTTCTGGAATGCAAGAAGGACTGAATATTCAATCGGCTGTTCAATTTAGTTAGTTATGTTCGGGAACTCCAATAAGTTGTATAACAGTCGTCTGACACAGCAGAAACAATGACGAGACCAGTTTTCTGAATGCTTTCCAAAAAAAAAAAATGGTCTAGCAGGTAATGCGTTACTATACAGAAAGAAAAGGGACAGAACATGAAATCTATCAGATACTAAGAACGAATCATGAATATTTCCTGTTAAAACATTCCTCAGTCAAAACCCTAAGTTTAAGATAAATGAAATATCAACCTGAAAGACAGCTTAAATTAACAAGATTTGAATACTTAAGCGGGATGATTTATACCAGAAACCTCATCTAATATCCTGGTGCATAATAGGCACCTCTCCCTGAAATAAAAATATCAACAGACTAAACTACGACAATGAAGCACTGAAGTGAAAATGGAATTCAAAAACTAGCGTAGAAGAACGAAGTGTATCTCAACCCAATTGTCCTGATTTCATTTCATCATGTAGTTTCAGCTGGATTACATATGTTCAAAAAATAAAGCTAACCTTCATTAGAATCACGGCCGTGCAACGGCAGCAGACTGAGCGAGGAAGGCTCAGGCTTGATTGAGAATGCTTCGGCACGATCGCCGACGAACGGAACCCGCGATATGCCAGCGGAACCCACCAGCTGGGGCTGGTGACGATGGTCGCCCTGCACGGAGATCATTGTTATGCCGGCGCACAGTGAGAGAGAGACGAAGTGATCAGCTGCTACGCGGTGGGAAGAGGATCATGGAATTGAGTGGGATCGGATCGTAAAGCCAAGAACAATGGGAGACACAGGCGAGGAGCGCGGCTAGGAAGAAGGTTGCTCAAAAAATCCAAACCCTATTTGAGTTTCTTCTGGTTGTTCTTTGTGTTGCGTTAAAGTTGGGAGGGTGTGATGTGAGGGAAGATGGAGGACGGAGGAGAGAGGGTTTTATATAGGTGGTAGGGGGGATCTTGGGATGGAAGAGATCTGGGTCGTTGACAAGAGGATACTGCCGTTAGGCGGGCGAGATCTGTCTGCTACTGTCACGTAAGTAATATTTTTGATGAAAAAGTTAAAACATGAGGGGTTGAGTTGGAGAGATGGCATTAAATGGAAGAACATGACATGCATACCATCCATTTGTTTTGGCAAATTCGCATCGCACCACCCATTGATTTTCAGTTTTCCACCTTGCTGCGCTTCATATGCTACCTTTTTTAGTTTTTCTTGTCTACCATTATTTCTTTTTTTTTTAATAAATTATACATCTTTTTTTTTATAGTTCATAAAAAAAATATATGAACAATTCAAACCTAAACCATAAATTATTTTTTTTTTGAAAAAATATTTGTATAAAGTGATGTTAAACGTCTCAAAAGATTCATTAAATTTACATTCTAAAGATATGATAATTTAAAAAAAAAAATTACTTTTCATCCTAAACCAACTATTATATAATTATTTCAGATTATAGGTTATTATACAGGAGTATTACATGTAATATATATACCCCTGGTAATTAAAGTTCAGCATACATGACCAGAAAGATAGAATCAACTATTTACGTTAGTAACTTGACATGAAGATGACTGTTCTCCCTTTTTATTAGTTCCCGTGAGCATTGAAACAACTTGCGGCATAGTTGGGCGTCCTGAAGGAGACATTTGGGTGCAGAGCAAAGCAATTTTTAAGACTTCAATAATTTGAGCGACATTTATTTGATCCTGCGGATCCAATCGAGCATCAATTATATCCACTGACAAAGAATGTTTGCTATGATTTCTCACCCGTGTCACAAGGTCACCACCTTGATCTAGTGGTTGAACTTGCTTCTTGCCAGTCAGCAACTCCTATAGGACAACTCCGTAACTGTAAACATAACATTTTTCTGTGACCTTCATAGTGTATGCGTACTATGCAGTAGAATGACTCTAAATTCATTACTGGGCAATACAGTTAATTCTAAAAGGAAAATCTATTGGAAGGAGATCACTGTTATAAAATTAAATCAATAAAAGATTTCATGCGCTGACAACAAACTTTGCTGAAAAAAATTTGCCTAAATATTGAAATAGAAGAGTTCAAACCCCTATCTAATACTGTCATGTTTTTGTATGAAGTTGGAAGAATGAACCCTCCAACGACATCTAGCAAATCATGGCTTGGGAAAGAATGGAACAGCCTTATGACTTCTGAGGAAAGCACCAAGTTTGTGCAGTTATTAAATTTCTTGCATTGTATTAAAATAATTTCGTTTCATGTGTGAATATTTTTATCCGACCATGAATTCGAATTAAATCTGCTAGTATACATACATCAACTAGTTTAAAAAGGAATCCAAAATATGTAAAAACATTTAATGCTACTAAAAAGTGCATCCCTTCTTCCACAGTGGATACAATATCATGTGACTTTGGAAAAAGAAAAATAAATGGAACAAGAGTTACGAAAAACATGGATATGCAACGAGCATTGTTCAATTAATGGGTTTGGACGATTACTCACCAGGAGCAATGTAGCCGTGAGAACCTACCACCGCAGACACTGATTTAGATCGCGACATGTCAATTAGCTTTGCCAAGCCAAAGTCCCCAAGGAGACCAAGTGTGAGAGGTTACCAACTTCTGTTGGCAATTCAGACGTGAAAAAATTGTTAGAAAGGTGAAGTCTTTGCAAAGCTTTGCAGTTACCAATTTCGGGGGGAATGGGGCCGTTGAAGTCATTCTGATCCTACTCCATTGCAGAGAGATTCACAAGTTTGCACAAATGAGAAGGGAAGCTGCCTTTAAGGTTGTTCCCAAGGAGACGAAGCTGCACCAAAGACTTGCAGTTTGTAATTCCATAAGGAATATTTCCAGAGAGCTTGTTTGATCCTAAGGTCAACAGGATCAACTTAGAATGTTGACAAAGATGGGTTGGAATTCTTCCCATCAGGTTGTTTTCTGAGAGATCAACCACCAAGAGTGAGCTATTTACTCCTTGTCTCTGAGGAATGGTACCACTCAGTGAGTTGTGGAAGAGTTGCAACACCATCAAGTTGGTCATGTTCTGAAATCCAACCGGAACAGGACCTGTCAGATTATTAGTAGAGAGATCGAGCTTACTCAGGTTTTCCAAGCTGCTGAGCTCGTATGGGATGACACCAATTAGCTTGTTCTGAAAGAGGTGAAGCAATTGCAACCCAGATATTTTGGCGAATTCAATTGGTATCTCTCCTGTCAGCTAGTTATCTCAAAAATCAATCTCTATTGCCAGAGAAAGATTGCCAATTTCTCTTGGGATTTTTCCAGTCAACTTATTTCTGTACAGGTATAACTTGTTCAGCAGCATAAGTTTTCCCAGCTCCTTGGGAATTTGTCCCACAATATTATTCTGATACAGTTTCCAAGCTCTTTGTGTATAGCCCCAAAAAGCTCATTTTCCCGAAGGATCAGATTCGTCAAGTTCTCAAGCTGTACGAGAGATTTCGGAATTTCACCAGTAATCTGATTTAGAGTTAAATCAAGACACTCCAAGCTCTGACATCCGCCTCCCTCTGGGGGTATACTTCCTGGTATCATATTCTGTCCAGCTTGGAAACGTCTCAGTCTCCTAAGTTTGCCAGTAGAACTCGGCAAAGATCCGCTGATATTATTAGTAAATGCAATAAAAACGGAGGGAAAGAGAGGTTACCAATTCCCTCTGGCAAAGACCCAGAGAACCTATTATTGTAAACATATAACTCCGTTAAACGAGACAGCCTCCCTATTTCAACAGGAATTTGGCCCCCAAACAGAATGATATTCAGACTAAGAACCTCCAAACTTGAACAATTTCCATTTTCCTTAGTTATTGTCCCATACAATTCATTATAAGACAGATTAACGTTAGTCCAGTGAACCAACCCTCCGATACTTTGGAGCCAAAGACCCCGAGAGATTCAATGAACTCAAGTTACGAGACGTCACCACTGGATTGTCACCGGTGCTGCAGTTGACACCTTTCCATCCACAGGGTGTAGAATCACCGGAAATCCAATTAGTCAGCTCGTTATTTTTGTCAAGCAATTGACTTTTTATATTTAGAAGGTACTGACCCTCTGCATTAAGGCCTTCAGAACGAGAAAAGAATAGAACAGTTGAAAGATAAATATGGCGAATAACGTAGATGCATTCCTCTTCGTCTTCATCATAGCAGAACTGGAAGCAGTATGAAGTTGCATTCACTTATGCCGGTGCTGGGTCGTAGAAGTCAATCACTATGAACAGAGATAAGAAGAAGAATTAGTTGAAGTTTAGAATGTTTACCAGACAGCCAAGGAAATGAACACTAAACAACATATTCCAAATTGAAAAGAAGGTTGTATTAGAATTGCTTGCTCCCCCGGGCGCATAACCAAACAGAAGCACAGAACTCAGAAAAGTGCTTGAATTTTGAAGGAGGAAGTACGACAAGGAGAATCCACGTTGCCAAAAGAAAGGGACGGTGCATGCAAAGGTTTGTTGTGGAATAAAAATTGGGTGCAACTTCTCAAGAAGATAATGGTACAGAATGTAGAGAGCAGAGATAGGTTGGTGTTAATTGGAGGACTATTGAGGGATTCAAAGATCCCACTTTCTCTGAATGACGAGTTCCTTAGAAAGAGGAAGAGAGAGGCGCTGTGATTTGTTCGGCCCTTTGATGGCCGGCAAAGGATAAATAGAATTGCTACTTTTTCACTGAAATCCATAATTATTTTATGGAGTCCTCGGGAACTAACAAAATCTGAATTGCAGTCTTAGGTTTCGTACTTCCAATCAAAACAGAGAAAATAACAAAACTGACTGACTCTTCTACGACTTTCCAAGGCATCACATTAACTCAGCTTTAGTTTTGAGCTTCTTCAGGCCCTCAAAAAAAACAAAAAAAGGATTGAACTTCTTCAGACTTCGACTTTTCCTTGTCACAGCGGCGTGGTCCATGGTTGCAGCCCTTAAAATGGAATTTTAACTAGCATCACATCCACGTGAGCGGAATTATCAGTCACCATTTTACTTATGAGGAATTTGAAGTAGCACCACATCCACATGGGGTTTGATTGATTTGTTCATAAGATAGAAATCACCTCGATTACTTGTCTAATAATATTCTTGATCCGGTGCGTTTGGTTTCATCGTCACTTTCAATGAAAATAAAAAATTTCGTAAATATGTGTTTATTTAAAAAAAAAAAGAAAATATTTTTTAGATTATATTTTCTAAAATAAAATAAATTTTAAAAATGGCTAAAACACTTTTTTATTATTTTTTGCTTAAAATTTTAAAAAGAAAAAATATAAATTAAAAACATGATAATGATTTTAAAATTATTAAAAAAAATTAAATTTTAAAATCTTAGACTATAAATTTTTAAATTTTAAAATTTTAAATATTAATCCTTAATCCTAAATTAAACTTATTTTTATTATTTTTATTTTTTAAAAAATAAAATTGTACTGATATAAACAAAATATTATTTTTTAAATTTAAAAATTTTAAAAAATATTTTTAATAAAAATAAATTCAAATAAAAATAAAAATACTTTCCCAAATATGCCTCCTTAAGTTCAAACTCTATGCTCCATTTGTGCCAAAAGAAATAATTTTCTTATAACTCATTGTCATATACTATGAATGTGGTCTAGATGCAATGAACCTACTAAACACATAATCTACTCATGCGAAAAAGGAAAATACTAGATTCCTTATAGGAGTCTCTTCTAATTGACGGTGCTTGGCAAGGACGAGCACTCGTACTGCCCGCCAAGAGCCCATGATAATCTAATTAATGCCTTTTGCATTTTTAATATCCATATTTTATGTTTCAAAGGTGGAAATATAAAGCAAGGGTCCCGGAATCGATACAGGTGGTGGAAATAAATGTTTAAGGTAATGGTATCTATAATTTTTATAAAAATTATAGATTTTTTTCAATATTTTTCTATACTTGAAAAATAATTCTAATAAAAATTTAAATAATAACCAATTATAAATCCTTCTGTGTACCGTAAATTTTCTTTCAAACCACATGTGAGTGACTTGTCAACTTACATATAAATATATGATAATGCAGATAATTTATTTTTTAATACAGTAGAAAAGCAAGGGATTAAAGATACTAACTAGAAAACATACAGTACCTTCTGCACAATCACAGGTAGTGATGACATTGTCATATTGAGTCTTTCAATGTTTCGAATTCTATTCCAAAGTATACAACTAATGGATTAAATGCTAGTCTGACCCATTTAGACAGCATCCCCAAAGTCAGCGAACCGGTCCTCCTGAAGAATTACAGTCCTAAGCATAGAATAATTTTCCAATATGATTGATCTCAACCTCGTCTGGCACGGGATGAAATTCAAAATGGATCTTAGTTTATAGAATCATGATCTTTACACAATACTTTAGTCACAAACTGCACACCTGATTTTAGTTTGATGGAGCCATGTGTGCTAGTTGTGCGCAATTGTGATTTGTGACTGCAATCGCATGTAGGTAGTATAACCCATCCAAACAGGAAAGGTGGCTCATGAAACCTTTACATAAAATACCATACACACTATTTTAAATATATATAGTTACAGTAGAATATATACATCACATATTGTACTGTAAGACGACAAGGCAAAGATTGTTACAGAAACATGGAACTAGCATAACTCGTTCAGGCACCTTTCTGTGGCAGGGTTTCAAACGCAGAGACCGTATTCTCAAATCTAATTCGATGCAATGGAGCACCACTTTGCTTAATAGCACATGCTGTCTTTTCTTCAAGTGGGCAGCGCGCCTTCAGCATAGAGAAAACATGGTTATTTAATCTCCTTGCCTTCTTCATTGCTTCCAATAAGGCTTCCCATCCCTGTGAAGGAAAAAAAAAAGGAAAAGGAGGGGGGGGGGGGGGGGGGGGGGGTACAGAATGCTGTTATTTCAGCTTGGTACTATCTGACATCATTAGCATACAAAACAATAATTATCTATTTTACATTTGATTTCTTCCACAATATATATAGTCAAAACAAAGTTGATAAAATCTATATATTAATTTTCTAGACACAAGAACTGTTTGACGGGAAGTCATCAACACAAGGCACAAGAAGACCTTGTACACAAAGTGACAAACAATTATAGGAAAAATTTCCCTTTGCTTTGAAGTGAAGAAGCAGAACCTGAACAAAATGTGAATTCTTAGGTGTTTGCATGACAGACGCAACCTCCACTTCTGCAATATTGAGAATCTGATATGAAAAGTCAAACAGCTCAAAATGCAGCTGTTGTCCAAGCAAATATATAATGGTGCAACCACCCCAAGCTACTGAATCTCCCAGCATTTCAAAATTGTTTGATGGTAGCTGGACAGAATCTTCTAAGTATCCCTGTGTGGTTCAAGCATAAGAACACATCAAAAGCACATATAAAACTCTGTAAGTTAGTGTATCAAACCAAATATTATACAAGCTTATTTGTAATCATCTTAAGAAACCAAATATTATACATTTTTATGCTTTCTTGGCTCAGACAATTTTTGCCCCAGTTTAAGGGGATTTTTTTTTAGATGTGGCGCACAAAAAAGAGGGCAACTAAGATCTGATAGCAGGAGAGCCAACCACTGAAAATCCAGGACATGTCAAACAGACATGGAAAAAGTTTATATGAGAAACCAACACATCACTAAGATAGAGAAGTTGGGTAGTTGTTGTTTATCCTATGTATTAGTGTGTACATACTAAAATGCTGATAAGTTAGTGTAATAGAATCTGTCTCAAGTACTCCCATGAAAAATATAATGCCGACATTGAATGATCAGCAGTCATAAAGATCATAAAAAATGAAAAACTGCACAAGGATGCTCCTTACAATTTGGAGACCACTGTATATACGGTAGAAGTCTTTAGAAGTTGTAATGTCAATGAAGCCTGTCTTGGGCGCAGCACTCCATTTACTACAGTATTTATCTAATGCAGCACTTGTGAAAGCAAGGGCATACTCCAGCACACTTCCAGAATTCAAGTTAGCCTTATATAAAAGATCTGTTATATAAACAAAGATGCCTAAACCATTAACAAAGGACTATGAAAGCAAAGGAACAAAACACAGCAACTTAAGGACTCTCCAAGCAATACATTAATATTAAAGAAAAGGAGAATGACAGTAAATGCCATGCAGAAATTTCATGGACTCGAGAAAAAAAAAAGGGGATGAACTTTTGAGAGCAAAATAACAGTATTTAGCGAAACAAAATAACCATATAACAAGGCCACCAAGGGGCATCTTCTGTGGCTCAAACCTTTTTACGTCTTTTGACAAATTACCTCAGAAGAAAATGACCATGAAAAAAGGCACTTGTAATATAATCTCTCCACCCGTCACTGAAGGGGAGAAACAAGACAATAAAAAAGAATAATTATTTTTTTTAGAGAAGTTTAAATAGTTCAAAGATTAGAAAAGAAACAAAGATTGTAAAAAAGGGTGAATGTTAAATTGACGTTGTTTCATAAGATACTTTGTCATTTTATGATCAGAAGCTGTGCAGAAAAGAAACCAAGAAGTAATGACAAAAGCTGTTAAAGCATTCACAAATTAACTTAAGCTCTTCCCATATAAACAGATCCTATCATCACCATTATCATTCCTGCAAGGAAAACAGCAATGCTTACTGCACCAGGCTACTTTTTTGATACAAAACTTTCATCTTACAAGGAAAGTAACCAATCCAATGTCAATAAAGATTAGAGCACATGTCCAATAGCAGACCTGCAGCTTCTGCCTGTTTTGACATGATGTGGAAAGATGTAGGATTTGGGCACCCAGGGTTTGACACCATAGCAGCAGTTAATGATTTAAAGAGGCTGACAACAGGGCTATCTCCACCATCTTGAGAATTTAATATTTGTCCATCTGCACCAGGAAGCAAGCCCAACCAAGGAGCAGTTTGCATGAAATTCATTGTGTCTGTTTCTCTCTGTCAAGCACAAAAGATATTCATTACTTTGACTCGCAGTGTGAATTAGCATGCAAGAAAAAGTTTTGTTCTCACGTTGATTACTGCAATGATTTTAGAACAGAATTATTTGGTTAAATATGAAAGAAATGTTACCAGGTTTTCTGAATTATGGATAATTCCTCCCTATATCTGTTGTTAAAAGTTATTGTTCCACATTCAGTATTCTAATAAAATTGATTAGGGAGTACAATGAAATTTGGATTGACTTATCTTCTATAACTGGGATCAGATTTCCTCCGACTAAGACTCCAGGAAGCCTTTTGGCTATCAGAGATTCTAACCTTTCCTATTTACTTCTCATTTTTTTCTCCCTCATCTCCTACTGCATTTTGTCTGAGTTCCTTACATCTCACAATCAAAATTACGAAATCCAACTGGAAACTAAATTACTTTTTCCACAATGTTCACACAAATACTTCTTGGGTTTTGTCAGTTGTCATTTGCATCTCCTTCCTAAGGTTTTTCTTTTCACCTCACTCTAAATTTGCCTGAAATTCCCAACTAAATAATCTCCCCAATTTATTTAAATAATTTCCAACTTATATGGATCCTTAGTGAGTCCTTTGCCAGCAGGAGGATTTTTTTTTTCCATTAATATTCTATCAGAGCAAATTGGGTTTCAAAAGTGCAACAGTTTTCTAATCCGCCAAATCAAAAGTTCTTGTCTCTATATTTGATAATACTACATATCTTATATAATTGACAAACATAATGTTTTATGATTCTTTCCACACGTTCTGACCCACTATAATTTGTGGCTGAGCACCACTTTTCCCATGTAATTTACACCCAACCTTTGTCATGCACAATAAATAGAGACTGATCTCTATTTGTTATTGTAAAAAAGTACAAATAGAGACTGGTCTCTATTGTATGTGACAGTGTTGTGTGTAATTACATGGGGGTATGCTTTCTGTTTATGGCTATGTTGGTTTCTACAGAACATAATATAGTTTCTGAAAACATTTTCTTGAAAAACATTTCTGAAAATATTTCCCTTGGCGAAAAGAAGACTGCAACAAGTCCTTTATAATTCTCACCCAAGAAGATCATAATCATAAATAAGGATAAATAACAAACGGCAAAAGTAACAATAGCATATGCCTGAAATGAAGCAGGGGATAGAATCCTATTGAGGAGGTCACATGATGATGTTAGATCAAGGAAATGGTTGAAAACCTATGCACTTATTACCATCGTTGAAAACTTTCCTATTGTTTTCTTATGTACAGTTATCAGTTATGTGACCATGTATTTGTTCTTGTGGACCAGCAATCTGTATCCAGGCGAGTATGTTTTTCTTGTGCATTTTTTAAGTCTATAAATATCGAAATTAATGAGGTGAAAAATTATCAAAACCTGAAAAGCATCATATGCATACATAGATACACAAACACATACACAGTTATACACACACATATAAAGTGCACTAGGTTACCAACCAACACAATATCTAGAAGCCCCATCCAATATAATACACTTCCAATCTCTTTTATGCCACGAAGAACCTCTGCTTTCAGTTCTGATTTTGTGTCCCAGCGAAAATTTTCTTTAACAAGTCTAACACAACCTGCACAGAAATAATTTTACATATTTGAACATGTATATGCTGTACTGGTTTTCTTAGTGTAGAACCTTTATTAGGTTGTTGTATAGGTAAATTTCACAAATTTTAAGAAAGAAGAAAAAGAAAGGAAAAGGAAACAAGTCATTGTGTACTTGTCACGCCTCCATCGAAAGGCAGAAGTCCAATTGATTTTGGCAATGATTCTTGCAATCCTGTGATCATTGGTTCGAGCATAGTTGTCTGAGAATAGCACACAACACACAGTTAGTGACCTGTGTCTTAGTTTTACCTTATGTTTATATCTATGAAGATGAACACATGAGGATGCATATGCACACACTATATACATCTGTACATGTACTATAAATGAAGATGAAGGCTGGCTACTACTTTGACTTGAGTTAATATCTTTATCCTCCATTCTCCTTTTTTTCTAGCCACATTTTAACAGGCCTATTAGACCCCATCACATAATAAAAGAAACAATCTCAGTCATGCATATTTATGTTGGTGATTATTTAGCTCAGATAATCACTCGTATGTATAAACACCATGATGCTTGATGGAATAATATCTAATTTCCCAAAAATGGCTCAAACCTGTTATCTAAAGAGAAAAAATGTGAGTGAAAATTTAGGGTATGTGCACAGAGTTGCAGATTTAAGGTATGTTATGTCTTTCAGTCCTTTTAAATTTAAAATTCTACTATTTCTATGCTTCCAACAAGTTTAATTACAGCTATTAACACTGCTTTGATTGGCAGTGTGTAACAAATTGTGCGCATTAATAGCAACAAGAACAGCCAAAGTAGGTTACTACATTATGCTTTAAAAGACAGAATTTCTTGTTCCTCTAAATTTGAGTTTCTATTTTGTTATCAAAATAACCAGACTGCAAGTAAAACATGGCAATATACTTTCATCTGCTAGGTCTGCCTTTGTTGGTAAAAACTCTGATACAACTATTCACGCCCTTGGTTCTCATGGTGGGATCTTCTATTTAAACTTATATGGATACAGGCATGTTGTAACATGCTGCCATTCATTTCCTACATCCCTTTCATATGGATATTTATCCGCAACACACCCCTATACAATCAAAATTTTCATATTTTCATATCTTGCAAAGTTTTGGCACCAGATTCTCCCTCCATTATGAAAAGTCCATGCAATATCTTGACACTATCTACTTGTATTGCTTCTGTGTCAGTCTCAAATGAATATGCAGAATAGTTATGACAGTTGTCCAAACACTTATAACCTGTTGTAATAGATAGTGTAGAATGTCTTGTATACAGAAGTAATAAGGTAACATTTTGATGATTCTTCTTTTGAAAATTAAAAGCTCATCGAAAGAGTGACACAAAGCATAAAGCAAGGATGATTCAATTACTTTAAAGAAATTTCTACCCAAAATTTGTCCAACTTCATTAATTAGGATCTTCTCTCAACTGAGATTCCCAACTGACAGTTTCAAGTAAATAGAGACACACACCTGTGTAGATGGGACTCAAGTGGGGGCCAATGCAAGTCCCTCTATGTAATGACCCGACCTACATCTAAATGAATTGTCTGCTTTGGGAGCCTTGTGCTGAGGTTTGCTCACCAATGCCACACGGTTTTGTCACTTTGGGACGTTACTCCCAAAAGGGCCAAAACAACTGTCTTGATTAAAGCTTCACAAGCCTTACTTAGATGGCCTAAACTAAGTCTTCCCCTTTTCAATGTGGGACTTGGATTTCTCCATTTCCACTAGGGGCATGTGACAATTTTTCTCTAGAGTTGGTTCATATAGGTGCCAAATTAAGGTCATCATAGGCCCACCAACTTCTGTAGAATCTCCTTGAACCCAATATCAACTAGACGGGACAGGCTCTAATACCACATGTAATGACCTAGCTTGGCATCAAGACGTACTGTCCACTTTGGCGATGTGAAAACCAAGGCTTGTGCCGAGGTTTGTACACCAATGCTGCACGGTTTTGTCGCATTGGGATGTTACGTCCAAAATAATCGTCTTGATCAAAGCTTTACAAACCTTACATGGCCTAAACTAAGTCTTTCCCTTTTCAATGTGAGACTTAGATTCCCCCACTTCCACTAAAGGCATGTGACAATTTTCCCCCAAAGCTAGTCTAATATAGGTGCTAGATTAGAGTCCTCACACCCCACCTATACAGGAATGTGTTTATGTCTCTCTCTGCCTGATCACACACAATGTAAAGTGAGAAAACTCAATTGACAAGATCCAGGTCCAACACTTTATTTTATAGTGGTCAGGAGGTATTTTTACAGGTAATCAAATAGTGTTATGCCGTAAAAAGATTCACAATTTAGCAAAGAATGAAATACCTTGTTTGATATGTGATCCAGAAGGGCTCGAATGAGCCAAGGTAATGATCTAGATCCCAGAAGTCGAACAATAGAAAACATGTGGGGCATTCCAAAGAACCCACTATGTAACCGTGCAAAGCTTTGATGAGCAGAATTTAAGTCCTACCATAGAGAGAGAGAGAGAGAGAGAGAAGAAAAAAAGTATAAGTTAATCATAAGAGAAAAAGATCCTGCACAAGACAGCTATGAATGATCAGGGGTTGATGGTACTTCTTCTAAACAATGATGCGTCAAATGAAGATTTTTATGAGCCAAAAAACACTAGTGAAATGGATTTTATGATGATTGATAAAAATAATAATAGTTAAACAATGGTAGTAACAGGAATGCTTACTTGAGTACCACAATAGAAATTAGGCTTGGCAGAGGGTATGGATGGCTTTTGAACAGGAACAACCTTTGATGATCTGATAAAACGTTGAGTGGTATTGCAGAGGACAAAATTCGGTAAAAAATCATTCTGCATCTCTGACCAAATCTAGCAGTGCAGGAAATGGCTCAAATTAATTGCATTTCCCATTTATATAGTGATTTCTAATACAGTGAACCAGACTCCAAAGTTAACTGTCACAATGTCATGTCGTGATACATTACTGTTGGCATACAGAGGAATGAAAGACAGACATAACACATCAAAGTAAATCTAAAGAGTTCAAAAGGAGAAACCTGTGAAGCAAGTCGACTAGAAAATGACACAAGAGAGATGTTTTCTTGCATCTCATTCAACATAAGACCAAAGGAGTCTATGGAAAGATCTCTGGACAGTAATTCGTGGGCATGTTTTAAGATATCCAACAACTTTTCTAATTCCTGAAATAGATAGGCACGTGTTCCTTCAGTTAATGAATATCAAAAGAAGTTGTTCATAATAGCAGACCAAGGTAACTAATAACAGCAAACTCACTAACCACTATGGCACACAGATCCTGACACTCAAAACGATCAAACAGAAACTCAAGATTCTCACGGAAAACTCTGTTCATCCATTCAGTGATCAAAGTTCGCAGGTTAATGGTCCTTCCAAGTAGCTGTGCATCATAGAATTGTCATTCATAAGGTTAAATACATGAAAGGGATCCAACTAATTTGTATATTCTAACTATTCTTATGTGTACGAAGCAGGCATAAATCCTTAAAATAACCTATTAGTTCACAAATAATGTAAATATTGTTCTTCATCATCAAATCCAAGCTAGTTTTTCTTAAAAAATGCTCATTCGAAAGTCACTACAGGATGTGGGAAATTGGTGATGGCAGAACCTATTTTCCTTACTTCCAATGCCAGAAGTGACTATTAAGAGTTTCAGTGACCACGAATGGAGTCATCCTTAAAACAGCATATAGAGAGCCAAAGCACCTAGAAAGGCATCTTTCTTCCCTCGAAGAGCAGCTTTTGGGAAGATTTTGACAAAATCAGTTTATAGTCATTATATCAGTGATCCAGAGAAGAAGATCTTATCAACCAGTATAGCTTCAGAAACACACACACACACAGAAAACTTTGCGCACATCAAATCAGGGTTCTAAAAGACCTTCCTCTCTTGGTCAAGTGTTCATAATCAGGCGAGGTGGAGAGGGAAATCGAGAAAAATGTATCTGATTGTACAAATTTCGTGCATTTGCTTAACAATTTTCCATTATATAGACACTTCATACAAAAGTTCGCTTTCCAAAAATTGTTGAGCCAGTTGGATACACCTAGCTACCACCTTAATGCACCAAAATGAACCATGGGAGAAAATAAATCTGAAAATGTAATAACCTTCACTCTAGTCATTTTTAGCAGCATATTGAATCTCACAGACTGTACAGCATACTTTTCTGCATTGTCTGACGCAAAAAAGAAAGAAGGATCGAGCAATTCACTGCAGAATTTTGTGACCAACATAAATATAATAAAGAAAATGGTTTAGCCTGAAGAATTAGGACAGCAACACTAAACAAGCCAGAGAAAAATAGGCATACCTTGCTGCCCAACTTTTGTAATATGTAAAAATAGTTTCACATAATTTTGAAACAAATATATCAAAACAATGATCCACCTGTGAAAAAAGTAAAAAGAAAAACAATAGATTAATGACATATTGCAAGGAGAAAGCACATGACTTACTTCCATGAATTGCATAAGGTATTTGAGTTTATGTAAATTTTATACAAAAAGAGCAGCTGTATCGGAATATTAATGCCTCACACAATTCATACTGCAACCACTCAGTATTCAATTTGAAATGTCATATACCTCAGCCTCAATTTCATCATACAGAAACCGCTGCTTCAGCATGACCAAGGCTTGCTGAGCTGAATCATTATAGATGTCAAATGGCATCAGAACACTCTCCAGAAGACCACAATTTGGTGACTCAAGTACACAATCCACCAACATCCATGGAAGAGAGCACTCAATAGGAAACTACAGGGAACAAACTCACTATTGTTAATAAAACACGGTAAGCTGAGAACAAATATGTACAACAAAGAAAAAGGAAATTCAAATGGCTAGAACTCAAATTTAGAAGTACACTCAAACTCTAGGACACAAGATGACCATTTCTCTTCAAAAAGCATGAGACAAATCAACCTTACACAACATGTTAACATTAATGATTACACCTAACATCAAAACCAACAATATGCACACTAAGCAAAATATTACCACATTACCCTTTTTTGTTTCTTATTCTTTGACTCGCTGAGAACTAATGGAAAACTAAAAAACTTCCCACAGAGAGGGGATGTTAGGCCCAGGGGTGGATTAGAGGGAAAACACATACCCAACAGTGTGGGTGAGGCCGTGAAAGTCTAGAGGGTGTACAGACGAACAAAAGGGCATGGGGGACCACCACTTAATCAGTAGGGTAATGAAAGAGTTAGTTAGAGAATGGTACCTTTAGGGACAAGTTGCATCAGGAGGTAGGAATAAAGGGGAGTGTACGTTAGTGGAGGAAGGCATTCAAGTAGCTTGAGTGAATTGTGAGGAGCCTTGGCTCTAGTGGGGAGCATTTGCTCTAGGGAGGTTCCTTCTTGTCTGAGGAGGCAATTCTATTTGTAATCCATTTTTCCCTTCTATTGCTAGTAAAGTTTTATTCTATTTTTCACCTAATTACTGTTATAAATCAATGTTGCTTATCTTGGTTCCTAACAAATTGGTCCAACCTGCCATATTGACTAAAGGTGAGAACGGAATCGAGGTTAAAAGCATTAGAGAAGACGGTAGAACAACTAAAGAGAGTGAGCGTTGAAACAAAAAGTTAGGATGCGAGTGGTGGACTCTAAATGTGGCTAACAACAAAAATCAGTTGGATGGATCTCATGAAGCAAAGGCTATGCTTACAGCCTGGATGAAGAAGCAAGGCTTCCAAGAAGAACCAAATACACCAAGGGTATGATCGGTGGTGGGACATCCAGGTGTGACCAAGGAGAACCAAGTGGAGAACGTGGAAGCCGAATCAAAGTCTGGAGGAGCGAACAGCCAAGGAGACAGAGAGTCGAAAGTTGATGACTTAAAATACAAAGAACAAACATGTAGAACTGCCGAGCTTCGATGGCTCTAATTCCTCTTGGTGGATTTCATGGGTGGAGAAATATTTCCAACTCCAAAAGACCAAGGCCAACATGAAGGTTCAGCTCGCGTTCGTGTGCATGAAGGGACCCACGATCCACTAGTTTCAGTTCCTTCGAAAAAAGGTGCTGAAACTTTCGTGGGAGATGTTAATGACGGAGATGATTCAAAGGTATTGTGGCTAGAAAGCAAGAAACTCGTATGAGATGTTGGCCAAAATGAAACTAACAAGAATAGTCAGGAAATATATTGAAGGATTCAAAGTGTTAGCGGTGCAAGTGGGAGATATGGCGAAGGATCAAGCTCTCAACTACTTCATGAGCAACTTGAGAGAGAAGGTGAAGCACAAGGTGAGGACCCATAACCTGCGAGAAATCATCCGTGGCATGGAACTTGCGAGGGACGTTGAGGAGGAGTTAACAGACGTCCCGACATGGAGAACTAAGTTTGGGAAAGGGGTAACGATGTATCAGGGAGCCGGGTCAGGTATGGGGTCCAACTAACACTATCAAGGGGAGTAATGACCCAAGCTAGTATGAGTGGACCTCCAAAATTGGGCCTACCCACCCTACTTCCAAGCTCGCAATCTCTAACTACTAGCAAGACAGCGGGTTACAACAGAGCATGACATAGAGAGTAAGCTCTAATGGGTCACGTGTGTCAACGGCCAACAACCAAACTGGAATGTCAAGAAGTTAGGGTATACGCCACCTACCTTATGCTAAATACCTCAAAAGGAGAGAGGAAGGGCGCTGTTTTCAATGTGGTTAGCCTTACAAACCCCTCCATCGCTGCCCAAAAAAGAGTTTGAGGGTGACTATGTTAGCAGAAGGGGAGGAGATCAATTTGACGGGGAACACTGTGAATTCAACCAAGGCCGATGAAGAGGATACCACCGGAACACCACTGGAGCAAGTATTGTGCATGAAGATGGAGCTATCCTTGTTCTCAGTAGGGGGGATCTCACAACCAAAAACAATGAAGCTAGTGGGGAAACTAGGGGATCATGAGGTAATTATCATGGTTGATAATGGCACAAGCCATAAATTTATTTCATGGGAGCTAATGACACAATTAAGTTTACCTGTGGAGTCTACCTCAAGCTTTGCAGTATGCTTGGGCAATGGATGTCAAGAAGTGTCAAAGGGCCGTTGTGTAGTAGTGGATATTAATTTGGGACCTCTAGTTATTACTGAAGATTTTTACTTATTTGAGTTGGGGGGAGTTGACCTCATTTTAGGAATTCAATGGTTGAAGAAATTGGGAGAAGTTGAGGTAAATTGGAAGCTACTAACTATGGAGTTTGTGTATGAGGGAGTCAAAAGAATTATTAAAGGAGACCCAAGCCTATGCCACTTCCCTATTTCTTCCAAAACATTATTAAAAATATCTGACGTGGAGTTTCTAGGGGAATTGTACTACATGGGTAGCAGTAAAGGAGGAAAGGAAGTGGGGAAGCAAGAAGTTGAGTCTATTAACCCAGAAGTTGAGGAGGATTTGAATGACCAGCAGAGGCAACAACTGCAGGCCCTCCTTAGCACACATAACCAAGTCTTTGTGGCTCATATAGGGTTACCACCTCAATGAGAGAATGACCATGCCATCACACTCAAAGTGGGAACAAATCCAGTGAATGTTAGACCCTACAGGTATGCCTATTATCAAAAAGATGAAATTGAAAGGTTGGTGGATGAAATGCTTAGTGTGGGGGTGATAAGACCAAGTACAAGCCCTTTTTCTAGCCCTGTAATATTGGTGAGAAAAAAAGATAGGAACTGGAGGTTTTGTGTAGATTATAGGGCTTTAAATAAAGTTACAATACCTGATAAGTTTCTAATACCCGTCATAGAAGAGCTCTTGGATGAGTTACAAGGGGCAGTGTATTTTTCTAAAATTGACTTGAAGTCTGGCTATCATCAAATTCGGGTCAAACATGAAGATATCCCTAAAACGGCCTTTCAAACCCATCTAGGGCATTACAAATTCTTGGTGATGCCCTTTGGACTCATGAATACCCCCTCTACATTTCAATTCACTATGAATTCTACCTTCAAACCCTACTTACAAAAATTTGTACTTGTTTTTTTTATGACATGCTAGTGTATAGTAAGTCATAGGAAGCTCATATCCATCACTTAGAAGTGGTTTTGCAGACTCTTGAACAGAATTTTTTTTACTGCAAATATCAAAAAAAAGTTGCTTTGGGAATAGGAAGAGGAGGATAGTACTTGGGGCATTTCATAGCTGAGAAAGGAGTGAGGGTGGATCCAGCCAAGGTGGCTGCAGTTCTCCGCTGGCCTAGACCAAGAACAGTGAAGGAGGTGAGAGGATTTCTCAGTCTCATGGGTTACTACCAAATATTTATTAAAGACTATGGTAAAGTGGCCAGACCTTTAACCAATTTGTTGAAGAAGGGAAATTTCAAGTGGGACTATGATGCAGAAGGGGCATTTCAGAGGTTGCAGCACCTCATTTGTACAGCTCCAGTTCTTAGCTTTCCTGACTTCTCTAAGCCCTTTGTAGTTGAAAGTGATGCCTCAGGTAAGGGAATTGGAGTGGTTTTACTCCAAGAGGGAAGGCCTATTGGATATTACTGTAAAGGGTTGGCTGATGCTACCCTTAACAAATCCATCTATGAAAAAGAGTTGATGGCGTTAGTCTTAGCCGTACAACATTGGAGGCCCTATCTCATGGGAAGGCAATTCATTGTGCATACCGACCAAAAAAGTTTAAGGAATCTCCTGGAGCAAAGAATCAACACTCAAGCCCAACAAAACTGGTTAGCAAAGCTGTTGGGGTATGATTTTGAAATCAAGTACAAGGCAGGGAAGGATAACAGTGCTGCTGATTCCCTTTCAGAGATGGAAGGGGATAAAACATTGGCTGTTCTGTCTAGACCTTGATGGCTGGATGCCAACAAAGTAGAAGAAGCCATAGAAAAGGATCCAGAACTACGAAAAATCAAAACGGATTTGTTCCAAGACCCAAATTCTCACCCATTTTTCTCTCTAGTGGAGGGGCAACTGCTGTACAAAGGGAGACTTGTTCTAGCAAGTAAAAGTCCGTGGGTATTGACTTTAACAAGGGAGTTCCACTGCACACCTAGTGGGGGACATTCTGGAGTTTATAGAACATATCGCCGCTTGGCACAAGGTTGTATTGGAGGGGAATGAAGCCAATGATTATGAGATTTGTGGCTGAATATGCCACATGTCAGCAGCAAAAATATCAAGCCACTACGCTGGGGGGACTATTACATCCTTTCCCATTCCAAACACAACTTTGGAAGATATCAGTATGGACTTCCTTGGAGGACTGCCTCAGTATCAAGGATTTGAGGTAATATTAGTAGTAGTTGATAGATTATCTAAATATGCTCACTTCATTCCATTGAAACATCCTTATACGGCTAAGTACTAGCTGAGATTTTCACCAACGAAGTGGTGAGGCTTCATGGAGTTCCAGCATCTAAAATTAGTGACTGAGATCCAACCTTTCTAAGCCATTTTTGGTCTGAGTTGCTTAGGCTGCAGGGTACACTGTTACCGATGAGTACAACATACCATCCACAGTCCAATGGTCAAACCAAGGTAATAAATCAGATCTTAGAAACTTACTTGAGGTGCTTTGCTTCGGAACAACACCAGAGTTGGGTTACTTGGTTGCCATGGACGGAATTTTGGTATAACACAACATACCAGGGATCTACTAAATTTACCCCCTTTCAAGTTGTCAATGGGAAGCCACCACCAAATATCATCAAGTATATGGATGGGGAAACTCTAGTTGAAGCTGTAGCACAAGAGTTAACAGAAAGAAATGAGGTTCTCAAACAGTTAAAATATAATCTTTCTCAAGCTCAAGAAAGGATGTGTACAGCCGCCAATAGTCATAGAAGACCTCTGCAGTTCAACATGGGGGATTGGGTCTATCTTAAACCAAGGCCTCAACATCACCAAGTAGCTGGAAGGAAAGTGAGTTCCAAACTGTCTCCCAGGTATTTTGGCCCTTTTCAAATTATTAAAAGGGTAGGAGGAATGGCATACAAGCTGCAGTTACCCGAGGGCTGTCGGATTCATCCTGTATTTCATTTGTCCCAACTCAAGGAAGCAAAGGGGGACATTGGGGCTGAACCACAGCTACCAAAGGGGGGGTTGGAAATAGAACAACCAGCAGTGACTCCTAAAAGAGTTTTGGCCACTAGAACCATTAGCCGTGAAGCGCAAGAAACCCCTCAAGTTCTGATTAAGTGGAACAAGCTGACAGAAGAGGAGGCTACGTGGGAAGATACTTCACAAATCCAGGATCAATTTCCAGACTTCACCCAAGAGGACAAGGCTGTTATTGGGGTGGAAGGTAATGTTAGGCCTAGGCCTAGGGGTGGATTGGAGGGAATAGAGGAGCCCAACAGTATGGGTCAGGCCGTGAAAGTCTGGAAGGTGTACAGAAGAAAAAAAGGGCATGGTGGACCACCACCTAATCGGCAGGGTAATGATAGAATAAGAGAACGGTACCTTTAGGGACAAGTCGCAGCAGGAGGTAGGAATAAAGCAGAGTGTAGGTTAGTGGAGGAAGGCATTCGAGTAGTTTGAGTGAATTGGGAGGAGCCTTGACTTTGGTGAGGAGCATTTGCTCTGGGGAGCATTTCCCTTCTGTTGCTAGTAAAGTTTTATTCTATTTTCCCTTAATTACTGTTATAAATGTGTGTTGCTTATCTTGGTTCCTAACAGGGGAGGAGGGGGCTTTGCTAAAACTAATTAAAGAGAAGACACTAGCTTCTAATGGGCCAACTAAGGAACAAATATCCTAAAAGAAGAGCTTATTAAGTTAAATAAAGAATGATATAGACCCAAAGCATCAAACTGATAGCTCCGCATAAGTCTCCAAAAAATATCAGTAAGCTCTATCATCCGCATTCCCATCTGGCCTCTGTCATATATTTCATGTTATGTAGACTAGTTTACATGGATGTCTGTTGATTGAAGTACAAGTAAAAACAAGTTTCAGTGAGAGATTGGTTTGAATGCAATAATTTGCTAGTAGTTTTGCACTTTCCAGCTGCTCCTATATGAGGGTGTTTCTGGTGAACATATTAGAGATGTTCTTTTCATGTATCTTACAATATTGCAACAATCAGCAGGATGCCATTTTGTTGTATGAGTAAAGATTGACCATACCTATCAAGTGACATGGAGTTGAGGAGAATATCAATTATGATTTAGTATAGGCATTACCTGAATGACTCGGGAAGATTCTAGATAGAATTCTCTAAACCATAAGAAACCGAGGTCTGTCAGAGTAGCAACAGTCACTGCAAGCATCATCACACAAGTTAATTACACTGAAGCATGTAGTAAGGCAAGAAAGCAAAGCTTTTAAATCATTTATGCTTTAGAAATACAGGCGAGGGACAAAAAGGTTGCAGAATATTTTTCTATTTCTAATAAAATTTCTTTTAAAAATCAGATAAAATCTTTCAGGATGCTTTCTAAGAATTAGCAGCATTGTAACCATCCATTTGTCAAAGCTAAATTATAAGCTCAAAGACACCACGTTGAGCTGGGATGTTTCAAAAGGACCAATCCTTAATGTCAGGCAAACAAGATACCACAAAACACCTAATTATTTTCTGTGAAACAAGATACAACAACAACAACAACAGAGCCTTTTCCCACTAGGTAGGGTTGACTACATGGATTAAATGTTACCATAGACTTCTATTAGAAACCAAAATTTTAGAAATACCATTTATCCATAGGTTTCTTTTAATCACCTCTCCAAGTGTCCTTTTTGGTCTTCCTCTATGTCTCTTCATGAGACTAAAAACTATTTGATCAACTTTTCTCACTAGTGCCTATTGCAGTCTTCTTTATACATACCCAAACCACTGTAACTGAGTTTCCGTCATTTTCTCCTCAATAGGTGCTACACCGACTCTCTTCAAAATACAATTATTTCAAATTTTGTCTTTTCTTATATGTCAACTCATCCATTTCAACATTCTCATCTTTGCCACCCACATTTTTTCCTCATGTTGACCTTTCAAGACCCAACACTTATTACCATAGAGCATAGTTGGTATAATAACAATTCGATAAAACTTCTCTTTAAGCTTGCTAGATATTTTGCGATCACAAATGACCCCCAATGCGTTTATCCATTTAAACCACCCAACTTGGATCCTATGTGTGATATCCCCATCAATCTCTCCATTACTTTGTAAAATCAATCTAAGATATCGAAACTTAGATACCTGTGGTATGTTATGTTCCCCAACTTTTATCCCGAAATCATTATTTTCTAGCCTCTCGCTAAAATTACACTCCATGTACTCTGTTTTATTCCTGCTTAAATCAAAATCTTTTAACTCCAAGGCTTCCCTCCATATCTCCAATTTACAATTAGTCTCCTCTCTTGATTCCCCTACTAGGACTATGTCATCTGCAAAAATATACATTTCGAGACTACATTTTGGATGTGTCCAGTAAGTACATCCATTACTAAAGTGAAAAGGTATAGACTTAAGGATGACCCTTGATGCAAACCAATCTTTATAGGGAAATCTTCTATTATCCCTCCCTGAGTTCTCACATTTGTTGTAACTCCATCATACATATCCTTAATAGTAAGAATATAAGCAATACAAACACCCTTCTTTTCCAATGCCTTTCATAAGACTTCTCTTGGCACTCTATCATAACTTTTTCCAATTCAATAAAAACCATATGCAAGTCTTTTGCTCTACTTTGGTACTGTTCCATCAAACCTCGTAAAAGATATATAGCCTCCGTGGTTAATCTTCCTGACATAAAACCAAATTAGTTCTCTGATATAAGAGCCTGTTTTCTTAATCTATGTTCAATTACTTTTTCCCAAAATTTCATAGTATGACTCATGAGTTTAATCTCCCGTAATTTTCACAATTTTGAATATCTCCCTTATTCTTGTAAATGAGTATTAATGTACTCTTCCTCCATTCATCTGGCATCCTTTTGGATCTCAATATCTCATTCAATAACTTGGTAATTCAAGTAATACCTTTCTTTCCTAAACACCTCCAAACCTCAATAGGTATGTTATCATGACTCAAAGTCTTAACATTATCCATCTTCTTAAGTGCCTCCTTCACCTCAACTCCCTGAATTTTACGATAAAAAACAAAGTTTTGATACTCTTCCCGAGTAGTTAAACTTTCCATGTCTATACTTGTTGTCTGTCCCTTATTAAAAAGCTTGTGAAAATAACTTCTCCACCTTTTTTTAATATCTTCCTCTGTTACCAAGACTTTTTCCTCTTCATCCTTAATGCATTTCACTTTATCCAAATCCCTTGTTTTCCTTTCCTTTCCCTTAGCAAGCTTTTATATTTACCGTTCCACATTTTTTGTTCCTAAAGCTTGGTAAAATTCAACCAACACTTTAGATCTCGCCTCACTAACTGCTTTCTTTGTCTCATTTCCATGAAACAAGATAGCACCCACAAAATCTTATGCTTATTCAGCTATTATTTTGTACATAGCTTTCAATTCAATGCAACATTCTGTTATGCTTTAAGTATAGATTTTCCCTTTCATCCCAATGGTTTACACCTTTACAGCTTTGCATCAGAAACATCAACTTCCGTGCACTTGTCTATATCACATTGCTAATCATCTGATACCTATCAGGCCCATTGCTTGTATGTTCCATTTCAGTTTCTGGGTGTTTGACTGGTTCTGTATTGAATAGAAGGGGGGCAGGGATAATTTTTATATAAGAGGAGAACCATAGAAGGAAGCAAGAGAGAAAGAGGATCTTGGAAGATTATAGCATCTAACTATTTTCCTAACATGCACCAGGCTGCAGATGTTTCAAATGAATCAAATAAGTTCTCAACCAGATTTCTGCTTTCCAAAAGGAAATTTTTTGCCATAAACTGATACAGTAAAATTAAAATATAAAAAAAGGGGCAAAAGGAAGAAGGATGGAGAATCAAAATAAACATTGCGAAAATATAGGTTGGGGATTCCTATGAGAGAAAGTGTCTTGGTTGTTGAGCAGATCAATTTATGAAATTTGTGAAGGCTGCAGAGGAGGTTACACCTTCTCTCTGCTGTTCTGCTCATGGTTGTTATAAAGGAATATGAAATTTTGATATGCAGAGAGATCTGACAGCTTTGTTGCACCTTTGAGCCTTTTTGGCTCTTATATCTTTATTTCTGTGCTTTGAAGGAAACCTTCTCCTCCTCCTAATTGTACTTCTCTCTTCTCACTGATAAAATTTCTTCCTTTATCCAAACAGAATATAACAAGTCCAGTTTAAAATAGACTAAAATAAACAGTTAATAATAGGTATAATAGGATCCCGTGAGCATTGACATGTCTAGTAGGAAACATAGTAGGACAAAGTTATTTCTGCTGTAAATAGCTTTAGCCTAGGATCTGAATTTTAGGCACTGGGCAGCTCCCACATAGAAGTTTGATCTTTCAATGGAAAATTTTTAGCAGAAAAAAAAAAAAAAGAAAAAACCATCGTCAATCTAAGAAGAGTACCTGTATAGTCCAAAATATGAAGGAAAAAACCAAGCTTGTAAAAAAATGTCTCCAACTGTTTCAAATCATTAACCGGCATTTCTGAGCCACTATTCCCAAAGAGTCCACCTGGCCTCCTAAGGTTACCACCAGAAACCACCTCATATATTAAGAATTGCAAGCAGTGCACCTGTATCAAAGAACCTAATTTACCATTTATTCTGTACTAACCTTAACATGTAAACATTCACTGAGAATTCTTGAAGCAGTTCAACCCAAAAATTAACTACACCTTAACCAAGTATGCATAAACATTTAGGAAATTGCATGCTAAATATCTGAGTTTGAAAAAAGTAATTTTTTTTATCTACAGCTAAAAAGAAGAAAAAATATTGTTATAATGCATAGAACATGTCAGTCTGCAAGCATGTCCCCAAAATGAGTGCTGGTCCAACAATTTAAAATCAACTCACACAGGCAGGACATCTTTCTGGGTTTTTATTTTCTATCCCAGCATTATAGTTCAGTTCAACAACTAGCTTTAATATTTTTGAGCTGTTATAAATGTGCTTGGTCCCTTTTATGCATAATAATAACAACCACAACAACAAAAACAACCAGTTATAAAACGATGGCAAAAACA
Source organism: Dicorynia guianensis (assembly GCA_037013595.1). NCBI lineage: Eukaryota > Viridiplantae > Streptophyta > Magnoliopsida > Fabales > Fabaceae > Dicorynia > Dicorynia guianensis. The sequence continues at coordinate 40,287,114 of JASUAB010000010.1, read as the reverse complement.
GCATGAAGAATTACACAGACCTGAGCAGCAGTTGGGGCAACTGCCCTTGGGTAAAAAAAGATTCCTTTGCTTTCTTCACCCCCATGCTGCAAGGACTGTAACTCAGACTCTGACTTATTTGTATTTGCCATCCAGTCTGCTGAAAGGGTCCGCATATCAGATAGGATCCTGAAGTCCACAGTTGGGAGATAGACATAAGCAACCTAAACTTTTGAGACAGACAAGAAACAAGTACCACATGATGCAGGATTTTCAATCATCTAGCCACTTTCCTGGAAATTTCTAGTGATACAGATGAAGCAATAACATTCTACCCAAAATTTCCATCAAGAATTTAATGCTAATAAAAATTAAACCATCATTGGGCTCCAAGTGCAAAATTTGAAGAAATCAATTCCTGTTTTACCACTTGTCTACACCATACACACTTCAAATCTATGCGTATTACAATCAGTTCCCATCAAGGTAATAAGCTGTTCACATGTATGAAGAGTACAATGCAATTTGCACTCACTTGTCACATTTTAATTCATAAATAACATATACCTAATGCATTAGACATTTTATTCACTCTGATACATCTTTCTAAATGTGTTGCTAACTAATAGTCATATTTTTAGACTGTCAAATTGAAGCAAATAAATTTTATTGAATGTATACTCCATCCATCTCTAAATCCTTTTCAGATATTACATGAACTGGCCTCTCAAGGCAACATTTTCTGTCAACATGGAATTTTCTCTTGAAGACACTCACTATTTGACTTCAAATTGCATTATAATTATTTTGTTGACATTGAATTGAATTTTTAAAATTGTTAATGTGACTTTTTTTCATGGATGTTGTCTTATTTTCATGCAAATTTTTAACAGGAGACCCAATGGAAAATTAAGCTGAAATAGAGCTGGGATTTCCATCAACAATTTCAACAGAGCATAAAGAACTGTATTTGCCCAATGAACTGATGTAGAAAGTAGAAGAGTTAAAAATTTAAATTATGTAACATGAAACAAGATTCCTACCTAGAGAGATCTTTCTTCTTCCGGAAGGTAGTCCGCAACATAGTAGCTAATGTGTTTTGGACAAAATCTTGGACCTCAGCATGTATTGTTTCCCATAAAGCATCTGCCACCAGTGTATCACACCGCTGCATCATAGATCCAACACTCTTTATGTAGCTGACAAGTTCCACCAGTGCTTTCCTTTCCTCTGCATTGTAATTATATCGTACTACCTACAAGACAGTTAAGTAACTACAGTAACAAATCTTTTAACAGAGAGATGAACAGACAAACACATCTTTGCAGGAAAATGGTCCTGGTTCATAGAGAATACTGCCATTGTCAAATAAAGTGAATGAAGTCAACATAATTATTCTAAATGAAAATTCAGAATATAAGACATATTATTCAGCAGTAAATTTGCAATTTATGAATTTAGGATTCCCAGGGTAAAGACATTAAGATTGGTTCCAAATGCATCTATTCCTGATAAGCACTGGCTCGGTTATTAACCCTTCCGGCCAATGCCTGAGGAAGATTACTCTTGATAAGCATTGAAACCAAAGAGTTAGATAACTTGCATAAATTTGAAAAATATGAGCATCTCAGGAAGAAAGAAAAATATGAGCAAGCTCTGATGCATGTTCATTCCTTTAATCACAATTCATGTTAAAAAAAGAAAAAATGGATCTGTTAACACGACAATTTCAGAGGCCCCTATAGGTGCCCCGAAAGAGTAAAAGTTGAACTGTGTAGCCAAATTTAGCATCTCTTGACAATTGCTTCCAAAGCAATTGTCAGTAACCAAAAGGTGCATACATAATATGCACTAGAAATCATAAATGTAAGATTAAAACAATTAAAAGACAACTTAGAAGTGGAAGAATACTTAATTATTTGATACAAAATAATGAAAGTAAAACTGGCAGTAGGCAGTAGCATAGTGCTAGTACTTAATTAGAAGATGAATTGCATCACAAACTTATTAGAACCAGCAATTATTTAGGCTAGCCAAAAGAAGAACAGTGAAAATTTAAAAAAAAAAAAAAAGGTTTTAAGCCAACAACTATAGGACTTAAACATTCATTACCTTTTCATAGTCAGAGAATGATGCTGAAGAGTCATGCGGCTCTAAAGAGGTTACATCCTTGCATGGGCGAGAAAATTTCCAAGCACATTGTTCCCAGATGCGTGCAGTCCATCTGCTTAAGAGCTGAAATCCTTCAACAACCATATCATACATGTTGCCCTTGACTTCTTTGCCCCATTCAACATCAGAACCATCAGTTGACTTCAACAACAACAGCTGCAGATACAAAGATAAAAAGCAAACTAACAGGCTTTCAATTCTATGAATCTATGCAACAATAAACAAGAAGAAATCAAATCACATGTTTTAGAAACTGATCACAAGGAGGTCTTGTTTTTGTCAGGCGGGAGTTGTAATTAGCAGAGGGTCCAGCACCTGATTTATGGCTGAAGCAAAACGAACTGTGAAATCATCATGCTCAGCACGGATGGCCCCAATATGATTGATGATCTGATAATGTCTCTGATAGGTATCTTATGTCAAGGATCCATTCAAAAGACACAACAGGATGAGAACTCAAACAAAAGCTTATATAACATAAACACTTCAGTGGTAAAAAATCATATTGTCATGAGTCCTAACTACAAATGAATTTACAGGGCATCTCAAGTCAAGGAAACATGGTAAAGAGAGAAAATTTTTTATCTGATCCACCAATAAAAAGCACCAAAAATTTTGTAGGAAGAAAATAACTACCACACCAATTCATCCATCTACGGTGCAGTGGTAACAAGAAAACAACAGACATCACCAAGAAACATCAATTTTTTTCTAGATGAGGGATCCAGAAAATGAAAAAGTTAGCGCAAGAAACAACAATCAGAGCCACAATTAATCAGTCAAAAACATAAAATGAGGATATTCTTGTGCTTCACGGGGTGGAAGCTCATGAGGTGCTGGAAGAGTTAGAAGACGAGTTTGGGAAGAAAATTTTTGAAAGTATATTGATAATTCCTTCAATATTGCAGCAGGAGACAGATGCAGATCTGGAAATACAGGAATGACTGCATCATTCTGTAAAACATGAAAAAGAAACACACCCAATAGTCATCTAAACTGCAATACAGCAGAGAAGAATTCAGTACAAGACATGAAAAAATTTTCAGATAAACAATATAATGAATATCATTATTCTCCCAAAACATGTAACTTTTTTTATTTATACAAGAAATTTTATTGGAGAGAAAGGGCAAAAGAATAACATACAACAATACCTTAAATATATTGACAAGTCGGTTGATTTTCACCCTCTTGTACAGAGACTCACTATCCTTCTCTGATGATGTTGCTAAGACAACAAGAACAGGCAAAATACGAAGAAGAATGTGGCGCTCTGGAAAGAGAAGTGCAAAATCTAACTCCAAAGACTCTACAACAAAGACTATAAGAACTTGAAGAATGTCTTCTACACTATTTCAAGTCAAGGAACTGAACAAGAAATAACTGATGATGATATAAATATAATATTAAAGTTAGGGTGAAGATAAATTGGTTGAAATTCAATTCACTTGTCTGTGACAGACTGACAGTAATCAAGCACATGGTCAAGAAATTATCGTTCCAAAACTACTTCTCTGCTCAGCTAGATTTTCTGTAACTTGCTTTAGTTTGTAAACTTGCATAACTGACCCAACCCCAGCTCAAGTGGTGAATGCAATCTGTCTGTTTTCTTGATGAAATATGTCTAAGTTCTTCATTGACTTTAAAATTCCCTAGTCTCTCTCTCTCTCTCTCACACACACACACACACAAAGTTAAAGGTTCAACAAACCATGCAATCATAATGCCAGATTATTGTTTGTTAATTGAATTAGTTCTCATCTAATAAACAGTCCAACTAATAAGCAATAATGGATTGAGAAAATTAGGTGTTTATTACCCAATACACATAACCAAATATTAACAAGTGACACATAAGCCATGAAATTGTGGTTGAGCTAGAAGTCATATGTGAAAAAGATATGAGTACAGAAACAGGATACTTGTTCACGCGAAACATCTCAACATGCAAATTCAACAAAATAGCCCATCTTGTGCTTAAAAAAATCTGCAGACAAGATTAAGAAAAAGGTCAATCCCAGTCCATCCTTGGTTTGTAATTTCAGACCAAAAGAAAAAACAAGGCAAAAAAATTAAAACAGAATTAAACAATTGATGTTTAAAAAACCAGACCAGAGCAGCAAGTTCAACCAGTTCACCAGTTCAATCACACATTAAACACTGGATTAGATGAGAACTGGTGAAAGCTGGTCAAAAACGAGTCAATAGTTGGAAATATTATATAATAAAAACCAGAAAGCAGTTTGGATGATGAGCTGAATATTCTTCAAATTCAGTGCCCAGATTGCACCTTTTACACATTTTCTCTTCTATGGCTTTTCTCTCTCATATGTGTCAATCTTTTGACTTTGTTTAACCTTTTTCTGATTTCTGATCACTGATCATGTACATGATGAAATCTCAGCTTTTGTTTGATCAGTAATAGGTCTGTGCATGGAAGGGAATTGTAGTTGGGAATTGAAGGTCTGGGCCATGAAAAGGCCATCAGAAAACCATATTCTAGCCTTTTTATTATGCTTTTCTATTAAATATTAGATTTAGTAACTATTTTCTTGAAATGAAAGAAAACAACAACAACAACAAACCGAGCCTTTTCCCACTAGGTGGGGTCGGCTATATGGATCAAACGATGCCATACACTTTTATCCAAAACCAAATTTTCAGATATACCATTTAACCAAAGATCTCTTTTAATCACCTCTCCAAGTGTCCTTTTTGGTCTTCCTCTACATCTCCTCACAGGCCTAAACACCATTTGGTCAACCTTTCGCACTGGTGCCTCTCTCGGTCTTCTTTGTACATGCCCAAACCACCGTAATTGGGTTTCTGTGATTTTCTCCTCAATAGGCGCCACCCCAACTCTCTCCCGAATATAATCATTTCGAATTTTGTCTTTTCTTATATGTCCACTCATCCATCTCAACATTCTCATTTCTGTCACCCCCATTTTTTGCTCTTGTTGACCTTTCAAAGCCCAGCACTCACTACCATAAAGCATAGCTAATCTAATAGCAGTTCGATAAAACTTCCCTTTTAGCTTGACACATGAATAGCATGCTATGTGTCACAAACATGGAATTGCTAACAATTATGCACCTGTAAGTCATCCAACTCCTCCCTCATTGAATCAGTGTCTTGCCACTGGCCACTGACTTGTGTGAAAGTCCTGAGAAGTTGAAAAAAAGCTAAATTAATAAATGTAAACATTGAAAGCAAATTGCACTGATCATGATGAGCATACTGAGCAGTAAATGACCGATAGTGGAGGCAGGAATGTAACATGGAGAAGGAAGGACCAGAAAGAATGTGATATAGTTAAAGAATAAAAAAATTATTCCCAGGAATATGTCTGTGCATGTGTGTTTGTATGTATTATCAGATAACATTATAATTTTTCTGATAAACTCAACAACAAAAAAACATTGAAAAAAATGTCCATTAAAACATTGAGAACAAATTAGTTAACTTCAGCAAGAACTCTTAGAATTTTTATCTATATTAACTACTCTATAACTAAATCAGTTTAAATTCTAAAGCTAAAGGTTTGAGTATCACATATATGAAATTTTCAAATTTCCAAAAATAATCATTGGAGAGAAGTAAGAAACAGTGAAAATAAAGAGTAGCTTGAGGTATCCTCAACAAAGATAGAAGAAAAAACATGGCAGAAACAAGCAAATTCAACAAAATAATAAGGCTATCTCCAATCCCTCTGCATATATGTCAGGGATATTCCCCAGAAGCAACCATGGGCAGAGCACAAAAGAGATACCAAAAAAAAAACCATAACAAGATGTACTAATTTTTTAAATATGTAGACAAGCCACAAATTCTTATTTTTTTTGGGAATGGCGTTTTCTCACTTTTCGAGAAGAAAACCTTAAACAGCAGAACTTTCCCTACTCATTATAGCATTATTTTTTGTTTAATATCCTTTTTTAATTCCTATCAAAGCTGCTCTTGAGTATCATCAGAAAGCCTTATAGAGTCTATAAAGAGAAGTGGAAGAGGATGAGGGGTTGGGGGGTATATAAATTTCTACTTTGTTTCTTCTTTTTTTTCCTGATCTTTCTTTTCATTAATTCGTCATTTTCATGATGAACAATATAATATACTGGAGGAACTCCAGCAACAATAAGGTATAATTGCAAGAAATTTTACATTAAATCATTTTAGCAGTAATAGAAGTAATACAAGAGAACCAAAATACACTTCTAGTACAGTGGAGAATATGCTCCCAATCAAACAACGTCATCTTAAAATCAGAGTCCAGTATTTGGCTATTTCTCTAATCTTCCACTTTTTGGGTGTGACAAAATGTTACATCCCTAAAGAAAAAATTAAAAATTATTCACACTTCATGCCCAAAAAAGGCTTTCGTGTTGGAGGAGTGTTAGAGAGATAAAATATAAACCATTCCTAAGCCTCCACCTAATAGCTTAAGCTTTTGGGTTAATTGGTTTCTTGACATGATTCATTGTGGTGTAGCTATTCAAACACATGGAGCATTGGATCAAATCTACACAATAAGTTCCTTTCTAAGAGCTTTGGTTGACAATGACATTGAAATATACAGATGAACACCTAAGCCTGTCTGTATTTCATAATCAAATTACAGGTGGCTAGAAGCACCATGCATAAAGATGAATGGGAAAAGGAATGCATATGTGATATTACTAACAAATAAAACTTAACCCAAACAAGAATCAAGGAGTAAAAAACAATAGTTAACTGTTTAAGATGCCAGACTTGAAGACAAAGAAAAACATAAAATATAACCAAAAAAATTCCTCGCTTAAATCAGTTGAAGATAAAGAAACAGCAAGAAATTTTGCATCATTTTAGCAGTGATAGATAGCAAGCAAAAGCTTTTGCTTAAAAAAGATCATAACCACACACTAAATGTTTCTTAATGGAACTTCATAAAGATCAAAGTTTCTTGCTGACACAAGTAATACACACACAGAGGGAGAGAGCAGAAAGCACGTAATAGTAATTAATTGCTTACCTTTTATACCATGAAAAATCATTAGGTATGCTCGCCTTAGCATTTTTAAGGTGATCAAGTTGCACCAAGACATCAAGTAACTTTAGCATAGACCTGGAGTCAAGAACAGAAAGATTGCATCAGCCAGACAAATTCTTTATGATAAAGATGAGGGACTGGCTACAGTAATAGATTTAATTGTTGTTGAAGATAAGGTCAAAGCTTATGCTTAATTGAGATAATCAATTCCAAATAATAATTTATAAAATTAAGAAACTATCGCAGCATTATACACACCACAAATGAGATATTGTAGGGCCATTGATGCGCCGCTCAGGCCTAGAAAAACGTTGCATGTCAGCAGCTAGCTGCATAGGAAATGTCACCCATTTGACATTTTGGTAAGTGTAGATCTGGCCAAATTTCTGGACCAACATAAATCAGATAAGAAGCAAATAATGACCCATACTTTGGCAGAAGCCGATGCTTGCCATCTCTGAATTTCACGCAAACGACTCATTTCCAAGTCCAGAACTTGATATGTCTCCAAATATAAGTCAGCTTGACTTTGCTTCATAGAATCAGGAAGCTGCCCCAGTAAGCAAAATACATTAATTACATGAGACAATATAGATAGATGTAAATTAGAAAGCATCATCTTTTTTTTTATCCTATGCTGTCAATCGATCATCAGTAATGAACAAGCCAAAACTAATCTAGAAAATGACTGTGTATAAAACATCAAGCCACATTAAGTTAAACTGTCAGTCAAGCCTCATCTGAAATTATGTTTTTTACGTTCTTCTTTAAAACTCTGCCTTTGGAAAAAGCAATAACTGGATATTTCTTGAGACACTTGTAGACATAGACAAGAATTTCTTATTAATTTCAGCCAATTTCAATGTTCATATAATTCACATCCAAAGGCTAACCCTTCTTTCCTTCTAATAAATTTTTGTTTTTTTGTCCAAAGACTGGTGTCAACTACTTGTAACCTGAGGAAGTGCTTTGACACAACTGCGATATGTGTACAGTACTGATGCCATCTCCTTCCCCTCCTGGATAAGAGCATTCTGCATTTGATTTAGTATTTGCAGTCAATATCCCATGTGAGAGAAAACAATTTTATATCATCTGAACAACAAATTATAAATGATAAAAATGGCCAAAGTGAACCATACCAGCTGATTGAGAGCTTTTGTGTCCTCTGATAGAGATAGGCGGTATGCAGAAACGTCACTATACTCTACAAAAGGAGGGCAGTGAACTCTAATTAGTATATGTCTGAAGCATAGACAACTGTGCTCATATATTCAGCAGCAATCACAGCATAATACCATAACATAAACATCAAAAAATTATGGAAGAAGAAACATCAGTACCTATAGGACTATCTGTAGCGCCTCTCTCAGTCGACACCCACACTCCAGGTCCTTGCACCTCTGGTTGCTCATCCTACATAATTACCAAACACCAAACCCGTCAGAACTCGCACACATAACAGCCAAAATGCTATGTTCCCGTTATGTGTTCTTTCATACCTCGACATCAAATTAGATGTCAGATGAATCTAATAATAGAGGAGAAATTTGTCTATGAAATAGGCTGAACATCACAAGAAAAGGAGAAAAAGCCAAATTCGAAGTTAATTTCATGTCATGTCTGGACTCTTATATCTTGAAAACCAAACTACAAGTTTCTGAAGTAAGAATTAATTCAAATCAAGTTAATGACAGATCGTATGAGAAATTACCTTTAGAATTATCCCCCCCCCCCAAAAAAAAAAAAAACAAAAGCGATCCACAACGGCACTCCAATCTTACAAATAAAGAAACAATATAGTTCGTTCGTCTACCTAAAACAAAACAGCTACACTACGATTTTAGCAAAACTAAGCAAATGTAGCAGAAATTAAATTCAAACAACGGAAATTTACGTCGGAGGTGTTTGCAAAGTAAGTACCTCCAGCGAGAATGTCGATAGAGCTGCAATGGCTTCCTCCACAGGTACCGCCATCGTAGAATCTTCGAAAATCTTAGAGGAAAACCACAGAGGGACGCTTATAAAAGGGTAGACTGCTCACGTTCTCTCTCCATCTCCACACCGCCCCGGTACATATATTACGAGAAGTGCTGTTGAGCAGGTTGGGACTTGCCAAGCCTGAGCAGGTGGAAAGTCCGCGTGGAGAAGAATGCCCTCGTTGTACGTTTTAACTGCTACTCTGTCCTGACTCCAGTTAGAACTTTGAAAACAAATATCTCGGCAATTACCCGTTAGCCTACGCGCTACGATAAGCCAAAGCCGGAAATTAGTGTGTGATTTGACAGGCGAGTTTGGTTATATTTTATTTCATTAAAATTAAAATATGAAAAAAATAATTAAAATTCCAGCCGTTGGACCGCGATAACTTTGGCAATTTTATTTAAAATTTACGGATTAGAGCAAGTTTCCTGATTCTAAGTCTCATTAAAACTTTATTGATAAAAACAGCCATTAATTTTTAACTAAAAGTTTATAGTAGGAAAAAGATATTGCATTTCTTTTTTAAGAGAATGACATATTATAAAAGTATATCATAAATTTTAATAAAAATTTATAATATTTATAAATTAATTATTAAAAGAGATTGCTATAAACACCAATCTCTTGGCCAATCTTTTCATTGATTGTGAATGAAAAAGGCATAACTTTGAGCCCAAAAAAAAGATGTCCACTAGATTGCAATGATGGGTACCATTGCTTGCTTCAATGTCGGGATACACTGTTCACGATAATAAAACACACTAACTTCCTCAATTCCTTAAAGCCAAAGCAACAAGAATTACTCCTGTCCTCCGAACAGAGGATTGGTTAGACAGGGTGCGCAATGACGTTATATAAATCCTGAGTAAATATATATAATACATATGTATTTATATGGCGATTCTACCTCTCCATCTTTTGTTTAGGCCGCCGGGTCAGTTCCGTTTGTCTAGATAAAATAATGCTCCCTTGCAGCGGGGTTAAACTGTGATACAGTGTAAATCTTCAGAATCAAAAAATGCTAGGCCATTGAAAGACCGGGGAGAGGAACAAGTAGTTCTACAATATTACAAGCATTTATCATAACTAACGTAACGAGATATACAGTACTCAGCTCAAAATTTGCAGCAGCGTGCAATTTTAATATAGGGCTCCAATTTCTTGAGCGAGATCATGCAACAGGAAGGTATGAATTTACAACCTTGGGGCTATAATGGTACATCATTAGATTTAAAGGTATTGTCAATGGTCTGCCTAGCAGAAATCACCCTGTCCAATGTCTGGTCTGAAACCATGATCCCCGTTGTCTCCAAGTCTGCAACTACTGCAACAGCTGCATCTAGTTCCCCAAGATCAAGACAAAGAGAGATGATCTCATCATAAAGGGGTCTGCAAAATGAACAACAAGGGAAATTATGACCTGAAAAACCGACAGATATGGGAAGGTAGTTAATTAAAATTTGCCGTCATTGTGCAGCTCTCAATCATCCTTTTACTGAAATTTGTGTTGGTTGTGTAGCCCAATCTGGAATTACAGAAGTATTGTCATATATAGAAAATATAATCACCTCCCAAATTTATAGCCAAGATTATGAGTTGTCTGCAATATCGTCAGGAACGCTGAAGGCAGAGGAGACCTTATGGCTGCACGCAAGATTATGGCACAATCTCCAATGGTTGGTGTTCCTCCCAGTTCTATGACCTGTAACACGAAGCCCCAGAATCTCACTTAAGATAGAATAGCACTTTATTGAAGATTGTTTAAATTAACAATATCAAAGAAGACCGAAGACAAAACTGGACATTCCAATTTCTTATATATTCTAGAAAACCAAAGACGAAATTCTGATAAAATAATAGGTTTTGTTAACGAGTGCCATTAGGGAACAGGGTAAGGTTGTTTTCAGCAAAATATACATTTTGTAAAACAAATAATTGCAATTTCAAAAAGATGATGTAAAAGTCAATGCAAAAGTCCGCAGTACACAGATTTAACGCAGGTAGGGGTTCCTGTGCAAATATTATGAATTTATGACCAATCCTAGTAGAAGTATTCCTAATCTCTTTGCAAATATTATGCATTTATAGTTCCTAAACATGTGGAGTAAGGGCAAACATTAATAAAATCCGTATTGAACATGTGCCAGCTCCTAATATCAGAGGGAACTTTTAAAAATACGAAGGCCCCAATACTAATAACGAGGAAAATGAAGGTTAGTTACTTGCCTTCCGCATAACTTTAATTGCCAACTCGACTTCCCATTCCTGTGACCATCTACGAGGAGGTTTGTTCTTCAGTTCTTTCTCCCATGTCCAACCCCAAGCATCAGCAATGGTATACATATCTGATACATCAAACACTTTTCGCTTTCTCAGCTCCTTAAACGCCTCAAATATGTCCTCAGGAAACCAATCACCATCATCATCATCCTGCGTGGAAACTCTTTAGGACCTCAAAGAACAATCCAGCACTCATTTGAAATGGAACAATGGATGACAGATGGTAATGTTAATAAATGCAGCCGCATGCCCCAAACATGGCTTTCAGGAATAATATCTATCATAATCACTCACCCAAAGTCCCAGGTTCCTAAATACTTTTCAAGATATTAGGATTTTTCTATCAAGAAATCTTTGCCTTATTGACTCAAATTAAAGAGAAGAAAAAAATCATGGCATTTTTGTACCTCAACCCGCAATCGAGAAGAAGTCTTCTTCAACTTTTTAGAAGTGGTACTAAGTTGGTCAGAATCCTTTAACAACTGGACCCCAATCATTTGAAGGGGCTTTTTAGCTTCAACTTCCTTGTCCTTTACTCGGTCTACATCTTGGTTGTCTGCTGGTTCTACTTCCTCTTCAGCATTCTCCGCTTCCTCATCATCATCATCAGCTTCATCGTCTTCAACCTCTTTTGCTGCATCTTCTACAACATCAACATCAACATCATCTGGAATTTCAGGAGGGTCTGATTTTTCTGCATCAATTGGCTTTCCATGATTACTAGTCAAGCCTTCTCCAAGGAAGCGTTTTTTCCAAAACTCTGTATTTCCTTCCTGCAGCTTTATGCGTGAAATTAATTCATCGAGCTCCTCATCCACCTGGCAAATGAATTAGTTTAATTCCTTCCTTCAAGTTATTGTACTTGATTCTGCCGAGGGAGTTGAACCAAAAGAGTGTGAGGAAGAAATGGTTACTAAAGAAAAGGATTTAGATACTCTTAAGTGAAGAGTGCACTTTACAAAAGTAGATGACCATTGATTAAAAAAATCAATGGTGAAGATTGTTATAACATACATGCAAATGGATAATAATTTATGAATTTCGGATAATCTTCACTACTGATTTTCTAATCAATAATCATCTATTTGCACTTTATTCTATAAAGTGCACTCCTCAATTTAGAGAATCTCAATCCTAAAAAAATGTGAGGGACATGAAAAGCTATTCGGCATTCAGTGGATGGTGTAGCTGAAGTGTTATTCAGACTTTCACCTTGAGGACAGGGTGAAACTTGTGGCGGAGGGTATTGTTAGACCACCACTTATTAAGGTCTACTCAAGGATAAAAAAGAGAGTAGACAGAAATTAATATCATAGGTGGCAGTTATGTGTCAAAAGTGAAAGTTATTATATATTAGTAATGGCAGTTATTATGTATTACCATGTCACAGGTGGCAGTTATTATGAGTTAATAGCAATTATGAGTAATTATTGTGTAGGTTATCTATCTACTGGGTATTATTCTGAAAGGGGGAGAAGAGAATTGAGATAGAAGTGTGTACGGGAGGAACTATCCTATTTGGGCAGATAATGCATTTTGGGTGTGATTCGGTACTGCTGTGTGTGCAGTGTATTCCAATTTGTATAAGTCTCCCCAATTTGTATTATCATTCTAATTCAGTAAGAATTCCCTATTAGAGATCAAGGTGGGCAAAAGGAACAGAAATGAAAAGCGTATATAAGTATTCTAGATGAAGGATCAACCTCTTCTTCTTCTTCCTCCACAGGGGGAACCCAAAGCGGCCGACCACGAGAACGATTTATTCTCCTTGCTTTCTGTACACGCTGGTAAAGAACATTTCTAGTTCCATCAGTTGGCAGACCCTGCGCTTCTAGTTCTTCCTTCAATTCAGACACTACCATCTTACTAGCAGCCTTAGGCTTTAAAATATTCTGCTCAGGGCCCTTTAAGATTTTCTTTAAACGCTCCTCTACTCTAGCATAATCAGATGCAGATACACCATCGCCTAAAGCTGCAAGTCCTTCATTCTGTAAGGTCTTCAGAAGTTTTCGATGATGCACTTTCCACTCCTCAAGGCACCTTTGTTTGAAGGAAGTCTCCATAGGATTTGAATATATAAATCCAGTAGCATCAGGGTCTAGAGGTGTTTTTCCTCTACGAGGCACCCATCGCTTGCGTTCTCCAGTAAGGCCACCCTCTGCAATATATCTGATTCATTTGCAAGAATATACGCCTTAAAAATGGATTTTATATGACATAATTTACTTAGATCATTGGTAACATATGCTTGCATAAAAAAGAATAAAACGTAAACCAGAATTTATATCATCCGATCACTGAAACTAGATAAGCTTCTTAAGATCGGTATGTATTCATTTAGTTTCTGCTACTTGTTTTTTATTCTTTGGCACTGACCATTAATTGCATTCAAATTTTTCCTATTTTGCATATAATGCGTATAACAGGAATTTTCAAAATATTAAATGTAGCCTGTCATGGATAAAGTGAAAGAAGAAAATATAGATCACATTAATTTGATATGTGATAGCACCCTACAGATGGACAGCACAAAAAAATTATGAAATAAAAGATGCCGGCTAAATTCTAAGTCAAAATTCATAAGAAAGGTTTTCAACCAGGGAATCAGATCCCTAACCAAGAATGATTACATATACAAAATATCAAAATTAATAACTGAACTCAGGAGGGATCATTGATGCAATAAAGACAATACCTAGCAATATAATCAATCTCATAACCAAGTTCAGCCTCCTCTTGTAAAGGTTCAATCCATGAGCTAACTAATGTCCGGTATTTTCTGCTTAAGATCATTGCTCGTGGTGGGATTGGCTGCTTATCTTTAATCATGGCTTCTAAAGCTTCAAGCATTTCAACGATCCTTCCTGAATGTAAAGATGACGACTAGCTGAGGAAAATCATCATCCAGACACAGTTCAAAACACAATGAAAGAAAAATCAGATTAATCTAAGAATTTCTTTTCTTTTTTTTTTGAATTTCTCTAAAGGTGTCCCCTAATCCCTTTTGGGACGGGAGCCATAAATGGAAAACCCCTCCCAACAAGGGTGACTTCAGACTTAAACACATATTGACAAATTGCCTCAAGATCCCCTGGAGTGCAATCAACCACCATTGCATTAACACCTTATTGGTTAATCTAACAATTTCTTGGGAAGTCATGAAGGTCAAAAACTCTAATAAACCTAAACATTTTGTATCAATGACTACAAAAAGCAATATATACATTTGTATAAACAGGGGTATGGAATCAAATCTAGAATTTAAGGAGTTATAAGAAATAAATGTTGTCTTGCATCAATCAACACACCACAGTCCCAGCTTCTTTGAGGCACCTGGTACCTTTGCTGTTGGGTATTAGCTCAATGCTAGTGCTTCTTAACTATCTACTTAAATATCTAAGGCAAACAAGATATTTCAAGGTCTAACATAATTTAAGGCTGACCATCTCTAAATCAAAATCAATAACAATAACAATTTCCAACATCATAATAACAAAAGAATTCTTCCAATTGGCTGACTAAAAGGAACACTTGAAGAAGTTATTAAAAAGGATATTTGGTTAAAGGGTATTTTCAAAAACTTAATTTCAGATAAAACTCAATAGTGTCGTTTAATGTACGTACCCAAACCCACCTAATAGGATAAAGTTCTGTTCATTGTTGTTGTTGTTGCTGTTGCTAACATCAAGGTCATTGAACAATTGATGATAACCACAAATCCTCATAATTACTTTAGATAAATAATAGTTGCAATATCAGATAAAATTTCTATTGATATTTTGTATCAGTTTCTTAACAATTATCAACAGTCTTACAGAAAATAAAATCATGAGGTAATGAAATTTTTTAAGCATGATATATAAGATGGAATCAGTAGTTCCAAAAGGAATCATAATTTGGGAAGTAAAACAACTCTGATCTTTTCTTTTTCTTTTCTTCATTATAAACTAATAAATGTATTAAACTGGGAAAGAGAGGAATAAGAGACAAGATAATAAGAAATCTTCCTCAAAGGACAAGAAATATAGAAAGATGGAATAATCGAAGCAATAAAATCATTCAATCCCTTTCCAGATGTCTATCAAAGAATCCTCATAACAAAATAACAAGGATGCCATGGAACATCCTGTCCCACCAAAAAAATAAAAAAGCAGAAGCTCTAAATGAATTTTGCATTTCCTGCCAACCAAATGCACCAAACTACCGCAAGCATTGTACATCTCCAATTCTCAACCAAAATAGTTTGTACAAAACAAACCAACAAACCAAGCCTCCTCTCACTCAGTATAGTCAGCTATATGGATCATATAATGCTAATGAATTCTAGTATATAGAAAATATATAAATGAGAAACTTGAAAATATATAAATAATATAAGCATACCTTCCCGGCATAAAGCTCGAAGATACAAAGAAAGTGGATCTCCATAGTTCCCTTCATTATGTAGGACTTTTGTGCCCCCTTCAAAGTTTTTAAGGGCACGAAAATGTCTAATAGCTTCTCGTACTACACAGTACTTCGTAAAACACTCCACTAACAGCCTGAAGGAATAAAAAAAGCATTGATTAAACCAAGAGGAAACGTCATGGTGACAGAATAACAAAATATATTGCCAGAGTGAGAAGGGGAAAAAATAAATGTATCTTGGGCTCTCTCTCATGTTGAGGCGATAGTAATTTCTGAAGAATCTCTTTGGTAGATATGCCAAGGGACTGAAAACCCTCTTCTAATAAATTACTTCTTTATCTGGCCAAAAAAAAAAAAAAAATAGAATACCACCTAATTGATTGTCTGCCTGTTTATTAAATATCATATGTCAATACTCATTTCTTCCGGTAACCCATGGAACTTTCAAAACATGGAGGAAAACTTTCAAATAAAAGCATACAGTACAAGTACATTCCTAAAAAGTCATATGGTACTGTTGTATGCGGCCAGAGTTTAACATATGGGAGAATTCAAGATTATTAAGTTGTTAATGCATGCTAAACTCTTTGCAGTAAGTAGTATGGCCAAAATCTACATCTCAAACTAAGATTCAAACTGGCTAAATGCTATAACTTCCTAAAATTGCACAGTTACCTTCTTCTAGATGCTTCTGTATTGTGATCTTTTTTGGGAGTATGTCTTCCAATAAACTTTAGCATATTATAACCATGCCAAATGATAGAACAATAAATTTACATAAATTTGACATCCAATACATTACAGAAGTCAAGTTGGAAAAAGAAAAGCAAATACAATGAACTTACGCATGTGTCTTCACATTTGGCTGTATGCGCTTGTGATCTTCGACCATCATGCCAAGTAACTCAGCAACATCTTGTACTCTATATGTCATTTCAAAAACACAAGTTACCAAGCAAATATTAAATATAACCAAATCTAGCGAATAAATAATTTAAGAAATCGAAAAGGAGACTGTTCAACTATTTGAATCAAACTGTAAGAACAATGAGGAAAGTAAGCAGTTTAACAAAAGCTTAAAATGTGAAGGAATCAACACTTCACCACATATAACAGAAACATAGTAGCTTCAGCTCAATATGATTCATATCATTAAATTTCCTTATTTTGTGAACCACTTAGATTGAGAACAATTCAAACCCTTAAGAATGAATATCATCATGCAATAATCTTGCTCCATGACAAGGATGGACAAACCACTCACACAATTGTTTGTACCTGATGATATAGAGAAACATATCTGTTAATTATTCGATACATGCTGCATAGAGTAACAAACTAACCTATCATAAGATTCAGCTCTAGTATAAGCTTGAATAACCCAATTGTAAGTCTCTGTATCAGGCTTCATGTAATCTGACATGCACAAATAAATGATTTTAAGTGAATTCAATAGTTGAGAAAGAAGCTACGCCCAACCTATCTAATTTGTAAAATTCAGAGATTAATTCACAGAAATCATTACAAGTTCAACTATGGAAAGAATACGAACCCCCACCCCCTTCTCCCTCTTCCAAAATAGAAAAAGACTATGAGATTTGAAGGATAGCCTCTAAGAAACAAAGCCAAACATGAAATCATAAGGAAATATTTATGACTAAACAAATATAAGCACCAGGAAAGGGAAAAAAAGGAAAAGTAGATGTTAACCTTCTCCATATTCCATGTTCTCAAATGTTGCAAAAGCTATTTCGGGTATTCCGCAAGTAGCCTACTTAATTAAATATAAAGAAAGATGGCATAAGTCTGGTGCAACACATATAAATCAAAATGGAAAACAGCCAGGCCAAAATCAAACAAGCTCATTAATTTGTTCTTCTCAAAGGGAAGAGAATTTTGAAAAATTAAGAAGTTTGTAATTGTTCATTGAAATTCATTACCTCACATAGAGAATAGAGATTATAATTACAAACCACAAACCATGAAGCAAGGATTTGATTGGTGTTTTCAGGATCAAACTTACTAATATGATGACCTATAAATCATGAATTGAAGAGTTAATGGATGGTTAACTCCCAAGAACTGCATGTAAAGCTTGCTGCATGAGCAGGCTTTAGCAGTCTATGTAATCCTACACCATAACCAAGTTAATTTGCATTTGCACATAAAAAAGTCAGTGCAATAACCACATTCAAAAAGGTCACCTGCACACTTAGCAAACAATTGAAATGAAATGTTGTTGCCATCCGCCCAGCCGCCTCCATCTCATAGGCAATTTCTAAGGCATTAGAATGATCCCCTACTTTGCAGTCTTCCTCAATTAAAAGATCATAAACCTTATCAGTAGCTCTCAGGCCACCTTTGGCACCCTTCAAAAAGACTCGGTTGGCATCTTCCAAATGGCTGTTCCGCACAAGCACCTCTACACAAAATGTTAAGGAACATAATTGATAATACCATATCTAAAGTCATAGGGGAAATAGGCTATGTATGATTAAATACATTAAATAACCAACCCACGGGTTATCATATAATTCGTACCAATAAGAACTATCCACGCTTGTCGAATATCATAATTTAGCTTTTCCATTGCCGCGAGTATTTCTAAACCTCTAGTTGCATGCCCTTTGGATCCAAATAATCTAATCAATGCCAAAAATGTTTCATGAACTGGGCGAAGGCCCGCACTCAATTCTCTTCTTAGCGATTCCATCTGCATTCATGTAAACACAAACCTATTAGTCCAAATTAAAAAAGCTCCTAATCAGTATCCATATTTTAAATTCATCATAATTGTTTGTAGCACCAGAACGAGCCACAAAATTAAACAAAAATAGCATTTCGTTTTTTATTTTTTGCCTTCTTGAGAATCAATTCCAAAAAATGATTAAATTCTCTATTGAAGAAGAGAATGTTTCGGAGATTTTTTTTACTTAAAACTACCCCCTTTGAGACGAATTAGTTTCTGATTTAACGTGAGTACAAAAGAAACTTTCATGAGGGATTTGCAACAATTGCTACATTCCAGAAAGACGTAATATCACGCCCACAGAAAGGAGAGAGTACCGCAGCTTCTTCATCGCCGTTAAGTACGTGCGACACTACCAAGCCATGGAAGGACCTAGGCCCGGGGCTGAGACCAGCGGCAACCATATCGTAGATGACCTCAGAGACGCCGGCGGAGTCGCGGTTTCTGGCCCGGCCCATGAGCTCTTCCATAAAAGTGAAGCGAAGCCCATTCTCGAATGCAGAGTCATGCTCCTTTGGCAGCCTCTTCCTCCTCGTTCGCTTCTCAATAGTTGAAACAGCCGCGCAAACGACCACACTTCGGGGAGATAAGCGATTGAATTGGAATGGGGCAGTGGAATAAGGCAAGAGCACAGTGGACATGAGTGGGTGGATGGAAAAGAAATGAGGTTTTTGAAGAAGCACGGGGCTTATGGAGTGCAAGTGATCCAGTCTCCAGCGAGAGTGACGGAGTGACTCGGCAGAGGCCCGATGGAGATAAGCCAACTACTTATCGGTATTGGGTACTCGGTATCGGACAACGCTAGACTCTGATCCCAAAACTCGATTTGTTCTCCACACCCCATCTAGAAACGATGAGCCGTTTATTGACCTCGGAAAGTAGGAAAGTAACCATCTATTTTTATAAGAAAACGTGACTAAATACTGAATAAGTACTAAAAAAAAGGTATAGTATAACAGTGACACTAACATTTTTTTTTTTGGGTTGAGTAATGGGGACCTACAGATTACAAGCTATACCCAGGTAACAAGTCCTGTCTGTATGCAAGAGTCTCTGATTACCCTTTGGCGCAGTTTGGAAGCCATGCTCGTCTAAATGAACATTCTTCACCATCCGGTCGGCACTTTGGTTTCCTTCACGCTTAACATGTTGGAGAAATATATCCCAATCCCTTTTCAACCAACCTCGAATGCGCTTATGTCCCAGGTTCTTCCATCGAAGCTGTTATCAGAGTGGTAGCTTTTGCAGAGTCAGATTCCACTATCGCTTGTTTCTCTGCCAGATGCCAAGCCAGCTCCACTCGTTTTAAAATGCCCCAGAGAACTGAGCATCTTCCTATATTATACAAGAAGCCACTAACCCAGGTTCCTTCTGCAAGACGAACAACGCCACCGCAACTGGCCCTTGTTCCATTTGCTCTCGAAGCTCCATCTGTATTAACTTTCAGCCAATTTACTGGCGGTGGTTGCCAACTCACTATTCTGCAGTTTTTTGCCCCATTTCTCTTCTCACCAGATTAGGCTTAGAGAAGGCCTGAAGAGCCTCGGTTATCAACCTATCTATATGTTGGCAGGGATTCTGAAGAAGATTAAATTCAGGATCATGCAGATGCCGGTTTCTTCAATTCCACAAGCTCCACGTCGTGGTTAGGAAAATGTCCAGCCATGAGAAATAATTAGATTTTCCAAGGTTCAGTCTAAGATTCATTTGAATCCACTGCTTTAGATCCGAATTGAAGAATAAATTAAACTTGTCTTGTCTTAGCCAGTTTCGCCAAATGTCTTTGGCCAAAGTGCAATCTCTTTTTTTTTTTTTTTTTTTCTTTCTGAACACATGAAGAATAGTATCAAGGTCCTGTGCTGGTGGCACCGTGGGCAGTATGGAGACATGGAACTCCACCTGCTTACCCAAAACCTTGGATTCTCTGGGGACCTTGCTACGACCAAAAGATGGACCAGCAGTCATCAGTATCATTTTCAGTGAAACCCTTAAGTTGATGATAGGCTTCCTCAACAGTAAAGCCAGTACCATCTTTGCTTTTCAAGATAAGTCTATCGGGCCCATCTAAAGGGTTTGGAGGGAGGCTCTCAGAATGGCTGAGGCATCTCCATTATCTAAATACTGGGATAAAAATTGAATCATCCACTCTACCGTGAGAATTCACATAATCCGCTACCATTTTGTTTATGTGCCCATGAAAAGTAGTGTTATCAAATCCTTACAAAAAAATTGACGAGCAGGTCTCAGTTTATTGAAGGGTATTGAATTTAAAAGTTTTACAATTTAATACATAGAATTTAATAATTTTAATATCTAAAATTTTAATTTAATATTTTATAAATTTTAATTTATGAAATCAGCATGACTGTTTCTATTGTTTAATCACAAACTCATATGTTATAAGTGGCTTGTTGTTTGATATAAAATGTGCAAAACTGTTCTTTTTGCTTTTATTATATGTATTGTAACTCAACATCTCATAGACATAGAGTACATCCCTATACAATTCATGCTTTAGTCTACCTTTTTTTTTTTAATACATTCGAAGTTTTGAAAGTGAAAGGAGCATAGTAGCAAACTATAAGGCGCGGCTGCTAGAGTGAAAGCCTGAGAGATAGAAAGTGAATAGATGAAAATACTGCAATTATTTATATTATTTATTTTAATTAGCCAATAATTAATCAGACTCCATAAATACAAGGCGCAAACATCACAACGGCCCCGTAAACAGTGAAGTATTTCGCGCCTGACACGAACAACACAATTTAGATAACAAAGAAAAAGAATGAGCGGTGTCACGTGCTAGCTTGCATCGACAGCCAAGACGGTGCTCAGGTTCATAGGGTTCATGTATCTTGTAGAACCCGACATGATTTGCTCTACAATAATTCCATTTGCCTTTTCAGATGGATGAAATGCATCCCAGAATGCATACAATTTTCGGTTGGGGCACAGATTGGAGAGTGCTGTGCATAGCCCGATCCCATTATAGGGTCCTTGCCCGCAACAAGCTACTTTTGATGTAGTAAATCCTGCATGCCAGACCACAAACATGCATGTTAGTGCTGTGTTTTCTTCATGGCTGCAAATAAATGCAAGTGTGAGCATTGTTTACATGAAAGTTAGAGTATATACCATATGCCGCGGGGTTACTTATGAAGTCACTGTGCATTTGTGCTGTATTTGCAGCGATAAAAACGTCTCTGCCAATATTCCTGTTGAGTCCTTGTAGCATATGCTGTAACTGAGGGTTGTACATTGCTGCAGCTCTTTGTAGTTCTGCAGAACATCCCCCATTCGTGCCGCGTATGGCCAATTCCGCAGGGACACAACCCAGTGGTCCGGTGCCCGTCACAAGAACTCTGCGAGCTCCCAGATCATACAGCCTCTGCAATAAATTAATAAATAAAATTATATATCTTTATATAATTAAAAAGAAATCAGATGAGCTGGTCGTGATATATATCATTAATTTAATTTATGTGTGTCTGTTTAATCACTAATTAGTGAGACTTAAATTAATTACCTGCAAAATTTTGTGGTACTCTTGGATGAGAAACTTGACATAATCTGGGAGTGAAAACTGGCGAGACCTTGCGGAATAGGGCACCAAGTAGTAGTTGTTTACAAAATCATTGCCTCCTACAGTAATGAGGACCAGCGCCTCATTCACAAGTGTTTTAGCCCTCGCTGCTCCTATTTGATCCGCCACTCGTAGCTGGTACTCTTGGAAGTACTCTAGCTGTCTATACATTCTAATTATGTTTAGCTGCACAAGTTACATTCATGTGAAATGGAGCTTACTCGTGGCGCATGTAAAGTAAAAATGATTCTTCACACACTATTTATAGCTTGGTGATAAGAAGAAGGACAAAATATAATATATATATATATATATATATGGCACTAATTAAACTTACGAACTGAACCCCTGTGTCGTTAAGGATTCCAATTCCAGCTGAAGCAAAATTGGCACCAACTAGGAGCTTATCACCTCGCAACTGCGGACTCAAATATGGCAACGCCGACTCAACACCAAGTCGTTGACCTGAAAGACCTCAGAGGGTAATTTAAATATGACTTGCTTGCCTGAAATATAGAAGCTAACGAAGCTTGAAAATAACAAACAAAACTAGATTTAACGAACGAACGGAGTTAAAATAGAGAATTTAGGAAGACAAGAGCTGGTTATAATTTATAATGGAAATGGAATGTAACTGATAAGATCAGGAATATTGAAGCCGTTAGAGAAACGGCCAGTTGGTCTACGACTGGGATAGTCGATTCCATAAGGTGGGGAGTCAGCGCGCGCTGTGGTTGCTAGGTAATTGTTGTTGCCGCTATCGACAAGTGAATCTCCAAACACAAAAAAAGCCCTGGGCCTGAGTTTGGGCCTAGGACTGGGACTGGGGCTGGCCTCAGTTTCGTGGACAATGATCCCAGCGACTAAAACCAAACCAAGAATCACCGGAGGAACAAAATTTGACAGGGTTGCCATTAAGATGATGTGGATGGAGAGTTAGCAGGGATTCAATCCTTTATATAGGTCGCGACTAGAATTTTTCTTGTTGGATGAAAGCCTATTCAACGATTTGACGCAGGTCCCAGTTGCGCGGGACTTCAACTTTTAGGTGCTCTTTAGTGGCAAGATTTAGGGTTTCTAGTTCTAGGAATGGTGGCATCATCATGTGATGAGTATAATTGAGATGGGTGGGGCGCAATGAGATGCAACCAGAAATTATTTCCACCGCCCAAACCCCTTTAAAAGTAGCGGGAAGTGAACGAGTATGTACTGTGGAAAGTAAGCATCTAATCTATTCTATTTTTCTTATATACAAGGCTAAGGGCTAAGCCAAGCGAAAAAATTTCTACTTCAACGAAACATCAAAATAGCAACGACCCTGGAACAAACAAAGGGAGTTGGCTTCCTTCAAAATTCAAATGAATGTTTTCCGCATCATTTCTCTTTAATTTTTACAACAAAAGCCCGAACCATCTTTTCTTCCTCGTTGGCAAGTAATACTTTTTTCTTTTTTTTGGGTACAGGTTGGCATGTAATAATTGAAGTAACCCTTGTGCCGACAAAATAGTCAGCCCAAGTCTCATTTCACGCTGATAAATTGAAAGAGGAAGTTGTAGTTTCTTTCCGCACTTAAAGCAACTATTTTTGGGTGAACTCAACAGTGGCTAAAGCAATTATTCTATTAACAGTTTTCTCCTTCTAAAAATTTTTTAGATTTCATACACATTAACAACTTAAATTTTCTTAAATCAACATATTTCAATGAAACCAATATCTTCTTAGTCTTAAACCATATTTTCTTGCATGCCTAATCGGCAGCGTGTGTCCGAGGACTTGCTACTTCTGTCTCTACCGGGCACCATTTAATTTAGCCTATCAGGACTCATAGGCATGATATTATTGGACATTATTCGTGAACAATAAGTGTTGCTGACCCTGACCAAATTGCATTCTCTCTCTTGGTAATTACGGGAGAAAAAATGCGAGCAACAAAAATACAAAACCAGTATAACGTTCTACTATTTATTTGAATAAGTTCTAATTGAAATGAAAGAAGATGAAATAATATAGTTTAATTTAAAATAATAATGTCATTTTCAGTTTTAATAATTTTGTACACTTTCTTCCCAATTTTGGAGAAAAATATTTTTTAAAAAGAGAAAACTCTTCTTATTTTCTTTCCTATTCCCAAACTAACTATTTTATATTTTCCGTCACTGCTCATTTGGGCATATAATGAGGAACTATGTACCAAATTGAAGAAGAATTTTGATGCCTTTGAGAGCTTTCCGTATTCATTATCTAGCGCTGTTCATCGAATATAGATTTCTTTTTTTTATATTTTCTTTTTAATGTTCCTATATTAGTTTCTGCTGTCTTTTCAATAAAGTTCTCATCTTTTAGTTTAAAATAATCAAAAGAACAAGTTGAAAACCTTTGGTGCTCTCTCTTTTTTTTTTTTTAATTTTAATGAATTAGGCCTTACTTTTGTGCTTATGGTTTTTGCACACTTTTCCTTTATTTTTTGCATATTATGTTAATATGAAAAATGGAACTCGTGAAATGTGTATAATTGCTGAAATTTCGTTCCTTTAACACAGTCGCGCATTTGCAACTCAATGTGCCGCCCGTTAGAGTAACGAAACAAGAAAGACAACAGAAAGAAGGCGTAAAGCTGAAGACAAAAAATCATTTATTCAGTAGTTTTCTGTGCTTCGAGAGCAAATCAGAGTAAAGACAAAAGAAAGGAAAAGATAATGCACTCCCCCAAGACAACGTAGAGACACTAGTTTGTCTTCAATTTTTTCCAGATATTCCAACGCACGGATCACACAAACAAATAGACTTCTGTAAGCAATACACAAATCAAGAGAGTACTAAAATGACATATATATCATGCTATTCTGTCATTACTGTGGAAAATGATTGAGTCTTGAGATAATTAGTTCTTGGCATCCAAAGCCAAAATGGTGCTGAGATTCATTGGGTACATATACTCTGTGGTGCCTGACATAATCTGTTGAGCAATCAATTTGTTGGCCCTTTCTGAGGGATGGAATGCATCCCAGAATGTGTAGGCGTCACGATTGGAGCACAAGTTGGATGCCGGCGTGCAAAGTCCGATACCATTATAGGGTCCCTGCCCACAGCATGCTATCTTTGATGTAACAAACCCTGCATATAACAACATCTCATTGACCATATTTTCTCCACAAAATTGTTTGTAATTAAGGATTTATTTTATGGCATTAGTGCGAGCAATAATTTTCTTATTATTAACGCCACGTTTATTTGTGCTGCTAGATTTGATACAGAAGCAGTGTTCTTGAACAGTTGCGTCTATCATGACACCCAACCTATTTAGATTCAAATGACCAAAACACAGTTCTTTCTTTTGTGCTTCACACAAGATGATAGAGAGGCGAGTTTTAATTGCCCTGTGTCATTTTCTTCTACATTTAGTAATTAAAGAGGAAGGGAAATTTAGAGAAACCAATTATACATGCCAATCAAGCTTTAGTTATTCACAAATAAATGGATGGCATTGCCACTGCTTGTCAAGGAATTTAAAGCAAGAATCTGTTTAAGAAATTTGCAAGATGTATAAATGCAGTCCCTACAATTAAGTAATGGCCTATCAAGTATCAACTACTTCAGCTAATTTTGGTTTTCAAGAGGTACTGTTTAATTTCAAATTAATGTATATATTTATTTTTTTTAATGGCAGAGAGTAAGTTTTCAATAAATTCTATCAAACGCATATTTTTACTCTATTAATTTTAGCAATTTTTTAAAACATTTTTTTTTATCTCTTCTTAAATATAGCCATACTCTCTTTTATGAGTGCCTTATAAATTAAGATTATATAATTTTCTCTCTCTTTAATTCACTAATGAACATTTCTGTAACACACACACACACACACACACACATATATATAATGTATATAAGTTCATACGTCTCTCTCTTTAAATAAAAGGGGGTGTAATTTTCTGCTTTTAAATGCCATAACTCTACCTGTTAATTTGAAGTGGCCACACAAGTGGTTGACTGTTTTATTGTTGTGTACATATCTACTTTGCTCAATAATGCAAAACACGTGCTGCCTATAATAGAGGTGTGTATGTATGTGTGTGTGTGTGTGTGTGTGTATAAAGTGAAATGCATTAGTAATTACCATATGCTTGAGGATTACTGATGAAATCATCGTGCATCTGTTGCGTGTTGACCCCAACGAAGACATCTGAACCAATTTCACTGTTGAGCTGTTTGATAATCTCAACCAATTGTGGGTTGTACAAGGACGCAGCACGTTGCAGCTCAGCTGAGCATTCACCATTCCTGCTTCGCAAGGCCAATTCCGCTGGAACACAACCCAGTGGACCAGTTCCAGTCACAAGAACCCTGCGTGCTCCAAGATCGTATAGCCTCTGAAATGTGGTCGGCACATTCATTAGTTAATTTCCAATGTAGTATATATGGCTTGTCTTATTCGAATTGAGAAAGGGAAAGTTGTCCAATATACAGCCTCTGCTTGTGCATGTTAATTTGACCATAAAAGTGACCATGTGAATAGAATAGACCATGCTACAAAAGGATAAGGAGGGAGCGTGTGTGTGTGTGTATTATAAGTACGTAACTAACCCGCAGAGTCTTCTTGTACTCAGAGATCAAATACTTGACATAATCTGGCAAAGCGAACTGGCGGGATCTTGCAGAGTAAGGCACCAAGTAGTAGTTGTTCACAAAATCGTTGCCTCCACAGGTGATGAGCACTAGTGCATCATTCACCAAACGCTTAGCCTGGGCAGCTCCAATAAGAGCAGCCACCTTTTGCTGGTATTCTTGGAAGTACTCTAGCTGTCTGGAAATCCTGATGATGTTTACCTGCAATTGCAATTGCAAATGCCACACATATAGACATTAATGTGTGCAACAAATCAAGTATCTAAAAGTTAACTGTATATAATAGTTTTATCACTTACAAATTGTATGCCGGTGTCATTGAGAATTCCAATGCCAGCAGAAGCAAAGTTGGCACCAGCAAGCAATTTTTGTCCATTGAGCTCAGGACTCAAATATGGCAATGTGGATTCTGACCCAAGTTCTTGACCTGCAAGAGCACATCATTAAGAATGATACAACAGCCGCGTTACTATACTACTTCCTATGAATTGGCAAGCATTCTAAACGTAGAAGAGAAATTAACTGATAAAGTCAGGAATGTTGTAGCCGTTAGAGAAACGGCCAGTGGGTCTGCGAGTGGGGTAATCAACGCCATAAGGAGGAGCGTCTGCTCTAGCTGTGGTGGCCAGGTAGTTGTTATTGCCATTATCCACAAGCGAATCCCCAAACACAAAGAAAGCCCGTGCCGCCTCTGCACCAGTGAAGCCACTTGCTAGAGCCAAGACTAGACCCAAAACAAAATACGACGTGAGAACCACTGAGCTAGCCATGGATTAATTTGAATAGAGATAAGAAGAGAGATCAGTCCAGAGCTGCTGATCTCAACTCTGAAACCATGTACTCGATGTGTGAGCGCAAGTGTTGGTTTAGGTCTTATATAATCGCAACGTTTTGTCATTCTAGCATGAAAATGAATGGCCCACTATGCAAAAGCAAATTAGGACAGGTAGTTGCATATTGGAAATTAATGAAGGTCGTGAGGTGACTCCACTAATTCAGGGCACGATCTAACATATTCAAGCTTATGCTTGATAATCTGGATGGATATTAACTCTCTCCCTTGTGTGCTAGCTGCACGCTCGCAATATGAGAATACCTATCAAAATCCAAGCATGCATAGGCAAGTTAAGTTGTTCAATAGTTCTGCTGGACAATTTACAGTCCGATGAAGAAAGGCGCGGTGGCAATTTAATCCCTTTACTCATTATATATATATATATATATATATATATATATATATATATATATATTCCTCTAATATAGATCTCTTTCCTATATAGAATGGAGTATCTTTTTTCTGACACGGTTACCTACTAAAAAATGTCTTAACTTGATACAAAAATTTAAAATGAAAAAGCATAAAATTATTTATAATTGTACTATTATTTTTATAAATAAAATTTTATAAATTAAAATTTAAAATATTAAATTTATTAAATCTTACAAATTAAAATTTAAGATCTATGAAATTATATAACACAATAATTTATGAAAAAAGAATACATTTACTTTAAATGAGGTAACTTTAATCTATTTACAATTAATAGAAGTTTTAAAATAAACAAAACCGTTAATTAAGAAACGATGTGTACATGTGCATTTTATATAAAAGGTGCATGAGAGCGAGGTGAATTTTATTCTCATCATTGAAGTATCATTCACTTAAAACTAAAAAAAAAAAAAAAAAAAAAACTTTGATATTGGTACCTCACTTTTACACATACCTCGGTCATAGTCACAAATTAAATGCATATAAACACATAATAATGCTCCTGATAACCCACATAATAATGCTGTTTGTATACTCTTGTTGGTAAGTATGATCATAAACACAAATGGATGCTTTTTATCTAAGTACTTATAAATACATAAATAAATTTTGTATATAATGTTTACACTTTTTCATGTTTTTTTTTTTAAAAAAATTAATCTCATTATATGGAGAACGTGAACTCCCACGTGTAAAAATATAAATCATTTCCG
This sequence comes from Dicorynia guianensis, assembly GCA_037013595.1. Taxonomy (NCBI): domain Eukaryota; kingdom Viridiplantae; phylum Streptophyta; class Magnoliopsida; order Fabales; family Fabaceae; genus Dicorynia; species Dicorynia guianensis. The sequence goes on along the minus strand of JASUAB010000010.1, from coordinate 40,258,326 downwards.
TTCACCCTTGCCAACAAAAAAATTGGTGCTTGCTCCATGGTACAAAATATTAAACTTCAACCAATTACAACTCTCTCTGGTATGCAAACCACCAATTGTAGCTTTTATTAATAATAAATAGACTGTTACTACAATACATGACTGAACACAATGGACGTACCTAATTTTGAGAACATCAGAGATACAGTGCTAATTAGAGACATTTCTTTTCTAAATAAATGAAAAATTGCTACCACAATTTGAAATTTAGATCTTTATTTATTTTATTTGTATTCGTCTGAACTATCTAATTAAAGTAAGTCCTAAGTGACCAAATAAATTAAATCGATACTACTGCACTACTTAGCTTGTATATATTTCATGAGCGATTAGTGGGTTCAAAAACTCGTAAATCTTTTTAATATGCAGACGTTGATAAAATTATTTAACGATCACCACATACTCATTCTTATTCTACTAATTAGAGAAAAGAATAATAAAAGTTCATCAATTGGGGAAAAAGTTAATATACTAGGAGTAATAACAATGATGGAGTATATTCCTCGATCGTGATAGATTTTAATCATACAAGAGCGAAAATATATATACAAAAAAAATATTTACACAGACTTCATGAATATATATATATATATATATATATATATATATTTTTACACAGAGTTCAGTTCACTATAAAACGTTGACCACAATTGTTCGATGAAACTGAATTTCTATACCAGACAATATATATCAATTAGAAAGGCGGGACCCATTAAAATTATAAACATATAAGGAAGGTTGTGTCAAATCTTGTTGAGCTGTTTAAAGTTGATTTATCACCTTTTTTGCATACTTTTCACAATCTTCCTTTTTGATTGACAGTCTTGATTCTTGGTATAAAATTAATGATGAATCATTGAAACCATATTATATATCGTCGCATATTGCTTCGCCTGGGAACTATCTTTTATTAGTCTTTATCTTGGACATCAGAATACAACTCATGATCATTTGAAGGGGATTTAACGTGGAATCAGAAAAAATAGTGCTGCTTAGCATTATTTGTGCATGGGCCACGCAAACAAATGATTTCTTATTCTATAACTATAAGCTAGTGTGAAACTCTTCTCTTTTTCCTTTTGTTTTTTTTTTTTTTTCCTTTGTTCTTCCACTTTTAATTTTAATTTATAATCTAAAAAGTTCTGCAATCACGCAAACACGGTCCCAAAAAACAAAGTCGAACTTATATGGATGGCCTATTTCATTGCTGGAAGAATAATATAAAAATAGTTGACGTAGTGCGCGTAGGGAAAGGCAATCCTGAGGATAATAACGATGGAAATATAAGGGACCACTCACTGTGTAAGGTGGCATAGGATGAACGGAAAGTAACAGTGAGCTGTATAGACTTTATAATACCAACCACTTCAAACCTAATATCCTTGACAAAACATAATTTGCCGGAGAAACAGTTCAACTAACACCCATTCACACACGAGTGTTTAATTTGATTCCACTTTTTTTCAACCAACTTTGCAGGCTATTCACTTCCCAGCATGTCCTAACTCCATTGTCAAGTCCCGCGAGCCAGTGCTTGACTACTTACCCTCCTCCGTCCAGTTTGAAACTGGGTGAATTGACACGTCAACTGCTATAGTATGATTAACCTATGATTGTATGTAGCATATAGATTTTGCTTTGCTTCCTTGCAAAAGCGAAACATTTGGTCCAATTTGGAAATGAAATTTTGATGGATAGATAGGTAGATCTTTTTAGAATACATGCAAACGAGGTTTTTGTTTTTTTGGTTCTTCCAAAATTTGTTGACTAACTTGATTTATATTTCTTGTTTTCTTTTTTATTTTTGTTTGTTTGAATTGATAAATGAATTAGAGGGGAAAGGGAGGACAACGATAAGTCATGAATATTATAGTGTATGAATGTATTGATCCACGTATATATACGTTAAATTGGATACATACGAGACGAGTAGTGAAGAGAGATGCAACACATTTGGAGGCCGAGTTAATGTGACAATGAGAAACTGGCTCGCCCCTGGCCCCTAAATTTACGAGGTTGCCACCCCCTAAATTTGGTTCTTTCTTAAATGCGTTTGGTAGCACTTTGTGCTTGCATCCCCTCACAACTTGTACCCAGTGACCCTATACGCCATACACGGTTTGAACATTATCTCCGTGGTGAAATTCAATCCACAGTTCCTAGATTTTTATATCATCAGTCCTTATAATATATTGGATCAATAATAATTAGGTGACTATGCCATCTAAATTCTAAACTTACACCCAAAAGTTTGCAGAGGAAAAACTTATCATATTCTAATTAAGGTTAGAGCATGCATGGATCCCAATAAAAAATTTATAACAACACTTATATATAATTTGTCAAAAAAGATGATTAGTAAAGAGATTAAAACTTAAATTTTACAAATAAGTTTAAAAAAAAAAACTTAAATTTTATAAGTGAAATATTTAAAACTTGGTCACTTGCTAGTTAAATCACCTTCTCCATTGGTTAAAGTTTAAACTTTTAAACCTTTTCAACTCCATTCAGGGATAACAGTATACGTTAGTCCAAAATTAGAAAATGTTTTATAAAATTAATGCGGAAGATAAGCGTTTGAAGAATATACTAGACATTATTATAATGAATTTGCATATTAGGGCTGAAAGGGGACCAACACCAACTCCTTTCAGCTTCATCACGGGCGTTGTCATGCTTTTCAAAAACTCACATGACATGTTTCTGCAATCCGGAATTGTTAAAGTAGGGTACTGAACTACATTCTCAGTATTTATTTGATTTATAAACTGTTTATGGTTGCATCATACTTGCATACTATAATCACACCACAAAGAATTAGACCAAACAGTATACCATGCACAATGAAGCAAGGAATACAATATTTTATTACTGGCTATAAATGTAGGACCGCAGCACACACAAGGTAAGGGATTATCTTATCTGGAAATGAGCAAAACCTAGGACATAATATATCTAAATAAATTTTCTGAGAGAAAGCCACAAAAAGGCAATATATCAAGCCCTGGAATCGAGGGCCATGATGGCGCTGAGATTCATGGGGTGCATGTAATCGGTGGTGCCTGTCAGGATCTGTTGGACTATGATCCTGCCAGCTTTTTCCGATGGATGGAATGGGTCCCAAAAAGCGTACAGGTCTCTGTTTCGGCACAAGTTTGAAAGTGGTGTGCACAATCCGATTCCATTGTATGGGCCTTGCCCACAGCAAGCAATCTTTGACGTCACGAATCCTGCGGGCCCAAAACCCACAAACAATTTAGAAGAGGCAAGGGTGATTAATTTCTTTCCTTGAATATAAAAATGGGCCATTGCATACCATAAGCACGAGGGTTGTTAATAAAATCCATGTGCATTTGATATGCGTTAGCAGCAATGAAGACGTCTGCGCCCACCTCCTGGTTAAGGTCTTTTATCATTTCAACAAGTTGAGGATTGTACAAGGACGCAGCTCGCTGGAGTTCCACGTCGCAATCACCTGTCCTGCTTCTCATGGCTAATTCGGCCGGAACACACCCCATTGGTCCCGTACCCGTCACAAGAACCCTACGCCCTCCCAAATCATACAGCCTCTGCGTTCCAAATATTATCAATTGAGCTGTTCAACTCAAAGTTCTATATTAAATGTGTGTCAGGTAGCTCAGGACATAATGAATGAATGCGTATCAAAAACTGCATCTAATTAAAAGTGACAAACAAATCTAGAATGCCTCACCAACCAAACACACATGTCCTTTGCATGGACACAACCAGCACATGCAATAATATATATATATATATATATATATATATATAAAGCCTTTGAAACATGAGCTTTAAGCCTTTAAGACCTCATAATTAATTAGCTACGTACAATATTATATGGCAATTGGGCTTCGAAACAAAAAGGATATATAAGTATTGGCAAAAAAAAAAAAAAAAGAAGATTAATACCCTCAAAATTTTGCGGTACTCGGATGTGAGATAGCGGACGTAATCAGGAAGAGAAAACTGACGAGATCTTGCAGAGTAGGGCACCAAATAATAATTGTTGACAAAATCGTTGCCTCCAAGAGTTATGAGGACGAGTGCTTTGTTTACTACTCGCCGGGTCCCCTCCGCGCCGATGTGGGCACTCAACCTTTGCTGGTAATGCTCGAAAAGGGCCAATTGCTTGTATATGTGGATGATGTGCAGCTGCCATATGCATAACATTATATTATACTACTTTCGATTGGAGAAGACTGGCTTGATTTTTGAATGTCGTTACTAGCTATTTACTTCCGTTATAAATGAAGAAACGAAGAAGCACCAGCATATTGAAGTAATGCAGCTTAATAAAACTTACAAACTGAAAGCCAGTATCATTGAGAATCCCGATGCCGGCGGAAGCAAAATTCGCGCCACTTAGAAGCTTCTTCCCGATGAGTAGAGGGCTCAAATACGGCAGTGTGGGCTCTAACCCAAGTTGCACGCCTGCATGCGATATATACAAATTAATTTCCAAAAAAAGCTATATATGAGCGTGGTAACTAATGAATGTTATTGGTCTGCAAAAGTTTGACAAATTCAACATCCCATACTGATTAAGTCAGGGATATTTAGGCCATTGGAAAAACGTCCGGTGGGTCTGTGTGTCGGGTAGTCAATGCCATAAGGAGGAGCGTCTGCGCGTGCAGTGGTTGCTAAGAAATCGTTGTTGCCACTATCCACCAGAGAATCACCAAAAACAAAGAAAGCCCGCTGCGGTTGAGCAGAAGCAGAACCCAAAGCCAGAACCAAGCTTGCTACTATAGAATAGCAAAACACCAAATTAGTAGCCATGGCTATGTTTCTGCAAACTAATAAGATCAGTGATTGCGTGTCTTCTTTTATGATAATGTGTGAAGACTTATATGACTCGATCGAGGATTTGCGATGATTGTCTATGAAGGGGTATGTATGGCTTTATATAAGGTATGGAGTTGATCACTGTAGACCACATTCATAAATGGCTTCCTCTACCCGTCACAGCAGATATAAAGGAACCGCCGAAGGAAGGAGAAATTAAGCAAGTACCATAACATACAGTTATTGCTGTATGCACGTCGATTCCTCCACTTCAAAATATTTTATTCTCCTTATCAAATGAACTGAATATTGGGGCCTGCTGACCCCCAGTGCTGCTCATTACTAGCCGACTATGTAGCAAAAACTAAAATTCAAATAGAAACAAAGTGTTTGTCTAGTGAAAATATGCTAACTCGAGTGAACTTTGGTGTCAATATGTACGTTGGAAATGTCACTTTGTGGATTAATGTATAAAAAATGGGAAAAACACAAATATATGAAGAAAAAAAAAACACAAGCACAGAACCGCGTGCTATTATTTCATTGATCTTAATTGACACAGATTGTCCACTAATCGTGTTACTCTTTAACCATAAATTTTGTGACACTACCTTGGGCCATTAAGAAGTTAATGACCGTTAATTTAACTGTCATTTGTGTGCAAATATAATGTCAGAAAGATCAAAGTAGCTAGGCAGTGATATAAGGATAGATCCGAAAGCAGATGAGGTCAAAGAGTTAGATAATAAACTATTTCAGGATGATAGAGCGCCAGAGTAAAGCTATCGGCTTTGGTATCAAGCCAGTTCTGGAACTTGTTTGTTTCGATATCATTTGAAAGAGACCGAACCACTGCTGTAAGACGCGCGGGAAGTTCTTGAGCCTCACGATGGTCCTAATCTCGCTATATTTAGAATTATGATCAGTTTCAGACTATCAATGATAAAATCACTATCAGCAGCCACAATCCATTATTCAAGTATATACTGATCGCAGTGCCTGTGAATTGCGATCATCATATATAGTACGTATCAATTGATCACCATTCAAATATTTACCGTGATTTCTTCACTTATTGTATGATTTTTGTGAGAGCGCTCTTTAAGTGTCGGTCGTCAGTATCTCTTATACATGCCTAACGAGGAAGAGGAGCCGAAAGTTCTTATAATTAATTAAAGCACCCACACAGATATCAGAAAAATACAAAGCCTTCTTAAGTCTGGTGTCTGGACAATATAATGTTCCAGATATATAAGTTTATTTATGACTTATCATGACAAGTTTTCTATTAATCATTTCTATTGTCACTCTCCTATCTCGGTTTATAACAAAAACTATAACCCAACTAAGAAAACGACAGAATATATATATATTATTCAGTTTTGAAAAAAACACGATCACAAAAATAGGTGCTTTCCCATAATACGGTTCAATTTAGATGTGGGGACGAAGGGGAGATGGTGTACATGTGATCAACATAAATAGGGTGGGGTTGGGTCGCAGCTACCCCTCTTTTATCACTGCCTCATATCGATATTCTTCCCTGACCACCCTTCACCTCCAGGCTTTAATCTGTTTTATTTTTGGTCAAAACAAAACAGAACTTTACAACAAAATAGGCATTTGAAGCCGCCCTCAACAAAAGAATCTTAGCAAAACCGACGTGTAATATTATAATATATTAGAAAATACAATCAGATATGCAGCTGAAATTATAATGGTTAGCAGGCCCTGATCACAGGAAAAGAACATGCCATGCCATGAGTCTCCATTCCTTCGATTCGAATGTCACTTGTGAGTATAACATTATACATTTCAGGGAACTCAGCCAGTGGTTAACTTAGGCATGTCAAATTAGTCACTTAATTTTTATAAGAAGAGCACGGAGATTCTGTACTTTTTATATCTTGAAGTTTTGCAAATTACTTCAAGACCTTTATCGCTAACACATCCCTACAAATAACTTAATTTGTAGTAATATCTACTATTGGGATTTCTTTCCCGCCAAATTATAAAATTATTTTATGAGATTAAGTAGATTTTTCTCTATGCTTATGTACGGTGAATCTTCACACGATGTCTTGAGTGTGTAAATCCGGCCCAACGTGTGAATGTCAGACAAAAGTCATGTTGTCAATATTCAACTTGGGCTTGGTTTGCAGAAAAAGCCTGATTGAGTGCAATTAGAAAGAATAAAATATAAGCTGAAAATTTTAAATTAATTCTTTTTTTACTTATTCTGATTTATAACAAGCCAATTGCTTGACTTACTTATCCTGATTGTTTAATCATACTCATTGCATTAGTTCAGGAGTTTCGTTGCTCTCCATCAATTCAAACAAGGAAAAGGAAAAATGTGTTTTGCCCGAGTGTATCAGATCCATTCATTTATTCATGAATATTTGTGCTCCCATGAAATTGTAGGAGCATAAATGCTTGTAGATGATTTATGGATGTTTGATTAATGATTCAAATTTGTTGTAAATAAAAATTTTAAAAAAATTATTTATGAGATGGACATGACCCTTTATTTGTACAGAGTGTGAGAAATCTTTATATATATATATATATATATATATATTGTAAGAATTTAAATAACAATTAGAAAAAGATTAATTTGGTCATTGCACATATATTTTGAACTATCATCAAATTCATTAGCGACAGACTTACACAATCAACATCACAAGATATTGGAGAATGGAGAGAGAGAGAGAGAGAGAGAGAGAGAGATGAGACTCCTTAGGCATTAGGTCCTAGAATCTAAAGCCAAGATAGTACTGAGGTTCATTGGATTCATGTATTCGATGGATCCAATCATGAATCGTTGCACAATCAGCCTGTTTGCTTTCTCACTCGGATGGAAGGGATCCCAAAATGCATATAGATCCCTGTCAGGGCACAAGTTAGAGGCTGGAGTGCAGAGTCCAATCCCATTGTAAGCACCTTGACCACAGCATGCCATCTTTGACGTAACAAACCCTGCATATATAAAAGACAACACAGAAATAAGTGCGGCCAAATCAGAAACAGAACAATCATGCTTCATGCTGCATATTTCAAAGTTGTTAAACCCACAAAAACCATAGTTAAATTGAAAATAGCTAGCCCCACTTATGCATGGTGGAAAAATTTTTTTCTTTCACTTGTATTTGAATTTTGTAACTTAAGTTTAAGCAACACAACCCAAAATTGGAAAAAATATAGGACAGAAAATCCTTGGGCATTAACCACAGAGTTCAAGCTGGCCCACTCCATGTCCTGCGTTTGTTTCCTTAGGTTGTCCGTACCAAGAAGTTTGGTCCCGGTGTCTTAAATATGCATGCTTCTGAGCATGGCAGGCACCCTTGTGTTTGATATGTCAATAAGTTATTAGCCAGAATGGTCCCCCCAGTCCCATCTTTCACCATTTAATATTTTTTCAGCTAATCGGTCCATATAGATTGGTGCACCGGTCATTCTCAAATATCGATCATTTTGTTTTATCCATTTCTTTAATTAGATTTCCATAAAAAATGAAAATCGTTCAAACCATCTATCATTGAATTTCATAATTATAGCATATGGTGTAGCATGTATTTCTATTTATTTTTTGAGCAACTTGCATATATCAGTTGAGTGCATGTGTAAAATGATACTACGATAAAAGTATTAATTAAACCGGGGTTGAAATACCATATGCTTGTGGATCAGTGACGAAATCCATGTGCATAGCGAATGCATTAGCAGAAATGAAGACATCCGAACCGATTTCTTTGTTGAGTTCGCTCAGCAATTGGACGAGTTGCGGGTTGAACAGATCAGCAGCTTGCTGCAGCTCTGCTGCACACGCCCCGTTTGTGCTATGCAAGGCTAATTCTGCCGGCACACAACCTATTGGTCCCGTACCCGTCACCAATACCCGCCGCGCTCCCAATTCATACAGCCTCTGCGTCCATTATATTATAATGATAATAATTAGTACAAAAAACGCAGCCACACCAGAATTCTAATAATCAAATGAGAAATGTTTTTTTTTTTGATACATTAAAGAGGTTTGAACCGTTGAGGGGAGGTTCAATCTCACTTGTGCCAACTTTAGTTGGCATCAAATGAGAAATCTTAAAACTTACAAATTTACCGCTCACTTATAATAATATGTACTCTAAGAATACTGATTTACATTGTAAGTTTATCATTTCTCTAACCAAATACTTATAAACAGGGTGCGGAGGAGCTTTGTCAGAGGTACATAAAATTTAGGTAGTTAGGTCCAATGAAAAATTAAAAAAAACGCTGCGCTCCAATATTTTTCTTCCAGATAGTACCCTCCGCGTACTTTAATCGTGTGTGCAATGAGCATTTCTAAGAGAAAGGGCATTAATTCTCTATTTAAATATGGTTCCCCACATAGACTTAAATGAATCACAGTCACTCCGCATATTGGGTGATGGCATTCATGAGGATTCTCACACTGCACAATGCATGCTGGCTTCGATAACCACTCGGGTCTCGCCATAACTCCCATTGCCTCAAAACAGCTCACATGCCGTACGGATATCTCTCCGCCTTGAATATGCCACATTAATATATCTGCTCCTCTACACCTTTTTGATTTTTTTTTTCACTGGACCCGAACTTAATTACTTTGCTCATATAATAACAGAGTGCAGGCTAGCTTATTATGTCTTTCATGGTGACATAACCCGCTTGCTAGTCGTGAGGGCAGCAGTTATAACGATGATACGAATATATAAATAGAATATTAATTGCTTGTTACAATTTGCATGCAAAGTGAACCAAGGAAAGCAAAATTACCCCAAGAATGTTGCGATACTCGGAAATCAGGAAGACAACATAGTCAGGGAGAGCGAATTCACGAGATCTTGCAGAGAAGGGCACCAGGTAATAATTGTTGACAAAATCATTGCCACCTAAGGTTATGAGGACAAGTGCTTCGTTGACCAGTCGTTGAGTCTGCTCTTCTCCGATCATTGCACTTACTCTCTGCTGATACTGCTCAAAGTACTCCATTTGTCTGGTGATTCGGATTATGTTCATCTGAAAATTAATTTTAATTAAATTTCATCCTTACGTTGCTCGTTTTGATATATAACCCTTATAATAAAAATCATATTATATGGTCTTATTTTCTTAATTACTCATATTTAACCGAACAAATTCTAATATATAAAATAAAATTAAATGTATGCATGCCACTAGCTCTTGTTGGTAGACGCCTGTAAAGAAGAAGATTGTGAGAAATAAAAATGTGTAGGCTTACAAATTGAACTCCTGTGTCGTTGAGGATTCCTATTCCCGCAGAAGCAAAGTTGGCACCAACGAGTAGCCTCTCTCCATTTAGTTCTGGACTCAAATATGGTAACGTGGGTTCCGAGCCAATTTGCTCACCTACATACATGCACGAAACAGTTCATATTACAATTAATCACCCAAAAAAATGATATTAAAAAAGAAAAGAAAGATACACCACAAACAAAGCTGCATTAAGTAGTATTTTCTATAGATCGATGATGGAGGACCTAACTGATAATGTCAGGGATGTTGAGGCCGTTGGAGAAACGGCCAGTGGCTCTGTGACTTGGATGATCGATGCCGTAAGGGTATGAGTCGGCACGGGCAGTGGTGGCTAGGTAGTTATTGTTGCCATTATCCACTAGTGAATCGCCGAAGACGAAAAAAGCTCGTCCCTCAGCCAGTGGAGCAACGTCACTCCACGTGATCATTATCAGCAGGCTTAGAAACATAGAAGGAACAAAAACCCATCCTCTGCTGTCGTCCATGGGAGTAGTGTCCCCTTCAAACCCCGCCCCTGCAGCTAATGACTAATGCACTCCCTTAATCCAACTATGGAACGGCATGTGAACGAGTCAGAGAGAGAGCCTTTTTATACCATAAGAGTTTACTATTGTGGTTTTTCTAGTGCCAAATTAAATATCTGGAGCTAACACCAGCAGATGAAGAAAACGACCGTTATAGAGAGATGCACAGCTAGCATTGAATTTCAATTATTTAACAATGTTACTGTTCTCAAATTTATCATGACCTACCGCTACCTGTGCTTCACAATGCTCGTGTGTGTGTGTGTATTCTGCTTTCATAAGGTAACAACTAATAATAGTAGGGTGCCCTATTCTTAAAATGGCTCAGTAATAATTTTGGGGCATAACTAAGGTACCCAGAGTAATTGCTCAGGGTACCGGTACACTAAGTAAGGTGGCACAATGGAAAACGTCCATTTTGAAGATTGAATCATAGCCATCCATTTATATAACCGGTTACTTACTGAAACAACATTCATAAATTTTACCACTGCATTCTCTCTTCCTCCCCATCGAACCTTTTCTCACTGACAAACATTTCTTTTGTTCTGACCTAAGAAAATGCCACTTTGTTTCTTAGCTACGGGAAAGTGGAAAGTTGTTGAACAGCACAATTTTGTTTGAATCTCCAATTTGTGTAAGTCACCGGTTGAATGGACGGACAGGTTAACAATGGCAACTGTAATATTTCTATTGGCCACCAACACAAGGTGCGGGTTACCTGAGTATAATACTTGCGTATTACCAATTACCGTAGAACAATCCTATAATTTGTCCTATGAAAAGTTAAATTTTGTTTTTAATAAAGATGTTCTTAATTTTACAAAATATCAGTTATTTAAAATAATAAAAACTTATTTTACAAACTGACATTGACATATCAATTATGTCGCTTTTTTAATCTTCTTAAGTATACAATAGTACAGTTTAAGCCTAACACCTAATACAGTACGATAATTTGCTGTTTTGGTTTTCCGTAACTCCTCCAAATTAACCTAATATTAATGAGACTACGCTACCATGAATGCATCAATATAAGCCTAGCTAATTCACTACAATTGTTGGTTTTCTTCCTTCATCATAATTAATGAATGGAACATCAAGGCTTTAACTCCGATGTCTGTGTTACTGAAAGCATTTCTGTCTTCCATTCTTTTTCCTCTTCGCCGCGTATTTTCCGTTAATAAAACATTACGTGCACGTAATTTTTCATATAAAATGTATACAAAATAGTTATATGAATTAAATATCGGATATTTTAATTTTATTTAGGTATGATATTGTAATTTTTTGTGTGTAAACATGGGCACAAAGTTTGATTGGCTCCTGCCTAAATCAACAGCCCAAGACCGGACTAATTAATTGCTATATTTTAACACACATTAAATTTTAAGTTTAATTCTGAATATTAAATGAAAAAATTTCAAAATAATAATTAGTGCGAGGAACCACCTCTTGTCTAAAGATTTTAATTCATGTGACCATAATAAATTGGGTGGGTGCATTTTACTTTGACGCTTTTATAGAAATGGGTTTCACAAGATGTAAAGCCTACTTTAAGAAGTGAATAGTTATTAATAAAAAATTTAACAAAGCAAATTATCTAAAAATATTAATGACTATTTATTTATGTATTTTGTAACAATATAGCAGTAAACCATACATAAATATACGGTTGTATGAAGAGAAATTAATCCACCTATAATAGTTTTGTACATTTTTTAAGTAAAATAAAAAAAAATATGATTAGAATATGTCGACTGGCGTCTGTGACAATAAAAATATTTCTAATTTTCAGCGTATACAAAGCTTGGTGAAGCATCTTCGATACACACGTATAAACGAAGGTGCTTGATAAATATTATATGCATATAATAAATACGCGTAAAAATAAAGGAAAAGGGAAATTATATATTGAAGTATACTACAATATATAAACATCAATTACCCCGTATTATACTCTGCTGGAAGAACAACACATTTGCTTTCTAAATATTTCAATAATAGATAAAAAAATGTATCACATGCTCGCTTGTGAACCAAACCGCTCTCGTCAGTGTCATCACCTGTATTCCGAAGCTTTGTAGGAGACAAACTTTCTCTTTTCATGAACTGATGAGCTCCCACGAGAAAAATATTAAAGTTTACTTCATTTGCGGAAGTCGAAACATAATGGACATTATTTTTGGCAAATATTTAATCACATTTTAGAAGTCAACAACATTATCATTATAACCGTTAAATAAATAATCGATCTCTGTGCATGAATATTCACATATCTGTAAAACGAAGAATCCTGATTACCCGAGTTGTGCTGCTTGCGGGTGCAGTGCGGAGGAAGGCCCTGTTGGTAAATTGAGATTGGCAGAGACGCCGTAAAGTGTTCTGGCAGCCTCGTCGTAGGCAAGTGCAGTTTCAAATTGAGGTGTTGAAAATTTGAAAGTGCCACGCCACAGTCTAAGCGCCGCGGTGCGGTTCTCGTAAAGACCCATTTTCCCTTTTCTGAGCCTCCCTTTGCGTGCTTCTTATCATTCGCTCCTTCCTTTTTCGCCACTACTTCCCTGTCCTTTTTTGTTGGCAGAAGGCGGGATTGGGAAGCATACATTGAGTCTATCTGCTCGCAAGTGAGTACGTATTAATTACCAAAGTTGATAGTAAACAAGGGGGAGAAAGACTAACACTGGGTGTCAATCGGCGGTCATCACCTTAACGTGGCAACGAGGAGGAGCACCAATAGATAAAATATATAAAATATTTTATACGTTTTATTATTAATTACATAGGTATGAATCTTATTAATTTATCTAATTTTTGATGAACTTATTTAAACTAATTTTGTAAATAAAATAACATTAAAATTTAAAATTTACAAATTAACCAAAAAACTTGTTTATTGAACAAATTAATCGTATAAACTCGTTTAATATACAAGTTAAAATTAAACAAATTAATATTTAATTCGGTTCCATTTGTTCATAATTCTTAGACGAAGGGACTGGCACCAATGGTTTGATCAGAGTTAGGAGTTAAAGGAGAGTTGGCAGATGTGGTTACAAAAAGGCACCGCCCAATTATGAAAAGTGTTTTGGTTTTGGACCTAAGGACCTTGGTCATGCCAAAGAGTTGTTCGAGGAAATTGGAATATAAGGGTCATGGCCCATATGTAAGTCTCTGCGGATTCCGCGTAACCTTCGTCGGGCCACCATACACTGCAGAACTGAAGCGGCTTTTTTTGTCGGTTGCCCATCACAAAAAGGTTAAAGCCCACCAGGATCCAGACCTCAACGACCCCAAACCCTATGAAGAAAACTACTAAACCCTCTCTTGGGTAGGCTTTCCCTCCTCGATGAATTGGAAATAGAGTTGTCCGTTCATCTTTCTTTCCTCCTCAGTCTCCGCGCGACAGCACACTGGCACCCTTCGTAAAGGCTAAAACCCTAACCATCCAACTGTTGAACTGAATACTTGTGCGGAAGGAGTATCCGCTACCGTCATCTGGTCTCCACATTTCGATTCGGATATCCGAATCTTCCCTTTTTCTAATGGCGAATTCATTGGACTCTTTAGCTTCTATCTCCGAAATGGTTTCCACCGCGTCCACCAGCAAACGGATACGGATATTCCGTGATGAAATTCCTGCGATTTGGAGGGATTCAGGTCGGCAGTCATCTCGTTCTTGCTCCTTAAAAATTCCGGACATTTTCCCACGGGCGTGTAACCGTTGTCTTATTTCTTCAATCGAGCAAGTTAACTGATATTGCTGCTGATTAGAACTTGCTCATAGTTTGTAGATATGTTAAAACCAAATCAAGCGGAATCCTTTTCTCCAATTCTGTATATCCAGTTCGGCTAATTTTCAGTTTGTTGCTTATCTTTTATCAGAATGCGGTAATTTATGCGGTAACTTAATCTCACTTTACCCTTCTAGAGAACATGGAGTGATAGGTAGTGCTGCAGAGTTGGAATTATGTGAGCAACAGTACAAAGTAAAGGTTCTGCGTCATTACTTGTGCATTATTTTGTTTAGCTTGGGAGGTCGAGGTATGGAATTCGAAGTTGCCGTTGGTCAGCTCACTAACAAAAACTTTAACTTACGGGGGTTAGATGATCTTGTCGCTTACTAATAATGCTTTGAGCGTTTATATTTTTAAGTCTCAACATATTCTGCATTACCTTTTTTAGCAGGATGGTCTTTGGGTAATGATGTCCACACTGTGTTGATTAGGTTTATTAAGGGAATGAATGTTTATTGGTTTAACAATAAATGCTATATACACGCACATTTATTTTGCAAGCAATGTATGAGTTTTTTCTTGTGTGTCATTGTTTGGGTATGGAAGCTTGCTTTGTGCGTATATGGTAGAGCACTATGCTAGGACTTTTAAGCAAAGCTGCCTAGCTTTGCACATTTTATGTGATGGGCATGTTTGCTTCTTTGTGGATTTATATTAATGGCTTATCGAGGGAAGTGATGTTTCATATCTGATTTTGTGGAGGGATTGGGGTTTCTTCTTTTTCTTTTGCGACTCTTCCTTATTTTTGGTTTATCCTCTAAGGATTTCTTCTCTTCCATTCTTGCAGTCTTCATTCTTTCTGATGATTTCTTTTTTTTTTTTTTTTATTTGTTTGTTTTAGCATGGTTTACAAGTTGAAGGTTCTTGACCTGAAAATTATCTATGTTAAATTATTATTTAGACAAAGTATTATATTGGAAACCTCAAAAAGATTTTCCTACAATTTTAAATAAAACATAGTTGTGTTGTGTCCATATCTCATTTTTGATAAACCATGTAAGCTGCAGTATTGACAAACAGCCATGCATCTTTTTCCATGTATAAGTTTTTGTCAAGAATTTAAACGCATAATTATGGCTACTGATTTAGTAATTATAATTGTGCCAGTCTCCTATCTTTCAGGACTGGACCATAAATATAATATGTTCCTCTATTTAAAAATCTTACAGCAGTACTCCACTCTTCATTATCTTTTTTGAATGATGAGAAGGAAACTGATTATAATTAAATGCTTTGAGTTTTCAACTATGTTCCAAATTTGACCCAGATTTGAACTTGTAACACAGAGAACAATGCTATCTGTTTTCTTTTTGTTTTCAAACCCTATGTGAATCATATATCCATGCTTGCCAATCTATAAGCTGTCCTGGAAATTAATGACTTTCAAACATATTAATGTTCTGAAAAAGTCATAATGTAATTGGCAGCATGATATTTGTGCTTAATAATTTGAATCTGACAGCCTCCTAGTACTCCTTACGTGAACAGACATGCATGTAAAGCTACCACAAAACTTTACAAGGCCATTTTTCAAGCTATTGGTCTGAATGCATTTTAAACTGATTACAAGTTTTTCTGTGCATGCTTTTGTTCTGAAATTTCATTAGCTATTTTGAACTTTGCAGATATGACTACAGAGATTGCCTCATTGTTGATAGATATAATATTTAGAACACTTGTACCTTATGATGATCGTAGATCAAGGAAAGCTGTTGATGATGTGATAGTGAATGCTTTAGATGGAACAGTGTTCATGAAAACTTTTGCAGCAGTTCTTGTTCAGAATATGGAGAAGCAGCTGAAGTTTCAATCTCATGTAGGCTGCTATAGACTCCTCAGTTGGTCATGCCTCCTTCTAAGCAAGAGCCAGTTTGCCACAATTTCAAAGAATGGTTTGTGCAGAGTAGCTGGGTCACAATCATCTTTACTTAATATGATCATGCAAAGATCTTATCGTGAGCGTAGGGCTTGCAAGCAAAAAATTTTCCATTTATTTTCTCAGGTTCATCTCCACCATTTTTTTTGGAAAAATATTTTATTATAAGAAATTAATTCTGTTTTGCTACATCAATTCAACCCTTTAGCCTCCTTTTTCTTGTGCACAAATGCAATGCATAAAAGATGTAATTTTAATGCATATACCTGCTATGTTTCCAGTCACTAAATATTTATAAAGTCTACATTGAAGAATTGAAGGATGGCCGAATCCCATACAAGGATAGTCCTGAATTGCTGTTGTTATTACTGGAGTTTTCAAGTCGGTTTCCCTCTTTATTTGGAGAATTTAAGGTGAGATTCATTGATTATCTCTGTCGGTAATCTACCTAAAATTAGCTGATTTCTGTTTACATTTTGTGTTGAGTTTCCTTCTTTAAGAGTTCTAATGTAATTCTTTGCCCCGCGCAGCCAGCATTTGTTGATATATATGTTAAAGCAATACTAAATGCAAATGAAAAGCCAAGAAAGAGTCTTACAGAAGCATTTTGTCCACTTTATTCGCAAATGTCACATGATGATTTTCAAAATATTGTGGTCCCATCCTCGGTTAAAATGCTGAAACGTAACCCAGAGATTGTGTTGGAGTCTGTTGGAGTTCTTTTGAAGGCTGTTAATCTTGATTTGAGCAAGTATGCTACGGAAATTCTTTCAGTAGTCTTAGCACAGGCCCGGCATGCTGATGAAGGGAGAAGGGATGGGGCTTTAACTATTATCAGGAGTTTGGGCCAGAAATCTAGCAACCCAGATGCTTTAGAAACAATGTTCAATGCTGTCAAGGCTGTTCTTAAAGGTATGAGTTGACCTTATGCTTGTGTTGCTGAGATTCACCTTAAACCATTTGGAATTACTATTTGTTTTGATTATTGATTGGCTGTGTTGATGGTTTGTTTGAATATATTTTGATCTTGCATGTTTCATTCTGGACAGGTTCAGAAGGAAGACTTGCATTTCCCTTCCAGAGAGTTGGGATGGTGAATGCAATACAGGAATTATCTAATGCGCCAGATGGAAAATACCTCTTCAATTTGTCACATACAATATGTGATTTTCTTGTGTCCTTTTACAAGGATGATGGTAAAGCAAAAGCTCTAAATTCCCTTTCTGTTTTTATCACGTTCTTGTTTAAAGCCATTTTTTTTTTGTTTTAAAAAAACTCAATTGGTTTTTCTCATTATTCTTACCTTAAATTAACAATCAGTAAAAGTGCAACATATATACACTATTAATATGGAGTCTAAGTTAGCAAAAGAGCAGCATATATGCTATACTGTTAAATAGATTGCCCTTGAGCAGCTTCCTAGCTCTGGTTCTGTTGCTGATCTTCATAATTTGTTCTTCTTATTGCGTGTTGATTCATTCTCAATTCTCAACTTGCAGGAAATGAGGAGGTGAAAAGTGCAATTTTGTTGGCTATAGCTTCTTGGGCAGTTAGATATCCAGATACTATTGAGGAGGGTTTAGTTTTGTTTTTAGTTTCTGGTCTCAAAGAGAGGGAAACTTTAAGGAGGGGGTTCCTTCATTGTCTTCATGCTATATGCAAAAATGCGGATGCTGTCTTAAGGGTGACTATTTTGTTATCAGATAATATTATAATAGTGTGGTTCTCAATTTATTTATTATTTAGAATTTCAAACGTTACATACTAGCTAAATATTTTTCAGATTTCATCTTTACTTGGTGTGCTGATTCAACTTGTGAAAACTGGTTTTACCAAGGCAGTGCAACGTTTAGATGGGATATATGCATTGTTATTAGTTGGGAAGATGGCTGCTGTTGATATTAAAGCTGGTTTGTATTAGTGGAGTCTTCAGTTGTCTTCTTGTGTGTTTCTCTTTCTATAGTTTTATTTCTTCTCATTTGTTCATTTATCATTATTTCCTCAGAGGAGACATTGGTGAAGGAAAGGATATGGCCTCTTTTATCACAAAATGAACCTTCACTTGTGCCAATTTCCATGGTATTTACGTGGCTGCAATTTGTTATTAGTCATCACTGGAGTTATATTCTAGATTTATCTTGATTGGTGCTCAACAGGTGTCAAAGCTATCAATTGAGGATTGCATGGCGTGTCTTGATCTTCTTGATGTGTTGCTTACAGAACATTTACAGAGGTAAATTTGCATTTATAATGAAATAAAGCTTACCCTAATTTATGTCTTACTGGCTGAAGATAAATACTTAGTAAGTGGTATGCCCAATTATGTATTAACTACTTTATTATGCAGAACATTAGTGACCTTCTCCGTCAAATCACTGTCACAGGTAATCCACCATTCAATGCATCAGGTTCGTCTATTGGTATGTTATATTCACTAAGTAATTTTTTAATTGGGTGTAGTTGATTTTCATTTTTGTATGCCACCCGAGTTGGGATATTCGAAGAATGGCTTATAATGTTGCTAGGAAGATTATGTCTTCTGCTCCACAATTATCTGAAGATCTTTTCTTGGAACTTTCAAATTTTCTTTCTTTGGTGCAAGAGAAACTTCATACCTCAAAAATAAGGTGCATGCTTTCACCCGTCCTTGTGAATTTCTGCTTATTGATCATACCTTCAGAAGTGATGAAGGAAAATTTTTGATGGAGAACAAATTCACAATCATGTACCTATGTGTATATACTCAATTATAACCTATTTTCTGAAGTGTTCCTCTACCATTTCTCCTATGTGCTTATGGTCTTGGCAAATTTCTGTTTTTTGTTATTTAGGAATGAAATATACTATTGGGACAGAGAAATCTGAATAGGCACAAACTACCAATTTGATAAGCTGCTATCTGTTTATTTATGTTAACAATGTGAATGGGGAATGAGGGTATTGGGAACTCTTACAGTCTGATGGACATTTTGCAATTAGACACCATGAATTTCTCTAGTCGTTGGATGTTGACCTAATTACCAGTAACCAGAGTGCATTCTACAGTACAACAGCAACAAACAGAATCTTATCTCATTATGTGGGATTGGTTACATGGATTAAACAATGCTATAGAGTTCTATTTGAAATCAAGTTTTCGGAAATACTATTTAAACAAAGGACTCCATAGTGTGATCTACAGTATTAATGTAAAATATTAAAGTATTGTCAAAGGCTTGATTGTGCAATGATGTCCATATTTCTGATGAGTGACACTATTCCCACATAATTTTGGACACACCATCCTCATATAATTATGTGGGAACCCTTAGATGGTATGGGTTTCATGTCATCTAAGGGTTCTCACATTATTATGTGAGGATGTTGTGTCCAAAATTATGTGAGAGGATCATTATCCATTTCTGAAAAGTAACATTTTTTTGTAAGATTAATTTGATTTGCTTTCCAAAAACTTGGAGATCCAACTACAAGAAGACAAGTAGTTTGATACAACATTGTTTTGTTCCTTTTATTTTTGTGATTTGAATTTGACTTTTGCATAGGGAACCGGATAAATCTTGATTGGAATCGCTGCCTTTTCTTTTACTCTTGTTCTTTCTTTTTCTTTATTCGGGAGATGATTCCCAATAAATAGGTATGAAAGCTATAATTGTAAACCACGATCAAATCTATGGAAGCATTGGTTTATACATTCCTCTTAGTCTCAACTTTGGGAATCATTTTTTTCGCTATCTTCTTTAGCAAACCACTTAAAGTTCCAACTAAAAAGATGAAATGATTTTTCATTATCTCAATTGAAGTAATGAGCCTCCCAATATGGGGAGGCTCATTACTTCAACTAGTCCCCATGTTCTTCGAATGAATCTCTTAGTTGTTGAGAGGGTTGCCCAAAAGCAGTATATAAGGCGTACCCAGTAAAACTTACAAGTAAACCAGATATAGAGATGGCAACTAGGGTTGCTGTTTCCATTATTATATAAATTCAAGACCGCAATGGGTCTAGGATAAGATCATTTATTTACAATGGAATGGTATACAAAGTCAACAGATCTCAATGAATAAAAAAATTATGGCTACACAAACCGTTGAGGATAGTTCTAGATCTGGTCCAAGATGAACTATTGTAGGGGATTTATTGAAACCATTGAATTCAGAATATGGTAAAGTAGCTCCTGGGTGGGGAACTACTCCTTTGATGGGAGTTGCAATGGCTCTATTTACGATATTTCTGTCTATTATTTTGGAGACTTATAATTCTTCCATTTTACTGGACGGAATTTCTATGAATTAGATTCACAAGAACCGACTAACTTAACTATCTTTTCAATGCAAAGTGAAGCATTTAGGTCTTAGATTTTTAGCCCATTCTATTTTGGTTTGGTAGTTTGACCATGAAATTTCTTTGTTTCTGTATTTCCGGAATATGAGTGTGTGACTTGTTCTAATTGATCCTATTGATAGTACAGAGAATGGGTCTGTCATCTTGATAGAGATGGTTTTACCCCTATCCCGTCGGATATTTATTCTAGTATCTGGAGCACGAAATATAGAAAATGGATTCTAAAGTATTAGAACTATGATTCATACTTAATATTTAGACCTTTTGCAGCCGGACTTCAATTTTTTTTTTTTAATCTTTAAGAGTTAGAAGTTATAAAAAATCGAGAAAGATTTGGATTCTTTCAAACTGCTGCTTATCCTTATTTTGGATCAAACGACAAACGTTTCTTTGGATTTTTTGAATTATATCTATTCATTGAATAAGTGATGATCCAACAGTTCTTACTCAGGGAATTTTTGGACTTAAATTGAAGGTTTAATTGAATCATCGTGGTTCTGGTATGAATCTGAGGTTTTTTTTTTAATCGATTCATAGGGTCTTAACAAGAGAATTCCTATCAATAAGAAAGAAGACAGCAGTAAAACTGCATTACACACACAAATCGAAGAAAAAAGTAAATAGAATATTCAATAGGCCTGTAATGATCAAGATAAAGACGAGTGAGCCGACTTGAGAATCCCTTGAAACATACTCTGATGAAGCATGGCTTTACCCCTGGGCATCACATTGAGGAGGTTAAAATACAAATACTCAAGGCCTTTGAGAGAAAGACAATATTCTTGTGGAGGCCAAATACATATATTCTTCGTAAAAAAATAAGGGAAAATATGACAAGCTCAAACATTTGTTTTTTTTAGGGGGTGTGTTGTTTACATTGCCTTCTCTTGGATACGTGAGGACCTGTCCCTCCTTATACTCCCAGCCTCTCTAGCTGGTCCTATTCCGTTTGAAGTTAGCCATCTGCTGTGAAAATACATTTTTTTAACCTGATAGTTTTTCATGTGACTTCTCTCTAATGATAATAAAGTACCAAAATGTGGTCCTATGTTTTTGCAGTATTTTTCTATTGTACTCTTCCTTTTGTTATTCTAATTATTCTGAATCTTATCTCTTATTTCTGCAGTGACACCGAGAACTCTTTTGATTCTCAAGTTCCTTTCCTTCCATCTGTTGAGGTTTTGGTGAAGGCTTTGCTGGTTATATCACCAGCATCTCTTAAAGTTGCTACAAATTCTTTTGTCAGAATAATATTTTGCTCGCACCATCCATATCTTGTTGGCAGTGCAAAAAGGAATGTAGTTTGGAAGGTAATTGTTGATACTCTAATCTGTGCAAGGTCTAGTTTACATGTGAAAACCTAAGAGAGCCCGTGCTATGTACCTTGGTGGTCTGAATTTGTCCTAATCTATTGGGCATGAGCTGCATTAGATGTGAGATATGTGTATTGTGTATGGATTATCACCTCCTGCTACGATCGATCTAGATTGAATGGAATGGATATTTATATATGCTGAAAATTTTCTATATTTTCCTTTATTTTTTGTTTGAATCTCTTGGCTTATCTCTTTTCTAAGTTATTTCCTTTAGGTGTGTCTAGAATATTTTTAATTATTACTTGTAAGCTGGCACTTTACTGTCTGAAGCATTTGATGGTGCACTAATGACTAAACAAAAGCTTTCTTATATTATTTGTGTTATGGATTAGTGGAAATTTTCATGTAATAAAAGATAATATTGTTACCACACCAATGATTAAGATTTTTGTGTTGGTTATTTTTTATTTTTTGTGAGCCTCAAAGGAAAAATTTTATTAGAGAAGAGAATGAAAGAGCTATTAGAGCAGAGTATAGATATCCTCCTTCAAGGAACCTAAAAAAAAAACCAAAACAAAGAAGAAAAAGACATCAATAAGGCCAAAGCTTGCCAGTCTCTCTGCATTTCTACAACGAAACCCCTCAAACCATGAGCTGAGCACCATAATAGGGCTAAGAAGACTATTTTATTCCACAAAAGAGCCAACAGCTAAAACTTACCTTGAAAATTCTGTATTTTCTCTCTGTCTGTAAGAACACTATATCAACATATGTTGCACACCTTGGAAGAGACTTGTCCTGTTTGCTCCTTCAGAAGAATCAGAACTCTATTAAGTGACATATGAGAAAGTATCCAAACACTTTGGACAAAATACATTCCCCAAAATACCAAAACTCTACACATCAAATATCTTGCTGATTGACTGTTAAAGTAAATGGTCGCTAGTGTCAGAAGAGGATAAGATAATTAATGCTGAAATTATAAGTATGTGTGAACTCTTCTACCATTGTACAGAAGGGTTAGAGGCAGTAAGTGGATATGGTTCTATGGTTCTACATTACTTTTTCTGTTTCAATGGGGCAGTTTGTGTGTGCTCTTAGTTGAAGGGATGTTGTGTGCACTGCCTGGCATGCCATTTTTCACTGATAATATATTTTACAATTAGGTTTTAAAGAAGTTGCATTTATGTGGATGCTGGAGCAGAGTCAATTTAGAATACGAGTCCAAATATTGAAAAGGACATGGCATGTCACTGGACTGAATTATATTGTTGTTCATACCAAAGGACCTTGGCTACTCCGTTTTTACAAGGCATGCTTAGAATGCTAATATATGACATGTGATAGATGGAGACTATTGAGTAAACTAATTTGGATATAACTGCTGCCTCTCAGTTGTTGATGATTAGAACTTGTTCTGTTATTGCCTTTGCTCAAAGCATGTGTGCATGCTTGGTTTTTAATTGCCTTTTATTGCAGATTATTTTAGTTGATAACTTAATGATTTTTATTCTGCTTTCAGAGACTCTCCAAGTGTCTTCAAACACATGGGTTTGATGTCATTGATTTTCTTTCTGCTAATCTGGTGAATGTGTGCAAGGTAATTGGTTTTCTACAATTCTATTCTCAACTTTTATAGGTGGTTGGAGTAGCATATCTTTGGTTTAGTATAATTGAAGGGCTAAAATTAAATAGATGAGCTATTTAAATTTGGTTCCTCTAATTTCATTCCAATATATCTTCAATTTCATACATAGAGCTTTATGTGTTGTATGCTTTTACTTAATTACCTCTTTTTGTGTGTGTGTGTGTGTGTTCAGCTGCGTGTGTCTATTCATGATCCAATTGTTTGAGCATTGTTTCAAGTAAGAACTGGATCACCGCTATGTATTGTCATGTTTTTCAGGGCTTACTTGGACCAATGGGTCTGAAGAGTGCTAATGTGTTAGAACAACAGGCAGCAATTTCCTCACTTTCGACCTTGATGTCGGTAGTTCCAGGAGATACATATGTAGAATTTGAAAAGGTTTTTTTGTTATTCATTCATGTATACTTTGATTCAGTCTTGTGTTTGGGCCTCTGAAGCCTGTAATTGTTATCTGACTTCTAATTCTTGAGTCACGCATATTCTTGATGCCAGCATCTGCTAAGCCTTCCAGAAAAGTTTTCACATGATGTACTATCAGAGAATGACATTCAGGTAATTGTTGTAGATATCATTATAACATGTATTGCGCTGTTGGCAAAGGAGAAACTAGTGCTTATGTGAAAATTGCTCTTTGGGAAATAATGATATTGAAAGTGGAATTTTCAATATCTTCATTACTATTGATGATCTTCTTGGTGGGAATGATTATTCTTTCAATTGGAAAATATCTTAAAGATGCTTTTAGGGCCAAACCCACTATGCTGGATGTGTACTTTGGGAGCCAAGAAGTTTGAATTGAAACTTTTATATTGTAAAACTTGTATCAGCAGAATCTAAAATTTGGCTAGACATTTTTTGGGTTTCTTCTTCTTCTTCTCTCTCTCTTCCATCTTCCCCCTCATTACTCTGTTTTCTTATGGAATATAGAGGGCTAGTTGTGTACTCATCGTGTATCTACATAGATACTTGAAGTTGATCCCATGGTTATTTTGATGAAGTTTTATTTTTTATAAAGTGGTAGAATGCACTGTTGTGTAAGGAATTAGATTTGGAAAAAGGAGGACTCTTTAAGCATATATTACACTCTCAAATTATAAGTTGCTTGCAGAGGGATGTTGGTATTAAAAATACAGATAACCTGTTCTTTGTACTGTCTATTGATATAATCATTGTGATATGTTCAGTTTTTTGTTGTTTCTCTTTTTATTCTGTTATGTTTTATTTACTTATTTGGCGTGTGTGATTTCAAATAGCTTTTCTCTCACATGGCTTCAGATTTTTCGCACCCCTGAAGGACTTCTTTCCACCGAGCAAGGAGTTTATGTTGCAGAATCTGTTGCTGCTAAGAACAAAAAACAAGCAAAGGGTCGCTTCCGGATGTATGATGATCAAGATGGAATGGTACATATATATATATATATATTTTCTTGTTTTCGCTTAGCTCCTTCTTCCCTGGGAGTGTTAGTTAGTTATGTTCCATTGTTTGTTTGACCAGGACCTAGCTCGTTCTAACCATTCTGTGAAGAGAGAGGTTACTGGTACAGGAAAAAGGGATACTGGGAAGGCAACAAAGAAGCCTGGCAAGTGTTGCACTTGTTTTGATTTAATTCATATTCTTTGGGTTTGTAGTTTGCATAGTCATACTCTTTTATTAATGATATCATGATGATTCATCTAGACAAAGGGAAGACAGCTAAAGAGGAGGCAAGAGAATTGCTGCTTAAGGAGGAGGCTTTTGTACGCAATAAAGTCCTTGACATTCAGAAAAATATGTCTTTAATGCTAAGAGCTCTTGGAGAGATGGCCATTGCTAATCCAGTTTTTGCGCATAGTAGACTGCCTTCAATGGTATCATTGTGTTGCCTGGTTTTTTATGCGAAATTACTAAGCTGTAGCTTATTTATTGCTGTTTCCACTCTCATGCTAATAAGAACCATATTTGAAGTGTATCTTTTAGATTTTAGGCTCAAAATTATGGTGGTAATGTGTTTTTTTTTATATTTCTATTCCCTTCTTGTGAAATACACGATACATCTGATAATAATGTATTTAGGTATGATTTATGAATTTGAATTGTACCAGGTCAAGTTTGTTGATCCTTTATTACGCTCACCCATTGTAAGTGACGAAGCCTTTGAAACCATGGTGAAGCTGGCAAGATGCACTGCTCCTCCTCTATGTGATTGGGCCCTTGACATTTCTGCTGCTTTACGCTTAATTGTGACTGATGAAGTTCATCTTGTGTTGGATCTACTTCCCTTGGTTGCTGAAGAGGAAGCCAGTGAAAGTCCAGTCACTGGTCTTTTTGAGCGAATATTAAATGGCTTATCCACTTCTTGTAAATCAGGGCCACTTCCTGTAGACACCTTTTCTTTTGTATTTCCGGTAAGTAATTATACTTTTTCAAGTGCAATTTAATCAGTCCACTGAGCTTTATATCTTTCTAACTATGTGATTCTTGATAGATAATGGAGTGTATTCTCCTGTGCTCAAAGAAAACAAAATTTCATGAGGACGTGCTTAGGATACTCTATTTACACTTAGATCCTCATCTGCCACTTCCTAGAATTCGAATGTTATCGGTAATATGCCCAACATTTACTTGCTTAAACTCAGAAGCTATTCTGTACTGTTTAGTTGTCCTCTTTCATTCCACCAATTACTTACTATTTGATTGAAATACTTTTCTGTAGGTTCTTTACCATGTCCTAGGTGTTGTTCCGGCTTATCAAGCATCAGTAGGACCTGCATTAAATGAATTGAGTCTTGGTTTGCAACCTGACGAAGTTGCTGCTGTATGTATGCCTGATTCTATTTGCATTTCTTGTACTGTGAGCATATGCTTATTTATTAATACTTATGGTATCTCTTCCATTTTCCAGGCAATGTACGGAGTTTATGCAAAAGACATTCATGTAAGAATGGCATGCTTAAATGCTGTCAAATGTGTCCCTGCTGTTGCTAATCGTTGTCTCCCTGAGAACATTGACGTTGCCTCAAGCATATGGATTGCCTTACATGATCCTGAAAAGGTATGGCTTTCTTTTTTCTTACATGGAAATTTACAAGTTAAAAGTCCACTATCTCAATCTACTTGGTCCATTGAGAATATGCTATTATTTATATTAAAAATATGATTTGATGTCTGTGTTCTTTCATTGAATATTCATTTTCTCTTGAGAGTATTATCTTGTAATAATCTATTCATCATTTAATTCGTTGTTGCTGTTAAAGGAAATGATCGTATATCTGCTTTTTTGCATTGTCTTCAGTACTTTTTCCACATTTATAATTTGAAAACAATTTGGGATGGGCCGATGGGGAGTTATTGGGAGTGATGTATACTCTTAACTAGTAAGAACCCATTTGGTTAAATTAATTAAATATTGTTAACCAATTATCCACTCCTGAATCAAATTAAGCAATTGAATGATTATTGGTTATGGATTTTTAAAGGGGTTTCTCATGGGAAAATTTTCCCCATTTGAAGAGTGCCCGTCAGTGATGAAGTGGAAGATGGATTAACATGGATCCAAAGTCTTTATATCCATATATGGACAAGAGGATCTAGCAAGAGTCATGAGGACTGTTGTTCTGAAGTTTCTCTAATATTTAAAGCTCTGAGAATTTTCAATTTCCAAAATTTATTTGAGCCAAATAACATTGAAATGTTCTTCATATTTTGAATAATAATTTTCTTTTATACAAAAAAATTCCAAAGTACAATGACTACAAAATACTGCCCCTCTTGATGCTTGAAGATTGTAGTGGATTATGATTTCTAATTTGTTTGTTCTGAAAGCCTTTTGTATGTTTGCTTTCGATTCTTGTGGATCCTACTGGTTGTGCTTGGACATTCTGTCTTTCTCTCTGTCTCTGTACTAGTTGCATTTAATGCTTCTTAATTCTATTTAATGAAAGCTCATTACTATTATTATTTTTATTCTTATCATCATTCTTTTATTTTTATTTTTAACATTGCAGTCAGTTGCTGAAGTAGCAGAAGACATATGGGATCACTATGGGTTTGACTTTGGAACTGACTTTTCACGACTTTTCAAAGCACTTTCTCATGTTAACCACAATGTTCGCATGGCAGCTGGAGAAGCATTAGCTGCTGCATTGGATGAATACCCAGATGCTATCCAGGTAAATTTTAATTATAGTTATCTACATGTTATCTGTATATTATTCTCATGGTTTGCTGATACTTTTCAGGAGTCCCTTTCCACCTTATTTTCATTGTACATTCGTGATATGCGTATCGGAGATGACACTGTTGATGCTGGTTGGCTGGGTAGGCAAGGAATAGCATTAGCGCTACATTCTGCTGCGGATGTGTTGAGAACAAAGGACCTACCTGTTGTCATGACATTTCTAATATCAAGAGCACTGGTACTTTTTAATGAGGTTTTTCCATAATTTTGATAGTGATTTGAACTAAAAACCAACTTACATGCTCTATTGCTCTCTTTTTGGGGCAAGGCGCTGGTTTCACGTAAGAGTTATGATTTGCTTTGTTTGCCCCAGACATGGAAAACGTTTACATCTGTACTAATCAGTTAATATATCTTAATACTACCAACAAGGTTTGGCAAATGTTGCTAGATAGCTGGGTTCCTTAAGCATACTGCCTTGGGTTTGATCCCAGCCGTGCGTATGGAAAAAGTCTTGTTGGGAGAGGTAAAACTCGCTTCGGCAATCTCTACTCCTCAAAGAGGATTAGTCTCTGGTTGCTGGTTGGGAGATACCTTGGGGTCACAATATATATATATATATATATATATATATATATATATATGTCATAGTACTTATTGTTGTTTCCATCCTTTCTCACAATGTGTATCCTTGAGCTTGTTTTATAATCACAATAATTTTTCTTGAGTATTCAATTTATATCTTATAGGGTTAGACGTGATGTATTTCATGTTATATAGGATCATTTTGCTAGAAACGATATTTATACACTCATAAAGGGCAAATAACATTTCATATTTGGATTAACTTGATTTGCAGGCTGATCCCAATGCAGATGTAAGAGGCAGAATGATTAATGCTGGGATCATGATTATTGATAAGCATGGGAAAGATAATGTCTCCTTGTTATTCCCCATTTTTGAGAATTACTTAAACAAAACGGTGAGTTCCTTATTAAATGGTTTTTTTTTTGGTAAACAAAAGGAGCTTAGAAAAGAAAACTACACTAAGACATTTCAAGGATAAGGTACTTGATGAGCATCAGCCAACATCAAAAGCTCAAGTATTCTGTTCCCTGTAGATGTGCCTCAATTGGAACTCCTGGAATTTGTGAAGCTCTATGCGGATGGTATCCACAAGAGTGTTTCTTTCTGGTTTGCCATTTTGGAGTGGCAGTATGAGGGCTTTAGAATCTGAATCTATTTCAAGTTTTGTGATTCCTCTCCCCAGCGCTAGCTTAACTCCTAGTAGCATACACCTGCATTGTGCAATAAAAACTGATGCAGTGCCACACGAACGGTAGAAGGCAGCTATCCATTGAACATGTTCCCTTTTGATAATTCCTCCACAACCACTATTGCCATTGTCATGTTTTGCCCCCTTTGAGTTTAGCTTGCACCATCCTTTGGCAGGGGGAGACCAATGAATAAGCTGCATTTCTCTGAGGCCAAGTGCTAGTACCTGTTTGATCTTCGACCTGTCGTATATAGCTGTTTATCACATACCACACATTTTTTGGTCATATGAAATTTGGGTCATGCACCACCATATTTCCCCATTTCCACAACCACCATATAGAAATAGCCCACCGAACAATATTTGTTATAAGAGTTATATATTCTCTTAAGTTTCTGTTTTGATTTTCATGCTTTAGGCTTCAGATGAGGAAAAACATGACTTGGTTCGTGAGGGTGTTGTTATCTTTACTGGAGCTCTTGCAAAACACTTGGTGAAGGTCAGTTATGAAAATTGTATTCCTTGTTATTGGTAGAGTAAGCATTGAGGCATTTCAGTTTAATATTTGAATTTCTTGTTTTGAAACAGGATGATCCCAAGGTTCACGCTGTTGTGGACAAATTGTTGGATGTTTTAAACACTCCTTCAGAAGCTGTTCAACGGGCAGTGTCTATGTGTCTATCTCCATTAATGCAGTCAAAACAAGTATGTATGGGCATCATTATTATTTATATTTCATGTTGACAGAGAGTGGGTCACTCTGTAATCATTAAAAGTTGGAAAAAGGAATCATTCCATTGTATAGTTAATTGTTCTTTTTTATGGGTTCTCCTTAGTGGCTGGATAATCAACACATTTGTTATTGCAATTTTATTCATTTGCTTGTTCAAATCAAATCCTTGCTGGTTTTTCTCATGCTTGAGGATTATTCCATCTTGGTGAATATATAAACTTTTCCTTATTATATTTGCTTCTTAGTGCTTTGTGCTTGTCTTCAACATAGACACTTATTTAACCTGTAAGGTGTTAGTTATTATTAACATTTTGAAGCTACTGTAAACATTGACTGAAGTGAATTTTTTCTTTATTTAATAACTGCTACTTGGCATCAGGATGATGCAGCTGCTCTGGTGACTCGGCTTTTGGATCAGATGATGAAAAGTGAAAAATATGGAGAACGTCGTGGTGCTGCTTTTGGGCTTGCTGGAGTGGTTAAGGGATTTGGCATGTTGTGCTTGAAGAAGTATGGGATTGTGGCTGTACTTCAAGAGGGTCTTGCTGACAGGTGGGAGATAACTCTGTTGATTCAATTTCTTCCATCACTATAAGAATAGAAAAGTTGTAGACCTCACATTTGGTAGTCCTTTAAGTCACGTGGGAGATAATTCTGTTATACATTTTCTTATTTTTCTGTATCCTTGATCCTCACTTTTTTAGTACTTTATTTTAAATTCCATGTGTTATTCCAGTCAATTAGTTTTTGACTGTATCTAAAGGTATTGGTGTCAGAAATTTATAGATCAAATGGTCTTTTCCCTTGGCCTTTGAGTGATGATACTTAAGTTGCCTTAGCCATGCAGTTTATGTTAGTTGTTCAATTAGATATCATTTTCTTAACATATCATAGGTAAATCCTGATATGTGTGTGTGTGTATTTGAATAATAAATTAGGAGAATTCCTTTATTTTTCATATAATGAATTGTGTCCTTTAAGCAATAGATATTTAAATTAAATTTTTTTTCTAACTACAGGAACTCTGCAAAATCTCGCGAAGGAGCTTTGCTTGGATTTGAATGCCTTTGTGAAACACTTGGAAGACTGTTTGAGCCGTATGCTAATCAGTATTTTGACCCTGAAGTAATTGATTCTTGTTTTCATTTCAATTTATTTATTCCTCTCTCTGTAATTTCGTTCAGGTATGTGATTCAAATGTTACCATTGCTTTTGGTTTCATTCTCTGATCAAGTTGTTGCAGTTCGTGAAGCAGCTGAGTGTGCTGCCCGAGCAATGATGTCTCAACTTACCGCTCAAGGAGTGAAGCTTGTCCTTCCATCTCTTCTGAAGGTGATAACCTAGCATATAATTTTGGTTGATAGTAGACTTCATTAGTGGAAAAATTATATATACTTACATGTCTCTTTTTTTATTCTTTTACCTATATAAACAGATGTTTCAATCAAGTTTAAAAATTTGCTATCAATTTACTTTTAGGTTTGATTTTTGAAAGGGTACGTGTTTATTCTACTATATCAGCAAATTGTAAATTGTTTGTTGTGTATATTTACTTTACTCCGGTCATAAAATTCTTGTAGATGCAAAAACATGACTGATAGAAATTGACAGATTTGACCTGGACTAAAACATTTATTTTCATTTCCTTCCGATTGTAAACAATGTATTGTGATAATTATATAGTGGGAACATGCCAGATCATAACACATTCAGTTGATTTTGCGTGGTAAACATTAGGAAATTTTTATACTCCATAAGCTTATTGAGAATTACAGTGTCATTGCTATGTCATTTTGTAGAACCTGAGAACAGTTTGGTTTGGGAAACATATACAAAATAATGATGACAGAACTGTGTCTGGCATCACCAGAGTGGTGCCCTGCATACTTCAATCAGAGATTCACACTAAACAAAGCCCTTGCTAGTAACAACTTGAATACCAGAATGATATTCAGCATTTATTTATAAGTAGTCTTGACAAAGTTGTTAATTGCAAAATGCGCATTTATTGCTCTAGGGGTCATTGCACATTGCACATTTGCACATAATTCGAACAATTGTGTTATTATATAACATATATAAAAATATATTTTTATATAAGTAATACAACCCCAAATAACAACAATATATAAAAATAACCTTAAAAGACAGACATATGTAGAAATCCATACTTCATATGTAGCTAGTTATGATAAAAGTAACAGAAACCCTGTTGAGAAAAAGGAGACCCAAATATTAGAATTAAGCACAAAGAATGACAACTTTAACTACTCATAAGACAGCAAAATAAAAAAACACCCTCACTGCGAATTCCAATGGTGACCCAGTTTCAAATTCAGAAATGGAGTAGCCTGGGAATCTAAATTAACCCGAAGGCATTGAGGGAACCAGAAAATATTCTAGACAAAACAGAACAGAACGAAATATAAAGATTCAAAAGCCTCCACGGGAAGCAGAATGTACAATCGGGCAGTCAGGGGAGCCAGAACAGAAGCACCGTCGACTCAGAACAGAACAGAAGCAACCATTGTTGACTAGAGCAGAAGGTCCAGAAGAGAACGCAAGCACCATTGTGACTCTAGAAAGCTAACCAAAAGTGAGCAGAGGAGAAGGAGCTAATCAAAACCCACAGAAGAACGACTTGCAAAGCAGAAGTGCAGAACAGAAAGCTGCTTCAACCACTGTCGTGAGTCTCGTGACTCTAGCATGAAGGGGATGAATTGAGGGCCAAAGTGAGTGATTGAGTGAGAAGGGGTGCAGAAAGCAGAGAAGCTGCAGAGGAGGAATGAATTGAAAGCCAACAGCAGATAAAGGACCCATTCTAACCATTGGCTCCTTATTGCCAGCATTGCGCTTCCAATTTTCTCAGAATTGTGCAAAATTGCGCACCATTGCAAGCACAATTTTGTGCAATTTGAACAGTGCAACGCAATGCAAGGGCCCATTGCAAGTTGCAATTTGCAATTACAAGGCATTGCACTTGCAATTAACACTATGGTCCTGAGTTTAACCCTTGCTTCCCTTTATAATTAAATGCAAAAATTATTGATTTCACATAATATAACGTGCTCTGTGATCTCTTATTGAATACCATACTCCTTAGGACATTAATGCGAGGGATTATATTTTCTGGTTTCTTGTCTCCAAATAAACCCTACTTGTGACATTTGTGATGTTCTGAAAAACAGTTATATGGTGATATGTGCTACATGTCTCAGTAATCCAATAGTGTTAAATACATCCTAGTAGGCTGTGATGATTTAAATTCATTCAGAGGATAAGTTTTTTCATTTGCTACAAACTATTTTGCCTATATATTCATAAATTAATACATAACTGATCTATTTGCTCAGGGTCTTGAGGATAAAGCGTGGAGGACAAAACAAAGTAGTGTTCAACTACTTGGTGCTATGGCTTACTGTGCTCCTCAACAGTTGTCTCAGTGTCTCCCTAAGATTGTTCCTAAACTGACTGAGGTATTAGCTGATGTGAACTTAACGCAGTGAAATCTGATTTTCTTGCATTCTATTGGTTGCATTGCCTTAACTGTTCTTTCTGTTTGCAGGTTTTAACTGATACCCATCCGAAAGTCCAGTCAGCTGGGCAAATGGCCCTTCAACAGGTTAGTATTGGGTTATGAGCTGTTCATATAATTTGACTTTTGTATCTGCGGATGTTATTTTTCTCTATTTTTTTCATATTAATTTTTGTCTCATTTATAGGTTGGGAGTGTGATCAAGAATCCAGAAATATCTGCTCTTGTACCTACTCTTCTTATGGGTCTTACTGATCCCAATGAGCACACAAGATATTCCCTGGATATTCTTCTCCAAGTAAGGTTTTTGGCAAACTACCTTGTTGAGTGTGTTCAGTCTTCTGCTTGGTTTTCTAAGTTCTAATTGATTGGTTGCAGACAACCTTTGTGAATTCAATTGATGCTCCTTCACTTGCATTATTGGTACCAATAGTACATAGAGGACTAAGGGAAAGGAGTGCTGATACTAAAAAGAAGGCGGCACAAATAGTTGGAAACATGTGTTCCTTGGTTACAGAACCAAAGGATATGATTCCATACATAGGTTTGCTGCTTCCTGAAGTAAAAAAGGTACTGTCTTACCATAAGTTTTACATACTTGTATTGGCCTCTTCTTACTTATGAATCATAAAAGCAGGTTCTTGTTGACCCTATACCTGAAGTCCGGTCAGTTGCAGCTAGGGCCCTTGGATCCCTTATTAGAGGAATGGGTGAAGAAAACTTCCCAGATCTTGTCCCCTGGTTGTTTGATACTCTCAAGTCTGATAATAGTAATGTTGAACGCTCTGGAGCTGCTCAAGGGTTGAGTGAGGTCAGACCTTTTTTTCCTTTTGTTGTAGCTTTTAATTTTTACTATCATTCACGCATTATTTAGAATTTGGTATAGTTTAGTATGGCTTTGGATTTGATAGGTCCCATAGCAAGCCATAATGACAGCCACATGACAGTAATAGTGATCATAGTAATACATGGAATAAATCGAAATTAAAGAAAGAAGCTATTATGGGCATAAATAGAAGTTAAGAAAAATTGAGTTACAAGCTTTTTTATTTTATTTTGTTTTTTACTGCTGAAACACGTTTTAATTAAACCATGTTCCTGAACCCTGTCTGCATAAATTATGAAAGGCCTTTTCATCAAACCATACATGCAAGATTATGTCTATTTGTCATAAGATTATGTGGGAGGAAACTGTAATGTTGGTATTATGAGGGCGCTAGAAAGTATGTTAGAATTGGAAATCGACAAGGATTGTACAAGACTATCTATTAACATATCTGTATAATTCACATTTGACAATGATATTTTTTTTGGCCTTTAATACATGTTATATGTCTTTAGCATGAAGTTCTTTTGCTTTTCATAAGTCATTGTTGACATAGCCATCTACTTGAAAACACTTCAGGTGTTAGCTGCACTTGGCATTGGGTATTTTGAGAATGTACTGCCTGATGTTATCCGTAATTGTTCTCATCAAAGAGCATCTGTACGAGATGGATACTTAACATTGTTTAAGGTAACACAATAAAGTTGTCAAGTCTTTCACAAATAGAATGGTTATTGTGCATACGTAGCTGAACCTGTTTCCCTTGTAAATTTTCTTTCAGTATTTGCCACGATCATTAGGTGTCCAGTTTCAAAACTATCTACAACAGGTGTTGCCTGCTATTTTAGATGGTAAGCTTACTATTTTCTGTTGCATGCTTAATGTGCTATAGTCCTGGTGTTAGGCTTTTATGTTATGGTTATAATGTCTAATTTTTTCTTTATAGGTCTTGCTGATGAGAATGAATCTGTACGAGATGCTGCATTAGGGGCTGGCCATGTTCTGGTTGAGCATTATGCTACAACGTATGTCCCTTCCTGGTTTTTATGTGCTGCATACTCAATCATTGCTTTTTATGATTGCATTATGTTACCAAAAATAAAACAGAAAAATCTGATTTTTATAATTTTGATTCAGAATGTAAATGTAATATTTTGAAAGGAATTAACAATATTGTATGCAGTGGATGTCAATCTTGGTGAACCATTGAACCAGTGGTGTTAGAGCTATTACTAAATTAAATTATATATTGACGGGATGCCCACGGATATCCTTGATTGCTGCCATAAATAATATGTATTTTTCTGCAGATCTCTACCTCTGCTCCTTCCAGCTGTGGAGGATGGCATTTTTAATGATAATTGGCGTATTCGACAAAGCTCAGTTGAGTTGTTGGGCGATCTCTTATTTAAAGTATGTGTTGCTTGTCCAACTATTTTTTTTTTTCTATCAAATCTTTTAGAGATAATAAAACCATTCTTCTATTTGCGTTTGAGAGTTTAAACTTTTGAGATATTTGGTTCTTTACATAGTATCTATTAGGGACTAAGGGAGAAAAAAGTCCTACATTGATTAGAAATGGTAGGTGTGAGCTGGTTATAAAGGCGTAGCACCCTCACCTCACAAGCTAGCTTTTAGTAATGAATTCTACTAAGCCCAGGTAACATATCAATTGGCATCAGAGCATGGATCCTTGCTCCGACTTCTCAGGGGTCCAAGTGAGGGCGCCTTACCCAAAGTCCACCCTTTGAGGTTTCTAAGGTGGTATGGGGTTGAAAGGATGGCTACTTGAAATTTGCTGCTGGGACGTCAGCAGGTTGGGGTGGGGAGATGTGTTAGGGACCAAGGCAGAAAAAAGTCTCACATGGACTAGAAATGGTAAGTGTGGGCTTGTTATAAAGTCCTAGTACCTTCACCTCACAAACTAGCTTTTGGGGATGAGTTCTACTAAGCCCAAGTAACCTATCAATATCTAAGCCTCTATGACTAAGTGGTTTAGAATTCAATCCTTGCCACTTTTATTCTTAAAAAATTAAGTTGAATCTTGGCATAAGGTTTGGTGACATTGTGCATTTGGTGGACTTGTGTATTGTCCACGCTTCAATCTCAAAAGGCTTTCATGTAAGGAGGTATAGTAGAGATAATGAGATATAAAAGCCATTCTTAGATTTGCACCTAGCAACTTAAACTGTTGGAATGGTTGGTTCCTAACAGAACTTGATTTGATTTACAATCAATTAAAATTTCATTCAGGTTGCTGGAACTTCTGGTAAAGCTTTGCTCGAAGGGGGCAGTGATGATGAAGGTGCTAGTACCGAGGCACATGGACGTGCTATCATTGAGGTTTTGGGGAGGAATAAGCGAAATGAAGTACTTGCTGCTTTGTATATGGTTCGCGCTGATGTTAGCTTATCAGTACGTCAGGTAATGACTCTACATTTTATTCCTCTCTTTTCATGATACGAATATATTTAATCATTATCTTTTGTAGTATTTGTTACATCTGTAAAAACCCATTATTCTTTTTTTCCAGGCTGCATTACATGTGTGGAAAACTATTGTGGCAAATACTCCAAAGACTCTTAAGGAAATTATGCCAGTTCTGATGGACACTCTAATCACTTCCCTTGCGTCATCTTCATCTGAAAGGCGGCAGGTATAAACTTAGAAGCGTCCATCTATCTTCATTATGTCACAGCCTACTGGCATTAATTATCATGTTGACTGATTCTAAATGTAGGTTGCTGGACGATCACTGGGTGAGCTTGTCAGGAAGCTTGGAGAACGGGTACTTCCTTGGATAATTCCAATTTTGTCACAGGGGTTAAATGACCCTGACAGCAGCAGAAGACAGGTGATAAATCCTATTGGGGACTTTTTTAACTAAAAATATATTTAAAATGGGGTTCTTAAGCTTTCAACAACTCATATCATGTCATTTGATACAATTTATGATATTTACATTGGTTGACAGGGGGTATGTGTTGGTCTGAGTGAAGTAATGTCAAGTGCTGGTAAGAGTCAGTTATTGAGTTTCATGGATGACCTCATTCCAACAATTCGGACTGCACTTTGTGATAGGTTTGTCACGTTTAATTCTGATTTCACTGCTGTTCAAATATTAAATAAATTTAGATAATTTATATAAAAATATGTTTACAGTGTCCCCGAGGTTCGCGAATCTGCTGGCTTAGCATTCAGCACCCTTTACAAGGTTCCGTTGTATACTGCATTTGATGCTTTCTTGTCGAAGTGATTTGTATTACTATTAACTGAGATTATGCCTAAATTTTCTTAATGTGCCTTCCTTCCAAAAAAAATTATTATTTTAGAGTGCTGGATTGCAAGCTATTGATGAAATCGTTCCAACACTTCTACTTGCATTGGAGGATGATGAAACTTCTGATACTGCACTAGATGGCCTCAAACAAATTCTAAGGTAATACGTGTAGTCTCATCATTTTCATAGGCATCATGAATATTACTGTTAAGTAATATCTTTTTATGATATTTGACTAAATGGTTACATTTTTTTTTTGACAGTGTCAGAACAAGTGCAGTGTTGCCTCACATCTTGCCCAAACTGGTTCATCTTCCCTTGTCGTATGTTTCTATTTCTGTTTTGATTGATTTGTTTTAAGTGCTTTTCCCCATTGTTTTCTAATAATTTCCCGATATATGTCCAGTGCCTTCCATGCACATGCTCTGGGGGCCTTAGC
Source organism: Dicorynia guianensis (assembly GCA_037013595.1). Classification (NCBI taxonomy): domain Eukaryota; kingdom Viridiplantae; phylum Streptophyta; class Magnoliopsida; order Fabales; family Fabaceae; genus Dicorynia; species Dicorynia guianensis. The sequence continues at coordinate 40,220,440 of JASUAB010000010.1, read as the reverse complement.
GGAGGTTGCTGGTCCTGGCCTTGATTTCCACCTGAACACTGTACTTCCACCTTTGCTCTCTGCAATGGGTGGTGATGATAAGGTATGCTAGACTCTATATTTTCTTACATCATGCATGCATTTGTTCTTGCTATTATTTGTCTTAAGATCTCAATGTGAATGTGTGGGTGTGGATTGCACCTACACACACACACACACACACACACACAGATGTATGTATGTACGTATGTAAATACATAGATACATCCATGCATATGTATATTTGGTCGAAGTATTGCATCTATTTGATCCCTTATTTCTGAAATGCTGAAATTGTAGGAGGTTCAAACTTTGGCCAAGGAGGCTGCTGAAACAGTTGTCTTGGTTGTCGATGAGGAAGGCATTGAGCCTCTCATATCAGAGCTTGTGAAAGGTGTCAGTGATAGTCAGGTATACTTGTTTAATATCTGATGGAATTTAATGCCTCCGCTTTTGCTTTTTCTCTCGTTTACTACATTTGCTTATTTTTTGATAATATATTGTTACAGGCTGCTGTCAGGCAATCTTCTTCTTATCTGATAGGATATTTCTTCAAAAACAGCAAGTTATATCTGGTTGATGAAGCTCCAAACGTGATATCTACCTTAATTGTCTTGCTCAGTGATCCAGATTCATCCACTGTAACTGTAAGTTGGATGAGCCGTTTATACTATACTGTAGATCCCCTAGGCAGCAAATTGTTAACTAATGTTTTTTGTTAGGTTGCTTGGGAAGCTTTGTCAAGGGTCATCAGTTCAGTACCCAAGGAGCTACTTCCTTCGTACATAAAACTTGTCCGTGATGCTGTATCAACATCCAGAGATAAGGAGCGTAGAAAGAAGAAGGTGGGTGTATAACTACAGTAATTATGCTAGCTGGGATTGACCCCTTTCAGAATTTGTTTGTTAGGTTCCTGACTGTAAATTGGAGAATGACATGAATGGTTTGTGTGTGGTATAATTGCTTTGCAGGGAGGACCAGTTCTCATACCTGGATTCTGTCTACCAAAAGCTCTTCAACCTATATTACCAATTTTTCTCCAAGTATTCCTCCTTTTTCATTACATTAGAGTTTGATCTTGTCTTTACCCTATTATCTGAGTTATATAATTTGACATATAGGACGATAGATCTTTCTGGAATTAATGAGGAACAAGGCAAGTTCCCTTTTTGTAAAAATTTTCAGTTTTTGTAGAATTATGTTGATGCAAACTTTTTAATTATGTATACAGCTCTCGTAGTGGCCCCCTGTGGTCTTGAGGTTTCAAAAGCCTATATCATAGATTTTTCCTTAAGAAGAGTGTAAACATGACTGATCTGATAGATTTCTGTTTACAACTTCTGCACAGGCCTTTTCACTTTTGATTGATACAGACTTGCTGAGTTATCTTTTTGGCATATGGCCAACCAGTATTCTTTATATTGTATTGCTGACATTATGATCCTATTTTGTGGCATGTAGTCATATTTGGTAGAATTTATTCCTACAAGTCCAGTCTCTGATTTTGGTCTCTGCTCTTAGGGTCTCATAAGTGGGTCTGCTGAATTGAGGGAGCAGGCAGCATTGGGACTTGGCGAACTGATAGAGGTGACCAGTGAGCAATCACTGAAGGACTTTGTCATCCCAATAACAGGGTATCTATTAGAGAAGTTGCTGAAGTAGATTGTTCTGTTAATTTTGATACTTTGGTCTTGCTTGTTTGCACTGATGTCATTGTATTAATGGGCAACATTTTTGTGTTATATTAACAATGTTCTAACCTGCAAGCAAGGATCTTAGAGATGATCATTTCTGTTGTATTGGGCTACTTGAAAATTGAAATTGTCTTGTACTTTACTGGGTTACGAATCTTTTTAACAAATTTCTGACTTTGCCAATCATGTTCTAATGTTCATCACAGACCTCTTATCCGGATAATAGGTGATCGCTTCCCCTGGCAAGTGAAGAGTGCCATTTTGTCTACTCTGAGCATCATGATAAGAAAGGGTGGCATATCTCTAAAACCTTTTCTTCCTCAGCTGCAAACAACCTTTGTTAAATGTCTACAGGATAATACAAGGTTAGTGTGAGATAGTAAATGATTTGGTTTTTTCTTTTCTTCATCTTCTAATTCACTGAATGCTTGCTTTCATCTGCATAAAATATATTTGTTGGATTTTACGTAACTAGGCAATCTTTTGATGATTTGTTATTGATGGGACATCAATCAACTTCCATGTTTTGTTTTGCTTACTTATTAAATAATCTATGATTGCAGAACTGTCCGTTCAAGTGCTGCCCTGGCACTTGGAAAGCTCAGTGCACTCAGTACCAGAGTTGACCCTTTAGTTGGTGATTTGCTGTCCAGTCTGCAGGTGAATATTACTTGTAATTATTATTTACAATTTATTATGATTACTGTTAATCATATTACATTGCTTATCTTTTTATCCAATACTAAACTGTTGGAATATGATTGTTTAGGGATCTGATGGTGGCATTCGTGAAGCAATTTTGACTGCTTTGAAAGGGGTCCTTAAGCATGCTGGGAAGAATGTGGGCTTTGCTGTGAGAAATCGTGTTTATACTGTTCTTAAGGATTTGATTCATCATGATGATGACCAAGTTCGTGTGAACGCTGCAAGCATACTGGGCATCTTGACACAGGTTTGTCAGCTGGTGAAACGAACTGCATTTACCAGTACCAACTAAATCTACACTTGGATGATTTACATTGTATTCTGCATTTGACATGTTATGCTTCACTTTTGTTCAGATATGGTTTCTATTCTCTATTTGATTGTGTTACTGCTTTTTTTAAAAGAAAAAATTTACCAAGTTGGAAAGCCATGAACAAATCTTGGGCCAGGACGGAATTGGTTAACTGCTACTGTAAGTCAATAAATGGTTTACCATTTGTCATTAACTGATCCTCTTTGTTGATGGCTTGATCTTTTAGGAATTTTACCTTTTTCAAATTGTTTTATGGCTTACTGCTATTACTGGCAGCATTGTATCGGTTTCGATTTATAAATTTTCCTGAGATACTTAATTCTACTTTATTATTGGAATGTATATTTTTTATTGTATTTGTTCTAATTCTCATTAATATAACTGCAGTACCTTGAAGATGTTCAGCTGACTGAGTTGGTTCAGGAACTGTTAAGTCTGGCTTCATCGCCAAGCTGGCCTCCTAGGCATGGTTCCGTCCTCACAATCTCTTCCATATTCCACCACAACCCAACTCCATTATGTTCGTCTTCCTTGTTCCCCACTATTGTTGACCGCCTTAAAGGCACTTTAAAGGATGAGAAGGCATGTTAATCCAGAATTTGTTTTTTCTATTATATTGTTGTTATCTGCTGACAATTTTCTTGCAAACAGTTTCCTCTTCGTGAAACTTCAACTAAAGCATTGGGAAGGCTCCTTCTTTATCAAACTCAGCGGGATCCTTCTGACACTGCACTGTACAAGGATGTTCTATCATTGCTTGTTTCATCCACATGTGATGACTCCAGTGAAGTAAGGAGAAGGGCTTTGTCTTCTGTAAAAGCTGTCGCGAAAGTATGTGCTTGAAAAGTCTTGCCTTCATTATGATATCAAATACTACCTATTTAAATGGATAATATGGAGATTGTGTAAGCTTTCTTGAAACTTATGTTGCAGGCAAATCCTCCGGCCATTATGTCTAGTATTACCATTATTGGCCCTGCACTGGCGGAGTGCTTAAAAGATGGCAATAATCCAGTGAGACTTGCTGCAGAAAGATGTGCTCTACATGCTTTCCAACTGACAAAGGGTACTTTCATCTTTATTCAGTTTATGCTCTTTATTTTGTGGTGGAGAGATTATACGATAGGATATCTATTATTACCTTTTTTTGCTTGTAATAAATTCTTTGCTAGGGCTGTGCAAAGTTGTTACGAGATAATTACTTCTAACTTTTTTTTTTAACCATTCATTAACGAACAAATGAAATTCAAAGTATTAGTAAGTCCTTAAATTATAAGTCGAGGAAGAAACCTACAGAAAAAACTCCTTCAATTCTTCTTTCCACTCTTGAACCTGACTCTCTGCAAGTAACTTGCTGGAAGAGCCCAAGAAAGTTAAGTACTCTGCAAGGAACGCGCTAGCTTGATGTAGTATTCTTTGATTGTGTGATGCAATCAGTATGTCAACGCTCATTTTCTTCTTCTTTCTTGCTAGTCTGTTTCCTTCTATTTAATGACCAGTTCCCCTGCCAGATATAATTTTTAAAATTTTATTTTAGAACCCTAGATAGCTTTGGTTAATTGTTTTTGGAGTTAAAATACTCCACTCCCTTGAGGTTCTTTTGAATGACACAGTCATTCAATTTTGCGCAAAATTTACACTTTACCCTAATTTAACCATGTTGATTAACTTTCATCTAAGAATTTTAATAGAATATTCCTATCTTAAGTAATTAGACATTATATATTTTTACATATATATTTTTAAAAGGTAAACTTAAAAAAATAAGAATATTAGTTATAAGAAACTCATATTAATATTTATGCTGAAAGATCTTTAAAAATTTTTGTTTATTTAATGTTAAAATTCATAAAATCTTAAACCCTAAAACTTAAAAACCCTAAGCACTGGATGACATTAAACCCTAAAAATTTAAAATATTATATCTTAAGCCCTAAATGCTAAAACTCTAAAAACTTAGTAAGCTAAACCTAAGACTTAAAATCTAAAACCATAATTGCAAAATTTCTAAACTTGAAAATCCTAAAATCCTTGATAGTAAACATGACATCAAATCCTAAATACTGAAATCTAAAACTTGCTACCCCAAACCCTAAAATCTAAAACATTTAGGGTTTAAGGTTTTATAGTATAGGGTTTAGGATTTAGATTTTACTCGTGTTTTTTATTTTGGGTTTAGGGTGTAGGTATTTCAAGTTTTAAGGTTTGGGATTTATGGGTAAAAATTTAATGCCATGTCATGTTTAGGGTTTAGAATTTTATAATTTAGGGTTTTAAGAATTATATTTAGGGTTTTAAGATTTAACACATAGGATTTTAGTGTTTAGTATTTAGGTTTAGGATTTAAGGTTTTGAGTTTACTATTTTAAGTTTTAGTATTTAGTGTTTTAAATTTTAGGATTAAAGAATTTATGAACTTTGACCTTGAATAAACTAATTAATTAAACTTATTAAATTGATACTAATTTATTTGGTGCTTCATGAGATCTGTTATTATAACTATTAGTTGTATGAAATCTTTATAATTAATTTTCTCATTTTTATGTTCAATTTTTAAAAATATATGTAACAAAAATCTTATTACTTAAGAGAGAATATTCTGTTAAAATGTTTGGATGAAAGCTAGTTAAAATGGTCAAATTGGGGTGGAGTGTAGATTTTGAATAAAAATGGAGTTTAGTGTCATATAAGAAAATCTCAAGGGAGTGGAGTGTATTTTACTCTTGTTTTTTAAGTTCAACATGTTTTCAAGGATTTTTTGTTAATGGAATTCTCGCATATTTTTCTCTGGGCACTTTTTGTTGCTTACCAAAACAGCCAACATGTCTCTTTAGCTGCTTTCTTTTGCATGTAAGACCACTTTTGCCCCTCACATAAGTTCAATTAGCCTTCAATTTACTGAAGAAAACTCTAACTTTTGACTGTTAAAACGGTGATTTCTACTGTGCTATATCATTCATGAATTACCCCCATTTGTCCGTCTATACTTAGTCACGACTCTTCGTGTTGAATAAGACATAAAAAGGTTGCCAAAAGAAAAAAAATGGCTTTCTTTAGTAATTGAATGTTTTACCTCTCAGTTTTTTGTCCTGAGTTTTGTAGAATTAGCATCAGATTAATGTAACCAAGATATACTTTTTCATTGTGATGGATTTTGGATTTTTCCAGGTCCAGAAAATGTTCAAGCAGCACAGAAATATATTACAGGCTTGGATGCAAGACGTCTGTCAAAGTTTTCTGAGTATAGGTATATATTATTACATCTGCGTGTCCATAGAATCTTAAGCTCTGACTAATGCTATGCTAATATGATCAGAGTTTGGAGTCTTTTGGTAACTGCATCACATCGTGACCTGATTTTTCTAGGTGTGACTAAATGATAACTCAATGTGAGCGAGAGTAAAGCCAGGATCCCTATAATAGGGGGATGAACAAAAATACATATTCAAATTTTGTCTGAGAATAAGTAAAAAAGTAATAGACAAAATATTTGATGTATTTTTTCGAAAATTATTTAGTTGTTGAGTTTCAAAAAAAATAATTTTTTCCAGAATGAAATCTAATTACTCCTTGTAAATGTAAAAAAAAATATTATTTAGCAATCAATTTAAATAAATCAAAACTTAAACATACTTTTCATTCTTAAAGCAGAGAAGTGTATGTTTTTCAAATACAGTTACAGTAGACAATATAGTTGGAATTTGTAAATACTTCTATTTCTTTTTTGGGTTGGGGGAAGGGGTGGTGTGGTGAATATGCATTGTGGCTAGAAGGAGAAGCATAGAATCATTCCGAGTTTGCATTTATTAAGAATTTGGAAATTGCTGTAGTTTCTGAGCATGTGCTTATTTTTTTGCTGGCCGATATTGAACTTAAAGCCAAGAATTCTTGCAGATGATTTTAATGATAAATTTATTGTCTGGCTTGTTATGCAGCGATGACAGTGAAGATGGTGATGAAGACATATCTATTGTATGAATGTCTTTAAGCAAGTGTTTAGTTCTTGGGTTTCTTCTTCATGGTTGAAGATACAGAATCAATTACCAAGTCTGGCCAGATTTTTGGTGGCACCATGTTATAGTGGGATATAGACGTACACAAAGCCAGAGGCTTGATACCCAATTTTTCCCCTTGGGTATCGTTTGTCAATATAATTGTAAATTAGATGAGGCCAATTGTCTGTAAGTATTGTGTTCTATTGCTCGGTAGATTTCGATGGTAATTTAATGTTATTAATCTCCGCAGATCCATGGTATAGTATTGTTTTCTGTTTTTCTGGGATATGGCCGCAAGAACTACTGCTCAATCGGAATGGCTCCCCCCTTTCCCCGGGGCACCGCGGATATTATCCGTCCAGATTTGTAGCCTTGAATAAATTGGGGCCTTTACAAAATTGTTTCGATGGATATTATTAGATCATTGGACGGTTTTTGGGACAAAGGGGTTTGCTTTCCCTTTCTCGGCTGAAGTTAACCGTGAACAATTGTTTGCATAGTGTTGTTTAGATAACGAGCTCTGCATCAAATATAAGTAGATTTAGTTACAATTTATGTGAATCTAGTTGAAGTTTGATGATATATAGTGTTAAGGTTATTAAATTTTCAAGACACAATCAACACATCAAATGATTTGATGGAGCGCTTGACAAGGGTTCTATTCTGAAGGCGGAGCTTTGGGCTCTTCTCAAAGGGCTAGAGGTGGCATGAGGGTTTGGAGTCAACCAGCTGACATGGCTGGCTGAGTAAACAATGGCAGATAAAGATTAAGCATGTGCCGCGGGAGAGCAACAAGGGAGGAAATTGAGGAATGGCATGCATGTACAGTGTACAGGACATAGGTCCGCCACAAATAGGGGTGGGCATGCGGTTTGGGTTGAGGCAAAATTTTTTCAATTCGGTTGAACTCAATATCTCATTTAGTTAGTCTAATTTTAGTCAAAATAATTTTTCAAATTAAGATTTTTTGGTTGAAATGACTCGATTTTGTTTGGGTGGGTTAGTTTAAGTTAGGATAGATTGAAAAGCGGAGGCTTAGGAACGGCCGAATATGAGGCGAGTAGGAGCGAGGTAGTAAGGTTCAATTAACTATTGAGGACACAAAATCTCAAAGTGACACGATTAGACAAGAAAGGGACCTAGACAGCTAAGACGAAGTGGGAGGAGATGGGGGTCGACGTCGACTGTCGGAGATAATAAGACAGTGGACGAGACTCGTCGCTTGCGAGAAAGGAAATTGAGGGACAAGGAAGGATCAAAGAGCAGCACTGGAGTTGTGAAGCTATCTAGGGAAGATTTAAGGTAAGTTACGAAATGACGTTGTTTGTAGTATTCCAAAAAAAAGACATATTATCTACAAAATGATATTATTTTATAGTAGTAAAAATATATATATATAATTTTTGTTGGGTTGATGCGACAATTCAACGGGGAGGAAGTACAAATCCAATTTTATCCAATTTATTCATCTTAAATTAAAATATTATATTACATTTATTTTATCCATTTTAACCTAATTTAAATTTTTTGTTTTACAGTTTGAACTAAGTTAAAACGGTTTGATTCGAGTCTATGCCTACCCTTAGCCACAAATGAGGAAAATTCTAAGGAAAGGCATGTTGGGATCCCGAGGACACATTTAGTTTTTTGGTGTTTGTTTTTGTTTCTCACCTTTATCAAAAAAAAATTTTATTTATAAGATTCAAGTTCTTTATACATATGCGATAGCAATTTGTATTATTTATTTTATTTATGAAATAATATTTTATTTTATAAAACATAATTATTAAATTTGTAAAATCTATTATATTAAATTATAAAACTAAGAAAAAAAAAATAACAACTACGTAGGCCGTTAGGAGGGAACATTGCTCCTACAACGTCTCCGTTTACTTTTTATCCCGTGGCAGCTTACCCGATTGCATGGTCAACCATTGGAATATATCTACTTAACAATTTAAATTTTATCTTCAAGTTAAATTGATCTCATATATCACATTTTGGTTAATAAAGTGTTATAGGGTAGGGATTAATTATCACTACTATAAGATTTAAAATTGCTGTATAATTAGGTTGCATTTCGTGTATGGAATCTTGAAGGGTTGTTGAGAATATAGAGGCTGAAATGTTTTATCTCAGGTTTGGTATAAGATTTAAAAATTAATTCTAAAAAATTATTTAACAAGAAATTCAAACCCTAAATTTTAAATTAAAATTTTAAATTCTAAACTAAAAATTTATAAACTTCAAACCTCAAAATCTTAAACTTTCAACCCTAAAATCCTATATTCAAAATTTCTAATCATAAAATCTTAAATTGAGAATTCTAAACTTGTAAGTTAAACAATGAACATTAGTCTACAAATAGATACCTTGAAGCACACACGTCTAGAACTTTCTTCTGTTTTTCTTTTTATAGCGAAAATATTTGTTTAATTAAGATTATTTAGAATTAGATTGAATTTTTTACGTTTAAGGGTAATTTTTAAAAATAATATGAGGTCTCTCAGAATATTAATGTTCAACTAAACATAAAAATTTTAAATTTTTAATAATATTTATTGATATTTCTATAACAAAACAAACACAAAAAATATATATTTATAAGAATTTTATTGGTAGTTACAAAACTCCTAAAAATATAGTTTAATACAAAAATTTTACATATCTTATACCGAAAGCACCCTTAATAATTGGCCTTAGCCGGTTGAAGTATGAGTGGCGGTTGTTGGAGTGTTAGATGTGTCCGATAGGCCCCATGCATACAGCTCACATCTTAATGGGGATAGAGAATATAACCTCTCATGCTCCTATCCTAAATACGTGTTGTTAGTTGCTACTGTGAAAAATTTGAACGGAGACTTCGTAACCAAGAAAAACAAAAGATCTGACGGGTAATTCATGCAAATTGCAATCTGCTTTCCTTCAAAGCCAACTTAGATATACAATCAGTCTTTTTGAAATCTATTTATTCTAAATGGAGGTTGTTAGGGCTTTAACAGCAGATCTCAAGCAGTTTAATTATTTATATCATAGTGTACAACAAGTATTAATCTTAATTCAAACTAATTCATTTCATTATCATTTATGCTTAAATGATTGAAGATTCTTGATTCAGATTTCTTCCTACATTTGATTTGTTCTCTTTTTATTTTGGGTTTGGTGTGATTCACTTGAGGAAAAATATATTCTCATAATTAAATTCTTATAAAATATTCATACTTAATGATGTATATTTTTAGATTAGTTAAGTTTTATAATTTAATTTTATGAGATTTAATAAATTCAATGATTTAAATTTTTATATAAAAATAAAAGTGTGAAAATAAAAAATTTATTTTTCTTAAATGAAGTTCTTTCTCTGTTATAAAACTATTCAAAGCACTTATTATTATATCAGTTAGGAGCTTGAGTTAATTAGTAATCTCCCAACCAAGAGAATTAGGCTTTACGAATTTTACACGAAAGGTGAACAGTATCACAGGAAGTTTTACCTCGCAAAGCAATACAATTTCTTCATGAGATAAAACTATTCTAACTCTCTCTTAAAAAAAAATAAAAAACATAAAAAATCAATCAACATAAGTAGGTAGAAAGATTTGGCGTAAAGTCATACTAATATATGGACAAGCAATGATTTTCGAAACTTCAATCGTACTCGATTCTGATTGATATGCAAGTATGAAAGTACATTAATATATAGATTTCTCTTTTAACTAATTTTTTGTTTGGGTGAGCACAATAATCATATAATTAATTAATAATATAGCTGCTTATTTCCTATTTTATTATATTTATATTATATAAATAGATGAGTTAGGTTTTTAATTAGGTTAAGCCTTTTCTGAATTCCATGCTAACAACTAAAATTTTGTCCTCAATAAAGAAAATTCAAAATTTGAGAATAGAATTACTGAAGAGTAGAAGCTCACGTACCCTATGCAATATCCTTTAATTATTATTATTATTATTATTATTTTTTTTTTTTCATAGCACCCGAGAATCGGAGATGCCATGTTGCCTCCCCAATACGTGACGAGCTATTTTCTTCCTTTAATTTTTACACCTCAAAGTCTAAATCCTAAATTCTTGTGTTTTCATTACATAATTAATTAACATTGTTACTCTTTCAATACCAAAGCTATCAATGGCAGCCTCCACTTGAATAGGTCTATCAATTGCATGATATCTTCTCTTCAATTCAATCAACGCTCGCTCATAAATTTTCATTTTATTTAGACCAAGAAAAAATTTGATAAATCTATTGGTTAAAATGTATACAGATAATCTCTTATTCAGTGTGGTACACCTCGTGCACAAGTATGTATGTATGTGTGTATATATATATATAACAAAAAATTGGAAATGACATTTAATATTGTACTTCTAATGTAAAATTAATTCATGGCACATTTTTTTTTTTTATACAACATATGTTTATTCTTTAGATTTTGGATTTGTAGCAAACTATTCAGAACTGCTGTCACTGGCCCAATTTTTATTAATGGCAAAGGAAATAAGATAAATACGAGTATGTTGCTTTACAATTAGTAAGTTTTGATCATAATTCGTATAGAGCAACATTTAGGCGATGAAAATGGAGCTGCCCCACGTGGCAATATGAAAAGGTTGAAGGCATAGCAATTGAGTGCCAGTTTGTCAGAGTTTAAAGAAAAGGTTAAGCAAAGGAATAAGGAGAGACTGTGAAGGGAAGCAATGCAACGAAAACAAGAGGAAGGAGTGCGGTTTAAAGAAAATATTAATGGCAAAGTGTATGGTGGCAGATACACATTGAAGAAGTGCAATAAAACCGGGCTGTTTCAGTTGGGTAGGTCTGGGTTTTTATAATGCTTTCAAGCCACCCTAGCTAGCTACTCCTCTCTCTTCCTCTTCCTCTTAAAGTTTAATTCTCATCTTATACCTGCTTCTTCAATACAAAAATTGCAAACAACGACATAAATCTTTGAAGCTGTACGTAGTGCTTCATCGCCATCAATATATGAATCAAATGCAGGCAATCATGATCTTGATGCTGAAGGTCCAAGAGGGTCTATGAGCAGCTTAATTAACCTCCACCCACCTTCCCCTCCTCACCATTAATATTAAGACAGGAAGAGAGAGAGAGAGAGAGAGCCTTCCTTTGTTTACCTCGCTGCAACCGCAAGTCATTTTCCAAGTTGCTTTTCTTGTCTGTGTCGGTGTTTGGGGATAGAGTAGGAGTAATGCCCATGAAAGTCAGATTTGCTTTGCGCTGTTTGCTTTTGCTTGTAATGGGCTTGCTAGAATAATCTACCCAGGTTTGTGTCCTGGCACTGAAAGATATGGGTATGGTGGGAAGGAAGAGAAGGTGTTGGGCTCCTTGGGATCAACCTCTTCTTCTTCTGCCTCTGTTTTTTGCCGTACTTCTACGAAGAGTGGCGGTTGTTTCCAGCACTGCCACCCTAAATTACACACAGTATAGGCAAGTCAGTAGCCTGAGACTCGAAAGAATTCAGAGGCACTTAGACAAAATAAACAAGCCCGCCGTCCTCACCATTGAGGTAATTACACAAAGTATATCACGGCAATGCGCTCATTATATACTCTTGTTAATTATTTTCTGTGCGTTTAATTGATAATGAATTGATCCCAGAGCCCAGACGGTGATGTCATAGATTGTGTTCACAAAAGAAAACAACCAGCTTTAGATCACCCGCTTCTTAAGAATCACAAGATCCAGGTACAAGTATTTCCTTCAAATAGAGATATTAATGCATGATATCACCAGGTTCCTTTGGCTTTAGCTAGCTTGAAGAAATAGAGGTTAGATTTTGATGGGGTTAATGAATGTAACAGAAAGCACCAACAAAGATGCCAACAGGGATGAATGCGAAGAAGGATAGCGAGGAGGAGAGGGACAGTGAGGAGGGAAGTAGGAATGTTAGTGGAGAGGGGTCGAAGGTGAGAAGTGCATGGCAAATGTGGCACCAAAATGGGATACGGTGCCCAATGGGAACGGTCCCCATACGGCGGAGCACAGTGCACGATGTGTTGAGAGCTAAGTCTTTGTATGACTTCGGCAAGAAACCGCCGCGGATTCCTCTGTCTGTGTCTCGCCGGAGTGATCCCCCCGATGTAGTCACCGCCAATGGCCATGAGGTGATGATTCTAATTAACTAACTAATTATGATTTTTATCTCTAAATAAAAAGATATTGTTCGTACTTGGTAGCTAGTTAATTTGGTTGTTATAAGGCATTGAATAAGAATAGCATGGGTAATGGGTTATGGACAATAGAGATGGCCCGGAAATGAATCTCAATTTGTTGGTTTATAAGCATGCGATTGCGTACACGTCGGGAACGTCGCAGGAGGTGTACGGGGCCAAGGCGACAATAAACGTGTGGGACCCTTCGGTGCAAGTGATGAACGAGTTCAGCCTCTCTCTGATTTGGATTCTTTCGGGATCATTCGACGGCTCCGATCTGAACAGCATCGAAGCTGGTTGGCAGGTACCTACCCTTTCCCATACCCATTCATTTTTATTGTTGAACTGGATTGAATGTGAATTCTGGATGGTGTCTCAAGCTTTGATTATTCTACTAGTCAGGTCAGTCCGGAACTTTATGGCGACAGCAGACCCAGATTATTTACCTATTGGACGGTCAGATCTCCATCTTCCTCACTCTCACTCTCCCTTGTATTATAACACACCAAAGCCAAAGCTGTTATGCTGCTCTTACAATCAAACAGCCTTTTGGAATAGAAATGTCTGCATATCATATTTATAGAATTAACTATATCTACTTTTCTTCCCGCAACTCTTTTGTTCAATAGAATTGAGCATAGCCCAATAAGTCGCATTCACTGCTAATAGGAGTAGTTCCAAAAGACTTCCTCTATCACTGGCGGGTACAAAATGCTGCTTTGTGCTTTCCATACGATTTTCTTTTGTTTTTTTTTTGGGGGTTTTGCAGAGTGACTCTTACCGGACAACAGGTTGCTACAACCTTCTGTGTGCGGGTTTTGTGCAAACAAATAGTAGGATAGCTATTGGAGCTCCCATTTCGCCTGTCTCTTCCTATGCTGGAAACCAGTATGATATTACCATCCTTATTTGGAAGGTCAATATCTCTTGATCTCCGGTTAAGTAACATTAATAGAATTTGCATTTAATTTGTTTGCAACAAATATTGAAAGTCAATCAATTATATATTTTATTTTTATTTTTGAATTTATAGTAATGTTTGATTATCTCTGCTCTAATTGAAAAAATATTAATAGGATCCGAAAGCAGGTAATTGGTGGATGAGCTTTGGCGATAACACATTAGTAGGGTACTGGCCAGCTGAGCTATTCACACACTTGGCGGATCATGCGACGATGGTGGAGTGGGGTGGCGAGGTGGTGAACACGCGGGCCAATGGGCAACACACCTCCACGCAGATGGGGTCAGGCCACTTTGCCGAGGATGGCTTCGGAAAAGCGAGCTACTTCCGGAACCTTGAGATCGTAGACACTGATAACAGCCTTGGCGCGGTACACGACATCATAACCTTGGCCGAGAATACAGCCTGTTACGACATCAAGAGCGCCTACTCCAACGAATGGGGCACATACTTCTACTATGGTGGACCTGGCAACAATCCGCTATGCCCATAATCATATTATATTCAAATTCAGCCTTCTGCCTCCATCCATCGTAATTTCTGCTATATATTCTTTATCAATTGTACGTAATTATAGAATGGCTATGCTATTTCCATTCGTGTTTCTGCCACTCCCTCTCCTTTTTCTTTGATTTCCATGCAAGGAAAGCAATTTTGTATTTAATCAATGCCATAAAAAATGCATTTGAGGAGGCATGAATTGCAAAAACACGATTGGAAATGGCAAATTTTCATGTCTGTATTATTATAATCAAATGTTGTACTCTCTTGCTTCTGTGTCTTACATTTCGCTCAAGATTTTAGTATTTTTGTTTTCAATTTTTGTTACTGTAACTTATCGTCAAAATGAACACTAAGTGATCCGAATTTTTTAATGAGTAAAATCCTATTCTAATTTTTTACAGAACAATAAAATTTTATTTTTATCATTTATTATTGAAAGTTTTTATTTAAATATTTTAAAAATTAAAATTAATATTAATCAAATTTCTTCCTTAATAATAAATTAATAAGGTTAAATGTTTTGCTGATATGGCGACAGATGATGATGATATGTCAAAAATTGTCAGGTCACCGTCATTATGTGGCAGTTAAGGTGGAGTTATTTTTCTCCATCCAGCACAACAAAACGGCACCATTTTGCCTATGATCTACGCGTTCTTCAACAACAACTGAAGAATCAGGCCTCAACGCAAGCAAAGACACAACTGAAGCGCAATGGGTCGCAGCGCAATTCTTTGGGATTGAAGCAGTGCTGAACTAGCACTGGAATGGCGCTGGACTAGGACTCCTTTTGGGTGCAACGACGTCTCTGGCTGGTGCCTCTGAGTGGAGCCGCGGGTGAGTTCTTGGGTAGAAGGGGCTGTGGTGTTTGAACAATAGTGCCAAGGAGTAGTTTGACTGGCAAAGGATCACAGGTGGCTGCTGGGGTATCTTTGACTGCTAGTTCTACACTTGCGATATTGACTTCAGTAGCCGAGAGGGAGCGTTGGAGCAGCGGCATGATTTCTTTGGCAATGGTACGAGCAACGGCACGAATGGACCCTCCAAAGGCTACAAAGCCGCATCTCGCAAACCTAGAGCAGAGACATGCTCTCTCCTATTTCGTGCTCACTCATTACACGCTGAACTTTAATCTTTATATCTTCCCGTGCTTGGTGCTCAACCTCTGCTATTAGGAGCAGGGGTGCAGCGCCCTCTAGGTGGTGCTTTGCTCTTGTGGCCACAAACAGAGAGGCAACGGTGTACTTGGGTTTGTATGAATTCGAGGTAAGGGAGATTTTTGTTTAGTGTCTAAGTGCCGGAGTGAGAGGTGAAACAAAAGAGTGAAAGTGTGTGGCGCTGTGTAAGGCCGTGAGCAAGAGAGTGATATAAGGGGCGGGGGGCCGTGAGCAATGTCATTCTATTTTTCCTTGTTATTCTCATGGTTTGCCTCCACTTCTATGCCCGTTGGTACCTTTTACGGGCTCGCCGCTGCCATCTCCTCCAAAATTGCCACCAATGCCGCTCCCAACTGGTTTTCTACGTCGACCTCCCCAGCCTTGTTGTCTCTGCTGTGACCTCACGTAGTCTTGATGCTGCTCTGCTTAAATCTCTCCCTCTCTTTGTTTACTCCCCCAAGACTCACCCCGAACCCGTGGAATGCACTGTTTGCTTGTCGGCGTTGGAGGAGAACGAAATAGGTCGTGTTTTACCGAAATGTAACCACAGTTTTCACATTGACTGCATTGTTCCAGGCTCACTCCACTTGCCTGCTTTCGAGGGCTCATGGCCATATGGGGACGCGTTCGGTTTTAGCAAAGGGGCGGAAAAAAAAACATAAACGATGACGTTTTTGGGTGATTTTGTTGCCCAAAACGGTGTACTGGCTGGGAAAAAAATTTTACCTCAGTTGGTACGTAATAATAGTGATATGACAATTTTTATTCTATCACACATCATCATCTATTATTATATTAGTAAAGTATTTAATTTTATTAATTTATAAATAATAAAAAATTAATTGATATTAATTTTAAATTTTAAAAAAATTTAAATAAAAATTATTAATAATAAAAAATTAAAATTAAAATTTATTAATTTATAAAAAATAAGAATAAAATTTTATTTTTTTATTTTATTGTTGAATGTAAAGTATAATTATTTTAAAAATTTAAATGATTAAATAAGTATTTTTAATAGGTTATTAAATTATCCGGCGAAGGTGTGGCCGACAATTATTGGAGCGTTATTTGAAATTAATTAATTAATAGGCCATGACATTGCTAGCTACGTAACCACTGATTGCTTGAAGTACTGAAGAAAAAGACGCCAGCGGTACTGAGAACAAGTCAAAATTGTCAGGTTGCCAATGTGTGGTGGGCAAGCCGCAAATTAATCTCACAAGGCGTGGCAGTTACAGCCACGAGCAAAATAGAAGGGGGCATTCCAAACCTAAACTGTATGCGGTATGTGGTCACCGTTAGCTTAGAAATTAGAATCAATTCTGGTCCCAAAGCAATGGAAATACGTAAGTTTTAAGGCCCACTTGCCCAATTATTATATATGTTTGAGATGGAAAACCAATGGTTGCCTTACACGAAACTCTGGTGAGCCTGTACCTGCTCTGGTTACCACTGAATTACCAATTCTCTCTACCATGGTTTCCAACAGAGAGTCAATATTAAAGCCCATTCCTTTTATTGCAAAAAGCTCTTCATCACAAAGGCCCTTGTACATTCCGATTCTACATTTGATCACCATTCTCTTTCCCCAACTTTGCAGGGTTACTTACTATCTCAATCACTTTTTAGCGTCACAATGTATATATAAAGATAATGAACAAGAGAAAAAGAAAGAAAGTGCGCTGAGTATATAAACTTATGATTTTGTGATGTATTAACTGGTCTACCACTTACTCTCTTAAAAAACAAGCAGTTAGAAAGCAGTATTAGTCAAGGAAATTGCCAGAAAAAAAATATATACATGAGTAGTAGGTTGAAGCTGAAACAACTGCCAATTAATTAAAATAATAGGATGGCAGCATATAGGTTCATGGGTTTGGGAATTTTTTTTAAAAAAAAAGAACATCTATTTAAATTAAGATCAAAAAGTTAGTTGACAAAACTTTAAGTACCAACTTTTTTTTGCTTAAAATTTTATATGGGAACAAATTTTTTCATTTTATGATATTAAGGTCACTGTGATTTTATGTTTGTCCCTTTTTATTATTTTGAGGAGTTTATAAAATAAATCTTAATATGTAAGAGTTTAAAAAAATGATAAACAGAAAAATCATTGTGATATTAATAAAAAGTTTATTAGAAAATTTTGATCAAATTTAACAAATATATTTATAGTTTTTTAATCTACTACTTAAGATTTATCTTTTGACGTAACTTAATTAAGATATATATATATATATATATATATATATATTAAGATTGAAAGTGCTTTACATAATGGAAGATTTACAAACACTCTTTCAATCTCCCTTTTTTTTTTTTTAATAAATTAGGAAATATCTCCACTTAAAGTATAAATTCGAAGGCCTAATCTCCTTTATAAATCTTAAACTCTAAAAATGTTTTCAAAAATTAAACTTGCAATTGTGAATGGTAACACTAACTACGCTAACCCCTAAAGTTACAACCTTCCAATCTCTGTACATGAATAGATAGGGATAAGCAAATAAGCAATCAATGCTACATTAATTGTCAATGCCGGCCCTCTTCTCAGACATTTTATTTTATTTATAAACGCACACAAATGAACAAGATACATATATCAACTTCGCTGATGTAGAACTTGAATCAAAAATAGAACTCGTGATCGAACAAACACCCACCATCCCCGCCCCGCCACAAACAGATCTGTATGCTTCAATTCTTCCTAACCGTAGAGTGTGTGTATATATCGATATATTTTTTACGCACTGTACGTGATATCATATTATCCTCTATTACATATCATCAGATGATTATCACGCACAGTAGTTGCGGTGACCATAATTCAGGGTGTAGCCATGGGTGTTGGACTTTCAACTGCTGGCTCTATCCTCCCCATCATAAACCCTCCCTTGCGGGATCCATGATGATCATCATCTTCATCATTGTACGCATATGCAAACCCACCATGCCTCGTCAAATCCATTCCCGCCGTCTCATCATCCGTTGATATCCTCAACAACCTCATCTTATGTAGCCCGTAGAACAGGGGGCCCATCGTCGCCGTCACCCACCCACACACCACCAATATCTCCACTATCTGCGCCGCCAACAGCTTCCCTCCACCACCCATCAGCAACCCGTACGGCCTCCTTCCCCCGTACACTTCACTTACGTATGCGTCCTTGGCAAACAATCCTGTGAACAACACACCCCACGCCCCGCATCCCCCGTGGAGTTGCGCCGCCTCTAGAGGGTCGTCGTACTTGAGCTTCTCCGCTACGTTGTTGAACCCAATCAGAACCCACGCCGCCACAAAGCCGCAGATGATTGCTGCCCATGGCTCTACCACCGAGCACCCTGAAGTGATGGCAGCAAAACCCCCAAGCAGGCCGTTACACACGTCGATAACGTTCCAGTGTCCCACCAGTAAGCGTTTACCGAACAACGTGGTCAGAGCGGCTGTGCACCCTGCCAATGTCGTTGTGACAGCTGTCCTCCCGACGGCACTCCATTGACCATAATAACTGCCTTTACCGCCATCACCGTAGGGTAAGATGGTCAAGAACGAACCCGGGTTGAAGCCGTACCACCCGAACCATAACAAAAACGAACCAAGCACAACCAAGGAGGCACTGTGGCCACGCAAGGCTACAGACCGTCCGGTCCGGTCGAACCGGCCAATCCTTGGGCCTTCAATGAAGGCACCCCACAACCCCGCTATGCCGCCAACCATATGAACCACGCCCGAACCAGCAAAGTCAATGACCCCAGAGCCGAATAAAAGTTTGTCGTCAGGCCGGAATGGGCTAGCCCACCCGTCTGGGGACCAAAACCAATGTGAAATTATGGGATACACGAAGGCAGTCAAAAAAGAAGAGTAAATAAGATAAGCAACGAATTGGGTCCTCTCGGCTATAGAGCCGCTGGTAATCCCAGCGGCGGCTATGGCGAAAGCCCATTGGTAGAGGAAGAAGCTGTAGTCATCGGTGGGAGAAGGGTAGTCTCTGAGACCAAAGAAGTGGCGGCCAATGAAGCCGTTGGAGGGGGTTCCAAAGGCAAAGGCGAAGCCGAAGAGGTAGTAGGAGAGGCCGCCGGCTGCGGCGTCGAGAACGTTGGTGAGCATGATGTTCATGGTGTTCTTGGCTCGGACGGAGCCGGCACAGAGCATGGCGAAACCAAGCTGCATGGCGAAGACGAGATACGCGGAGAAGAGAAGGAAGGTGTTGTTCACAGCGTAGGTGGTGTCATTAAGTCTTTTAGAGATAGCATCGAATTGCGTGCAGAGGTAGTGGGCGGCGGCGGTTGCGT
This sequence comes from Dicorynia guianensis, assembly GCA_037013595.1. Classification (NCBI taxonomy): domain Eukaryota; kingdom Viridiplantae; phylum Streptophyta; class Magnoliopsida; order Fabales; family Fabaceae; genus Dicorynia; species Dicorynia guianensis. The sequence continues at coordinate 40,200,611 of JASUAB010000010.1, read as the reverse complement.
TGGTGGCGGTGCTAAGAAGTGCAAGGTCGGTGGGTGAGCAAGTGAGATTGAAAGAAGACATGTTGTCTTAATTTTCCAATAGAAATATAGCTATCTAGGGAGTACTTATTGAGTAGAAGCCAGTGATGGAGAATGGAGAGATAGGAGCCACTTTATATAGACCGCTCGATCGCCCAGGGAGCGAGAGGCAGAAAGAGTGAAAAGAGAAGACGCAAGAGAGAGAGGGAGAAAACGAAATAAACAATCTTTTTCTCGGTCATTTTTCTTTCCTTTTTTTTTTTTAATACACTTTCCTCATTTTTGTAACTTGAACTTTTTGAAGGGGAAACAGTTTACCAATTCGTTATGTGTGCCTCTTTCTATATGTAATTGGTTCGTAGTTATTAGTTTTTAAAAGAGTACTCTGTTCCCGTTTTTACGAATTCTATCTTATAGAAACTCCACTCATGAAGAATCCTAGTTCTAAATCTTAATCACTTTTAAATAAATATTTAATAAAATTTAATTTATAAAAAATAGCAATATTGAAAAGATACATGAGATACAGGCAAATGATAAATCTGTGTGGTGAGCACATGTTTTCAGATACTCTTGTTGGACTAGAGCCAATTATCCATCCTCATCACTCTGGATTCCTAGTTTATTGCATTAAACTTCACTCCTGTAGTTAATATAATGTCTTAATTACAACAGTAAACTTTTACAAATTAAATGCAATATATATATATATATATATATATATATATATATATATTACAAACAACACGTTAACTAATTCTTAATATGTGACTTAAAAACACAACAATAAGTTCAAATCCCTTCTTTATCAGTGACGGCTAACTTGGAGAATTGAATGAAATTAAATATAGTGTACTGCTTAATTATTTAGATATCTCCCCTCGTTAAATTATGTTCCTTATCATTTCTTATTATTTGACTGATGAGAAGTGCTATTGTGTGGCTCTCACTAGTCGTAACTGACGACACCAACTTCCCTCCCATGCTTGCAAGCATAACAAGCCGGGGACCAGTGTGATGTATAATATATATATGTGTCAACACCGTGATAACGCGTCCACTCTGTTTTCTTTAATTTGTTTCTTGTTGAACTGCATGCTACATAATCCATCATCATCATCCTTTGTACTGACACTGCATGTGAAAGTAAGTTTGGACAGTAATTAAGGCCACGTTTGATGGACGGTCCATTTGTATGATTAGGTTTGATGAGAGCAGAAAAGTATGCATCGATCAAAACAAAGGGACGGCCGAGAGATCAGTAGGTTTTGCGTTTGTATTTCTTTAGATTGTTATATATTTTGACGCGTCATTGTAAATTTAATTGTTGTGTGATTTAACGTACAACCCATGGTCTTAAACTGAAAAAGGGAATCAATTATAAGAGGGACTCATCATCCTTCAACATACTCTATCACACTATATAATAGCATTTTGATTTATATATATGTATTGACGGTTGAAGCTATTATTTTATGTCAACTGCACTTTATTTACTACTTCTTGGATCTGTCAAAAAGAAAGCGAAAAATATAGGATTAATTAAATGTTTAAACTAAAGTAATTGTCCTGTTCAAATATTTAATGAGAATTGTATAATTGATCGATCACTGTTGGCCAAACACTTGTTCTATGCGAAGAACCTTTCTTGGCGCATCCACTTGCTCATAGTCGTGAACTAATAATGGAAACAATGATGCCGGAAACAGTAATATCCGTGTAAGGCAGATTTTGATTATGGACAACTTAATTCCTACTCGCCTTTCAACCTTACTTTTCGACGTTTAGATGTTATAAATTGTTTGACTACCTTGTTTTGGTGCTCTTTATGCAGTTTTACTGCTAGTTCTGATTCTTCTGAACAAATACCGCATACGTTAACACTAAACAGTTACTCATGACGCCGCGAATAGACAATGTTCGCTCCCCTTCCTCTGTTTCTCTCTCTACCAAGAAATAATCTATAAAATGATTTGATGTTTGATTGTGAAAAACAATTTGGCGAGTGGCACTACATCACACTGAAGAAAATATGCGAATGACATTAACATGAAAGCAAAGAGGCAACCCTTGGTGATTAAATTTATTAATGCCACGCTTGCAAGTTGTCTTCTCAGTGAGGGCTGCGGCCATTGCAAGTTTGGAGCCATTCAACTATCCTAAAAGATTTATCCAGCAAATGTGAAATCCGCCATTGATTATGCCGTCGCATTTCTAGAAAGCAAAGGCTGTAAGTAGGGGTGGGCATTGGGTGGGGCGGTTTGGGTTGGGACAAAATTCTCTCAATCCAGTTGAACCCAATTTCTTATTAAGTTAGTTCAACCCCGACCAAAAAATTCTTCAAACCAGCATTCTTGGGTTGGAATGGTTCGGTTTTACTTGGGTGGGTTAGTTTGAGTTAGGATGGGGATGAACGAATGTGAGGCGAGCCGCGAGCGGTGGAACAAGAATGAAGTTCGATCGACCATTGAGGACCCAAAGTGTAGAAGTGTGATGATTAGACAAGAGATGAGCCAAAATGAGAAGAGGCAAGTCAAGACAAGGTGGAATGAGGTAAGGGATTAGCGTTGACTGTTGGAAACGACGAAACAACTAACGAGACTTGTAGCTCGTGAGAGAAAGAGTCGAGGGACCGAGGGTTTGAGACGAGAGAGGGAAGAGTGGTGTTAGTTTGCTAAAGTTGAACTGCCTCTTACTTGCTTGTACTTGTAGAAGTTTTAGGGTAAGCTAGAAAATGACATCATTTTGCAAAACGACATTATTTTATAATATCAGAATTCAGAAAATATATATATAACATAAGAATTGAAAATATATATATATATATATATATATATATAAATTTTGTTGGGTACCCGCGGCAACCCAATGGAGAGAGGACAAAAATTCAACCCCACCCAATTTACCCCATCTTAAGCCAAAATATTACATAATATTTATTTTACCTCATTTTAACTCAGTTCAAATTTTTTTTTTTTTACAGTTTAGAGCGAGTTAAAACAGTTTGATCCAGTCCAATACCCACCCCTAGCTGTAAAGGTTCTGCTAACTCAAATCTTGTCTGAGATTGGTCCCGTGTTTAGAAAAGTCTAAAAAGGCATACTTTATTTAAGTTGTATTAATTCTACTTACCCTGATCATCAGAGTCAAATTCCAATTCATTTCCAATTAATAACGTGGGAACCAGTTCTACATAAACATGTCCTCTGGTAGGTTGTCCTTACGAGAACTGCAAATCAAGACCAATGGTTATTGGTTAAATCGTGGTGGGTCACTCGGAGACTAAGTAGACTAACTTCATCTAATATAGAGAATCTTATGGCATTAAAGGATCGAACTGTTTGCCCTGAATCTCCTACCACTATCCATATCATCCAATTTAAATCACGTAAAGGTTCTGAAATATTTCTTAGATCACATGAAAATGGGTTAAATAGAATTTGATCATCAAAGACACTATATGGTTCACTCAACTTCGTTGTGCTTTATATGAGAGATGAAATAAACCGGGACAAACACTGAATTAGTTGGAAGGTGTCAGTGCATCAAAGCTTCCATATTGAAAAATTAGAAGGGAAGAAGTAGCCTAAACTAGATGAGCTGTTGAACTGGATGCTTAGGGCCATATAATATGTACTACAAAATATTAATGCTCAAAAACTTAAGCTATGCATCGAAAACATCATTTACAAGCAAAATTGAGGGAAGGAAGCACCGAAAAGCTCAATCTTTTTTTGATTTGAGCTGTATCCCAAGCAGGACAAGTCCCACTGTAGTAAACGCGGACAAGAATGTTGAAGAGTAGAAAAGAGCAAGCAGTGCCCCCCTCAAAGACTGCAACAAAAAATGCACACGTTTTAGGCATCAGAAATTGTCGGTAAACAAAAAGTAGGATAGATGCAAATGAGATGTTCTTTTAAAGCACCTTAGCCAGCAGCAAAGCATTGTCATTTGCATACTGAAAAGAACTCTCGGGAACGCTTTGAATTCCCTGAGCTATTTGCCATGAAAGAAGCCTACATTCAAATTGTGATGGCAAGTAAATAAGAAGCAAGTTCTCCCAGTCTCAAGCCTTTTTCATAATAATGGAAGTGATTCACTGAAATGAAAATTCATGTTTAACAAGGAAAATATACCCAAAAACAAATCCAATCACAGCTCCAATATTAGCTTTGTCTGGCGTTATTTCAACCTGCAATTCTCCAAACTGCAAATGGCAACCACGTTTTCAATTTGCAGATTCATAATAAGGTTACCTATTTAAGACCTTCCCAACATTAGAAACTATAACCAACCTTCAGCATCCTTGTTTCTTCTTTGGGTTGTTCTTCTATCACTCTAGACGTTGAACTTGCAGATAGAAATCTCCCTGCTGTAATCATTGCTTTTGCAATCTACAATCGTTATATATTGCCCAATATTAGTATTACTAAAAAATACATTATTATTTCAAATATGGAAACGTGTTCTGTGGATCAATTTATTCATTTATATTCCTTATATTTGTTTATCCTCCTAAATCTAGCAATAGTATCAGGCTGTCAGCCCTTTAAACCTATGAGTGAAGAGTTCTTCATGTGATTTGAATATGCAGAAGAATACTGAGTATTATTGACTTGCACAGTGGAAGCAATGAGCATAATTTCTTTGGCATTTATTGCAATCAGCCAAAAACCCTTTTGTTCAATGGAGTGCATGATTTCGGGGAATACGTTAGGGTCTGACACAAACTAAACATACTAGTCCCCAACTTCCTCTTCTGGTCTTAACTTAATAGCCTACATTTGTTTATGTATTATATAGTTTTTTATGAAAAAATAATTGCGCTAAACAAAATTAAGGATGTATCATATACAGAAATCAAATGTCCTCTTCTAGTATGAAGGTAAGATTATAACATGAAAATTAAAAACACAAATCACTATAAGAGTTGAGCTCTCCAATCCAATTGGATGCCAGTAAAAGGATTTTTCCCTAAAAGATATCAAATACATTAGATAATCGCCAGGGGTCTCACACATATTGAGTAGTATAAATACCTTTTGTGGCTCACCATGGCCATACTGTCCCATTGACTGAAACCTTCTTCCAGCAGATACCAAACGTTTGCCAAATGCTAAGCAGCAAGGAGAACCAAGAGATCTTTAAACCACATTTCTTAATTTTGGGGACAGGGGGTTCGTTGGAGAAGCCCCCTATTGATGCAATTCTTAACATTGATTACATGCTCATTGGCTTACCTAATTTGGCACTGCCAGTCAAAGCAGCCGCCAGTAAAGGAAGCTTGCTCACTAAAGAGTGGGAAGTTGATGTGTCAGCAAGTTCCCATGCCCGAGAGAGGTTTAGCAATGTTTCTGCCAGCTCTTGACCACACTGAGCAAGTGTATTATTCCCAAAATTAAATATTAATTTTTTCCAGCGGCTTGTAAGAAATGTAAACATGGTAGACTACACATACAAGGGAGACTTCTAAAGTGTGACTTAGGAGGCAGTCAATGGATAAGCACTATGTCACATCCTGCAAGATAATGACCTTTCTATGAACATATTGTAGAGGAAGAAAAGTTTTTACATGAAGCCATGAGTATCCAAGAGAGGGACACCACATCTGAAGGGCCTGTATTGTAGGAAAGCTAAGAGGGCCATAGGCATTTGTTATACCCAAGATTATTATTAAGGTGAATTGTGCTTGTATTGTAATTACATAGCCTTATGCTGGCTTTTCTGTAATGACAGGAGGCATCTAATATGATCTCTATGTTGTTAAACTGTTTGCTTCTCCATCGCCAGCACAGAAATGAATTATGTAATAAGGATTACAGGAATCACTTGCTCCTAAACTGCCCAGAAGAAAATACTAAAATTTTAAATAATATGATCTGTAACTGTTATCTTCAAGGGGGTGTTCATCACCATTTGTACTAAGGCTAAAAAATTGGTAAAAAAGTTACTATCATTTCTTCCACAAATATGGATTATCCGCAGCAGCAGGAATCCATATAGTCACTTAGAGGGAAAGAAAATGAGACAAACAAACAATTTTTAGTGTCTCAATATGTACATTTCCTGCTGATCCTTCCGACAAATTAACATAATTTTCACTGAATAAGAAGCGCAAATAGAAATTTTAATGTGAATTTGGTTGGTTTACAGCAAACAAAGTGGACATAAGATAAAGAAGCTTAGTAAAATAGAAATAAAGCCACACTAGTCAGCACTAACCTCATCCACGATAGGTCCGCTTGAAAGGTCGAAAGCGGCATCGTTTAGCTTCACGAATTACAACATCCAAATAACAGTTTCGTTTTTAACGATCAAAGTTGATAGCATGAAAATGCGGTGTGGAAAAAGCACATATTCCACTTACATCTAATCGAAGATCGCGCGGAAGCTGTGCAAAGTAATCAGGAGGAAGATCAAAACTATCCTGCAACGTAAACAAGCAAAAGAATCAGAAAACAGGACACAAAATCGACAATTTTAGCTATGAACACAGGTGCAAAGCGTCAAAAAGAATGCAAACTTAAACGCTCACGGCGATTTCTTGGAGAAGAGATTGAGGGTCAGGTTCTACGGATTTGGGAGAATCTGATTCTGTAAGAGCAAACCGAACCGCGAGGGACTTCGAAAGGAAGGGGTTGATGTTGATGCTTGTAGTGACTCCAAATGAGGTTGGAGAAGGGATATGCTGGGTATAGTGCTGGGATAGAGGGGCAAGAGGGGAACAGAATTTGGAGAGAGGGCGAAGGAGATGAAGTGAAGCCATTGTTTTCTTCCCTAGTTTGAAGCTATTCAGTGTCTGCACAGCCACAGAAACTTCGACAGCTTTTTTAATCTATATATTTTATATATAAAAGTGAAAATAAGCGAAAAATATTTTTGATTAAAATATTATTTAAACAATTTTATTTATTAAAATATTATTTTATGATAGATTTATATTATTTTAAATTTAAATAACATGTTTATTTAAATAATCATTTTTATTCTTATTATAAGTAATGTATCTCATTAAAAAAATTAAAATTTTATAATTTTTTTAACATTTAACATATTCTTATAAATATTAGATATAGGATCAATCATCTTAATTAAAAAATTATAATAAATATATTTTTAAAAAGTTTCACTTTTAACATGTTTTTTTACTCTCATTTTATTTTAAAATTTTTAATATCTTTTTATTTAATATTTGTTATAATAATAATTAATTTTTTTAAAAATTTATATTATTTTATTGTTAATTTTTATAAAAATGTATGTGAAAACTAATAAAAAATTAATTTTATCGTTTGAAATTTTCTTCAGATAATTCTAAGTTCACAAACACTCAAACACTAACGAGTGGCCCATAGAGGTCACATATACTCACGGGTGGCCCATAGACATTTAATGTCCGAATTTCATATTTCAATTCTTAAAATCCAATAAATTTGATCATTCATATTTTTCGTAAATGAAAATTTTGTAAAAATATATTTGTAGATATAGTAGGGCTCCAAGATAAATATATGTCCTGGTTATGCCACAAGTAAAATCGAATCCTGAGTTCAGGCTACATGCTGTACAAACAATTTGCAACAGATAATACATGCTTGCATCCTTGTAATTGACTCGCGAGCTCTACTGTAATTGAATTCGACGACAAGTCTTCATAGACCTTTTCAGATTAAGTAGGAAAAATCAGGTATCAGCTTCATGTTTAGTACTCTTGTCGGATATTAATGTTTAGTATTCGCGTCAACCTGCAACCTTTGCAACCTTTCTTTGCTCAACTTGACCCGTCAATGGGCACTGCATCTGTGTCCAACTTACTGGAACCATAGTTGCACCTTAACATAAAGACGATATCAGGTTGAGTCTTAATGAAAAATGGGAAATAATAAGGGACACAGGTCACTTAAATGGCAAACAAAGGCACTGACTTATTAGACTAAAAAGGGAAACAAAATAATGCATATGATCCACTAGACTTCAGCTATCCAGCAGCTTCTATAAAGAAGTAGTCACATAGTGACATAGGTCAATAAAATAAACAAGAGGGTACCAACAAGAAATGAGTAACAACTAAGATCACTTATGCGGGTATAACTCTTAAATGACAAGCACATTCTCACCAGCAGTGCTTTCTGCAGAGACAACACCAAGTTCATTCTTTGCAGTGGACAGATAGTATGCCCGTGCATCTCCAAGTGAAAGCTGATAAGAAAAAGTTTAGCTAAGGTGTCGCTCAAGTGGCAACAAACCAATCTAACAGTCATTTGGAAAAATTGAAATTGATTACTAAACCACTTCAAGGAGTAACAATACCACAAGAGCTCTAACAATGTCACCAGGACGGAAAGATAGCTGCATATCAACTTTATCAATCTCAGTTGCTCTTACATCTTGTTGCCTGTCAAACTAAGAAGTATGAATACTTGCACACTTCAAGCATAAACATACTTTCTCTTAATTTACAAATCAAATATCAGAACTCCAAATGTCAAACAACATTAAACAGGTGATACAGAGATATTTGGCACTGTAGTAAGTATACTTGGACAAACTATAGGCACACGACTTCAAACTATATTAACTGTCATAACACATGCTAGTAATTTATAGAAGCTAATTTGTATAAAGTGGTAGTATTTATTGGATAGAATATTAAGAAGTTACTGCCACTTTTGTAAACTTACTTCAGTTGCTGAAATGTTTTGCATCGACAATTTGCACAAGTAGACTTAATTAAAAAAAAAAAAAAGAGCATATAGCATACCTGATAATGCCAGTAAACTTTTCTCGAACTGACTTGGAGCCAACACACATAATATCAGCTGAAGCGGTCCTGGCCATAACTTTTGTGACCTATTATATAGCAGAAAATAAATACAAATGCATCAAGTATCAACCAAACTCAAAATTGATATAGTGATTCTCTAATTGAAGGTTCAATTGATTATTAATATGATGCTACAGATTATAAGATGACCTTACAAAATAAATATTTCAGAACCTCAAGAACAGAGTATTTTGAATGTAATCCAACTCCCATTATTAAAAAAAAAATATAAGAAATTAAAACATTCCAACTGCTTTTATTTGGTTTTAGGAAATTAGATATGTCATTACGCACATACTAAGGTGACATAAGATATATAATGCACTTAATGGCCAACTATTAAGACTCCTGAAGCCACAGAAAAGAACAAAGAACCATATGAGAAACAGAAACTACAGATTAACAAGTATAATGTATGCAAACATATTGAAAGTACCCGTGCAATGACAACAGATCCAGGCTCTGGCACAGCTCCCTGGGCCTTGTGACCAGTTACTTCAATAGTTGGTCTCTGTATGTTACAGTAATCAGTTTCATTAAGAGAGACACCAATATTTCCAAGCTTCTTGTAAAAACAGGCAAAACATTAAAAAAAGAAAGAAAGAAAAAAGCGGGGAAAAAAGTTAAAATCAATATAAATCAAAGTATGTGCTTCATACTAAATAAATTAAAGGGTTCAGACCTTTATCACATGAAGCAGATGTGACTTCAATTTCAGACCGAATTAATCAACCACTAACTTGAATGGAGTCAGAAATCCTACTTCCCCCTGGTTTCTAGGATAGAAATAGTGAATGTTGGTACGCATTCTAACTTCAATGAAGTAGAGAATTACTAGGATAGCCAGATAATTTTCATCTGATTCCAAAGGTTTGAACTTAATTTCTTCCTTCCCTATTAGCTCAACTTTGAAGGTTAAATGAATAACATTAAATGTTATAATGCATTTTCCTTTATTTTTTATTAAAATCGAGACTCTGAAATTTCAAAAATACTCTCACCCGGCAACTCACAAGTCCCTGCATATATCGTAGCTTCTAAAGAACTGAGTTAGCACCTGTTTAAAGCACTTAAACTACTCAAACTTAAGAAATTTAGGCCAAACTTTATGGAGTCAGAACAAACAAAACCAATCACTCCCATTTATCCTCCTATACGGGCCACAACCAATCCGCATTTGAAGCTTGAGATATTCTTGAGCATCTTAAAATCATGATTTCCGAACGACAAAATTTTCATCCCAACTACGCCAAACGCACCTGATATGGCTCACTTCATTATAGTATTGAGCAAAGAGATCCCGAAGAACAACTTGATATTATCTATCTTAAAAATTCTACAATAGCCGACCCCATATTTTATCAGTGAGGAAACAAAGTAAAACCCTAGGTGGTGACCTGGTCAGGAGAGTCCGTGGGAGGAGATATGGTACGGCGGAAACCAGTGAGGGAGGCGTAGACGGTGTTGTTATGAAGCGCCACATATGCTCCTCTTCCGGCTTTCACATCCGAAGCTCTAGCCAGCATCTCACCAGGCGTTACCAGAAGCGACCCTTCTTTCTCTTCCGGCATTCTCTCACTTTTCCACTCCCAAACTGGAAAACAGCAGCCAGACGAGATGCCCAAAACAGTCCTCACAGGCTCACAGTTCAAAAGGAGGTTCTTTTTTTTTTTTTTTTTTTTTTTTTCCACAAGGGTTTTAGCTGTATATTAAAGAAACATGAAAAAGAAATAAGATTTTTTTTTTTGGTTAAAGAAATGAGATGTTTTTTGTTCAACTATAAAGAAACAAGGAAAAAAAATTACTTTTAAATATATTTAAACCTAAAACAGTTTTAATTTCTATTTAGAGCGACTGATATATATATGTATATATATTTTTATATTCATGTTTAAGATATAATTAGGAAGAAAAAATATTAAATCAAATATTTAATTTTTCACTTTTTAAATTGTTCAAAATATATAAATTTAAAAATGTAAATTTATCTTTTTCCAAGTTATTAATTCTGGCAAAATTAACTATGCGTATTGGGGTGTGCTTTGAACAACTAATAAGAGTAAAATAACTAACAAAATTACACTCAATATGATAGAATAACCAACATTCAGTTAACTGGCCCGTACCCAAATTAGCATCCGGTTAAAACCCGACCCTAAAGGGTCGGATGGGTTAAAATCGGGAGATCTGCGTTCTGCAACGACAAGACGACTTTGTTGGCGGTGTTAATAGCTAGTCGTACGAAATGTAGTCCAAGTGTCAGAAATTAATACGGAATTGTTGTGCCGGTATGGGGGAAGGTCTACCAATATGGAAGTACATGGGCCAGATCTCATCAGCACAGCCTAACTGGTTAATGTGTATGTGATGATGCTGTTTATAGCTCCGCTGTGCTTCTTTTATTGTGAGTTTTGCATAGTCTTCTGCACTGGCTCTGCAATTGCGCTGCTGTAACAAGGTGGCTGATATTACTGGAAGCACAGGGGTAATAACTCTTCCACTTGTTACATTTTTCCATTCTTTCCAATTTCTGATACGACATGAGCATTGAAATTGGCAATTCCATCTCTTCGCTTCCCACTTTGCAAAATTCTATATTTATTTCAATATCTTCCTTAAGAATATCATTTAGTTTCTTGGAGTTGTCTTTTATTTTCTTTTTGCACTTTCTTGTTGTCTTTATTTTTGGGTGATTTTCTGGGTTCGCAGAGTCCTTCCCTTTCCCTCGGAGAAACTAATGATGCACAGAAGAATGCATTTGATTTGGGAGCATTTGTTGGGGACTTAACTGTCGAAGAGGATCTAAGCAGGTATTCTTATATTGCCCTTTCAAATTGAAGAGATATTTTTCGTGGTGATATTGTCATTTGTCACTTTAGTTTACGTGAAAGTGCTATCTGAGAGGTTTTGGTTAATTTGGTTTGCAGTGATGATGTATCATTGGAAGGACTACAACAAGAACTGGAAGAGTGTAAAAATGATGATGTAAGTTATTGTGTCAATATGTTGGAAATTCTGGTGTTTTAGGTGCTTGTAAAATGGGTCAGCAAAAGCCAGGTGTACATTTATTGTATAATTGTAGATCATAGCGTAATGACTTGGATGTCAATCAGCTATTTCTGCGCATTGCTTCTATCAACAATAACAATTCTGTAATGTGCTAATACTAGTTGTTAGCAAGTACCCACCGAAGTAAATTGCTATCCAAGTTGCACTGGTATCGGTATGGGCACGTATTTGATATGGAGATGGATATGTCAATTTTGTAATGAAATTTCCATGTAATGAGTTTTGTATCCGGTATGGGTAAATTGCCTAAAATTGGTGCTTCATATCACCATTAATTTGGCAATGCATATTGTTTTTCTATGAACGCATGGCTGTTGTGGTGAAATATCATCCTTCTTTAGGCATTTAAATATAATTAGTGACTGAATTAGCTTCTCTTTTCAGCATAAGGGTCTAGAATTGAGGGTAAGATGATGTTGATAATCTAAACAGATACATACTTATGATGTTATTTATGTTGGCACTTCATGCACAATGCTACTTTCTTTATGAGTATGCTCACATTTCACATGCTCATAAGTTTTCCCTTTTTCTTGCCTCTGAATCATTCTTTTGTTTTCTCTTCTGTAACTCTGTTGATTGTTAGACGTATATATTAACCTGATTTCTTTTGTGTAGGTAGTTGCAAACATACTATCCAAAGGTACAAAACTTAGGGATTATACAAAGGCAGTTGAGAACAATCTGCGGAAAGTTGAATCAGATTCAATTCAGGTTTATGGTTAATTTTGTGAAACTTTTAACAGGTATTTCATTTTATGTAGTTTTGCTTGATTTAGTGGTTGGTATAAATTTCTGATAATGGCCTGGTTAATATCTCACAACTCTGCATATTAAAATTTAAACGAAAGATAATGACCTCTTTTATTACTCATTGGAATATGTCTTTTTTTTATATGGTTTTGTGGTGACCTAGCTAGTTATTCTTGTATCTGATAGTATGGTGGTCATTCTGTTGCAAGAATTGATTGGAGCTTCACATTCTCTTTGCGAATCTTGATATAGTAAAGTTGTCTATAAAATGGATGTTAACAAAAAAGCAGTCTATAAAATGGATTCTCTTTTATTATAGAACGGTTTTTTCTGTTATTCAGTGCTTAGCTCTTTGCACTAAACTTGTTTTGTTACATGGTTGCTGACACTGATAAATTAATTTTTTTAACTGTTCCAAACATTGCAGGATTATATTAAGGAAAGTGATGATCTAGTGTCTCTTCACGATCAAATTCATGATTGTGATAGTATATTGTCACAGATGGAAACCCTTCTCGGTGGATTTCAGGTATGTTGGTGCTATGAGCAATCAGATGTTTGCATCAAACTTGTTTTGGTCATCTATTGCTTATATCTTTCAAAAATTGCCATTTGCGCATTGGAGGTAGGCCATAAAATTCTTGATAGCAGTATATACAGCCGTGAAACAGTCTATTTTACCCATATAGTATTCATATTAATCTTCGTTCTAAATCTTTTGTTTAATAAGTTCAGCTGTGATGCAAGTAATCTGTGAAGTGTAAAAGCTGTTGATTTGTACTGTCCTATGAAGTATGGATCAACTATCTTAACTTTTTTATCACTGCTGTTGTGGATCTTTAATATTCATGTGATGCTGGAATTGTCATAGGAGTCATTTAATATTTATGCCCTTTCATGCAGTTCAGAGAATAGTTTTTCTTTTCTTTCTTATATTTTCTCTGTTTTGTTTAATTTCCTTGACTTGCATTTATTTGCTGGTGCAGGATATATATAATTCCCACTGTTGACTTTTGAATATTAGTCTTTCATGAAAATCTCATTATTATTTATAATGTGAAGGATGTCTTCAGATCTGGAATACAGTTTTTTTTTTTTAATATTAAAAATTAAACCATCAAATCTTAAAATTTTTCTCAAGGCTGAGATTGGTTCTATCAGTTCAGACATATAGATACTCCAAGTGAAGTCTATGGATATGGGTTTGAGGCTTAAGAATCGTAAGGTATGAACATTTTAAAGATAGGATGTCTTTTAAAGATGCCTATAATTGTTAGATCTCTGCTTAATACAACAAAAGAAAAATGACTGGTATTAGTAATATATCGTCATTTTGATCTGAAGAGCAAATTGCATTAAAAGGATGTTTACATTTTGAAGTTAGTCCAATCCATTTCTATTATGAATTTCTTGAACTGTTCAGTTTCTCTATATGCTGAAAGAGATAATAGTTGGGTTCAATGTCACTGACTTCTTTTTTTTTTTTTTTTTTTGTCCTCAACCCCTAGCCCCCCATAAAAAGATAGAGTTAGAATTGGGGTGGTTTTTGCTGTCTTTTATTTCCCATTTGTACATGTGCAACTATGATTGGTCTTGTTTTTTCCAACACAGGTGGCCAAATCCAAATTGGCTAAATTCGTTGAAGACATTACAGTACCTCCAAGGATGGTGGACATACTTGTTGATGGAGAGGTATTTCTACTTCTTTCTTTTTCATTATAAGGTTACACCAATTGATTTTGGTGGTGCAACATACATCTTTTTTCTACTATTCTTGCATTTTTTTCCCATCTATCTTTGGCTCTAGAAATAAAGATCTCATTGAAAATCGCTCAAATAATTTGTTAGTTACTTCAGCTTTTTAGTTAACGCATGAAACTGGAAATATGTGATGAATACTGAGTGGGTGATTTCTGAAGATTGCGTGTATGCATTAAAAACATTGATCACTTATTGTGGTCACTATCTGCCTATCATGATGCTTTCATTCTTGTGATCAAAACCTTATGGAAAGAGCATATACAAGGCTCAAACTTTACTACTTTTGATCAATATATTGATATTTTTTCTCAAAACTTCTTGATTTAGTTTACAAATTTTTGCATATTTATATATTGTTATCTATGGTAACATTTAAAAAATATATACAGTAATTCTTCTGAATTTGGTGGATGGCATTTCAATTGACAATTTATTGCTGTTCTGCGCTCAGATGTCTCTTCTAGCTCTTCTTTGGTATTCTAGCCTGGAGTTAGTTTATTTATAGATTTACTCTGAATCACCCAGAGTTCGTTTTCATTCTACTTTGTATGTGTTAACAGTATAGGACTTTATTGTTAACAGTATATTACAAGATGCTATGACATCCCTCTAGTTAGCTTTCTTCTAATTTTCTTTGGAATTTTTTCCAGGTCAATGACGAATATATGAGAACTCTTGAGATTCTGAGCAAGAAACTGAAGTTTGTAGAAGTGGACCCAGTGGTTAAAGCTTCCAAAGCTCTAAAAGATGTTCAACCCGAGCTTGAAAAACTGCAGCAGAAAGCAGTTTCAAAGGTTATATGGACCATCGCAATGTTGATATGTCATATTTTTTTCTTGTATCTTGCTGGACCACTAGTGAAGGATTTTGCCAGCAGGTGGAAGGCTGCAATAGAGCTGATGCACAAAGATGTCATTACTTCTTTCAGCAACTTCTTGTGTGGTATGGAAATCTTAAGGGTTGCATTAACTCAACTGTTGCTTTACTACACCAGACTCTCGGATTGCATAAAGAGGATCGTCGGTGGGTCTGCATTGAACAAGGATCCTGTATCCATATCTTCAAGTATGTATGAAATCAGGAAATACTCGAGGACTTTTTAATATGTTGAGGATGTCATAATTATATAGTTATATCTGTACTGGATGTAACTCCTAATTCATGGATTTCGTTCGATGTATGTCCAAACAATTTCATTTACGGACCCCGCCAGAGGCCGCATGTGAGCTTCTGGTTCATGAATGAGTGCTTTCACGTGCCATCGTTGAAGTTCGGTTTATGTTAAGTGCAATAAATATCCAAATTTCAGATAAAATTAGTATAGTTAAAAAATTAATGAAAGAAAAAAAATTTATAAATTAGATTTAAATATAAAATAAAAAACTAAATATTAAGAAATAAAAAATTCATGAGATTTAAATTGCATCTCAAAATTTGAGGTCCTTATTACTAAAGTCATTATTTAAGAACATTTTATTTTAAATATTATTTTTACATATTTATATAATTATTTAACTTTAATCTATTTAAACTTCAAACAAAACACAAATTTATAATGTTCAAATTATTTGCATATTACTTGTTCTATATTATGCGAAAAATCTTTTGATATGTTGCTCGTATATTAAACACTTACCTCATTAATTTTTTCTTTTTTTTAAAAAAAAAAAGACTTATCTCAAGAAAACAAAAGAGAAAAAGAAAGTTGAGAACGACACTCCACTTAGTCCGACACTGCCGTTTACCTCAGAGCGAATACGATCCAAGCTATATATCGACGCAGAGCAGCGAGTAGAGATTCCCCCTATTCGTACCAAAATTGTAATGATAAATAGTGGTAAAATAAATGGTGATTGCATTAGCAGTTGAACAGCGGAATTCCATCGTGAATTCAGCAAAATAAGAGTAGAGCTCTGAAGAAAAGCGGATCATGATGCGATACAAGGAGGTTCAAATCTCTTTCTCCCTAATGTCTGTGCTGCGACTTGTTTCTGTGTGGATTCTGATTGACGAAAGTGTACAATGATATCCTAAGCAGGAAAAAGAGGCGAAGAAGGAGGCGTTTAGGAAATATCTGGAGTCAAGTGGAGTTGTGGACGCTCTCACCAAAGGTTTTGCAGCTTTGTTCCCACCCCCTTACGGATTCTTCCCTCCTTGTCTGATGCCTCTACGGATTTTTGTACTGCATCCATTAATTAACCAATGCAACTTTTGCTGTTTGCTTGTTTTGTCTCTCAGTTCTTGTTGCTTTATATGAGCAAAACGACAAGCCTTCCTCTGTCCTTGAGTAAGTTCTTTGGAGTTTCCATGAAATTTTGCAATGCGGATGCACACATTTGGTAGGAGAGGACATTCGTAATTAAGAGTGGAGTGGACTAAATAATTGTTCTAGATTAGCATTAAGAAGTGGTTGGGACTTGGGACATGGGGTAACTCTTAATGGTAAAAAATTCCTCTTTTTCCCATTTGAATTTGATTTATTTGAGTTACACATACTGAGTGGGAATCCCTTTGAAACGCAGTAGCAAAAACATAATCCCCTTCTTCTAGACTTGAGGTTCATATGATATTTTTCGTGAGACATGCTTGACTTGCTTCATTTTACAGGTTCATTCAACAGAAATTAGGCAGTCCTTCCTCTTCTGAATATGAAAAATTGCAAGCTGAATTCTTGGATCTACAAATGAAATATAATGAGCTTTGGGCAGCGCACCAGAAGACCTGCAAAGAGGTGCCTTTTTAAGATATACTCAGTATACTTGGGACACAATATGACTGTCATATTGGCATTATCCCACTGATATACTGAAAACTTATTGCGGAAAATCTGGTTTGCATTCTAGTCAAAGAACGTAAACGGATAATAATTGGTGTTTACTGCAATTTTTTTATTTGATTCCTGTGCTTTCCTTTGCTTGATATCTTCATGAAAGCCTTTACTACTCGTAACCATTACCTTATTTAACCAAGTACAACATAAACCTCTCAGCTTGTAGATATATCTGTTGCTTATACACAAACTATAATGCAAATCTATAAGAATCATCCTCTCAGATCTACATACTTCAGAGTTTAAAAAACAATATTTATCTTGAATTTCTTGTCTCCAGTTTAACCAATAAATTACTGATTGGGGCTTGTTTACGGACCTGCAAAATTTTGCTTATAATATGCCGCCTGCCGGGTTTGTAAAAGTTGGGATATTGAGATTTAGGATGACAGGAGAATTAGGCAGTGCTTAAGTCTAGGACAAGAAGTGTAAAAACGTGAACTTGGATAGATATTATTATTGAAATCTCTTATTAGCTACAAGCACGAATAAGAGCTTGAAATAATGGTTATGAACTGTGATGGACTGGTGTCTGATGGTTAGAAAATTGGTGAACCTATTAGGAAGTGACAAATTGGTGGAGGGTGAGCAAAAAGAAATTAAAAAACGAGGTTATGAAATATCGTAGAGGCAGTGAAATAGCAATTTTGGGGCACCTGTGTTTTCGTGGTTAAGTGCATCAAGAAAGAAAGGAAGAAGGGATGGGGCTAGCAGAAACAGAAAAGCAGGAGATTTGAGAATCAGTATTTCAGCTTGATTGTTTGAATACAATTGGCATATTCATACAAATGTATCGTTCCTGAATTTAATGTTCTTGTTAGCATTTCTAAGGATCTGATAAACAAGAAATGGTTAGTTATTGAAATCACCGAAAATAATGTGAATTTTGCAGAAGCTTTGCTTGTTGCCAGATGTTGCAATTGTGCTGGTTGCCACCAATTCGATGTTGATTGCCAAAATTAAGCGCTACTCAAAATCTAATGGATGGACTTCTTTTGTTATTGACTGCATCAAATTACTGATGTAAAAGAATGATGGAAGTGAATCTAGCACTAATCGAAGTGACATCTGGGGCTAGAAATTTGAAATATACAGGAATTAGTGCTGCACTAGCTTAATCAGATAATTTTAACATGTGTTAAACATTTTAATCTGTAATTTAGTAATTTTAGTCCCAAATATGCTATTCCTATATTCCATCGACTCTTTCCAAGTTAGTTGCTTTCAATAATTTGTTTGTTGTATATAATGGTTAAGTCACACAGAAAATCCTATTATGCTTGACAGTTGGAGGAAATGAAAAAATGTTCACCTGCCCTGGCAACGGCATCTACCAAGGAAACTGCCGATAGTGAATCCCCAAAAGACGGTCTCTAAAGCTTCTGTCCAAAACTTATTGTTCTTGGAGTTTCTATACGGGTGGACTTATCCTGTTTTGTAACTTCATTTTCTGTGCTTCGTATTCAATGTTTTTCTTTTATGGGGCTCGTTAGATGATATATGTAACTTTTGCTCTTCGTTTGTTGTTCTTGTATATGCTGGATACTGTTGTAATCATTCTTTCCCCATGAACCCTCCCTCTTCTCTTCCTCATCCTTTGAGTTTTGAGGTTTTTCTTGGTTAAAGGATACTGATTTGAAATTATGTAGTAACTAAATCATGATCCATTGAACAGAAGCCCGCTTGCTCTTTGGATTTCAGTGAATACTGATGGACATGAATTGTCGATGATGTTTTCACTTACTCCCTGATTTTTATCTTTTATCTCTTATGTTTTTTGGCCGCCGTCTGAGTTTCCTTACTGCGAAGTAGGCAGAAGATAACGAGAAACAGCAGTTTCTGTAGAGGCTTCGGCCTGAATGAGTAGAAGTAGTCTTAGCCAACATGGTTTATCAAGTCTTTGTTTCAACGCCCTGGAATAGCATATGCTGCAGACTGTTGTACCTGGGAATGAGAATTCTTATAAAATCTTGTGTTATTCTACATGTGTAAATAATATTTGCTGGCAGGAGATTATACTTAGTTTAAAGCAATTTTATCCTGTTCTTGTCTTGGTTCATTGGTTGTGTATTATCTTCGCTGCTGATTGATCTAACGCCTTATGTTGCATGGATATTGATGATGCAAACAATGCAATAAGCCTTTAATTGCTCATGAACTGAATTTGACTATTTAACTTTTTTATTTTAAGAAATTAGTCATTTTAAAAATTTAAAAATTAAATTAATCATTTGATTATAAAAGTTTTAAAATCATATTAAATAGTCAATTACTTCAAAAGATTAACCTGTTCAATGAAAAGGTTTGGAGTTTGAATCTTTGGTTGTCACTTATCAGATACAAATTACTTAATTTGACAAGCTTATGCTTTGGATATTTTTTATGTGTGTATTTTTAAGAGTATAATTTTTATATACTTTTTAAGTTTTTTTTATATTAGCATTTTAACTCTTCTTTTAATTTAATTATATAATATATATATATATATATATATAAAACTATATGTGTATATTATTTTCTTTTAGCCTTCAACTCATATCCACGTTTTTTCTAAGCTTGCATAGGGGTGTCATCTACTTGCCACCTTATCTCACCCTTATAAATATTAAATATTAAAATAAAATATATTTCACTATTCTACCTTAATTTAATTATATTAATTAATTTTTGTGTAAAAACTTAATAAAATTTCTTTTTAAACTTAAAAAATAACTTAAAATTTAAAAATTAATTTTTACAATTTCATAAAATTAATAATTATACTAAAAAATTTTTGTATTATAAAATACTGATTAAATGATGAATATATTAATTATTAATTAATTTATTTAAAATTAAATTTCATAAAATTTTAATCTATAAAATTTAAAATACTAAAACTTTAAATTAGAAATTCTTAATCATAAACTTAAATATTATACTTTAAAATTTTACATCTTAAACTCTAAAACTTTAAATTTTAAATTTTAAATATAAAATCTTAAATTATAAAATTCTAACCACTAAAAATGGTATGACATTAAATTTTTATATATACATTTTAAACTTGAAAATTTAAAAGTTTAAATTTTAAATTTTAAATAAAAATTTTTAAAATAAAATTTAAATCTTAGATCTTAAATTATAAAATTATAAATTTTAAATATTAAAACTTTATAAAAATTTAGTGATTTAGATTTTATAATTTAAAATTTTAGATTTTAAATTTTAATATTTAAAATTTAATATCATGTTTATATTAAAGATTTTAAAATTTAGTATTTAAAATTTAAGACATATATAATATTTTAAATTTTATATTTTGATGACTATTTAGAATTTTAAAATTTAAAATTTAAAATTTTATAAATTTTGAAATCAAATAAATTAAATAATTAATAAAATATATCAAATGAATAGTTGTTTAATTAATTCTTTATAAAATTAAAAAGTATTTAATTATCTTTTAGCATAATTATTAATATATGAAAATTTATAATTTATTTTTTAATTTTAAAATTTTAATATTTAAAGTATATCAAAAATTATATAAAATTACCTAAAATAAGAATATTTTAAAAAAGTTTTAAATAAAATATTTTTAAATATGATTAAATTTAGATAACATATAAATTTTAAGAAAAACAAAGTTTATATCATTTAAAAAATTATAATGGGATAGAATGTATTTTATTCTAAATATTAAATATAAATATAAGAGAATGAAAAGTAATCAATATAAAAAGAGCACAGATATGATCAACGGTCAAGGTTAGAGACAAAACCCATGAACAAACCGTATCCAACGCTTCTGAATGCACCGTACTGATAAAATAATACCAACAAACCTTTTCCCTTATAACAAAATAATTAAAAACTAAAAAAAAAATTGCATCGCCCTCACACACACACACCCTCTCTCTCTAGGCAACTTTCTCCCTCTACTCAAAATGGAACCCAATGACAACCAACTCAGCTCCTACTTCCACCACCACCATCAGCAGCAGCAGAGCACCACAGCCACCGTCACCTCCACACCCACCGTCAACACCAATACCTCACCAACCAATGGGCTTTTGCAAAAGATAGATGGGTCCCACATGGTCTACCCTCATTCTGTGGCCTCTGCGGTGTCGTCTCAACTAGAACCGGCCAAGAGGAAGAGAGGGAGACCGAGGAAGTACGGTACCCCAGAGCAAGCTCTAGCAGCTAAGAAAGCTGCTACGTCGTCGTCTCACCCCTTCTCTCCCAAGGACAAGAAGGACCACGGCTTAGGTAGTGCCTCTGCTTCATCTTCTTATACCGGTTCCGCAAAGAAATCCCAGTCCTTGGCCCTGGGTGGGTTTCTTGGCAAACTGTTTTGTTTTGATATTGATTGCTGATTTTTGTTGGAAATTTGGGGGTGAGGGGTGGGGGTTTCCAATTTTGATATCCTTTACTTTTATGTGGGACTTCCACTGCATTCTGTATAAGCTTCTTCTCCAGCATTTAGGTTCGAGGGTCGGCTGTTTTGCCTTTTGGCGTGTTCCTATGCCAATATTTTTTATGTGATTTTTGAAACTTTTTTCGTATACTGCATGTTGCAAGTTGCGCCTGAGTTCTTTCCCTGAGGTTTGTGGTGCATTTTGGTCAAAATTGTAGCGGATAGGTTCTGTGAGTGTTTTATGGATGGGGTTTTATTGCCTGTTCAAATTTAAAATTGTCATATCGGATCAGTATACGTATCCAATTCAGCTGTTTGGTTTTATTTGCTACGTGATGCTTTAAGTGCCAGGTTTGCCGGCATGCCTTGCCTACCTAAATAGGTAAATAATCTAGAAGGAAATTAACTATGTTTATGAAACGTGGTGAAATCACATTAATAATTTGATATGTGGTTCTGACGTGAGTATCTGATTTTAAAATGGGGCCAACACGTAGGAAAAGCCATTAATTGAGAAGCCTTAACTGAGAAAGATGCCGTTGTGGTCTAAACTAAGAATTCCTATTCTGGATTATTGGGACCATAATATGTACTAGAGATTATAGCAAGAAAATAAATACAAATTTTGGATTGAAAATCTTCACACTCTAGAAATCCTTGATGCAGCTTAATTATATGAAGGATAATAAATTAAAAATACAGGGGATTAGATGCATCACTCTTCTAAAATAGAGTATATCTGAATTGAAATTTTTTGGGGCTTGATCATTTCTGAACTCGTCAATAAATTTTGAATGTGTATCAAATGTAAGTGTGATTTAAAATGTTTTAAGACTTTTTAGACAATATATAACGAGCAGAATACTGTTTATCCAAATCAGGGTTTTATCTTGTGGGAAAGAGGGCCATTAGTAGGCTTGTGCTCATGTTCTGTTTAAGTCACTGGTAAAAGTATTATTATTCAAGAAATGGTTTTATCAATTTGGCAGATATATCTGGATTTATTTTTGCATCATCCCTCATTCACCTTTGTGCTTCATTGTGGTTTTTCAGGTGTTTCATGACTTGTATTAGTGGCTCTAAGATAGGAATAAATATGCCTTACAAACATGGTGTTTCCAAAGCTGGGAAGGGAAGGATAAAAAGGAATGGATAACACTTAAAAACCATGTGTCTTTTGGTTATTTTTAGTCAAAAAATAAGATATTATGTGTTAGACAGCAGCTGTCAAGTATTACTCACATGTGGAATGAAATTTTTGGAACTTGTGCTAGAAAAATTTTTTAGTTTGGTGTTGCATTCGTTAGAATGAGTCAGTCAAATGCCTAGGATTTTAGTTTTGAATATCACATTCAGTCAGGTTGTGCCTACTGCCAATAACACAGTTGGTTTGAGACTCCATGAGGGCTATTTATTTTCGTCACTTTTGTGATATGCCAGTTATTCAGATTAAAGACTGTGCTGCTACTTATATATTTATACCTCTGATGGTGCAATATTAATGGTCATTCCATTAAAAGTTGATTGCAGGGAATTTCCCCCCAAGAAATAGAGTGCAAGTGTAACATTTCGTGAGGTGCTGAGATCTTTTAGTTATATATGTATATGGTATAGGTGTTACATCATTTTTGATTTAATTTACAAGGGTTGTATTTCTGTAAGTTATGTATAATATATCATTTTGTGCTGTTGTATTTTTCCTCCTCTTTTTTTCTTTTTCTTTTTTGAATGATTAGCAAAGTATCATGTGTATGATATAGGATCATAGAATATCTTTAATTGGATACTTCTGCTGCCTACTGGCTGATGCAGGTAAAGCAGGGCAAGGCTTTACCCCTCATATCATAACTGTTGCTGCTGGTGAGGTATGCAATTTTGACAGGCTTTAAATTTGTCATGTCAATTTCAAATGTTTGCATCTGATTGTAGCACTAATAAGTAAATAATTTTAGGAGGTGGCTCCAAAAAAAAAAAATTAAAGGTGATGTGTAATATATACTGCTTTGATATAAGCATCATAAGCATTAGTTGTGCATGAATTCTGATTTTCAACCCAGAACTGTTAAAACACCGGTTTTCAAGGAAAAGAAATTAGCTGAATACATTGTTTGTTATTGATTTTGTCGTTATTACATTAAACTGTGGCAGAGTTGCACAGATGCCTGAGCAGCGCCTAAAGGTTGTACTTTGTCAAGATGACAAATAGTTTGCAGATTGTAGATGTTTATGTCTTTAATAGACTTCTGAAGATTATGCTTTTGTCCACAGAGGTGTGGAATAAAGTGAAATTATTGAACTTGCTAGATCCTATTGAAGCAACTATGATGATTGCAGCTTTCACTCAACCTATTTTTAGTTTTCGACTATTTCTTTATACCTGGGCTCACTTTCATTAAAATTGAAATTTTTTAACTTTTTACTTTTACTCTCTGTTATTGTCATATTGGCACCCTGTAGATCTATATGGGGCGTCAGGTTCAGAGAACTGATTTGCTCAGGGAGTAGTCATGACACACGGGGACAGTTGGCATATCTCTTCTCTAGATATGTGCAGTCTTTGTTGTGGTTTTAAGTATCTGGCCCTTTAAAAGTTTACCCTTTTGTGAGATGGCAACTTCTAGATAGATTAAGTCTA
Organism: Dicorynia guianensis; assembly: GCA_037013595.1. NCBI lineage: Eukaryota > Viridiplantae > Streptophyta > Magnoliopsida > Fabales > Fabaceae > Dicorynia > Dicorynia guianensis. The sequence continues at coordinate 40,176,319 of JASUAB010000010.1, read as the reverse complement.
ACTGACAGGCACAGTTTATGTTGGTGGAGTGACAATGTCTCTTGTAAACAGAACAGCGTGTTGGGATGTAGCTCCACTGCAATTTTGTAAACGGACACTCTAACACACATGGTGTCTTGACAAATTGCGTAGGGCTGCCCTTCCATAAGGTGCCTATTATAAGTCCAGGCAAGGCACAAGGTTTGTGCATTGTAGCATGGCGAACCTGCATATGAATTTTGATGTGAATTCGCAGTTTAATATCTTAATTTATTTTCTGCATCTCCATATATGACACAATCTGCTTTACTGAAACACAGTCATGTCTGTATTTTCCCAACGTTAGGCCTTTTATTCTAGGAGATTACCATCAAAATGGTTTTGGATTTGTGGTCCGTTTAAATAATTTTGAATTTTTCTCTATCCATGACATTCGAATGTATTATGTTTGCCTGCTGCTTAATGTTAGTAAATTTAGTTTTCTTTTATGTGTTGCTTCCATAATAATTTAATATGCGTTCAAAAGGATGTCAGCCAGAAAATTATGCTGTTCATGCAACAAAGCGGGCGTGAAATGTGCATCCTGTCTGCATCTGGTTCCATCTCTAATGCCTCTCTTAGTCAGCCTGCTACATCAGGAGGCAACATTACTTATGAGGTAAAATATTAGTAACTTATTTTTAGAATGTTTTCTTTATATATTCTGGTCCTTAGGCTTCCTGCTATCCTCAAAAGCAATTGGGATCATAGCGGCTTTAATCAAAATCTAATCTTATATGAGTATCAGAATTACTGAGAATCAATATCTTTTCTACATTCTTGTGTTTAAGATTTTGTTTCTCTGATTTGGTGAAGGTAAGTCTTTTGGATTTGAATGCATAGTTTAACTAAAGGTAGGAATAACTGTGAAAGACTTGAACGAAATATGTCTCATTTTCTGTAGATGTATCTTGAACCCCCTTCTAATGACTAATTTTGGTCTTAGTGACCTTCAAGAGAACAAACAGTACAAAGAGCCTTTGGCAAAACTGTCTTTATAAGATTATGACTGCCTGCTTACTTTAGGTTAGTGCCAAGCACTAGTAATAGTATTTTCCTTCGTTACCACAGAATTTTATTAAGATGTCATGGGTCTATGCCGTCGAGAAAACGTGGCAACGCGCTGAAAGTAATTTTTGTTGGTGTTTGACTAGTGCTTTTTCTATGGTAGTATGAACTTTTCATTTTTATTCAAAAATGTTTCATCTACAATCTTTAAACTCACAATTTAGCTACGTTTGGCACAAGAGATGAGAGAGAAAAATAAGATAAGAAGATGAGCAGGAAAAATGAGCGGCAAAGATAAGGGAGACGTGGGTGAATTGTGAATAAAAATTGTGGATGTAACATTGCTGTTTTTATTTAGTCAAGTCATTGGCATGATGAAAGTTCAGTTAGTCTTGTGCTCATATTGTTGAGGTCCCATTATTAGATTTACTATTTCTTGCTTTAACAACAGGGTCGGTTTGAGATTATTTCACTTTCCGGTTCCTATGTCTGTACCGAACCTGGAAACCGGACTGGTGGTCTCAGCGTGTGCTTAGCTAATACTGATGGCCAAATGATAGGTGGAGGAGTTGGTGGACCCCTAAAAGCCGCAGGTCCAGTCCAGGTAGTTCCCAAAGAACTTAAATTGATTGCAAACCAGAAAGTGGGATGTAGGAGGCTAATGCGTAAGCAGAAGGGGTTGGGGAGAAAGTTTTAGATACATTACATGCATTAATGGCTATCGATTGATCCTGTTTCCTAGTTGAACAAATATGTGATTTGACTATTTATTTTTTAAAATAAATTATATTAATCTCTTTTGAAGTATTTTATTATAACATTGTACTTAATTTTTATTTAAATATGATATTTTATCTTATTAATTTAAATATTAATTAAAAAATATGATTAATATTAATAAAATATTTATAAAAAAAATATTAAATTAATATTTTAATCTAATTTTACTTAAAAATTATATTTTAATTTAATTAATTATTTTAAATAATTAATATTTTGATAAATTATATTTTTTTAATCAAATAATTATATTTATTATAAAGTATAAATTTAACAATGTATATGATTATGAGAAAAAAATTTAGTACAAATATAGAGGTATTTTGAGGTGAGTTTAGTTAGTAAAAAATAAGATTAATTATATTTTATATTTTTTCCTAACTAAACTCAATCCCAAAATACCTCTATGTTTGTACTAAGTTTTTTTCTCATAATCACACACATGGTTAAATTTATATCTTATAATAAATGTAATTATTTAATTAAAAAAATATAGTTTGTTAAGATATTAGTTATTTAAAATGATTAATTGAGTTAAAGTATAATTTTAAGTAAAACTAGAGTAAAATTTAAATTAATATATTTTTTAAATATTTTATTAATATTTAAGTATATTTTTTTAATTAATATTTGAGTAAATGAGGTAGAATGTCATATTTGAATAAGAATGAGGTGTAGTGTCATAATCAAATAGTTCAAAGAAAATTAATGTAATTTGCTCAAATTAATATATCTTTTGCTTCAAGAAAGAGAGGGGGCGGGCATCTGTTGAAGTTACAACAGGGGTTCACTTGTAATTAAATCGTTGATTCGCGCACAGGTCATTGTTGGTACATTTGTTATTGACTCCAAGAAGGATGCCGGTGCTGGTGTAATGGGCAATGCTTCTGCCAGCAAGTTGCCATCTCCCGTTGGCGAATCAGTATCAAGTTTAGGTTTCCGGCCCGCGGTGGCCTCTATTGGGAATCCTATAAGGGGAAATGATGATCATCAAGCTCTTGGAGGAAGTCATTTCATGATGCAGCTGGGAGGTCTGCATTTGACACCTGCCCGACCCTCTGACTGGATGGGTCGTCCTGATACAAGAAATGCCGTCTATGAACTGACAGGCATGAATTCGCCTGGCTCTCCTTTTTCTGGGTTGAAAGACAGACTGAAGTGAGGTTTTCTGTGTGCAGGAAGAACAGGTCACGGAGCGCACCAATCTCCTGAGAATGGGGATTATGACCAAATTCCTGATTGAGATGGCTTTTGGGTTTTGAAAGCACGCATCTTTGGGCCGTGGTAGATAAATGTATGATATCTCTACATACCAGCAGTCTTCATCACGTCACAGCTAGACGTCGTTCTGCCTCATTTGCGCATGGTGTATTTAAGAATCGGGGTAGCTGGCTAACACCACTTCATTTTTGCGGGTCTTCCTTTGTTTGTTGTTCTACCAGGATAAATAAGTTAGCAGCCATGTATGCATCTTAGATTAGCGTTTATGGTACCTTATCCTTCGATTTTTAAGTGCCGGCTATGGTTTAAAAAGCATTTTCTCCTACAACATAATCAGATCTTCGTTTCATCTATTTCAGAGAAAAAAAAAGTTTTCTCCTTTCTTTTTCTATTCAAAATTGTAAGAACAACCATGGCTTGAGTGCAAAGGCATAAAATAGCAGTGCGTGAGTGAGTTAAGAGTACCAGTACTCCGCGTACAAAATGACTGATTATAAATAAAGAGTGCAGGAAAAATGTATATACCCATGTGCAAGCTCTCATTGTGATTAATAAAAGGAAAAACATAACCGAAACTAAATTTATATCGTTTCAAGTACGCATAAGTGGTCCGCAAAAGAAGTTAGTGGTGGTACTGGACTACTGGTAATGCCAACCCTTACCCGCAATTATGGCCGTTATGCAAGCAGGGTGGTGTTCAGTTCGTGGGTGCCTAAATCACTTACTTTTTGAAATCCGAAAAGATTCTCTAAGTTGGGGTGGGGAATAAAAGGTTCACTTATAAAAAAAAAGGTTAAATAGAAAAAAAATAGCAGGTTTTAAGGATGGTTGATTTTTATAATTTAATAATATTATATTTATTAAATAAGATTATAAATATAAAAAAAATAAATTTAATAAAATAAATTTTCAAGTGAGATGATAAATACTTTTAAAAGAAATTTAGATGAGTTTCAATTTTGGGTGTTCTCCACTATAAAAGTGATTACAATTTTGATTAAAGAGTAAAAGTAGGTCTAAGGTGGCATTTAGTTTTCAATCCGCCCGTGGCAGCTGGCAGTTCTGAAAAGTGAAAAGTAATTGAAATTGAAAAAAATATATCAAAAGGCTACGCTTTGCAACCGTCATTTTCATTTACTGTGCGTCACAGCACTCGAAAACAGAACCGTTTATATTACGAAAAGAAGACATTACTTTTTGGAACATCACAAAGAGATGCTCTCAACTTTGTTACTATTAATCAAATTTAGTTTAATGCTTCATGGGTTGTCTGACTACGACGCAGGGAACGGAAGGAGTCTAGGTTCTCTTCATGGAAATCTATGCGGGTCCCACTTCCTTGCGTCTCTCCCGTTCCCAGACAACGCTTCCCCACTGTCTTCTTCTTGCTTTCTTGTTCCTTCCCCTATTCCAAGAGAGAGAAAGAAAGAGACAGGGAGCGAAGCGGCATGCCCAAATAAAATCGCTGCTAAATATCTCATTCTCAGCTGATATCGCTCCCTTTGCTTCAGGCCGTTTCCTTCATCTATAGGAATTCCTTTTTCATTGTTTTATTGATTGATCATCTTTTGGCTTTTCGTTTTTGTCGGTTCATCGGACTCTGGTGAGATTTTCCAGTGACAAGGCCAAATTTTCCTCAGAAAGTTTGAAAATTTTAAACACGAATTTAATGATTGTGGGAAGATCATAAAGATGGAAATCTGGTTTCACACGCGAGGATGAGGCTTAAGGTCTGTTCTCTCCGTGTGTTTGCTCTCCCTGCTACCTCTCCCTTTTGTCTCTGTTGGTTTTGTGAAGAGAAGATTTTGATTTCTTGATATGATCGCAGCTTTCTTCGATTATTGCGGTTTTTCTTTTGGGTAGATTACTGTAGTTGCGAAATTACCCATTTGGAAACACAAAAATAGAAAAAATGGAATGCCGGATGCGAATGTAAGATGTTAGATCTTGACTGTAGCAGAGGATGTGTCATCATCTGATAAAATAAGGTGGATGAAGCCTTCCGTTTTCCCTTTTCTACTCTTCTACTAAAGACTCATTTGGCTACGGTTTGAGATATGAGAACTTTCGCTGATGGTTTGGACAAGTACTAACTTGGTGCCATGGGAAGAGCATTGGATTTGGCTCTTTTATTGTTGCTTTCTTTTGTCATTGTCTCTGTTTCTGCCATCGATGTTGAATATGCACAATGCAATTGTGAAGAAGAAGGGTTTTGGAGCATACACAGAATTCTAGAGTGCCAAAAAGTGAGTGATTTTTTCATTGCTATTGCATATTTTTCGATTCCGGTTGAACTCCTTTACTTCGTTAGCTGTTCCAGTGTTCCATTCAAATGGGTTCTCCTTCAATTCATTGCGTTCATTGTCCTTTGTGGCTTGACGCATTTACTTAATGGTTGGACTTATTATGGACCTCACTCATTCCAGTTGGTGCTCTCCCTTTCTATCGCTAAATTCCTTACAGCTCTTGTCTCATGTGCAACTGCAATTACCCTGTTAACTCTGATTCCTCTTCTTCTTAAAATTAAAGTGAGGGAAGTTTTCCTGAGGCAGAATGTGTTGGAATTAGATCAAGAAGTTGGAATGATGAAAAAACAAAAGGAAGCAAGCTGGCATGTTCGGATGCTTACCCGAGAAATTAGGAAGTCTCTGGATAAGCACACTATCTTGTACACCACTCTAGTTGAGCTTTCTAAGGCATTGGACTTGTGTAATTGTGCAGTTTGGATGCCAAATGAGGACAGACGAGAAATGCACTTAACCCATGAATTGATAGCAAACTCTGCAAATGATTTTCACAATTCCATTCCTATAAACGACCCAGATGTATTAGAGATAAGAAAAAGTAAGGGAGTGAGAATTTTGAGGCCTGAATCTGCACTAGGAGCTGCAAGTAATGGTGGATCTGGGAACTCAGGTGCTGTAGCAGCCATTCGCATGCCAATACTTCATGTTTCAAATTTCAAAGGAGGGACGCCAGAGTTTGTTGAGACATCTTATGCTATACTGGTTTTGGTTCTTCCAAATTCAAACTCTAGGGTTTGGAGCGACCATGAGATGGACATAGTGGAAGTAGTTGCTGACCAGGTGGCTGTAGCCTTGTCTCATGCGTCAGTTCTGGAAGAGTCTCAGCTAATGAGACAGAAACTGGCAGATCAAAACCGAGTGCTGCAACAGGCTAAAAGGAACGCAATGATGGCAAGCCAAGCGAGGAACTCTTTTCAGAAAGTGATGAGTTATGGAATGAGGACGCCTATGCATTCAATACTGGGCTTGGTTTCAATGTTTCATGAGGATAACATGAGATCTGAGCAGAAGTTTATTATTGACACAATGATGAAAACTAGCAAGGTTCTCTCACGTTTGATTAATGATGTAATGGAGATTTCCGAAAATGACAAAGGAAGCTTCCAGTTGGAGATGAAACCTTTCCATCTACATTCCATTATGAGGGAAGCTGCTTGCATTGCCAAATGTTTGTGTGTATATAAAGGGTTTGGCTTTCAATTTGACATCCAGAAGTCTTTGCCTGATCAGGTAATAGGTGATGAGGCAAGGGCATTTCAAGTAATTTTGCATATGATTGGTTATTTATTGAACATATATAATGGAGGAAGAACTCTAATTTTTCGAGTTTTTCTTGAAAGTGAAAGTCAAGATAAGGATGATAGAAATTTGGGGATATGGAGATCAAGCATGCAAAGTGAGTATGTATATATAAAATTTGATTTTCAGATAATTGGTACAAGTTCTCAGTTAGATGAATCAATTCCAACAAGACACTATGTTGGTAGGAGGCACTACAACAATGAGCCTAAGGAGGACCTGAGCTTCAGCATGTGCAAAACACTGGTGCAGGTAGGTGCATCGTTATCTTTATCTTTTGGATAAAGGTGCATTGTTATCTTTGATTGAAAGGGTGTATCATTGTATCTATTTGATTGTTGTTGAATGGATAGATTATTGAAATGTTGCTTATGATGTTCTCGTTTTTTCCTTGTGAAAACATGTTCTTGCATTAATTGTATTAGTTGTTGGCAGTTAGCAATGGGTCTTAGATTTACATTTTGTTTGAAACAATGTGCCCTGAGGATGATAGTTGGATTGGCAAAGTTTCTGTCTAGCTGGACTATCAGAATAGTTTGACCAATGGGTGATTGTTCATGATGTTGGAAATGGTTGGTAAAACTACCATAAAAAGAATTTGGGTGGTTGTGTACCTAGATTTAACTTCTATGAGGAAAACAATTTCAGATCCAGCTATGGGAAATATGACCTTGACATGGAAAGGTGCTACAGCCTATATGCTGCAACAAATTTATGCAGGGTGTTGTAAGGACCAATATGCATACTACAAAGTCACACCCGCACAAAATCTACAGTTTGACTTGGTTTCAACTAGATTCCTGGCTTAGCTTTTATTAGGAATATACAGGGGATAAGTTAAACTCCAGTTCTAAAGGGCAACTGGCTTACACTTTAACAATCTTTGGTGTAAATAAAGCCTGTTTTTATTATATATGAATTAGAGGCTCTTGGCATAAAAACTGATAAGTCAGAATATATGTTAAAGAGTCAGAATAAAACCTGTTTTCATTCATCATTGGCAGATTCACCATCTAAATCTCTCCTTGCAAAACCTTTTGGTCGTCCTCAATCTTTCTGCATGCTTCATCATGGTTCTAGTCGTCTTGCATATACATAGAGGAGTCTGACATTATCCCCCCTCCTTTTAAGGGGAAAAAAAATGGAAAAAAGATGAGGAAGAAGGGAGAAAAAGGTTATAGCTGAGATTAGGAAGCCAGATATATGGAATGGCTAGTGTTTTGTTTGAGGTTCAGTAGGACAAGTGCCTTGCTTTTCTTGTATGAAGCTTAATATGGACTCGTATGATGCTGAAGAATGGCATCCCATTGGCCTTCAAAGGAGATCCTTTATTCCATTTTGGACCAGGCATAGATATGCTACTTCTTATGGTCGCTGTTTTTTATTAGAACTTGAGGAATTCATGTGATAGGAAATATCTAAGTTTGGATTGAATTTCATTTAAATCATGATGTTGGCAAAATTTTTATTTTGCTGTGTTACTAAAATCTGTCTTGATTGTGCCAATAGGCATTGGCTCAGATGACAGTTAGAACCATGGCATGTCCTTTTATTATTCTCATCTTGTTCGAAATGTTGACTTTGGTGATAGCATGTGTATCTTCTGACAACTTCATGGCGAAAGTCAAATTCTGGTGATCTGTTGGTCTCAAATTACTGATCAGTTGACATTTAAGTTTTGCATATATTTCTCTCCGAAAACTACAGGTTGCGACATAAGTGATGAAATGGCTTGTCTGTTATGATCTGCTAAAATAAATCCTATCTTTTTGGTTTAAGGCATAGGAATCCTGTCTGTTTGGTTTAATAACATTGCATTACGCTTTCTTTATTTTGACAGAATTTTTAATTGATTATCCCGATATTGACATCATTTCTCACTTTTGGGAGCTTTGTTAGTTGAAATAGTGGTTCTGACATCATAGGCATCAGGACAAAAAATTCTGATTGTGATACCAGAATTCCGTATTATAAGAGTGGGCCACTTTGTGCTAAAATGACGAAGGCTGTGGACTTAAACGGGCTTCGCTCTGAGGACCCTGCCCTTTTTTTATCACAACTTGATGTTGAATTGTTATTTTAGGAAGCTGGCTTTCAAACGAAACCCCCTTCGTCCCCCTAAACTAAACAAAAAGAAGTGGCTGTGGTTGTAGTTTACTTCGTTGGATTATAACAGAAACCATTTAGTTTTAGAAGATAGTTGTCCGTGAATGCCAACATGAATAAGACTGAACACAGTTGTCCTTCATCAGTTGACTTAAAAGACCAATCCGTAGGGCAGACCTACAATTATGAGTTTTTCTTGGGTGTGTGTGTTGGGGGAAAGGTGTTAAAAGAAAATAATTAGTTATATTACATGTACGTGCGTTGGACCACTGGTGAAGTATGATGTTTCTTTTCAATACACATAAGAAAATGTGAAGAATTTTATGATACTTTGATACTCATTACCGCAGTTGAAGCAATAAAGCATTATGTTTGTACAAATGTTTTGCCCCCAAAACGAAATTTTCTGGTTTTGCCTCTGCCTATCAGCTGATGATGGGTTGGGTGCGGAGCCTTTTGCTAAAGAAACCTACCCTGATGTGTTTAATACATCATGACATGATTTTTGTTTTCATTCTAACTTTACTTATGTGTTTAATACATCATGACATGATTGTTGTTTTCATTCTAACTTTACATTGTGGAAATATCTGCAGATGATGCAAGGTAATATCTGGATATCGCCAAACTCTCTGGGTTTGGCACAAAGCATGACACTTGTTCTCAAGTTTCAGATAGGACTACCATCTGGAAGATCCAATTTTGTCTACAAAGAATCTTTGGGCACACAGTTTAGGGGCCTTAAGGTTGTGTTAGCTGATGACGATGATGTAAACAGGACTGTGACGAAGAAGCTACTTGAGAAGCTGGGTTGCCAAGTAACTGTTGTTTCATCAGGGTTGAATTGCCTTGGTGTTGTAAGTGCCTCTGGTAACTCATTCAAAATCATCTTTTTGGATCTTCACATGCCCCAAATGGATGGATTTGAAGTAGCAAAGAGTATCCGGAAGTTCCACAGCCGTAATTGGCCCTTGATCATAGCTCTTACAGCAAGTGCAGAAGATCACGTGAAGGAGAGATGCCTACAGGTTGGCATGAATGGAATGATTCGAAAACCTATTCTACTTCACGAGATAGCAGATGAACTTAGAAGAGTCCTGCAACGGGCTGGTGAAAACTTGTGAGAACAAGTCCTCAAGAATATAATTCTCTAATTTTGGAGGTTCCTCAATATTTTGTAAGCTCTCACACTGTGACTTAGGGAACATGAAAATTAGAATTTCTGACGCAAAATATAGTAGCTAACCAATTTCCCCACTAAGCTCTGTATCAAACCGCTTGCCTCCATCTGCCAGGGAAAGTTGAATTATAAAAATTAAAAGTTGCGTATAAAACTGAACACTTTTTTGTGGTTGACCTTGTGGAATTTGATTCCTACAAGAAATCCAAGCTATTTGTACCAATTTATATGTTGACAAATTCTACTTTTTAGGAAGCATTATGGATGTATACCCCAAGATAACCCGACCTAGCATAATAAAGGAATATTTTATTTACAAATTTGTTACACTAAATGTTTATATATTTTTTATAATATATTAATTTATTAAATTTTGTAATATAATTTCACTTAATATATTTAATAATTCTAATTGTTTCTTGGAGGAGGCTTTTGTACCGTCCGCTAAATAAAACAACGGTTGTTCTTAGCCTCGTTTGGATTTAGGACGTGAGGTTAACAGAGTTGTGATTGGTACCCTCGATGGCGTCGCTGCGACTTGGGAAAATAGAATTAGTAGCGAAGCAGAAGTAGAACTGAAAACACAGGTCGCAGCAAGCCCTTCTTTTTTCTAGGGGTGGGCATCACTTCGGGTTAAACTATTTTAACTTATCTCAAAAAAAAATATTTGAACTCAGTTAAGATGAGGTAAAATAAATATAATATAATATTTTAGTTTAAGATGGAATAAATTAAGTGGAGTTGAATTTTGTCCTCTTCCCGTTGGGTTACTGCGGTAACCCAACAAAAATTACATATATATATATATATTTTTACTATTACAAAACGACGTCATTTTGTAAATAATATATATTTATTTTATGATGCTACAAAATAACGTTGTTTCGTAACTTGTCCTAAATCTTCCTCAGGCAACTCCTCGATCCTCTCTTGTCCCTCAACTCCCTTTCTCATGAGCGACGAGTCTCATTTGTTATCTCATTGTCTTCGACAATCGACGCCGACTCCCTCACCTCATCTGAGCCGTCTCGGTCCTCTCTCATCTAGTTATCACACTTTGAGACTTTGAATCATCGATAGTCAATTAAACTTTGTTAGCTCGCCCCTACTCTCCTCACGTCCTGACGTCCCCAAACCTTTGTTTTTCGACCTGTCCTAACCTGAACTAATCCACCTAAATAAAATCAAGCCATTCTAACTTAAAAATTTTGATTTGAAAGATTATTCTGATTAGAATTAAACTAACTAAATGAAGAATTGGGTTCAACCAGATTAAAAAAATTTTGTCCTAACCCAAATTATCCCACCTAATACCCACCCCTACTTTTCCCTGCCATTTGCTCCCATTTGAGCCGTCCTCGCTCTCTTTGACCATTCGCTCTCATTCCGCAACAACATTCGTGGAAGACAATCTTGTGGCATGACACGTGCCAACGAAGAATCGTGGCTGGGACAGCTGCAGGTGTCTAGGAATGAATGTCCTTGCATCACATTTTCAAAGGAGTAACGATATATCTACATTCATAGGTTTATAAATGTTTTATAACTACAAAGAGATAAATGAGATTCACTCACTTACTTATTTGTTGTAGGAGCTACAAATGAATTACAACAATAGATAAGCAAGTAATGGGTCTCATTTATCTCTTTGTAATTATAAAAAAATGTATGAATCTAAAAGTGTAAATATATCATTATTTCTTTAAAATAATGCTTTCGGTGCGTGACTAAATTGTAAAAATATTTTAAGTATAAGAAAATTTTAAAAAATATAATATTTATGCCATTTTAAATTATGTAAATATTAATATTATTATATTAACGAACATCTTGACTCTTGAGCCTCTAGTAATCAAATTTGAGTTTTGCGTAAAGTTTCTGAAAGTACAAAACAAAACTCACTAACCACTTATATTATTATTTTTATTAATTGCTGAAATAATTTATTAGTGTAATTTTATATTCTTTTTACAATATCGTTCTCCACAAATTCTTGTGATTTTTTTTTCCACATCAGACCAAATCTTTTCCTTTATTTACTCTAAAATTTTGAAAATCTGTCAAAGTAATTTTTTTGAAAATAAAAACAAGTTTTGTTACCATGAACATCTCTTTCTTGGTCCCTGTTACATTTTTCAGTCTCTAAATGATTTTTTTTTCTTCTTCTAAATGAACAATTCATACTGAACTTTAATGTAACCATGGCAATTGAACACACATTTATGATGCAGCACTTTAACATAATTGTGATTTCTTAATTAATTTAAACTTTTTTTTGAATAGCAATTAACTTAAACTTTACTTGTAGAACAATTAATTATATTATTTATATATATGGTGAACAAGTAGTTTTGTTAAAAAATTCAACCATATTACGTGGACTAAAACTAATTGAAGATTCAACCATAAAAGAATACTTCCACTTCCAAATTCCAATATTCCTTTTTGTTGGACATACTATTCAGGATTACGTACGCAACGAGAGGTGGGTGCAGGTGGGGGGAGGGAGACGTCCACTAGTTGTAAACCGTACCTCTAATATCCATGTGCTAATAATTCACATATTGTCACATGTAAGAAGATCATTTACGGAAGAAATTATTTTGTGCTTCCCATATATATATATATATATATATATATATATATATATATTATAAGATATGATTGATATAGTATCTTAACTTAATAATAAATTATTATTAATTTATATAATTTTATAAATGATAATTGTATTCAATTAAAAATTTATATGAATAATAATTTAGTGTACCAAATAATTTATGTGATATGGTATATTGAAAGTATTGAGAATAATCTCACTAGTTACTTGCTGTGCTCATTTTACTGTTCTTGAGACTTGAGACGGGCAAAATGTATGTCATCAGCAAATATGAGATAATATTGTGTTTTAATCAGTACAAATTTAAGTAAAACTTCTCCCTTTTGACAGGTTTTACAATTGCAAGCAAAGCCTTGATCTGTGCCTGTTAAGAAAGATCATTAGCAAAACTGCAAAGAAATGGGTACAGATAGTTTAGATGAAAATAGGAGATTTCAATGACCCGAGCGTCATACGTTGTCTGTTGTCCAATGTTGTCAATGGACAAGAACGTCATAGAACTTAAATCAGGAGCAATCGCTAATTAATATGCTACTTCCATTATGTCGTAGTGATAATATTTGTTGCAAGTCTTGCTCTACTTTTAATCCATATATATCAGCAGACAGCAGCTACTGGCCTATACTGCATATCATAAAGGGCTCCTTATCCATTATGTCAATAAATCAACCTGGAAACTTAAATATCATAATCCGTTAATTACTTGTAGACCGTCGTTTACTCTTCTGATGTAGTTCTGTTAACAAAATTTGAGGATGTTTGTCTTCATTGATATTTTTATAGTTTTTCGCATAATCTGATGTTGATTAATTTCCTTGGACGCTGGGGCGGGTTGAGACCAAAGGTAATAAAATAATAAAAAAATTTAAAATTTTTATATACATACAAAAAATAAAGATAAATTGAAATAATATATACAAAATTAATTTTCTTAAATTATTAAAAATAAAAAAGTAATATATGACTATCACATAGTATTGTTTATTTATATGAATTTCAAGAAATATGTGTGAAAATAATATATATATTTAATTAAAATAATTAATATATAATATTTTCATAAATAATAATTTAAAATTTTAACCTTATTGAAAATTTTTTGAGTGAGCATAAGAATGATTGTAACTTAAATTTTAAAAATAATGAATAAATAAATTTAATTGAAATAGAGGATATATAATAGTAACACAAGTTAATTTGAGTGAAAGAGGTTCAAACACTTTAAATAAATTATTTATTCAGAAAAATTTTTTAAATTAAAAATAGATGATAGCTAAATTAAAAAAAATAAGAACTAATTCTAGCAGGGGAGAAGATTACAAATGTAAAGGAAATTTGTTTTAAATTTAGATAAGTGTTAGTAATTTTGAATCTTTTGAGATTAATATAAAATTCTGAGAAATTCTTGGGTCAAATACAAAGGAGTTATTTAAAAATTTTGATAGCATATATGCAGAATTTAAAAAATAAAAAAAGAAGAAAATCAAGGCAGCCAATATGAGAAGCTTAAATATTGTTGGTGTGGCAAATACAGTTTTTCGAAATTAAGTGGGTTCTCCTAAATCGGCCTCTGCTTAAACGGAAGGGAAAGGCAGGTGGTAGCTTATAATAACATGACCATCGACCATCGCTTATGGTTTCCAATTAGAGGTTTAACTAAAGCAAATTTACTCCAATTGTCAATTGTTTGAAAATTAACTTTGGTTGATCAGGAATGCTTTAGCTAGCCACTGTCTCTGTGGCCAATATGGTGCATTCTGATTGGCTTATTAATCAATTACAACCATAGGTGTTCTAACTAAAGAAGATTGCTTTTTCAAAAGCTATTTAGGATGAGAGCCTAATCCAGATAGAGCCGTGCACTCAACGCCAAGTTCATACAGTTGAATCAATTACTATTTTTTTTTTAAATAAAAGATTAATGATGGAGTACTTTGACAATGAACACGCTCTCATTTTCAATTGCTGACAAATGATTCCCATTATTAAATAATAATAATATTGTCATTTGTGCTTCAGCAAGAGGTTCATGTATTCTAAGTGCTTCCTCCTATGGATTCCTTTCCGACGTATTAAGAATTAATTAATTGGGTTCCAAGACTTTCAAGATCACTAGGGTTTGCCACTGTTGCCAAAACTCCACACCTGAAAAGATCACCAATAGTATTGTGCTAAATATTAGGGCAAGGAATTTGAAGCTAAGTCTTGATTGGATATTATAAGCAAACTAATTTTAATACATCGAACTCTCAGTGGGCTCCAACAGCTATCATAGCTGCTTGCTTTACCATTGGAATATTGTTGTAAGGGAGTAAGCAGCTGAATAGAATATTATGGTTCATGAACATTGACATGTGAATTGGGTCCTTTATGTTTGCTTGAACTGCAGGATCCTTTTGGAGCGCATTGGTTCTGGCCCTGTAGTTTTGTTTAGATCCTTCTTTCAAACGATAAAAACAAATTAATTAATTAATTAAAGTAATTAAGAATGTTATAGAGATACTAAAACATGTTTCTGAAAGCTTACCCAAAGCTCAAGGTTGTTTCTGTTCGTTCACAAATGACTAACCAACCCTTTAAGTAAATCTGAAATTGTGTCCCATTCAGCAGAGGAAGTACCACATTAATAATAGTGAGATTGCTCTAATGATTTGGTGTTAATAATTAAGTACTAGTTGTCAACACTATATATATTTCTGTTGCAATAGTTACCAGCCAAAAAGAAGAGATAGATGCCACAAATCTGTTCTAAAAGGCATGGTTGGTTAGAAGGCGACTCTTTACCAGGATGAATGTAAATATGACAGATGAAATGTAAGTTTGACCCAATTTCTCCACAGTACGTACTCCTTACAGTGTCTGCCGTCTGCTTGTGATTGAGGTTGTGAACATAAATACACAATGAATGACCTTAAAGGAGAAAGAGGCAGCATATTCGAGATGCTGAAGCTTCATGGAAAAACCTCATGGTACATGTTCAGGAAGACTGCATCAGTTTGTACTTTGCTTCCTCCATTATGTTTCCAAAAGCGACCATACATATCCACCGTCAACATCCCAGTTCCCAAACTAACAGAACCTGATTGGCTTTTGAACTTGTATTTCTTTTGGTATTATATAAATACATATAGTGGGTTATATATATGTATATGTATGTATGTATGTATGTATTGCAGTTCAGTCATGTTATGTACAGGGAAGAAGTGGAAGGTTATATTCTGGTTCGACCTTGCCCTTTGTGTCAGACATCAATAAGATAATTGCTTATTTATTGTAATCTTCATTTGAAATATCTTATGCGAAGAAGGTGAAAAAAAGGGCTTTCGGGGCTTGAGAAAGTGTAAGTTTTTTTATTATTTTTAAAAAAATTTTACACTATTTTTATATTATTATTAAATTTAAAATTAATTCACGTTTAAAATTATGAATATATTAACACTAAACAAAAGTTTGTATTATTGTATAGAGTAGATGATGCTGTCTTTAATTGAAGATAAAATGATATCATCTAAGACAAATACACTTACACCACTTAACTTTTTATAAATAAGGATTACATTAATTTAAATTGCACCAGCACACACACATGCGCAAACACAAACACATACGTACATACAGATATATACATATATATCATATTGATTTAGCATGTCAAATTTTAGAAAACTAAAATAATTAATAAGTTTATGAATGAATCATTAATGTTTTTATTATTTTAAAAGTATATAACAGGCCACTAGAATAGAAAGATATATTGGATAATATGAAATTTAGGAATTAGGAGCATGCATGATATGCATCAATCTAATGGTGAATTTAATAAATCTTTTATTCTTTAAAAATTTATTTATTAATATACGAGTAATTTCAATTAATTAATCTGTATCAACAGATCTCAATGCATACATATACATAAATATAAAGCTTTTGTATAAGATCAATGAGCAAGCACATCGTCATCAGCTAAAGATCAGCGATGTTCTAGCAATCAATCGAAACGAGAAGGACCCAAAGTAAACAAATCAACAAAGTTGCAAATGGAGAAATAAATATATTAGAGGGCATAGAATGCTTTCGTAGTTCGAACTTTTGCTTTGCATATAATATTTCGAAGTTTATTTAGACAATAAATAATGGATAGTAGGTCTCTACCAAAACAAAGTTAACATAAAACAAAATTGCGCCCACCATTTTATGTTGTTGTTTATATTATATTTTTGCGTAAACAAAGAGATATTAAAATGGATGAAATCATGAATGTCACCGCTAATTAAAAGATTAAAACAGAAATTAACTCTGCAATATCTCTGCAGTCTCTTGTTAATTGTTCTGGCTTTATGTCCTATACCATGTCAGTTACATTTGCACGATCGAGAACAAATGCAGCAGATAACAAGGGAGAGGCGTTCCTATGTATCACCACCACCCTAACGCATACTTTTATTTGTTTTTTATTGCTTTCGAACACATTTGGAGACAGAAAATCTTAATTGCAGAACTTGTTGCTTTGCAGAAAGAAGAGTTATAGAATAGAAAGGTATTGGAACTTGGGAAACTGGTAGAATGCAGACCGGAAAAAAATGGAAAAAAGAAAAAGAAAATGTGAGGATGAAGAGAAAGAACAAATTTTTAAGAAGCAAAAGCATTCGCAGATTGGTTATGATCGATTTGCGGAAAATATACATATGAAAATTGATTAATCATATACTATTCAACTTACTCAGTTCTCAATTCTCAGACTAAACTTTTGGAAGAGAAAAGTTCCTCGCATATATTCTGATGTTCTTCGCACCCTCCACTAATTCTGTCTGCAATTCTTGTTTATGTTCTAAAAGGGTGTCCTGCCATGACCATGATGAGCCCAAGAAGAATACGCCTCATGGTTCAACTGTGGCCCATTTGGAAGCAAATTCGGTGGAACATTGTAAACCGGAATCGACGACGAAGCCTCCTCGATTGACCCACCACCACCCTGCTGCCCCATGCCCGGCGGAGAGCCACCACCGCCAGTCGCTTGTCCCTGCCCTTCATCTTCATCCTCAATGGGTAATCTCTCATAGGTTGCATTGGAAAACGTGGCCGCCACTATCATAACCGATCCTGATGCCACCAGCGAGCCCACCACCCCACCGCCAACGACCTGTCCTTGACCACCGGAGAGATAGATGGTTAGAACGGTGGAACCTGGTAGGACCGGTCCTGGCAGAAAAGAACCAGTTAATGATAGAATCTCAAAGCGGCCGTGAAGTGCCATGACGGCGCCAGGCGCCGTTGGCTGGCGAAGAGTGACGTTGGTGACGGTGCCGCTGCCACTGAGGACGCAGACGCCTCTCTGGCGCCTTCTGGCGAACTGAGCAATACAATCAGCAATGTCAGCTCCGTTTGCAATCTCCATGATGTGACTTCGGAGTGCATTAGGGCTGTCCCTTGTCACAAAAATCGGTGGCCTTGGTTTGTTCTTTGATCCCGGTGGACGCCCTCTAGGGCGGCGAGTGGTAGCCACTTCGATAGCACCTTCTTTGGGCTCGTCACTATTTTCTTTCTCTTCTTCTTCATCGCCACGGCCACCGCCGCCGCTGTTGTTCCCAGTTGCTGCGGTGTCATTCATGGAGATGCCCAGATCTGGCTTTTTCAAAGGGGAAGAAGAATTGGCTGAGTTTTCAACTCGGGAGAGGCCCACAGTACTGCCAGTCCACCAACTGTTCGCCATAATTGTGCGAGAAAACTAGACCCAGCACCACAATCAAATCTTTATCTTTGAAGGTGAGAAAGAATTAGTATCTATCTTGAATAATAAGAGGGTGAACGCTTGTTCTTTAGAAAGAGCTGTAAAAGTATATAAGGACTCACGAGAGGATTTGTTAGGGCGAGGGTGAATATGTTTAGCTAGCTAGAAGCTCTCTAAATTGCAGTCTTAGAAGGGGAAAGGGAGACGCAGGCAGGAGAGTGCGTGTGTGTACGACGGTGATGTTGTGGGTTTGTTGGGAAGCTGGGCTAGATAAGGGTTCCTTCTTGTAAGTTGTGAGTCAAAAAGGAGATCAGGCAGAAGGAGGAGAGGATGGTATAATTGGTATTGGGAAATAGCTAATTAGGGTTTTGTTTATATGGGGGCGGAATTGTGTGGGGGAGCTAGCGAAGGTGGAGTGCACGTCCTTGCTCACGTCCCGACAAATATGACATAGCAAACGAGAGAGAACACGTACAACACGACAATACAAATTACTCAATAACTTGAGCTTGATCTTTGACTAGTTTGAGATTGTGATGGCTTTTTTTTATACAGATAGATGGGCAAAAGACTTGTAGTCGGTGTGTGCCTCTAGTACAACTACATCCCTAATTTGGACCTTTTTTTTTTCTAATTACTTCTTCACTCCTTATTTAACTTAACTACAAACACTTGAACGATTCGATGTCTTAAATTTGTATTGGGAGAGATAAAGAAAAGGCAGAGAAAAATCAGGTGTTACAGCACAATCTTGTCACTCTCGTATGGTTAATTGGTGCGAGTGCGATTCCTTGTTTTGCGGTGACTATTTTATCGGAATCATATAAAATAAGTGGGTAGCTAGTTTAATTATAATTATAATATAATGTTTGGAATATATAGGTGGCCAATGGAATATTTGTATGTAATTTACGTAGGTGCACGAGTAACCCATTATCAAATCTGCCAATGAAACTAGCTTGTAAATTGCAATTGAAGTGGGAGGGTTCGTGGCTGCAGCCTATTCATCTTGGAAGTTGTTCAACAATTCTCACCCTTGTCAGTTCTGTTGGGAGGGTTCATGTCACTACTTCCATCGACGTTAATCCTTGTATATGTTGACATGCATTTTTGTGTCAATTTTATTTAATTTGGGTATTATTATGGTAGTGTAAAATATACATAAAATAATTTAAAAAAAAAAGATCTCAGTATTTTGACCAGCTATCTCAATCTTTATCTTCAAAAAATTTTAAAATATATTTAATAAAAAATTAATTGTGTAAATTTTGATACTTTACATATTTTGATTATATATAAAAAAAAAAGACTATACCCATGTTCATTTATTTTTTTTAAAAAAATTGTTTCTATAATTTTGCATTAATAGTGTGAATATTTAGATTAGTTAAATTTCATAATTTAAATTATAAATATGAAAATTAATAAATTTAATAGTTTAAATTTTATTAAATAAAAATTATGTAAAAATAAAAGAATATAAATAGAAAAATTATTTATTTTTACATTAAACTAGAAAGACAATGACACAAAGGAATTTAATTTTAAATTTCTGTTATAGGAAACCTCTTCCTACAATTATATTTACACAAAATATTTATACTATTTATGAATTAGTAAAATCTTATAGTTAAATTTGTGAGATTTAATAAATTTAATAATTTAAATTTTATTACATAAAAATTATGTGAAAATAAATATAATTACTATTTCTATTAATATCTCCACCTGTGTAATACCTTAAACCAGTCAAAAACTGGCAATTCTCATGCCAATATAAATTAACCAGCTCGACACATGAGCATACCTGTGCGTATATGACAGAGTTTTTAAGTACATGTTATATATATTTCATAAATAAATTGAATAGGAGGTACAATAGTCTTAACATGATGTTACGGCCCTTTTAAAAGGTATATATGTGAGTTATTATTATTTATTGCTAGTTAACTACTTCTTTCATTATTTTTACCATGATATAAAAGTATAATGTACACAATTTAAATTTACGATAAATAATTAAAAAAGATATTATTTATAAACTAAAGACGTTTATTAACTAGTAAATAAAGTGATTCATAAAATATGGGTCTAGCAAATAGTCATAAGTTTGTATAACTCATTAAATATAATGAATTTGATAATTTAATTTATGAAATTTAAATAATTTAATTATTTAAAAATTTTAAATAAATATTTAATAAAATTTAATTTTTAATAATAAAATTAAAACATGCATGATCTTCTTGAATTATAAAATAATTATAAAAAAATTTTCTATAACTTTAATTTTTTTTAAAAAATTTTTCTTAACCTACTAAACTTTACAATGCCCCCACTATTAGTTATTTTATTGGTTAAAAATATTCAAAACTTCAAAGTGGAAGGTCAAATCCCAAGTTTAACTAAGTGAAAAGACGAAAATGCGCCTTGAAAAAATTGAAACACCAAATTCGAGCCGAGCTCGGTTTGCTTGGCAAAAATGGTGTAAAATTTCACTGAGGAAACCAATGAGAAGCAACCACCAACAACGAAATGTGGATACGATCACTGCAATTGATTTAACTACAACAGTAGCAATAGCTCTGACAAGGAATTCGACTTGTTTGGGGGGGCTTCGGTGAATCAATCAGCTTCGGATCATTCAGTGATGCCAGCGATGCATTGAAGGTAAATGCAGCTAAGCGGGAGGCTGAATCCGATGAAGAGGTGACACCGTCGTGGCAATCACCTGCAGTCATACCGAAAACTGTTAAGAAAGGAGCCAAGGTCGTCATCGGATTAGCCTCTCTTTTGAAAGAAAAACCATATAACAACTAAATCTTTAAGGGGCATTTCCTTATTTTCACTTGGGTCAACTTGCGATTTGACTATCTATTTTTGGGTTTTGTCTGATTTTTAATAAAAGAATTTACGAAGAAAGTATATTGTCAAATTTAGCATGAGTTGAAGAAGATATTCTATAAAAATTAAAAGCATAAAAAAATTTTTGTAATTATTCTTTAATTAAAAAAATTTTGTTTATTTTAATCCAAAAATAATAATATCAATAAAAATAATTATAAATTAAATTGCGTCAACGGGACAACAAAGATTTTCTAGAGTAATAGATGTAGTTGTGAAGATAAAAGATGATAAATAAGGGAGAAAAAAAATTTAGTAAATAAATAAATAATAAAAAAATGATTTACATATTTTATAAAAAAAAAGATCAAATTTCTAAACCCACGTAACGATGATCCAACATAAAGAGCATCCTTTCTGGTTTGTTTTTTTTTCTCCTTTTCATATTCAAGAACACTGTTCAGTTTTAGTAATTTACTGTCGTTTCATTAAACGACACAAGGGCCGTTTGCAGGTGTCTTCCGGTGTCCCTCAACTGGTCAACCAGGTACGCGGACAGAGGGCAAGACATGGCGGACAACCTCTTTGAAGGATTGCCACCTCCTTCGGCAAACCCTCCTCCTCCTTCCGAACATGAAGCGCCGGAATCACTTGCTAATAACAACAGGGAATCCTCTCCAGTTCCAGCACCAAAGCCAATACTCAAAAGTGCGCTCAAGCGTTCTAAGACTACTGATTCTGACTCAGAAGGTGACTTCCTTCTGTGCTCTTTGATTATTTTCAACTCTATTTTGGAAGTTAGTTCATACGCACTTTCAGATTACTTTTGATTTTAAGTAATATTTGTATTTTGGAATGATGTTTACTTTTCTAAAGCATGGAACCCTAGGGTTACGTTGTAATGATGCTTGACCGAAGCAACAATTTGACGGTTCTATCGAGGCTTGGGGTGTCCCCTTTTTTGGTTTTCTGCTGAGATCTCTAAGATAGAAGGGCTTATTTTCCTTTTTTCATTTATTTTGCCTTTAAGATTCAACCCTAAAACAATTAGGGGGAAGGAAGCTGCGTAGCGGCTGAGTACGCCAGTTTTATTTGTGACTTTAGGCTCATTTTTTGAAAATTGAGATTGAAAGAGGGGGGAAGAAAGTCTTATCTGATTCATAAGATAGGGTAGGGCATATATGGGCCGTTTTGCATTAAATTCTAGATTTGGCTGCTTAGCATAGCTTATATAAAGTGGATTCATAGAATTCCTCTGTGCATCCATCATCAATGAGGGCTGTCAAATGCAACTAGTCTTCACGGGGGAGTCTTTCTCATACACATCCCTCTGTCTTTTGTAACCTACATTAGTCATCAAACCATGTGTTAGCATTTATCTAACTTATCCTTGATTTCTGCAGTATGTAGTGCTTATGTATGTTAGCCAAACGACTCATCACATATGTTATTTGATGAAAGCAGGTTTGCTTATGAAGTCATATGTCTGGCTGATCTTTGATGTGCGTTAGCTTGTAGATAATTAACAAACAGAGAGCGTGGTAGATGGTGAGAGTGAGCTGAATTGGAAGTGATTGGCAACTTAAAAGAAATGAATCAAAAGGAGATAAGATTTGAATTTCTTAAATATTGTAGTTTACTGGAAAGGAGTGATGGAATGCAAAATTATTGAAGAAGTGATCAAAATATGATGTAGTAAATATATGAAAAGCAATGGGGATTGAGGAGATAGAAATATGGCAAATCTAGATTGAAGGAAGGGTGCACTTGGCAAGAAGAATGGAAAAGGTACCGATTTTGGCATAAAATTGTGCCACATTAAATATAACATTGTGTAAAGTCAGCAGCATGTCCCAGCTTTTAGAATATTATAATATATATATATATATATATATATATATATATGATGTTCTCTCACCAATAGCATGGTTCTTCAAAGTCAAAGTCAACAACAGATGGTTCATTGGCTTGAATTCTCTAAAAGATTTAGTTGAAATATTAGGACTTCAATCTGAGTTTTTTCATTGGGAAAGAATGCGGGGAAAAATGAAAGAAGGTGAATAGTTGACTTCAGTTAATCATCAAAGGCATCTGAATTCAAGGACTCCTTACATTGAATGTCCCAATGCAATTTGAACTCACCTGGGTTTACAGCTTTGCAGTGAACAGAAACGGGATTAATGAAATTTGGATTTTCTTTTCACCGGGTTTAACTGTTTAAGTAACGGCAGTATATTGTGTATATTTTTTTTCTATGTATGCTTTTATAACTGTTGTAGATGCTGGAGTTCATTCTCTTCTGAGACTACACTTTCTATTGGAATTTCAGCTACTGCACCTAAGAAAAGTTTAAAGTTTAAGACCACAACTGATGCTTCTGAAGCACAAGTTATTGAGGCCATGCAGAAGATATCATCACACATAAAGAATTCTTCAAAGTTTAGTAAGGCTTCAAAGCTTGCAATACAGCTCATTCAAGCAGGAAGTGTAAAGTCTGGAACTAGTGATTATTTTTTTGCTATTTTAGAAGCTGCAATGTCATCGTCCATGCCTTGTACAGATCCTTCAGTGCGGGCAGATTATCATGCTCTGTTTTTGGCAGCACAAGACACGATTGAAGTAAGTCAAAAATTTACTGAAGATTTTTTATGATCATTGATTTTTTCTTCAGTAGAGCTACTGATTGAGTATTTGTTGTCAACATCCCTGTCATATTATTGTATAGCACCTCAATAAGAAGCAAAAGAATCAGCTGACAACATGGATGATCAACGCTGTGGTAGCGAATGATTTGTGTACAGATGATAGCTTTGTGGTAAGATCCATTCAAGGTTTTATGTTAAATTATTGATCACAACTACAGTAATGGTCTTATTACTAAGGACAGTGTGAAACCTATTGGGATTATATGCAGCAGGTTTTGACATGTAATTCTGTTCTGATCATCACAAATTGAAAGTATGATGTACTCAATGGACTATCCTACTTTCTTTCTTTTACTAATTCATAAATTTATACATAGTTGCTTTTGCTTTTAATGCAAATTTGTTTGGGATTGTCATATTACATATTAATTCTATAATTTTCCCTGTATGTTTATTGTTTTGCCCAAAGATGGGTCCAAATGTATTGGTTAATTCTCTTAAAGATTTATCAGAAACCAAAGAAAGATTGGAAAAGAATTTTCCTTTGGAAAGCTACTAATATTAGTGGCCAAGCGGATGACTGATTGTGAAGCATTATTATCCCAATACAGCCATTTACTGTGTTTACCTTCACCATGCTTTTTTTGTGACATATGCACTGTGGAGCATGGGAGTGCATCTATGCATGACGTGTTACCTCCTGAGTCTTGACTTCTGCTAGACTGACGCAACGGCATAACTTTCCTTTTTTGGAGGGGTGCGGTGGTTTGGCTTATTTGTGACTTTCTGAGTGGCGATAAATTATTAAGTTTCTAATGACAGTTTTATTCTTGGCTCGGCACTCTACTAGCTTACACCTGATTTTATATTTCTTCCTGGAGGTTGTTACTGCACAATCTTATCGCCTTCTAAAATTTGGATTAGGAAATTATAAATTGTTCTATGTTCTGAGTTACCAGATCTGGTTTGGGATATTTGTTACCTATTTTGGTCTCCTTTGATTACATTGAATATGACAGTGACAAAATATTTATTATGCTTTGTTTTGCGATTTATTATACAGTTTTCTAAAGCAGCTGGACGAATCAAGGAAGCTATTTCTAACCTTCCCATTGCAACAGAGGATGATGACATGGAGGAAGCAGCGTCTCTCAAAGTTAGCACAGAAATGGTACATGAAGTTGGTCAAATGAAGCAAGACTTGCCCTTAGTTGCAACTGGCAAGGATAATGAGGAGGCTGACCCATTTGGACTTGATGCTTTGATTCCTGGATCGATGAAGAAAGGTGAAAAGGCAAAGGGAAAGAATGATGCGGCAGTGAAGATAAGAAAGGAGGAGGAGGAAGAAAATAAGAGATTCCTGAAGTCACAAAGAGAAGCCTTGGTAACTTGTTTAGAGATTGCTGCTCGGCGATATAAAACTCCTTGGTAACTACTGGTTATACTTTCTGTCATTTAAGTCTTTATATATGCTTTGTCATTGAAATTTTCTTCCCAACTCATTTGAATTTTCTCTATCCAGGTGCCAAACAGTGATTGATATTCTGGTAAAGCACGCCTTTGATAATGTGGCTAGATTTACAGCTCAGCAGAGGGATGCTGTTCAGAAACTTTGGGCTTCTATACGGGAACAGCAGACTCGCCGGAAGCAAGGAAAATCAGTTAGTGGAAAACTTGATGTAAATGCTTTTGAATGGCTTCAACAAAAGTATGCTAGTGAGAAGATTAGCATTCGGCATTCTGTTGGAGCTAGTGGAGAACGACATGCTGAACAATGGCTTGGTTGATTCCGTGTCCTTTCTGAGAAGCAGAGAGGGGACGATGACAACCTTTATGGTTGTCATATGTGATCATGTCATGGCTTCGTTGGGGATTTATTTCACAAATTGAAGTAAACTCCTGTAGAACACCTTAGCATTTTTTCTGAAACACGACTGTAACTCATGCAACATTTTTTTTTTTCAAATTATTACCTTATTCTGCGAAGAAAGTTGCTAGTTAATTCATTTTGCAGAAATGTACTACCGTGTATGATAGAGTTGACAACATGTTTTATGATAATGCATTCATTAATTTGTGAGATATTTGTCCCGCTTGAGCGCCTTGGGTACGTGCAAGTTGATTTTTCCTTGTACGAAAATGTGACAGCACAAGAAGGTGCATTCTTTTATTAGTATGTATTCCTCGTCATACATAACTATTCTGAGATCTGAGGTTGATTCTTTTTTTTATTATTATTTGTTATTGTGGGTTGGGGAGGGAGGAGGCATAATACGTATTCTTCGTCGCACATAACTGTTTTAAATCCGAGGTTGCGTTTTTTAGCTCTACGGTTATTATGTAACAATCAACAGCAGCCCGGTGGGAAACTAGTGTAGTCTAAACAAAAATCATAAAGGTGAAGATTACTGAATGCAACTTATCATGCAGTCAAACTTACGCCAGGTTTAACTCTCAGTATCTCTGTTTCACACATTTTTTTTTATTTAATAAAATTCATATTAATAAATTTATTAATTTAAAAAAGTAAAGTACAAAACACAATTGAAATTAGGGTGCGAGAATTTTTTTTTATAATTTTATATACTTTTTTATTGGTGTAAATTTAAAATCTAGGTATTGTGAAAGGTACAAGTACTTAAACTCAATCTTATTTCTATATTTCTAGGTTTGATTCCTATCTTATGACATTTTTAGTATTTAAAAAAAAAAAGGGTGTTATAACTAGTTCGGCCTCTGCAGTTATCATTCATATGTGCGGCTGGCCATCCAAAACCCCAAACCCCCCATCACTGAGTATTTAAGCTATTTCAGAAAAACGCTTATTCACTCATAAACCGCGACTTTCAGCGCTGCGAACATCAGGCCAAGGTATTACCGCCTTCTCCTTCTTAGTTTTTCAATTTCTGATTCATTTATGTATTTTAAAGTGTTACAATCCCATTTGATTTGTGAATCCACAATCCATGCTGTGGATGTCGTTTGACCTGGTACATATCGAAGGCTTCCTGGCCCTTCATCGAAGCCCGTGAGCTCAAAACCTGTGCAAAATCGCAAGTCATCCTTTCAATGAAATCCTCTGGGTTTACAAATTGTTAATGCTTGAGGATTTTTTGAAGGATGATGGACGGTAGTGTGCTGATTAGTTGTGACATCAGCGCACAACATAAAACATGAGCTACATAGCCTGTTGCCACTTTGTTTCTTTGTGTTTTCCGATGGACGTACGGGAAAAACACTACAACATGGTGGCAAATATCCATATTGCTACTTGTAATAGTAAACTTAAAAAGAAAATTTTGACTCCATCTTAGGCAGCTTGCATTTGATGCATTGTGGTTCATATTTATTCTTTTTTCTGAGAAGATCTGCGAACAACTTTTTTCAGAAAAACAAAGAATCCAATGCCAATGATGGCTGACATTATAATGCGATGAATATGGTGGAACAATGTGGATCTCGCGCTGGACCCATATTCTACACTAATAATTTAATTATAGTAGGGTGTCTTAAGTGCTACAGCAGCATTGCCCACTTAAAAATTCCTCTAATACGAACGTGTGTACGGCAGTAGCTGCAAACTCATCGTCAGAAAGACCGTGCAATTTTATATGAGTTCTTGTTTTTGGTACGATGGTATTATGGGACAGAGTATGCCTTCTTGATGACTTTCCATGTGATGCAGTTGCAATATGCATTTTTGCTTGCACTGTTTCTCAAAATGTAATTCCCATTGGAAAAACCAATATCTTTCTTTTACGCAGAATCATATTTAGGATTATCTTATGCGAAAGATACATCTGAATCAGACTATCATGATTTGTGGAGCATACTAATAAAAATTATAACGTAATTGTTACATCATTTTCCTTGAACTAGATAAAAAATAACGTACAAGAGAGATCTAAAGGAGAAAAAGTCTTCCTACTTAAGTATGCAAATGAAAATACAAAAAGAGGAAGAGACCCATCTTTTGCGAGGGGAATGGGCAAGGAAGAGGGAAAGGGCAAATGTTACTAGAGCACTCAAATGCCCAATTGACCGAATTTCTAAATCTTCATTATTTCAGAACTCTACATGTACTGTATCAATCTCGAATTGCAACGAGTAACAAGTCAATGCCACGTTTCCATTCTTTCACTCCCAGTCTTCATCACTCAATTGATCATTAGTCTCTTCTTTTGGCGGCCTGACTACCAATACCACAGTTCCTAAACTCTCCTTGACACCCATTTTCTTCAATGCCAAACCCTTTTCCACCTTTAAGTCCCCTCCATCACCATCACCCTCAGCTGCCACTAAATAAAACCCATCATCTGCAGCTACCTCCTTCTTGCTCCTGTCAGCCACTACCAATATCTGCTCCTCTTTGTGCCACCTGTTCACCTTCCATGGTAATACCCTTGCATCCGCAAATGATACAACCACTCCTCCTTTTCCCAAAACCGCTACAGGTTCCCATCCTGGCAACACCACCCACCTATCCCATCCCTTTTCTGCTACCACCACACCAAACACGCCCTCACTCCTGCACTCAAAGGGTGCTTCCAAGAGATCTCTATCTCTCTCCTCCACGCTACAAACTGGCAAAACAACCACTGTACTGGCCTCTGCTACTTCTCCGATCTTCAATCTCACCACCGGTACCCGAACCCCTTGTTCAATTTCGTTATCTTTATCTTCCTGTCCTCCATTATTTCCCTTCAATTCCTCTAAAACTGTGCTTTTTGCCTTCTCAGTTTCGGCAACGCTCAGAGCTTTCTCCAAAGCAGCAGTTCTCTGCTCTGATGGGTTTTTATGTTCCCTACTCTGCCTATAATACATAAAAGACAAAGAGTCTCCAGGGCGAGTATAATCGAAGCTCTCCCACCCTTTGTCACCCCGTCTGCGAGGAAAATCTTTTATGGCGCGGGCAAGATCTTGAGCGCCCTTTCCATCAAGCTTGTTCTCAACAATGTAACGGGCGGCAGAGGCTCTTTGCGTGGCACTCAGGAGCCGAATTTCATATAACAATTCAGCTCCACCAGTGTCAAATGTCGAAATAATGTCTGAGTCTGCGTTGGATTGGATAAGAGAATCACGAACCTGTGTGGCGACTATAAGGCGATTCTGCTCAACCCCAGAAATCCCAGTGGCTTCTTCTATGGAAGGAGGCGAGAACCCTTCACGGATTAAGGAAGAGATAAGTGGAGCGTACTCATACCAGAGGCCCAAGCGATTGGCTAGAATTTCAAGGCAACGAGCAGTGTCGAGGGAACCGAATTGTGAGGGAAAAGGGGCCGGTGGAGGCCTAAAGGGCTGGTAGAGTTGCTGTTGTGGATTGGTAGAAGATGGAGTTGGGGTTGGCGAAGGATTCAGAGTAGCTGAAATGGGTTTAAGGGAGGGCTTGGAAACTGGTGGGCGACGGTCGTTGGAGAAAGATGGGGATGAGAGTGAGACAAGCTTACTGGGAGTAAGGGAAAGGGGTTTCAGATTGTTAATGGAGAGTGACAGCATGATTGAATCGGCAGAGAAGGAGAGGGCTCCGTGCCTTATCTCTATCTGATGCGGGTGAAGATATTTTCTCTTTGGGGGCAGAGGAAGAAGACGCCCCTCTCTGACTATGGCCTTCACTGCACCAATTCCCCTCAGCGGTTAAAAGTTGAGACTCTGATAAGGGGATTTGGCTGCTTTACTTTTTAATTATTTGATTTTAATAATTTTTATTTTATAAATTTAATATATAAGATTTTTTTATTATTTTTAATTATTTTTCTTTTACAATAGAAGATTCGAATCTTTTGATAGGGGTTAAAAAGAAAAATTAAAAAAATAATAGTAATAATAATTGTAATTTAAATTTTAAACGAAAACTCGCTGTAAGTGGTTAACAAAGACAAATAATGCAATTTTATTATTTTGCAATATTGGACTAGCGCATCCCGGCACCACGTCATGGCCAACTATAACCAACAACATATATGATTGTAACAATGATTCAATAATGAGCGATTCGCTTCCAAAATCTTGCTTATATTAGGACTGGGTTCAATAAGATTCACATGATAGAAGTGTCAATTTTGTGATATGCCTTATATAGATTTTGTATGGAATGCAAGTATTTAGCATGAGTACATTATCTAAAAAAATTTCATTTGTTTTACAGTGGTTGGTAGAATAGTATGTATTATGTATGAAGTACTATATGTTGACGTCTTGACACTTCAGAAGGAAAATCATGACTCGTTTCGGATAGTGTGCTTGGAGTTGCCATTTTAAATTTGCTAGGAAAAGTTTTAGAGGCACAAGTTAATTCCAACATTTGGAAGATACGAAGAATTTCACATTTCGAGAGGACTTCTTCTGCTCTGAATTTAATGGCGCTTCAGGAGTTTCGCTTTCATGTTAGACCCTAAATTCTCTCTATTTAGTGTTTACTTTTGCATGGGTCACTGCATTTTATTAGTTGCGTTAGAGTTAGAGTCTTTGAGGTGAGGTAGAAATTTTCATTCCTCGCGCCCGTTTGTGTGTGGTTGCAACTTGCAAGAACAGAAAAGTAGGAAGAAAAGAGCAGTGAAATTAACAGAAAAAATTGATCCATGCTTAGTGACCCACGTGAAGATCTACGTCTAGTAAAAAAGGATTGACACTGTTGGAAATTAATGAGCTGGTCTTCTAATGTGAGGAAAACAGAAGCTCATCCCTCATCTTCAGTTTCTTCAAAAATGCGTTTTAGAATAGAAAAGGAAATGACAGAAATTGGAACTCTCTTTCCGCAACGCCCGTGCTTCGACCATTTTGTGGATCAACATATCCTGTCACGTCAAATTAGCGGTACAAAATTTACGAGTCAAATTCGAAGATCAATGGTTGCCTAAGATGTTTGCAGGTCCGTTCATGCACATGTCCCCAAATACTTTTCTATTCTTCTTCCCACGCGCAATTCTCTTTCCTCCTTTCATCACTTTTCCTCATCGATCCTTTGTTTCCAGACTCTAAGTCATACAATCAAACTTTTTATTAGAAAATATGTAATCTGCTCTTTTTCTGACCATATAACTCGTATTCTTTCACTTTTCACCACTGTAAACATACACCAAAATGACAGAGTAAAATATTATTTGTAATGCTATGGCATAAGTTTGATGTCACGTGGAATTAATCCCACTAGTCTCTAGCTGCCATGCCCTCCAGACTTTTAATTTTCGCGCATCACCGTCAATTTTAATTTATTTATATAAAAACTTAATATATAAAATATACACAATGCATTAGTATCAACTTACTTTATGTTTCTTTCATCATTGTAAACACATATCAAAATGACAGTATAAACATTATTTGTAATGTTGTCGCATGAGTTTCACGTCATGTGGAATTAATCCCACTAGACCCTAGCCGCCATACCCTGGAGGCTGGAGCCCTTTGCCTCACGTGCATCAACTTTATTTTTAGAAGATTGTTATTATTTACACATGATAATATTAGTATATAAGATGTATATAATGTATTATTAAATTTGTTATATATTTTAATTAATTAAAAAAAATTTATTATATTTTACATATATAATTATAATATATAATTAATAAAAATACATTATACAAAATATTAGCTAGAAGTTTCCTTTCATTTCATTACAGTTTACCCCACAATTTTTTTTTCAAATTATTGCCTCATGAATTTGTAATCGCCTAACTCATGATTTAGCAACTTTCGCTCGCACAGTACCAGACTTTCTATAGGATGGAATCGATGTTCTAACCCAGTTTCCTGGCGTTCAAGGATTTTTCTTCTTACGGAGTGTTTGGTCCAAATAAGGAGGGGAGAAGAGAAAGAAATTTTTTTTTTATTTTGTTTGATATAAAAGGAGGAAAAAAGAAAAAAATTTATTTTCATTTTTTCTCTTTTTATTTAGTTAAAAAAGAAAAAAATTGATTAAAAATTATTGTACTATTATATTATTTTAAAAAAATAATTATTAAATTATAAAAATGAGAATAATTTAATTACCATAATTTAAAGTTTTTAATAATTTTTTTAAATTTTTTTAATTTTAGAAGAATGATAAAATAAAAAAAATTTGAGATTCTTTCCTTTTTTTTTTCTTTTTAAACATCTAAATGAAAAAAAATATTTAATTAAAATCTGTTCTTTCTTTGTCAACTAAATTTGTCTTCAAAAAATAAAATAATAACATATCTACACGAGTTTAACTACATTTTTCTTACAATTGCAAAGAGAGAAAAAAAGTCAAGAGAGGAAAGAGAAAGTCAAGTTTGTAAGAAAAACGTGGTTCAACCGATATGGGAATATCATTGTTCAAAAAATATATCCATAATAATAGTTTTACATGGTTTTTCAATACGTTTTTTTAAACAATAAAAATTATTATTCAGAATCGTACTTTTTTACTGTTTATTTTTAGATATTATAAAAAAATAATAAAAAATATAAAAAATATATTAAAAAATAACATAAATATAACATCCCCCAACTCTTAACTAACCCTTATTTTAACTGAAAAAGTATTACATTCACGCTGGGAGATATGTTTGGTCACATTTTTTACGTGGTTTAATATTTATTTATTAAAAATATAAATAAAAAATAAATATAATAATAATTATAAATAAAATTATAATATATAAAAATAAAAAAATAATAATATTAGTTATTAATTTCAATTTTTATAATGCTCTTCTCTCTTTTTTTTTTATAAGTAAGGGATACAATACCGAAACTACATTCTAAGGAACCTGAAGAAAATATTCAGAAAATTTAAATTTTTAAATTTTTTAAATTTTAACAACTTCTTTATTTTTTAAAATTTAATAAATAAAATTTATGTTTTTTATTAATTTTTTCTCCTTTTTAATCTTCTTTTCCTCTCACTTTTAGGATGATAATCCATGCCGGGGAGGTCCCTCAAAAGAAGAAAATAACAAGCATTAGGCGGCTGGGCAAATAATCGAATCTGACGTTGTTGGCTAGGCAATCAATCAGCCACTCCATTTGCCTCCCTGTATACATGGCTCCGCTGAACCTGCCAAGGTGTTGTTTTCCCTTCCCTCCTTGTGCAGTTCTACTTGCCCTGCCTATACAAACACACCGGCGTGTTTCTGGCCCCTCGACACCCGAGCATAGCAAAAAGAGAACAAGCAGAAGTAGAGCTTCCTGGACATTACGCCAATAAACTTCCAAATGCAACAAAATCCTTTTTTATTTTTTCAATTAAGAATATTGGCAATGGATTCCTCATTATTCATTTCATGCCCAAACTTTGAAATCCCTTCTGGGTCATCTTCATTCACCTCACAGTCACACAACCAGTTCCTTCCCTTGAATGAAAATGACTCCCAAAGAAATGCTTCTTCATGAAGTGTTGTCCGAAGTCGCTACAGATTCCCATGAAACAACATCATTATTATCTAATTCCAGAGACGAAAACGTGAGCTCCAAAGCCGACTCGGAGGAGCCGGAATACTCCACAGTGGAAGAAGTTTCTTACAGAGGGGTTCGAAGGCGGCCATGGGGGAAGTAGGCGGCAGAGATAAGGGACTCTACAAGGAATGGGGTCGGAGTTTGGTTAGGAACCTTTGACACTGCAGAGGAGGCTGCCCTTGCATACGACCAAGCTGCATTGGCAATGCGACGCTTAACGGCTTCACTGAATTTCCCAGTTGAGGTGGTTCAGCAATCGCTTCGCAGCATGAACTGTGCTTTCCAGGTTGGTTGCTCTCCGGTTTTGGAATTAAAAAAGAGGCACTACATAAAGAGGAAATTGGAGAGAAAGAAGATGAAAAGTAAGCAGCAGGAGGAGAGGTGGGATAATGTGTTGGTGTTAGAGGATTTAGGGGCTGAGTATTTCGAAGAGCTACTTACTCTGTCCCAGGATGGATTCGAATCGCGCAGGGAAGAGCGAAAGAGAGAAAGAGTGAAAATTAAGAAAGAAAAAAAATAATGAGAAAAAAAAAGTTATTAAATTTTTGAGAAAAATAAAAAAAAATTACTCTTTTTATACTTTTCCTTAATTACAGCTTCAACCCACCACCATGCACTTTTTATTGAGTATTATGTACTAATAATTAATTGGTGTCTTTGTTCATGATGCTTATCATAAATTGAGGTAAATGGCGACTGGTTTAGTTTCTAATTTGTTCATGTGACTCAGTCTCGTGTAGAAGTAAAACAAATCATGTTTGACTCAAATTTGAATTGTGCGGAAACAAGCATGAAAATACATATTGTTTTAATTATATTAAATAATTATTTAAAAATTTAAATAGTTAAATTTATTAAATTTTATATATTAAAATATAAATTTAATAAATTTAACAATCCATTTTAAATGTTGTAAAACTTGTTTGAATGGCATATTTGAAGTTTTATATAAGTGAATATCATATATATATATATATATATATATATATATAAAGGTAAAAGTGGGAGGATGATGGCTTCCCTTAGATTGTGATCAAACAAACCAGGTAAAGCAGGAAGCAAATTTCTGTGATTGATGCAGCAAAGAATTTTGTGTTGTAGTAGACGTGGACAGCAATATGGCATAACAAGCTTGTGGGACGCCAAGTGTTCCCATCAGCAAAGCCACAATATTGAAAGGGGAAAGAAGAATCATTAAAGAGATGGAAAAAAGAAAAAGAGAAAAACGAAATAGAAAACCCTACTTTCATTAAATTGGAAGGCCTCGGCCTTCGCTGCTAATTTATCTTTCCCTTGCTCGCCTATTCCTGCTTGGTATCTTAAATAAGCGGGTTTACATTCACCAGATCATTCTCAACGCTTGTGATTCTATTTTGAAATTGATTGTAAATTACTAAAGTAAAAACTTCATATCAATATCCATTAATACTCAGGTGCATCCAAATCAATGACTTTACATATTG
Source organism: Dicorynia guianensis (assembly GCA_037013595.1). Lineage (NCBI taxonomy): Eukaryota > Viridiplantae > Streptophyta > Magnoliopsida > Fabales > Fabaceae > Dicorynia > Dicorynia guianensis. The sequence continues at coordinate 40,141,678 of JASUAB010000010.1, read as the reverse complement.
TTTTCATCAAAATATAAGGATTTTACTCGTTATTTAACTGATAAAAATTAGGAAACCGACAAACATCAGATATAGGAACCCACTCCAAAAGTGAATATAAGAACTCAAAAAAAAAGACAAAGCATTCATACAGCTCTTCTTCTGCAACATGTAGATGATATTTTTGAGTTTGTCAAAGATTTCTGACGGGAGAATTTTGGTTACAAATATAAGTTGTATACATAGAGATGATATTTTCCTTTATTATTTTTGTTTCTCTTTTATGATTCTTACATATTAATCCTTGTTTTAGGAAATTTCCAGGTAATAAAACAAGAGACTAGGCTTTTTCTAGGTCAGCCCTGGGAGCCAACTAGCATACACCCCTATCATCCACTTCTCTCTCACCTCGGCGCTTCCTCTCTTTGTTTCTCCCTGATTCTCTTTACCTGATCAAAGGAATTATCACGTTTTCTCTTATAAGAGAAACCCCCTTCCCTGAAAGGAATGTCTGAAATTCTCTCTGATCCTCAAACGACACCTTTCTTCTAGCAAAACGACTGTAACCCTAACAAAGACTTGTCTCAGTTCCTGCAAGGCATGTTATTCCTTTACTCCCACTTTTCTTCATCTTCTTCGGATATTTACCCTTTGCATTATAGCCAAGAAAGGCGTTGACCTTTGGGGCTTTGAGGCCAAGAAATGGACCAAGCTGTTCTTGATGACATAATTAATCGTCTTCTTGAAGTTCGCGGCCGTCCAGGTAAGCAGGTTCAGCTATCGGAGTCGGAGATCCGCCAGCTCTGTGTAGCTTCTAGAGAGATTTTCTTGCAACAGCCTAATTTATTGGAGCTTGAAGCACCCATTAAGATTTGTGGTATTTGCATCACACCATTTCCTTCCTATTCTTCATTTCTTCTTCTCTTCTTATTTTTCTTTGGGGTAGTTGACTTTTTGAACTGAGTATTGTTATTCTTGGAGTAATTCATTTCGTTGGTTATCATCTGAAGCTCACTTCCCCCTACATGATTCCGCATCTGAACATACGAAGATCTGTAGTATAATAAGGCGCCTTTCTTGGTTAAAAGTGAAGTGCTTTGAGGTTTAAATATGATCTGAGACTTTTTCTTGTATGGTTATTAAATAATATTGTAATCAGGAGTCTGCAAATATTTCCAATTTCTCGTCTTAAGTGAACTTTAACCCCACCCCCGCTCCTAAAACCAAAACAAAACAGAAAAAATAGAAACCTCAAATTGATGATTTTGTTGGATGGTTTTGTGAAGTCACACGTGGTTTCGCATAATCATCTGGTTTGATATATTAGGGTGTTTTATTTATCATACTGCGTATGTTGCCAAATGTAAAGTCTAAATTGCTTCTCTCATTACACGTTTATTTGTTAGCCTTTGGACGCTTATTAGTGACTCAGCGAGTGTGTTCTGTACTTGGAGTCGTAGTGAAGTTGACTCTTTGTGGAGTATAAATTTGACTGATGTTTGTTTTCTGTTTTCTTATATCCTTGACGAATTTATGCTTGGGATTGATTAATTTGCTTTCCTCGAAATGCTTTTGGACCCACTTTATGTTTTGTGTTATTCAGAATTTGCTTTATATGTGGTTTGTTGTATAGTTTCCTTGGGGTTTTCTCATGATTTATGTCGGCTCTGTTCATCTTTTGATTGTCACTTTTTTAGTTTGTTGTTGTTGTTATTATTATTATTATTATTATTGTGAGATGTTGTTCTTTTTCATCGTTAAGTTAGAAGGAAGAATGATTTATATAAATCGAGAGAGCCAGAAAAGTCTTAATTAGCATCATGCAATAGATACAATCTTCTATAAAATGTCAGAATGGTTTAGCTAACTAGAATAGCAAGTCTGTTAAGATTAAGTTTTTCATTATTATTAACAGTCTGTTTTACTTGCAAATAATATCCATTACAACAACAATGATACAAAAAGCCTTATCTCATTAAGTGAGGTTGGCTACATAGATCAAATGTCGTCATTGGGTTCTATCAGAAACTAAGTTTTGAAAAATATCATTTATCAAAAGATTCTTTTTTAATAATCTCTTCAAAAGTCCTTTTTAGTCTTCCTATACCCTTTTTCAATAGATTGAAAATCATTTGATCAATTTTTTTTCACTGGAGCCTCTAACAATTTTCTTTGCACATATTTAAACTACTATAATCGAGTTTTTGTTATTTTCTCCTCAATAGTTACAACACTAACTTTCTCCTAAATACAATTATTCTAAATCTTATCCTTTCTTATATGTTTACTCATCTATTTTAACATTCTCATATTTGTTACCTCCGTTTTTTGCTCTTGTTAGCCCCTCAAAGCCTAACACTCACTACCAGCATTATTTTGTTAAATTTATTTGCTATCTTGCTGGTATTGTGGATTTATGTTGACAAAAGAGACTGCATAAAAATGACATCTTGTATGCTATCTCAAGAGGGAAGACCACAACATCACTAACTACTAAGAGTCTAAGAGTAATATTTTTTTTAAAATTTTGTAACAGTTTATTTTTTGTTGTTGGTTGTCCTTTAGTATTGATTTGTGACATTCAGCAGAATACTATAGATATCTTCAAACTAGAGGTTGAAAATTAAACATGAATACACACATGCACACACACAAACACCCACATATATACATGTTTGCGTGACCTGCTTGTTACTTGTTAGTGTAGGGCTGGCCAAACATTTTACTGAAGATTTGTTAGTCAATTTTGAGGATAGGTTTTAACCTCATGAAATATTCCAGTCTCACTTCCATCCACATTTTTTTAGTCTCTGTTTTTAATGCAGACAGTCATCGAACTGTTTCATGTAATTTCCAAATTTTTTTTGTGCTCATAAATTGTTCATTTGATATCTATTACTTTCTCATTTTCACAGTTATTGCTGGTAAATTGAACAAAGATAGCATCCTTACTGAAATTGATTAATGTGGCAAATTAATTGGAAGTGGCTTTTTAATTTTAAAAAATGATCAAATCAACTAGTGTCCTCAATTGCCTTTTAACTCACTATAAATTTTTTTAGGCAGATTTGTTATCCTTTCCTCTGTACCGCTCTTCTTTCTCTTAAATAAAATGTTCTTTCATACAAAAAAATAAATTGGAATTGTGAAGTTATTAAATCTTGAAGAGTATATGTGGGGGCATTGAAGTTGTGGAAGTTTTATCAGGGGAAAGTGAGATGGATACATCATTGCAACCTATATCCTCAGGTTTTTAACTTATTGATCAAATGGGTAGTGCATGTAGAATCTTGTAAACTATCAAAATTCTAAAGCTCCTTAAGTTATAGTGTGGATGAAAGATGTTCTTCAACCAGGATGACTTGTTTTGCCACTGCTGTTATGTAATCTTCAATCTTGGAAGTTTGGGCTTTCTACTTTACTGGTTCAATATGTGATGGGAAATTGGTACAAATTTTAATGGCTCTGAAGATCTCACACTAGAATTTAGTGCTTAAGATAGTTGTTTGTTGGTCCTATGGTTGAACTGTTCAAGCCAGTTTGAACAAGTAGACAGACTTTCTGAAAGATATTCATACTGATTTTAGTATCCATGAAGAGCTTTTCCTGATATCGAATGCTTGGAAATTTCTAGTAGCTTCGTACTGTCTTTGAAGTGTATTAAGTCTGTCTATGACAAGCTGTATCCAGTATCGGTACTGCAGAAGTCCTATATTCAAATGTATAAATATATGTTCCCTTGTTTCTAAGTGAACTGGACTTTGATGATATCTTATAATCCTTCTACTGTCTTAAGCTTCACTGCTACTTTCTGAATTAGTTATCCAATAATTCTTAAGAGTGTCTGCTATCTTCCAAGTTCAACATCACTGGCATATGTAATTTATGTAATTTAAAGTTCTTCTAGACAAAGTATCTGAAATTGTTTTATTTCTTTTCCATGCATCTTTATGCTCAACCGGTTGAAAAGGGGTTGGCATTGTACAATTGGGAAGAAACTGATGATAATGTTTTATAGTAAGGTTGAAACAGAATCTTGAAGTGTGAACTCTGGCTGGGAACTTATAACCCTAGTACTAGTTTTGTTTGTTAGATTAAGGAAATTTTGTTTGTAGAGTACCTTAGATTGCTTATTTATGTAACCAATAGCGACTCATAGGGGTGAAATTTAACTCATGAAATTTTGATTGCTTGGCTGTGAAATTCATCTCAGAGGTGGGATAGATGTTAATAATATTCTCTTCATTGACATTTAATGGATGGCAAATGCTGAAATGTTAAGTTGGAAAAAGATTGAAAATATATATTTAAAGATCCATAGTTTGTGTTTCTTGATATTGTGAAGTAGGATCTAGCAAACAAGTGTGTCATTTTTGAGAATCATGTTGTATAAAGCCTGATGCATCTCTGTCAAGTCTGGCATGACATTACTTTCCACTTAAAGGTACAGAGATCTAAATACATGTCAATATATACCTTCCATTGTACTTCTTGACATTATACCGTGCCATAAAATATTGTTTATAGAGAAAAAGTATTCTGTTTGTGTACTAGTTTCTTGATTTCCTTATATTGATCTTTCAGGTGACGTACATGGTCAATATTCTGATCTTTTAAGGCTTTTTGAGTACGGTGGTTTACCTCCTCATGCCAACTACTTATTTTTGGGGGATTATGTCGATAGAGGGAAGCAGAGTTTAGAAACAATATGCCTTCTCCTTGCTTACAAAATAAAGTATCCTGAAAACTTCTTTCTTTTAAGGGGAAACCATGAGTGTGCTTCTATAAACCGTATATATGGATTTTATGATGAATGTAAGAGAAGGTTCAACATAAGGTTATGGAAGCAATTCACTGATTGCTTCAATTGCCTGCCAGTGGCAGCCATTATTGATGAAAAGATTCTGTGTATGCATGGAGGACTTTCTCCTGATTTACATAATTTGGATCAGATTAGAAATCTTCAGCGACCTACTGATGTACCAGATACAGGTTTGCTTTGTGATCTCCTTTGGTCAGACCCAAGCAAAGATGTTCAAGGTTGGGGAATGAATGACAGGGGTGTTTCATTCACATTTGGTGCTGATAAAGTTTCAGAGTTTCTTCAGAAGCATGATCTGGATCTTATATGTCGTGCTCATCAGGTTAAGCTATTCCCTCTGCTGTTCAATGTGCTCCAAGTCTTCAGAATTGAGTTTGTATTCTAATATATGTAGCTGAGGGGTAGTTAAATTACTTTTTGTACAATTTAACTCTTTTTGTCCGGACTATAATACATGTAAACTTGTATATACTGTCTGCCATCTAAATGAGAAGCAATTTTATCAATGAGCCTAAGCCTCTCCCTTTGTATGCTGTGCATTAGCTTTGGCACTTGATATTTTACCCTGTACAGTGCTTTCTGTTTAGATTGGGGGATCGAAGGTTTAAATTTGCTATGCTTTTGTTGTTAAATTAGTTTTGTATGTATTGTGCAGGTTGTGGAGGATGGGTATGAGTTCTTTGCCAACCGACAGCTTGTAACAATATTTTCAGCACCTAATTATTGTGGGGAGTTTGACAATGCTGGTGCAATGATGAGTGTTGATGAGACACTGATGTGCTCTTTCCAAATTTTAAAGCCAGCTGATAAAAAATCAAAGTTCGGTTTTGGAAGTACTACCACTGCTAAGCCTGGAAATTCACTACAAGGGGTTTTTGGAAGTACAACTACGGCTAAGCCTGGAAACTCTCCAGCTGGTGTAAAGGTAAAAAGATAGGAAAATAATCTCTGATGCAATACATACAAAAAATCAGTGGAAAAATGCATGCAGACAAACGCTTCACATATATGTTGATGTCTGAATTGCATTCATCATGTTTGATTGGCACTTCCATGCACTTTGTGTTACTGCTTTTTGTTTCTGGCTGTGAGACATGATTTGTCAATTTCTGGAATGGAGGATTCGCACTGTAATCAAGTAAGTGTAGGTGGGATATACTTGCACGAAGTTACCCTTCCCAAGATCTGATTGGTTTCTTGATTTTACCATTAAAGGGTAGTTCTTGAGACGTGTGCTTTTTATTATGTGCTTGAGATTAGTTATCTAGCTAGTTGAAGGCAGCCTTGGCTGTTTTCTTGGTATCATGTATTTTTATTTCTTCTGTAAATCTTGCTAGTTCTGTGGGATTTTTAGAAATTCAGCTATGGCCTGGCATATTTACAACTATTGCTCTAAAGATATTACATTAAATGTGCTAATTTTGCTATAACATACTCGAGGAATACAATTGAAGAATACAATTATGTGTTTTCATGATTTGTCACTCAATTTAGGTTCTATTTGCTTGAAACAAGACTTGTTGCCATACCACATCACCTAGCATCAATGTTGTTCATTAATGTTTTGAATATTTTAATGTTTACACGTGATGCATTTGCTACTATATCTTATCTTCATTCTCCCTCTCGCACTGTTTTGCAGCCCTTCCTGGGTACAAAAGTATGAGATTAAATTTGGTTGAGTTGCTGCCACAACAGGGTCAGCTTGAACTTGAACATGTATTAGTTGCAAGAAAAGGACAGAGAGTTCCATTTGGTCTACTGTGATATGTTGAAGTTGTAAAATCGAAGGGAAATACGATGACGAACTAATGTAAACAATTGTTTTTGCTGGTACAAATTGGATTTAAAGATGGAGTCACAATCTCCTTGTCTTTTCATTGTACACTAATAGCAGGTATATGTTGTTTTGAATTACAAGCTTCTCAGGCGAAGATGGATACATTGGCAATTGTTGCTGAGAACCATTTAAAATGCTTGTACCACTGGCATAGTGTTGGCAGTTCTGGCTCGCCAAAAAGAGGATCTAGTAGAATCTCTCTATATTGTTTGTTGTCACTTGTCACTGGGATTTCTGTTATGTGCGTGTACTTTTTGGTGCTGATGGAGTCTCAGTACCTGGGTACCTGTTCTCATAGCGTTCCCCAGGAGACTGAGGAAGGGTTTAAGCCAATGCCGTCTTCTGAGTTGGTTCCACTCGTCACATTATATTAGACTTCCATTAAAAGGGTCAAATTTTTTATGGAAGTCTACTATAAAGCTAGGTATAACTCCTATGCTTCAGCATTTATCTTTAATATTACATCTCACAAGAATCTGTACTCCATTTTATATCATAATTTGCTCTTTCCTCAATTTTAGTTACCATAAAAATGCAACATGGCAGGCCTCTGGCTCCCGAGTGCGCAGAAGCGGAGAGGCTAGTATGTATCATTTTACAAACTAGAAGTCATACTTTTATTAAATAATAACATAATAGAAAACACGAAAACAAAAAAGAGAAGGGAAAAAGTGCTTCGTGTATGTCTGATTTCAGTCGAAGAGGAATGTGGGCTGGTGTCATCGGTGAACTGGTTTGTTATTAACTTGCCATTTGGACTCGGCAACTATAACGCAAATGCATCTCCTAATACTATGGGCTTTTAACTCGTACACTAATAGGCAACGTGATAAATGAATCAGATATCATGTCAAATCAGAGGCAGACTCTATAACTCCATGCTAGATAATTACAAAAAAAAAAATTATTGCTAGTGTGGTTGACTTAGCCTCGAGTTTCGAAGGCCAAAGCTGAACTGTACCTAAATAGCTGTGGTCATTGTATTTGGCGGTGGAAACTGGAACTGGGTATTATATACTCTGAATAATCAGTCACAGGAGAACTAACTAATGTCAATGAGCCATGAAATTCAGACACTTTGGTTTCCTAGAAGATGAAGGAGTGGATTTTTTTCCAAACTATAGGATAGTAGAGCAGAGCAGTGGGCCTCTGTTTTGCACAAGCCGATCTGGCAGTCCTTGTTGAAATCATTATAAATAATATAATCAGTCTTCTTTATGTTGAGTAATACTCAAAACAGGAAAGCAAGTCGGATTTGTCACTTAATATGCTCATAAAGATATAGGATATGTTAAATTTATTGAGTTTTTCACAGTTTTGTAGCATTATCTTCTTTTCACTTGGAATAAAGAAAATTTGATATATTATTTTTATTAAAAGTTGTTATTTTATATGTGAACGAATTTTATGATTTAATTTTTAATGATTTAATTTTTTATTATAAACATTAAATAAAAATAAATTGATAGGACTAGCAGAAAGGTTTCGTTTCTTCTATTCTCATCACTCACGACCGAGATGACTTACAATGAGACTTACTTCAGAGGAAGATATCAGCAAGTAGCAGCCAAAACAGGCCACGCCCAACGCAAGTCTCTAAAATTAAAAACAACATGAAAGAGACCTTTATGCGTCTTACATGCCAAATCACTCAAACTGGGGTTGCTTATTGTCTGATTCTCCATTATTGAATTATGAGGAACTCCAAATGAATATTCAGCATAGGGTATACCATCGCTCTTCATTATCATAGCCACTTTAAATATTGGATAACCCAATAGATAAGTAATATGTGTACTAAAAATCTCACATTTAGAAGCAATTAGAAGTTGTGTGTCACATGGGTGGGACCATGTTTGGCACTTGGGACATGTTATCGTTTTAGGAATTGGTAGTTTAGTACAATTATTGCCATAAAACTACGCAATTCCCTATAATATAACTAGAAGTTGGAATATTTCTGTTGCGTCCGAGGTGAGAATCACAGGTTGTTTCAGTTTCACAAGCCTTTGTTTTGATTGCGCCCCTTGTTTTGGTTTTCCAAGCTTCGTAATTGTATAATAGTTGGAATATAATGAGCGGAATATATCATACATGTTGATTATGTCTCTTATCAAATAATTGACAACGTAATGATTTCCATCTCTTTCATATATTGCCATAAAGATATCAACCTATATATATCAATCACTTTCTAAATATATGTTACTAAATATTATTTGGTATCATGTGTAAAAAGTCTTGTACTCGAACTTTAGTATTATCATCGTATTAGGGTAAAATAAGCTGAAAATATTGTGTAAGTTTCTTATACAAAATTGACCAAAACATCATGTGTATGATTGTATTTGTAGCGTGGCGTTGTTTGAGGGAGGTAGGTAGTATTGATCCGAAACCGAACATAAGTTACCAAACTATGGCATGGTGGGTTCCACTCATGGGTGCAAAAAAGCTTTGGTGGTAAAGTTAGTAGTAATGTTAGCAATCTTGCGTTGCGTCCCTACTACGATTGAGGTATAAGTTAGTTGGGCGGCACACGCACACGGGATTGCCACCCCTAGGGTTCCTTCAAAAACTGACATTTGCAGTCATCCTCCCAAAAAGGGCAGACACAAGAGGGAGCGCAGAGCAGAGCAGGTGACAGGGCCACTTTCACAAAAAGGTCGGTAGCTTATCATTTCAATCAACCGTATGTTAGTACAGAACACCAACAACATAGTATGAATCAAAATTCAGTTGCCGACAAGTGTCCCAAGTTGAGATCCACATGGCACGCATTAAGTCTTCCAGTTTCTTATGAGTTATCAGTTGTATCAGTGGATGGGTCTGTACCTGCAACCGGTTGTTTGGGTTAAATGAACTGTTCCTGATAGCAAATTAATCAAATAATAAAGTCAATTTACCGGAATAAAATATGGACTAAATTATTAATGTGGCTAAGCAGTGACCAGATGTCCAATGTTGTTTGCTCCGTTAATTGTATTCAAAATCCAACCCAAAATGTGGACAAGCACGCTATGGCGGTGAAAGTGACTTTGCCTTCCCTTCACAGCTTCAACATCGTAATGACGGGAATCGCTATTATATTGATTGTGAAAAACGGTATCCTCACCAATGAGTTTTCAGCAACATATCTCACGAAACCGCAACTGTATGCATTCTTTTCACTCTTTTCAATTGTCAACTCTTTTAAAATTGAAAAAAGTTGCTTTTACGAAGTGTAAATAATTAACAAATTCTTTTAAAAAGTTTGATGAGTCATTCAATTTATAACTCTCACAATTTAATTTGTGTATTTAATAAATTAATAATTTATTTTTAAATAAATATTAAATACAAATTAAATTTATGAAAATATTATTATCACTTAAAATTTATGCATTTAGGTGTACTTTTGTGAACTAATAATGAGATATTTCTGTGGATAGCATGATCCCTAAATTATATGCTACCGGATTTTTTGTCCCAGAGATAAGAAAAGATACAGAAAAAATATTTAGAATTAAGAAAAAAAATAAAAAATAAAATTTATATATTAAATTATTAAAAAAGATTAAAAAATTATTAAAATTAAAAAAAATTTAGAAAAATTAGAAGATTCAAATACGTGGTTACCCACGCCTGAGTGTTTCAACTAGTTGGCCATCAAGTGTTGAGAAAGTTCAAGTTAGGATACAAGTAATAAGGCAAAAAATCAGGGTCGAATTGATTTATAAGAAAGCACAATTGTGGAAATGATTTAAACGAAGAAAAAAGGGAGATGAGGAAAGGGTCAAGAGTAAAGACCAATCCCAAACTGTTGAATTGCCTGTACAAAATCTTGGATTGGAGGTTTGATTTCGGGTTCACTTAACTTAAAAAGAATTGCATGCCAGCTTCCCCGTTATATGTTCTGGAATGAAAGGGAGGACTGAATATCATATCCCGCAGCATATGCTTTTGTATTAAGAATTTCATAAAAACACATTCGCATTTCCACCAACTAGATGAGTGGCCCATTATTTTTTGTGAGATTCCGAAGAAAATACAACAACCCTGAAGGCCGGCAAAAGCTGGAATCTTCCTATCATTCGCCGCCCGCCCGCATGCAGCAATCTATATATGTAGCCCTGAGTTCTTTTCAATACAAAAAATATATTCAGATTCCAGCAAAACGGAGTTTCTGGAAGAAAATTGGTGAGCACTCCTCCCAATTTCCAATTACGAAACAATTCTTCAAACAAAATTGGAAGGGCGAACATAATAACTCGTTGTTCTCCCAACAAAATATGAAAATTTGGAAGGACCATTTTTCTTCTGTCTTTGTAAAGTCTGCAAGCAAAGTCAGAATTGCATGTCAAATAAAGACTCTGAGAAACTACAGTTATTTCCAATGGTCAAACACTTGAAAAGTCAATCAATGGAAACAGTGGTAGAGGAAGAAGATGCCCCGTATATTCCACAAAATGAATAAACGGCAACGTATCAATCACATGACTTGTGTTAGTATAAAACAAAACGCATAAGCAGGAGCGCTTTTCCACCAACTTATCGGTCATGGCCCTCCAAAGGCGCATTCTCTCTCTGCATTGACCGCACAGTTTCCACCTTTGAAGCCAACAAGCCGAATTTGGAAGCTGGAAGCATGCAAAATTTTGAAGCACAGTTACTGTTAGCTTTGACAAATTTGGCAGGTTATGTGGATTGCTGTGCATCCTATTAAGTAGGTCCAAATTTCCAACAGGAGCACAGTGCTCATAGATTCCATTGCACCTACATGCGGCTGCCCGTACTTTTTTTGTTCATCCAATGCATCATTTCTTTTTTAGATTCCGCATGGAAAGGTGACAATAGATTAGTAAGTGAAATTAATCTAGTGTTTCCTTTCCTTTTTATTTTAAAAGAAATATATAGGACACAATGCAAAGCTGATAAATCAAAAGCAGGATGGGCAGCCCACATGGTGGCGATTACCTTCTACGGACTCTTTGGGGATAATGTGACATCTAAAGCACCATTATTAAGGACTTCATAAGAAGGAACCCTTCAGATCATAGACACCAAATTTAGGATTATACCCGAGAAGAATTGGACAAAGAAAAGACAAACAAAGATGTATATCAAAATTAAGATCAGAAGCATTTACATTCCAAACCATTCCATTTTACAAAAAAACTAGACCGGTATATAGCTTCAAACTCCTCTCTTCTCTGTTTCCTAAAGGTAGCCAGGTGTTAGGGGGTTGGGGTATTTACTATTTAGATCCTGCTTCCTCACCGCCATGAGGGCTTTAAAAAAACTAAAAAGGCGGAGAAAGACAGGATTTATTACCCTGCATGTATCTATAGTGTGGTCTCAGGTTCTCTGGATCTCCATAGAGTCTTCAAAGAGGAAAAACTGGGTTTCTCGATCCCTTTTTTGCTAGAGACAGAAAAGTGGGATCTTATTCGGAGTTCCATGAGAACCTATACATAGGGGCAAAATTGGCTGTGCCTACTGCAAAGCAAGTTTCTTCCCAGTTGAACTCTGCTCTTTATGTCAGATCAGTTGTCTCACCTCCACTTAGGATCCATGGGTGCCCTGCAAAGAGATCACAACACTTATTAGCATCAAAATCCCAAAAGAAACCGTAGTATATATATAAACAAAAAGAAAAGCTTGAACAAAGAACACTAGAGATTGATGAGATAGTCATTTATGAAAGAAATACAAAAAGAAAAAGCAGAAACTTACTCAAGGCTTGCTCTGCGGATAATCGCCTTGAAGCATCCTTACAGATCATCTTCCTCATTAGATCCTTAGCAGCCGGCGACAAAGACCTGAAAATCCTGGACGGAAACCTCAGATTGGCCCTCAAGACAGCCTCAAAAATCTCTGTGGCTGATTCTCCGTAAAACGGTGGAATCCCAGCCAACATTATGTACAAAATCACTCCGCAACTCCAAATATCTACTTTCTCATTGTATTCTCCTCCCAGCAAGACTTCCGGCGCCACGTAATAAGGCGTACCCACCACCCCACTCATGGTCCTTCCGTCCCCGAACCACTCTGCCGACCCAAAATCAGCAAGTTTAAGATTATTCCTTAAATCAAACAAAAGATTGTCTGGCTTGATGTCTCTGTGAGCGATGCCGAGTCGGTGGCAATGCGCAATCGCTTCAAGAAGTTGCTTCATGATGGAAGCAGCTTCCATCTCCGGCAAACGGCGATCGATGATGTGGTCAAAGAGCGTAACGAGCTGACAGAGCTCGACCACCATAGACAAGAAATCATCGTTTTCGAAGACATCAAAGATTTGAAGGATGTTGGGGTGCGGAGAAAGCAAGGTCATATATTTGGGTTCGTTCTCAAGGCACTCGCGGTCGGTGGAATCGGCGAGGAGACGCTTGTCGATGACTTTGCAGGCATAATATTCGTTGGAAGCCGGATGAAAGCAGCGAAAGATGGTACCAAATTGCCCCCGGCCGATCTCTTCGCACAACTGGTATTGGTTCTTTAGGGCTTCGCACATTCTCTCTCTTGGCATCTGGCTGTGTAAGGTTGCTTGGTTGTGTGGCGCTGTGTTTCTGATTTCTAGTTGGCTTGTTGCAGTTTCTGTATATTTATAGAGGGAAGAGAGAGAGAGAGAGAGAGAGAGGGGTCAGGTGCCTAGACGTCCAGAGGAGGTGCGGTGGAATAGCATGGGAATATTCGCTGGTTGGGTACGACCAGTTAGATTCAACTCACCACGTTTTCAAAGGGAGCCTCCTTGGGTCTATTCCGTTGGGTTCCGAGGAACCACGAGCGCGTATACGCTACTGTGCGCACGCAGTCTCGTCTGTTTAATCTATATTTCTATGAAATAACAAAATTGCCATTTTCTATTTTCTTTGTTTCTGGTTTTTCTACACCGTCGCATTTTTAATACCAAATCTCTTCCGTTATATGAAAAATTTGACGCTTCCTATTTTCTTGCTTCTCTTCTTCTTCACGCCAAGTCACTTCTATTTAACAAACTTAGATGTAGTCACAGGAGTGGAATAAATATCTAAGTATACAGTCACGTTTAATAACTTATTATTCATAAAAACATCTTATTTCATTTAAATGTTTGATTTCTTTTAGTCATTCACTATTATTTTTTATTAAATGAAATTGCCTATTTAATTAACATATTAAAACTTATACAATCTGATAATTAAAAGTTAGCAGTTGGAAATATTTTCATTATTTTTTTCTTAATTTAATTCTGTCTATTTTACTATGAAATTAAAAAGAAATAGTAGAAACCTTTTTAACTTTGATCATAAAAAAATATATCACATTTTAAATTATTATTATTATTATAAACTTAATTAGTAAGTTAAACTAAAATACAAGTGGAATCAATTGTTCCATTGGAATAAGAATTTTATTTTTTTTTTAATTTTAATATTTATAAATTTTTATTTTTTTATCAAGCCAAAAAGCTAAACCACTGTAGTCGTAGTTAAACACTATTCGTTGCCATTCTCTCTCTATCTTATTCCTTTCATGGTAGCTAAACGTCATGGCTGGGTAGGTAGCATCAGAGCGAATGGGAATCGCAACATGGAAGGAAGGCTTTATTCTTACGATATACCAAGGAAACCCAAGCGAAGAAACCTTTCATTGATTCCGAGACTCCGCGGTACATGCCTGAGCATATTCCAAGGAGAAAATGTGGTAGAGAAGTTTCTTAGTAACCATGAATTCAAACTAATGACTCTCAAGACGAAGGTGAAGTCCTCTGATATGCGCTTTCAAGTGGAACTTCGTTATTTTTATGTAAGGAAATTCACAAAATACTCCTAAAGAGTAACTAAAGACTTTTTATTTAATCAAAAATCTAGTTATTTTTTTATGAATATTTAGTGAAAGTTCATTTGAGATATTAGAATTTCCGTTTCAATACGATAATTGTTTGAGGAGCTAAAAATAATAGACTGGTGGGTGGTGGGGGTAATTGATTAATGTTACCAATCCACCATGGCTACTTGACTCCAAACCCGAAAGTCTCCTAGTTTGTGTCTCTCGAGTTATTGCACTTGGAGATGTGGCAGTTCATCTAACAATTATAATAAACTAAAGAAAAGGGGTTGATATTATTTCGGAAAATGATAAAGTTATGCACCTAATTTTAAAATGTTATATGTTTGTAGTATTTTAAAATTGCTATGTAGCATTTTTAAGAATTGTAGCTTTAATATGCATTTTATGCATAGAAATAACATGACTCCATTATTTCCATCTTGATAATGGTCGGTACCATATATATGGCTTGCCGAAAAATGCAAGGTGCAATGCAGGGACACTCACTTCATTTAGATAATTTGGAGACTCGATTTCTGGTACACTAGCATGAGTATTGTTATTTTTACACTTATCTTACATATTAGAGTTATAAATTTTTAAAATACTACACAATATTTTTAAAGACATGTGAAAAAACGTATTAAAGTTATATTTTTTTATTTTTAATTTATTTAAGATATTAGAAAATATTAATTATTAATAAAATAAAATATTAATATATAGCAATATAAAATTATAATTAATATAATTTTTCCACTACCGTAGCATAGCCAACTGGCTGGATCGCATTGTGGTTTACGGCCAGAGACGTTTTCTTTTTTTTTTTTCTAATTTTTCAGCAAAATATGGATTTGGTGTGGTGGATAAAAGAGAAAATATAATATGTTCAAGATATATTTTTTTATACTGTATATTGCAAGAATTTGAACCTTCTACAAGCTAGTGAAGAATTTGACTTTGTATTTTATGGTATGTGTCGTAAGTGATTACACGTATAGGACATACGTTGTTTACAATTTGGATTCTATAATCACATTGAACTGCAAATATCATTTTATTTTTACTTTGTAATCAATGAGGTTTGATGCACGCGAATTTTTCATTGTGTATTTAGTATAAAAGAAAGTCTTCATCTCAGCACAATATTTCCCCTTCCCTTCTTTAGATCAATCATCAATTGGGCTGATGTTTTTTGACCCTATGTAAGCCAATACGCAAAGTAAACGCCAGAAATCTAT
Organism: Dicorynia guianensis; assembly: GCA_037013595.1. Taxonomy (NCBI): domain Eukaryota; kingdom Viridiplantae; phylum Streptophyta; class Magnoliopsida; order Fabales; family Fabaceae; genus Dicorynia; species Dicorynia guianensis. The sequence goes on along the minus strand of JASUAB010000010.1, from coordinate 40,126,008 downwards.
TATTGTTTGCGGCGTGATGATGTCATGTCACACGATCACTGAGATTTGCGTACTTGTCAAATAACAGTACACGAAGGTCTTCATTCACATACAAGCTGCGGAATCTACGGGGAGGATCTTCATCCCTAAAGGCATATTCTTGCTCAGTTGTTTTTCCCTCAAAACTCACCTCACTTGCTGCATAATACAACCTATTCATTACCACTGCGGTCAGTAATATCAAAGCAGAGCCAGGCAGAACAAAGTTATAGTTTTGATGTGAATGTCTTAAGGTATACAATCTACACAAAATTTGGTTCTTGACAGGGGAAAAAAGAAAGACAATGAAAGAAAGGAATAATTGGGTTTTTAAATTCAGAAAATGAAAATAACTCATAAAAGAGGCCATTTTTCCTTTGTAAAGGTTACGCGTGACAATTATCATGTGCATTATGTGTTAGATGTGATGATTCTAATACGTTATGTGAATATCATTACTAATGTTGGAAATATATTAAGCTTGCAATCTTTTCAAGCTGCAGCGGTCACGAGATCGACTTATAAAGACCAAGTCAAGATAACTTAAATCCATTTCTTATCTTCAAATAATAATGAAAATCTCATTGCATATTTACTCAAATCAACCAGATAAATTCGTTCTTAGTCACCTACTTCTTATCTTGATTTTGATAGCCAAATAAGTAAATCTATGAAGTGGGCCTCTCAAAAAGAAAGAGCTTTTACCATATAATACATATTGAAATTCTCTACTTCTTTTTGGCACCCTAGTTTTTCAGCCATTCTTTTTAGCAGCAATTCAACCAAAAGGCATAGAATTAGGCATATCTAGTGAAGTTGACAGTTAAGAATACAAAGGCTTTCTTTTAATTCTGCAAATGACCCAAAAGAAATTTTATTTGAAGCAACAACCTGAACCATATATAATTATATAAATGTGGTCTAAGCATGTACGAGGCGAAAAGGCTCGACCGTGAAAAAGATCCAACCACTAAAAGATTAGGAAAAGAACATCTTGCTATATGTTCTTTCAACAACTTAGGTGCCCCCAACTAACAAGCGTACTAATTGATATTGAGGTCAATAAATTCAATCTGCCAAATAAATTCCCAGCAAATGCCTCACCTTGCATGGACATTGGTAAAATGCAACAAAACTCCGGTGACAATGGCCCCAATGTATGTTGCTAACAGCAAAACATCTGAATATTGCTGCTGCTTTCCCATAAAACACATTCCACAATGAAGCACCGAATTTCCCACTCTGTGGGCACAGTTGGCACAATCCACTTGAAAACTGATGCCGAGTCCAGTGTTTGTGAACAATGGCCAGTCTATTATATTAGTGCTTGGGGCATTCATTTCTTTTCATTCCCTGCATTAATAAATAAATAATACAGAAACTTTAGAGATACTTGGATAATGTCGTATAAGGTTGTGTACAAGTTGGGAATAAATGATTTTGGATGTATCAATTTTCTGAAAACTAAATGCACTATTGTAAAGGACCGATTATCCATTCATGTGGTTAATCCAGTTCCTGAGAGGTTGAGCGATTAACTGATCCTTTATAATAAATAAATTTAGATTTTAGGTTCTATACCTTAACTGTCCCTTGAATACAAACAAGGATGGAGAAATTGAATAAACACTACAATGTGTAGGAAGCTCCAACTTTTTGACTTTTCAAAATGCATCTTGTAAGTCCAAATTAACACAAATTCGACTTCTGACATATGGCATGTTAGGCACAAGACATGGCACAATATTGGTTCTTAGTCATATACTACAATCATCATTTCAACTAAGTCACTTACGTAAGAATCTCAGAAGGGAGCCTCTAATGATTCATCCCAGACTTCTGCACTTCCATTAGAGGCATCTTCTACGTCTTCTTCCATTGAAAGTCTAATATACTCTCTATGGGCAAAGCGATCCCACTCTGTCAATGTCGGATTCTCACGTTCCTGTTCATATGTGAAGGCAGTCACCAATAATGGCCAAGCATACAAACTAAACAGCTCTATTTTACTTTGATAAATTATTCTATGCACCTGGCGAATTAAAAATGGGTCGCGAGTTTCAAAGGCCATGAACTTATTTAGATTGAACAGGATATTAAACACACTTCCTGAGAGTCTGCTGCCTTTCAGGTCACGCAAAGTTATATAGCTCTCATTCTGTAGAGTGAAGAAATTCATCCCAAAATATAAATAAATATAAACTGTCAGATATGAGACAAGTAACATTATATCAATTAAAGATAGAGACAGGAGGGGAAAAAGTGGGGAACTAAAGTCAGTGTTATGCCATCTTTCTGGAAATAGAATCGTGAATATTATGGATAAGTTATGAGCCTGCTATGAATTTCAGCTAATGTTCTTACACATCCCTACAACACAAGAAATGAAGATCAAATAATCAGTAGATAAGAGAAGGAACAGCAAACCTCGGGTCCAATCATGTCAATTAGCTGGCATAATATATCCTCAAAAAGCACAGGCTCTTGGGCCATGCACTCCATCCGGTGCAATTGCTCCTCATAAAAAAATTGCAGTTCATTCCGAGTCAGAACTCCATTGCCATCCAAATCTATGCACTTGAACCTAATGAGAACATATTGTGTCAGCTCATACATAGCTGATCTTCAAAAGAAAGCAGAAGCAAATCAATCAAAAAGGTCAGATTTACAATGTTCTATCTAATAGTGTGCTTGATGGAAAAGGGGAAAATGCAGAGGGGTGAGAAAATGCAGAGGGGTGAGAAAATGCAAATGTTTTGCTGTTCACTTCTTGGTGCTAGGTAGAGTTGGTGGTAGATAATAAATAGGTCTCATGTTCAATTGTACTTTTTTCCTGCACCAAGCATAGTGTCAAGCAGTTTGTTTCCCAAATATATCCACCATTTATTTTCAAGTATACACAAGCAACCCCTAAGAATTTCTCTCCAGTATTCTTAAACCTATTGTTGGCAGCACTCTTCCTTCTATTTAACCAGTGACTTTCTTTCTCTCTGACACACCCACGCAGATACACACCCAATACGAACAGATGAAACAATTAATAAAAGAAAAAAAGTCATACCAATACTCAAGACTAGGTTCAGATGATTTATCCTCTTCTGAAAGTATGAAGTAAACAAAATCTTCATACCCCATCTTTCCCTCAACCTTACTAGTGAACTTTCTAGGAACCTGAGATGATACAAAGCAAGTCATAATCTGTGATTTAATTTGGAGGGGGAGGTAGGGTGATTGTCCTTGAAGACAGCAGCAGTTAAATCTCAAGAAAAAAGCACCACATAATGCACACAAACCTGAGAAAATATTCTATCAACAATTCGATAGGTAAGCGCATGGTTACCATATCTGATAAGGTTCTCTTTATCTATCAAGAAATCATGATCTGTGTCCAGCTCCCAGAACTTGCAGTATATAACATAAAAATGCTCATACGAGAAGTACCTACAGATAAGTTTAGGACAGGTTGGTATTAATGCAATTTCACACATGTATTTGATCAAGTAAAAATTTCAACGTAGCATTTACAGAGTATATCTACCTCAAAACCTTGTTGATGTCTTCTTCTTCATCAGCATGCAGCATTGCATCAATTATGTTTCCACGCCTAAGCTCCCGCAGGGTAAGATGACCATTTCCAGATCTATTTATGTAGTAAAATATTCTGTATATTACAGTTTCAGCTGGACCATTGAAAAGATAACAAGCTATAAATATTGTACCCAAGATGAAAAAATACATTACACCAGAAACAAGGACCAGCAACACCAGTAAGTGTCCAGACTTTAAGAATCAATTTTGATAGACAGTTTTCTAATTGGGTGTCCTAGCACCTGGACACATGAAATGATACTTTTTCAACAAACATATCTAATGTATTGGAGTTGCAATCAGCAGTGGATGTTCCAATTAAAAAAAAAAAAAAGCAACAAAAAGAAAAACCATGACTCAGATATTCTTGATTTTTATATACAAATATTTGGTGGCTAGTAAACTGCTTACAAAAAATGGTAGGGTGTAAGACAAACCTACAATACATACCCTAAAGCACCAAGGATATCATTTAATTACACAATTTTAAATGTACTTTCATCTCGTCCAACCAGCTCATGATCAATGAGATACATCTGCAACTGTTCCAATCTCAATCTTTTGACTAATATAATCACACTGTATATATTTGGATTTCGGCCTTGGTCTTAGTTTTAAGCCCACAGCTTCAAATATGCCTTTGCCTTTCATGCATAAAAATCAACTTCAGATTTAGTTTCACAACTAAGAATATATCAAGAAGATACCATCTAGAATTGCAAAAGGGACCAAATACTTGGTAGATCTAGACCTCCTAAGGAAATTTCTTAAAAGAACAAATATTGCAGGAATCCCTAAATCATTTGCTGACATCTGCAAATGCAATGTTATAGTCAAGACTGAGGACAAACCATATCTCTCTTGAAACTCAGGTGTACTCTGCAGGAACTCCAACCCTGGATGTGTGGCCAAGAGCTCACGTAGCACAGGTTTAAAATCATCCTGACAAGAAGTAGAACAGTGTTCTCAAGTACAAAAGGTGGATAGGAACATAATTCATATTCACAAGCAAGAATCGATTCTCCCAACCCTTTCCCCCTCAAACCAAGAAAACAAAAATCGTTAAACAGAATGAAAGGCAGAAACAGTAAGAGAACAAAAACCTGAGTAAGATACTTGAGGTCTGGTTGCTTCAAAATTGTGTATATCTGAGTTGCTATATCCTTTGTCAACATGTTGCCATTAATCCAATAATCAACAAATGCATCCCTGTAGAAACATTAAAACAACAATCTAAGCATAAAATAAGAAAACAACAAATAGGTTGCAACACCATTTAACAATAAATGCCAATGACATGCATAGGAAAGGAGAATCAACAAACCAAGAATTTTTTTAGTTACAAGTAATAACAAATGTCTTCCATGTAATACATAAATCAGTATAACAAGTGCCAAAAGATGAGAATTCATGTTTACAAAAGGAAAAACCATTCACAGAAGAAGCATTGTTGAATTACATAAGGTACGACTCTTTCTGAACCAAAATGCCAACTTGATGAAGGTTTGATCAAAATTTGACCCCACAACGAGACTAGCACTAGTTCTCACTTTGAGGAAATGATTAAAAAAAAAAGCATTCAAGCGCATCATAAAAAGGTTAAAATTTTTTTGGGATATTATATTTTTCTCACAAAAGATATTATAGGGAAGGCCAAGAACCATAGAGTAGATTGGCTGGCTATAACATATAAAGAGACTTAAGGTTTTTTCAGGTATATATGAACTCATATTTGAGCCCATAGCACAATATTTCATAAAAACCCTCAGAGCCACAGTATATAATTTTATGGATTTAAGAGCTTTGCATTTAGAGATAGAAGCAATCCATCTCTTAATCACAGCAGAATGCCTAGAAACATACAGCCAAATTAAAACAGCAATTTCCCCAGGTGACTTCAAGTTCAGCAACATATTTAGTGTCTACTATTTCTTTAAACTTCATCATATTTATCAATGACTATCAAATTGATCATGAAAACACATTTTTTTGCTCCTCTAGGTTCAAGCTGTTGAGAAATTCTAGCAGACACAGGGAGCACTACTCAGTTGTGCAATAACCAATAGGACCAGGCAGTAAGTTTGACAAATACTACATTGTAGGACACAAACATGAAACTGTCAAACCAACTGCCAGTTCCGATAGATCTGGTGCATAACTCTGGTGGCATACCATGTGTACCCAAGAATTTTCCCAGTCTCATAGCTTCCTAGTCACTCCTTTGACATCTTTACTTTCAGCTTCATTGCCAACTTTCCAGACTTTTCAATGATACATTACTACTGGTTTAAAACACGAATAACTAGTCACAGGGACTTTTAACACTCCGACTAATTTGGGGATGGGCAAAGATATAAGGATATGTGACACTTGTATGCATCATGTATAAACTTCTGGCCAAAAATATAGAATGAAACAAAGGGATGAACATAAGCCATATTTATAACATGTTACATGTAGCCTCACACAAAAGACCATTGAGCTTAAAATGAGAACAATATATGGATCCACTACTACCTGTGCCAAAATTAAACTACAGGAATGTGCACAGCTAAAATTAAGCTCTAGACCTCATAGTCAAATGGCTCAATTATTATGTCAAAGAACCACTAATTATAGGAATGCGCACAGCAAAAATTAAACTATAGGAAGGTGCACAGCTAAAATTAAACTTTAGACCACATACACATAGTCAAATGGCTTAATTATCACATCAACGAACCACGAATTATTAAAAGCTCAAAAATTAAGGTAATGCCACAAAACAATGGTAATGTGTCTACACATTTTGTCGGCAAAGGGAACTGAAGAATCACAGGAAAGGCGCATATACTTAGAGTAGGGTAGGTGAGCAAACAAGTTATGCATGACATTAAGAAACTATTGGCCAAAGGCAATCTTCGTTTGATGGATAACAAACAAAATGCTGGTTAACTTCTTTAAACACAAATCTGATTGTGTATGGAATATTGTTTTCTGAAAAGAAAAAAAAAGAAAAGACAACTGGAGGGAGCGGATAGGGAATGTAGATGGCAAGCCAAACAAAGCTGGACTTTCAGTTTGGTCAGTAGTGAAGGATAGACCAAAATCCTTCATTTTACCAAAATCAATAGCTATAATTTAAAATACATGTTATAAATCCTTAAAAGCTTGTTTTGAACAATCGCTCAGTGTCAATTGCTCCTCCTGCAATAGACAACAATCTTTGAAGTGTCCAAACAGTTATAACAATGGACCATCATCTGTAGCATGAGAAACCTATAAAAGTTGTGTCAATCAAACTAAAATACACACCTTGTCACAAAACCAGTTCCACTGACATCAATCTTTCTGAAAAGAGATGTGGAAAAGAATGATGGCAGCTTGCAGACTTCCTTTGTAACTGATTTAAATTCTGACATATCAAAGAAACAAGTAAAACAGCATTCTCAGTGCTGGTTGTTACAACTCTTTCATAGTTAGAAAATGATAATAGAAATGTATAATCGCTTCTTGGCTTCTGGGAACATTTAGAAAAAGTGACTTCTACCGGATTTCAACAGGGGGGGGGGGGGGGGGTGGGGAATTATAGCTTGGAATTGGTACTTAATTAAAGCCCGTCTTTTCCCAGTTTCAACAAAATGATCCTTCGAACTATCACCTAAATATATGATATCTCACCATGCATCTGCAGTCCATCCAAGTGACCATAGAATAACTGATTAACTCTATTCAAGCATTGTTCTTTCAATTCATTTGGAGGTGGACGTCCATTTTGAAAGTAGAACTGCATACATGCAAGAATTTGTCATCAATTCTAGCATAGCGTATTAGCAGTAAACAAAACACAGGTTCATGCTCTTGGCGTACCATGCATATGCTCTTAGAAGACTAGGCACAAAATAAAAGAGCTGCCTTGGAAATATATGAAGAATATACAAAAGATAGTCTAACCTGAGGAATCAATTCTTTAATCGGCTCACTAACAACTTTCAAAGGTGAACCCAAATTGGAAGGGCCAACTCTCTGTTTCACTATACGAGGAGAACCAGATGTACTTCTAGGTGAAAGTGGAGGTGCAGTGCCAGCAGGAAACATGGAAGGCAAAGAATTGCTTGCAGCATTTGGACTAGAACAATTCCCAGGGACATTCAAAGGAGCGCCTGACTTTGCTTCATTGAGCAATGATGCTACCTACACACATAACAAGTGAGATATGAGCAAAAATTGCAAATATTTTGAGAAGTGTTGAAAGAGGGAAAAAAAACTTCAGGATATCAGAAAGCCCAAAAATGAATTCAAAAGGGTATCCCGTTGTTAAACAATATTTCATGTGCTTCACAAGATTAGTGAGTATTTATTTGCATGCTCGGGCTGTAAGTGGGAGATCAATATTGTGCTCGTTGGCTATGGAGATTCCTATGGAGGGAGAGAGATACTACAGATGATGTTGACTAATACTACGTATCATTAGGATGGGAGCAGATGGGCATCTAAACAAAGTCATAATCCTCACGAAGTATGTGTGCGGAATGCTGAAGTAAGAACGGCTGCTCAATTCCCCTTGGCCAATTACCTTCAGTATTCAGACGTGATATTAGAATAATGCATCTACTACACAAACCTAATGGATTCTACAACTATCATATAAATAACATTCAATATAATAATTAATCTTCCAATCTCTCCCTTTTAACAACGCCATTGGTTCCACATCTCTTTATTGATTAGTGTACATGTAGAGTTATCAGACAAATTCTGAGACATAAACAAAAAGCAAGCTGATAAGACTTTTAACATGCACAACGTAGCAGTTACTGAATTTGAAATATCGAACGTAGCCTACCACTCGATTACTCTCAGGAAGAGACAGCCACTGCTCAAAAAGCTTGTCGACAAAATTCAGATTGGACTTGAGAGCCAAAGCAGACACCTCTGGCAGCTGCAACAATTCAACGTCCAGCGACGCCACATCACTAACGACTTCCATATTCATCTAGAACAATCCCTATTTCTCATTCACAAACCAAATCACTAAGCCGCATAAAGATCGCCACGATTCCTGGATCAACTATAAGAGCTGAGTTCAATTTTAAATTTTCAATGCCTTTGAATCGAAATTGATTATATCAAATAGATTCTATATCGAAACGAACAAAATGCGCCTGATAGGATCAGATTTGGAGCAGCGAATTCTGCGAGAACCCTAGATGTTTATGCTATCGACTTAATTAACAATATGTTGAATCAATGAAGCGGTGCCGTTGATCTAAGAAAATAAATGGATAGAACATGAATGACACTGAGAAGACAAATGGGGGGAAATTCTGCACAGATCGGCGCGATTTTGGAGGGAGAAAGAACAAATTCTGCAGGTACTGTAAACAAAAATAAAAGAGAAGGGAGATTTGTATTTTGGAACGAAAAATAGCCCCGTAAAACAGAAATCTCGTAGCATGACCCAAAATTCGACACGTGTTCTAGTTTATAGCGTATGAAAATACGGTCATATGATTTCAATCACCCGGAGATGATCTAATGTACAGTCAACAGCCCTTCCACATTGTTTTTCCTTTTCCCTCTTCTGGAATTTGATGATTTATGGCAGATTGTGCATGCTCGTTTCTGTATCTTACTTGAATTTTTTATATACGTAGTCAATAGTCAATTACTTTTATACAATGCATACGTATCTATAACTAAAAAGTTTTTGATAAATAAGATCATAGCCCAAAAAGTGAATATTTTCTAACTATATATTTGTTATATGTAAATTAATTATTAAATTTGAAACATCATTATTTTAATATTTTTTTTAAAAATTATTTAAAATATATGAATTCATTATTTTATCTTTATTTAATAGTATCTGACTAATATAACAAATTTTATTATATTACATAATATACATAATATTGATAGACTTTTTTACAACAAAAAAAAAAAAAAGATAACAATAATTGAAGACGAAATAGTTCAACTATTCTTGTAAAAAATAAAACTTGAAACTTTGTTCTTTTTTATGAAACATGAAATTAATACTAAATATATTATGTGTGCATGTATTCCTAGTAAATTGAAATTGCACCACATTGTGTAATTTCTTTTAATTCAAAATTTTTTATTGGCATTTAATTCAAATTTGATATCAAGTAAAATAGCATGTTTTTATTTATTATTTGTTGTTTGTCACTTTGTATCCGTTTAAATGATTTTTTTCTTGTAAATTAATAACTTGTTATAAGGAAAAAGTACTTTATTCAAAAGTAAAAAAAAATTATTAATATTTTGAAATCACACAAAAAAATATTTTTAATCTAATGAATTTTCTTTAAAAGATAAGTTGAAACGGTTATGTTATTTTTATAATTAAAAATTTATTAAATTTTAATTTTAAAAATTAATTTATTAAATTTAATGTAATTTATAAAACTTAACAAATTTACATAACCCATTTATTTGATGAGACTACATTTTTTTAAAAAAAAAATTAATGCCATAAACCTGTTTAAGTAAATATTTATTTTTAAAAATTCTAAAATATTTATTTATTATAAATGATTAATTTTATTTTGGAAGATAAACACAATTTTTTTGTGACCAATATACCCTGCACCAATTCAACAAAACTTCTGCCATCCTTTCGTATTTGAAAGCATTACAGCATAATAAAAATGGTAATCTCAAGATGAAATCCTCTTGTTTATGCATATCTAGTCAATTAGTATATTACTCTCTCCAATTCTTTGAAGAAAAATAGCATTATTTTCTTTCTTCTATTGTAACTCTCTTCCGATTTCTGTCATAATTTTTCTACGCACATGATTTCAGTTTATCTCTAATTTCTCCTATCCATCCCTTTTATTGTTTCCATTAAGAAGCTTCCTAGCGTTCTACTCATGACGCATGAACCACTAACTTAAAAGGAGTCGTTGCAACACTTGGGAAGGAACCAAACTAATTTACTTGGCTTCTTTTAGAACTTTTTGCGAAAAGAAAATTTATTATAGAAACTCAAAATGGAGACAGTGCAGATATTTACTTTTGATAGTTTTTTTAAATTTACAAAGTTTATAAAAGAAGAAATTTTGAGAAGAAACTATGATTTGTGTAATTTTATTTACAACAAAAAAGAGTATAGTTTTAAGTATTAAAAAAATAGTAATAAGTAATTCTCAAATAAAAAATTTATTATAATTTGAAAACTTTATTGATTTAGTGTAAGTTATGATAAATTTGTATTTCTCTTTTAAAATAAAATGAGTGCTTCAAATTAAATAAATGTTTTAAAGTATTAAAAAAACAAATATTTAGCTCTAATTTCTCCTTTTCTTTATTTTAAATGGGCCTCTAACCATTCTGATCCGCCCCGGTCGGTTCGCTTTCCACAGCGGATCATGCAGGTGTAATCTCTTATCCGCAACTCGCGTCCTGTAATCCACTGGCAGGATATGACGTGGAAGAAAGCGCTCCAGAGTCCCAAACCGAGTTACTTCGTCACTGCAAAGGTCGAATTCTCAAGTCATCGTTTAATTCGTTTTCCCCATCGCGCTTTCTTAGGTATTTGATTTTTATTTTTTTTTAAGATTTTCATATTCTGCGCACTGATTGTCCATGGGGACTGAAAGCCGTAAGAAGCAATATCAATGACAACGATTTCCACTGAATTTCTGCCGCGAACCCTCCCATTTAAAATCCAGCTGAAGCGTACTACATGTTCAAATCCGAACGCTGTGGTTAGTTGCAGAATTTCAGTTCTAAATAACGGTAGCAATCGCAGGAACCCCGCAGATGTCAGGATTTCTTATGAAACAAGGCCGAAACTTTCCCAACATTATGACTGCAAAGATACCCATATCATGAAAGCCCTCAACAGATCCTGCAAAGCTGGCAAATACAACGAGTCATTGTACTTTCTACAGCAAATAGTCAACAAGGGTTACAAACCTGATGTTATTCTGTGCACAAAACTCATTAAAGGGTTCTTCAATTCGAAAAAAATGGAAAAAGCCATTTGGGTAATGGATATATTAGAGAAACACGGTGAACCCGATGTTTTCGCCTATAACGCAGTTATTAGTGGATTCTGCAAAGCTGATCGAATTGACTCTGCCAATAAGATGCTTGACAGAATGAAAAAGAGGGGGTTTTTGCCTGATGTTGTTACCTACAACATTCTAATTGGGAGTCTTTGTAGTAGGAGAAAGCTTGATTTGGCTTTAAAGGTTATGGATCAATTATTGAAAGACAACTGCAAGCCCTCTGTTATTACTTACACAATTTTGATAGAAGCTACCATTCTGGAGGGCGGCATTGATGAAGCTATGAAGTTTTTGGATGAGATGTTATCAAGAGGACTTCAACCTGACATGTATACTTATAATGCAATCATAAGGGGTATGTGTAGAGAAGGTTTGGTTGATCGAGCGTTTGAGTTCATTAGGAGTATTACTACGAAGGGTTGCAGGCCGGATGTGATTTCATACAATATTCTGTTACGAGGACTTCTGAATCAAGGGAAATGGGAAGCTGGAGAGAAATTGATGTCTGATATGTTTTTAAAAGGTTGCGAGCCAAACGTTGTGACTTACAGCATTTTAATTAGTTCACTTTGCCGCGATGGCAAGATTGAGGAGGCTGTAAATGTGCTAAAGGTTATGAAGGAAAAGGGGCTAACTCCTGATGCTTATAGTTATGATCCATTGATTTCTGCATTCTGCAAAGAAGGCAGAGTAGATTTGGCAATAGAATTCTTAGATATGATGATCTCCGATGGTTGCTTGCCAGATGTTGTGAACTACAACACAATCTTGGCCACTCTGTGCAAGACTGGAAAAGCTGACGAGGCTCTGAACATCTTTGAGAAGCTTGGTGAAGTGGGTTGCCCTCCAAATGTCAGTTCTTATAACACAATGCTCAGTGCACTGTGGAGTAGTGGGGACAAAATTAGAGCATTGGGGATGATTTTAGAGATGGTAAGCAACGAAATCGATCCTGACGAAATTACTTATAATTCACTTATATCTTGTTTGTGCAGAGATGGAATGGTGGATGAGGCTGTCGAATTGTTAGTGGACATGGAAAGTAGCAAGTGTAGGCCAACAGTTATTAGTTACAACATTGTTCTTCTTGGATTTTGCAAAGTACACAGAATCACGGATGCCATTGAGGTGTTAGCTGCGATGGTTGAAAAAGGATGTCGGCCAAATGAAACTACTTACACTCTATTGATTGAAGGAATTGGTCTGGCTGGATGGCGAAATGATGCAATGGAGTTGGTTAATTCCCTTGTGAGCATAAATGCTATTTCTGAAGATTCATTCAAACGTTTATACAAAACTTTTCCCATGCTTTATGTGTACAAGGAGCTCACTTTGTCAGATATTAAAAAGTAAGATTCTTGGGCATGAACTGATATTTTTCAGGTTTTCTTATTGGGCCTTTTGTTTTGTTCAATTCAATGTGTCCCTTGGCGCTAATTATAGTTTTCTGTTTGAAGTTTAAAGGACGGATGTTAATTAACAAATGGGCGGTCATTGTTTTGAAGAAGGCTACTGAAATCGAATTTTTCTTTGATAGGATTTCTTGTTGAAATAAAAATTAGGTTGAATGTTAGTAACTAGATTAGAGAGACTTGGAGATGGAATTCTGGTGATGAAAAACAAAAAAATCAAAGAGCTTCAGAAGGGCATAAAGCAGTTTAACGTCAAGAATTTTATGTTATTGCTGTGGTGGTAAATTGTCTTTATTGCCTTCAATTTTGGGAGCAACCCGTAGTTTGTGCAAAAACAACGTCAAAGGAGGTAGATGGTTGTAACTAGACTACCGTTTACCCACTTTCCATTCGCTGCCTCATCTCTACTGCAACTCTTAGGATGTATATTTTAAGATCAGCCAAACAAAAATGACCAATGAAATTCAGACTTCAAACGTTAGCCTAAAATTGAAGTCACCATCAAATTGGCCAATCACTCCAGATCCAATTTCTTTCCATCACAATGGCGCACAACAATCATTACTTGGGAATTGGGATAAAAAATTTACATAAAGTTCAAGAAACATTCCTCCTCCACGACATTGGGTGAAGGTCAATACAGATGGGGCCAGGCAAGACAATGGCAGAAGAGCTGGTTATGGGGGTCTCTTGCAGGATTCTGAGGGGCACTGGCTTGGTGGATTCAGTTTCAATTTTGGTGGCCGTTCTGTTCTGCATGCTGAGATGTGGGGAGTGCTGAAAGGAACGGAATTGGGGTGAGACCTTGGCTTTAAGAAGGTTATCATTGAAACAGATTCTGCAAAAACTGTTTGTTTGCTGTCTGTCAAGGAGACAGCAGCTCGAGAGAACAAATTTGTATCTGCATTGGTAAGGATTGGAGTGCTCAGATTCTTCACGACCCTAGAAGCGGCAACTCATGTGCAGACTGGATTGCAAAGAGAGCTGCCATGGAGCAAACTGGATAGCAGTTTATCAGCCATCTTCCTCCGGAATTAAAGGACCTCCATCAGTCTAATCGGGATAATATAAGTAGTTCTCAAATGTTGTATTATTGTTAGTTTGATTTTGGGCGTTAAGCCCCCTTCTTGAACCATAAAAAAAAAAAAACAAAAAGTTTCAAGAAACATGACTAATGGGAATCCTCTGTGAATAATTCATCTAAGCATTCCCCCAAAACTCTAATGAAAAATTATTAAATATTCTTAAAATGAGTTTTATATATTTTCAAATGATTAAATAATATAATTTCTTGTCGAGCTTATACTTGTCATTTCATAATAAATTTTTATTTAATTTGGTTAATTAAAAAAATAACTTTCTCGTTTGTCATTTAAACAACAAAAGCGAACAATTAATTGCTTTTCTAAAAAAATCAGTCTATTTTTTTTTTTTTATTTCCTTTTGTAGCTTTTTAATCAGTCATTTTTCAATGATCGTGTCACATGAGTGAGTAAGGTGGATTATGCTTTTTCTCAAATATGACGGCTATGATATATCGGAAATTCGGAATTATGTTCCAAACACAGTTTACTCTCAGGGTAATTCGGGAATAGAGAATAAATTCCCAAGAAATATTTTAGTTATTATTAATTATTTTATTTTGTCAAGAGAAAATAGATAGGTGTTTGGAAAGTTTCAAAGAATCGCGATAAAGTCACGTGAGATTGGGCGCAGGAGGAATGCCGACTGCGTGCCGAGGATGACAACGGAAAAGCATAAAAGTGCTGACATGTGGCAATTTCTTACCAGGATCATTCATAAAGGAATGAACTACGTAATATCTATAATTTTTTATTAAAAGAATTTATATTAGTAAAATAGATTGTTGAAGTAATTATCTTGTATTATTTAATTTATAAAATTTAATAATTTTAATAATTTATATTATAAATTATAAAAATTAAATAAAAATAAAATTATAAAATTAATAAAATTTAAAAAAATTATGCTATCCTAATTTTTTTATTTTTTATTTTATGTGCATTTAATTACATTTTTTTAAAATGATAATATAAGTAATATGTCTATGATTAAATATAAAATATATTTAAATACAAATTGATTGTAATAAAATAAAAATAATATAACAAAATTTAAATAAAATTTTATTTTATTTTATATTTATCACATATTTTTTATAATTAAATGATATAGTATATCAGTTGAATAATATTAGTGCACACCTAACCCTTGTTTAGAGGAAAGGGAAAGAAAAATGGTGGGCCCGCTTCTGTTTATGCACACGGGAGAATTTGATTTTCTCGTCTCGATGTTTTCCCGTCTATTTTCTCGCATCAGACCAATGACTTAAATTTGTGGGAATTCTTACTGTTTCTTTTCGTTACTTGAATAAAGCTGTTCGTTCAGAGGGACCAAAAAATTATCCTTCCTGATTTACCCTTATCTGTTCCGTCTACTAATTGGAAATTTCTGATTATATAAGCACCGAATAATCTTTCCTAAATTTGTAACCTGTCTTAGCAGGATCTGAGTTATTTCTTTTGGGTGTTGTTTGTCAGATACGAAATTTGTGGGTACCCATTAAACTGTAGAAAAAGTGGTGTGGTTCAGTGCCTTGTCTTCCTGCCATCTGGGTTTTGGTTTAGGGTTAGGGTTAGATCTGCTATATGATTCCCGATTTTTTTGATGTAAAATATCTTCCATTGAACTTAGGGTTTCCTTGCTCACTTTTAATTATTTAGTCAACAAACTAAGTCTCATTGACCTGTTGGCTACTCCAAAAAAATCCCGCGGTGTAGTTAATGGAGTTTTAAGCTGCATTAGTTGAATGGGAATTTCAGACATCTGGATCAAGAACATGTAAGCTTAATTTTGGTGTATTTTGCCCTAATTATTTTATATATCTTTTCTCGGTTAATTAGTCTTTATGGATTTTATTTAATTAAATATGAAATCGTTTGATTTATTTAAAGTAAAATTATGTAGGGCTTTCTCTGGTCACTTGTATGAGAAATTGCTTGGTTCTTATCCAGTTCACAATCCCAAATAGCAGTAGTGTGATGAGTATATAATAATGTTTGCTTTGCTCTGTACATCTGTTATTTAGCATACTGATAATGACAATTAAAGCCTTTAATGATCTATTCCCCAGGATAGTTTATGATATGTCTGATGTTCTTTGAATGATTTCTGAATCATTTTTTTGTATACCCTAATCTGGTTTATGAAACTTTAATTTAACTGCTAATTTTAGCAGTTCAATTTACAAATAAGGTCTAGGTTGCAATTCTATATGGTTTGCAAATTCGATTTCAATTGATTTTAATATGAATGGGCAAATTTCGGTTTTTGTTATTAAATAAGGAATTTCTTTTTGAAAGTGGGGACGGTAAAGGATGGCAAAGAAAGAATGTTTGGTATTTCAGAAAAACTATACTGAAATTTACTGATAAGGTAATAGTTTTTGATTAAGTATATGACTTCTTCCATTGATTCTTGATAAACTTGGTGTGGTCCAAGCATTTTTACCTGTTAGTTCTGGCAAGTATTGATGTATGTTAGATGCTCTTGGCATGCAAAGGCAATAGAAGATGAACTTCGGATCATGTCTTGATCTTTGCATAATTCTATAATACACATGTATCATTTGAGCTTACTTTTGGGTGAAATCTTTTACCTTGATAACTCTGTAACTGCTGCTGTGGGTGGGGATGTCAATGACATTAGAATGGACTATTATGAGAACTTTGATTGCATGGGACTAGATTTATAAGTCTTTTTTTGTGATCATGGTATATTTAAATGTATGTGTCGGTCATCGTGTGCATTTAGTTGATGCACTCTCCTACATTGATCTTGGTCCTTCACTTGTCACTTCATCCTATTTATTTTACAAAAATATACATTTATCACTGAACTTTGAAGTTGATTTTCTTGGAAATATGTTTCATAATGAATTAGTTCTTGTCTTCAGTGGCTTTGTAATCATTTCTCATGATAATTTGTAGATGTATGTGAGAAGTAGAAGTACTGTGTTGGTTTTGTCATCCATAAACAACAGCATATTGAAGCTTCAATATGTTAGCTTTCTGACCTGCCATGTGGTGGACAAATGGGACAGTCTTCTTGAAATAATTAGAAATTTAGTAAGACAAAGTTCTGGAGTAAGGACTAAGTGTATCAATTTTTGACTAATTAGTAAAATATGTATGGACTAGTAAGAAACCATGTTATATTTAGATGTGTTACCGAATCTGATGTCTCTCTGTGTTTAATGTGGACTATGGCAGATTGGTGTTCTCCGTCTGTTGAAGAGAAACTGGGTTGTGTGCATTAGCATCTATAGTTTGGTGTGCGGTGAAAGTTCAGAGAACCAACAATTTCTGCAGTTGTCACTTCATAATTTCTCATTGACTCACAATAAGGTTAATAAACCTAAGTATAGATTATCACTTTGTTGTTTGGTTGATTTTGCTGATTACTTATTCATACAGGGAACACAAATCAGAGACATTATTGATAATTGCATTTGCATGGGGTTACCCATGGGGACAGAGCTAATGAGAATATGTGTCAAAGAAGACAATGATGAATTTCCCTCACTTCCACCTGGCTTTGAGTCATATACATCTTTTTCACTGAATAGTACAGAAGACAATGAGAAACAAAATGATAAAAACATGGCATGTTGTTCAGCCTCTACTAGTGCTTCTGAATCACAGTCAACTCAGGTGGATATTGAGGTCCAAGTTAGTGACACTGTGAAGGTTCCTAGGTCCCTTCGACGAAGACCATGGATCAACTATGGGCGATATGATCATAATTCAGAAGAAGACTCGGATTCTGAGTGGCTTGACCAAGTTAGTCATATGCTAGTTTATATTTTATAATTTTTGTTCTTGGGGTCTCTTGCTTTTTCAAAGTTCTGAATGACAGTTCCTAAATTTGTGTACTTCTGGATAGTGTCTTATATATGAATGTCAATGCAGAATTTTTCCTCAACGCCTCTTCCTAGGGGAGTCATTCATGGATGTCCAGATTGCAGTGATTGCCAAAAGGTTATGTTCTGTTAGCATAATTATCTGCTCTTGATTGCATGAATCCACATTAATCTGTCACCCCTTCTCCCTCCTCCACCTTATTTTCTTTTTATTATTATTGTTGTTGTTATTGTAATAGTTGCATAAACTTTTGGTATTTTCTCCTATTGTATGTCAATGCCATAGAAGTGGCATGTTTTACCATGACATCAAACAGGCTCATTGCTATTGCAATGACATTAACAACAAAAGAGCTAAACTTGCAATCTTCACCTATACTATACAAGTCACATATAAGGGGGAAAAAAAAGAGAACCTCTTCAGTTATCTGGCTATTTTTTTATTGCATGATAAGTAGTTGACATTTGAAATCTTGTGACAGGTTATTGCCAGATGGAGACCAGAAGATGCTTGCAGGCCAGACCTTGAGGATGCTCCTGTCTTTTACCCTACTGATGAGGTCTTAATTGGTCCTAATGGCATATATAAATTCACATCAATCCATGTTATTGATCCTTTTATTTCCACATGTTAGCTATATTGGAGAAAAAGATCTTTGACTTGTTTGTTATATTTTTCCAGGAGTTTCAAGATACTTTGAAATATATAGCAAGCATTCGCTCCAGAGCTGAACCATTTGGAATTTGTCGCATTGTTCCCCCTGCTTCTTGGAAACCCCCCTGTCCCCTGAAGGAAAAAAGTATATGGGAAGCTTCTAAATTTGCTACTCGTGTCCAAAGGATTGACAAACTCCAGAATCGTGATTCAATGAGAAAAATTTCAAGGATTTATAGTAATACAAGAAGGAAAAAGAGAAGATGCACTAGAATGGGGCAAGAGAGCAGAACTAGTAGAGGATCCAATGCAGGATTACTTGAGGCTGAAAGGTTTGGGTTTGAACCTGGCCCAGAATTTACCTTGGCAACATTTCAGAGATACGCAGATGATTTTAAGGCTATATATTTTAGAAAGAATGAAAACATATTGAATTTGGGAGGTGATACTGAAGTTTTTCAAGGCACTTTGGAGCCTTCCATAGAGAACATTGAGGGTGAATATTGGCGGATGGTGGAGAGACCTACTGAAGAAATTGAGGTAACTTTATTTACAATCTCAATATTTCATTGCTTTGTGCAGTTGTTGCTTATTTTTGCTCCTTACATTTCCCTCTCCTTAAGCTGTCATTCTATATTTCTTCTAGGTGCTTTATGGAGCTGATCTGGAAACTGGTGTTTTTGGGAGTGGTTTTCCTAGAAAATCTAATGAAGTTGGTTCTGCTTTATATGAACAGTACATAAAATCTGGCTGGAATTTAAATAACTTTGCTAGACTTCCTGGATCTGTGCTCACTTATGAAAGCAGTGACATATCTGGTGTTCTAGTGCCATGGTTGTATATAGGAATGTGCTTTTCCTCATTTTGTTGGGTAAGGACCACATCTTTTTCCCATCCAACGACATGTACCTCAGTTGTTGACACTATTCATGCTTAGAATCAGTATAATATCATGATTCTTTATTGAGCGGCCATATTAAATTAATATTTCGTATGTCTTTCAGTTTGCTGAAAATTTGTGTGTACATGTGAGAGAGAGGTAGATTTTGTAAGAGTATTTTAGCTAGCATCTCTAATTTTAGCAGCTTCTAAATTGTTTCTTTATGGAAAAATTGTTGTGTACAGCATGTGGAAGATCACCATTTATATTCATTGAATTATATGCATTGGGGTGCTCCAAAAATGTGGTATGGTGTCCCTGGAAAAGATGCTTGCAAATTGGAGGAGGCCATGAGAAAGCATTTACCAGACCTTTTTGAAGAACAACCAGACTTGCTTCATAAGTTGGTGAGGGAAAGTTTTTATACCATCACAAATATCATTTGTTCAGGATTTGCTCACAGGGTTCACATGCTCATTTGTTTCATATTGAGTTGTCTTGTTTGTTTTGTCTGCCAGAGAGAGGTCAAAAGTGTAAAATGCTTGTTATGTTGACATGGGTTGTGACAGAGTACCATTCGTTCATTTATATTATCATATATCAATCTGTCTCTTTTGCTTCATCTATTTCTATCCATACCTTTGTTATTTTGCTAATAAAATGGCTGTCTGATGGTTACATTTCTTTCTTTGGAGATATTTCCATCTGATAAATGAACTTTTAACTTCTTGTAGGTGACACAGCTTTCTCCTTCCATTCTTAAGTCTGAAGGAGTACCTGTGTATAGATGTGTCCAGAACCCTGGAGAGTTTGTTCTGACGTTCCCCCGTGCCTATCATTCTGGGTTCAACTGTGGCTTTAACTGTGCAGAGGCAGTTAATGTTGCTCCAGTTGATTGGCTGCCCCATGGGCAGATTGCTATTGAGCTATACCGGCAGCAAGGGCGCAAGACTTCTATATCTCATGATAAGCTGTTGCTTGGAGCTGCTAGGGAAGCTGTACGAGCCCAGTGGGAGCTTAATTTGCTGAAGAAGAATACTCCAAATAATCTACGATGGAAAGATGTTTGTGGAAAGGATGGGCTTTTGGCAAAAGCACTCAAGGTGAACTCTACTCCATATCTTTTGTTTATTTGATGATTTGGAGTCTTTAAATTGAAAGCATGAAATGCTAGACTTAATTGGGAAATTTAATTTTTGTTGAAGAAAGTTTTGGTTGGGGGTCAGTAAAGTGAGAGTTACAAAATGGAGGACGAGAAACCTTTCACCATTAGTAATAGAGCAAAACAAGAAAAGTGAAATAAACAATGCCTACCAATCTCTTTGAGTATCTGTGGAAAAGTTTATATTGTAACTAACAAGATATCCAGGAGTCAGGATTCGATAGCATAATGTTAACCACGTGTAATAAAGAAATGAAAGGAGGGAGAGCGGTTATTTTTTGGATATGTGAATTGAGAGCCCTACTTTTTGTATGCCTTTCTGAGTTCTGACATATTCTATCCGTAGATCATTTTGTGTTGTCAAATTTGCTCTAGGGCGTCTCTTTTTCTTCTTTGATGAATAAATTATTTGTCGCATATGTTTTCAGTTGTCTGTTTAATGGACATGTCCAGAAATCAAGTCCTTTAGACAACTATCTCTGAAAAGTGTACACAACCCTCTATCATGTACCACCATGTCCATGTAGAAACCATGTACTGTTATTTGCAATGTTTTAAAACTTGGACCGGCCAGGCTGGTTTGATCAGTTCAACTAGACACCGGACCCCTGGCTGGTCCGAGCTAGTAATCAGACTGGATCTGCATATGCGCTGGTCAAAATCAGTCAAACTTTTTGAAAACCAGTTAAAAACTGAGTGAACCGGTTAGAAATATGACCCGGCTGGATTATGAGATGGCATCTTCTCTCTGAGATTTGCTCTTGAACTTACCAAGCTAGATTCGCAGAAACCATTTGGAACTTCTAGGGGGTGAGAAATTGGGTCTTCTAGATTCACATTCTCAATAAAGACTGTCAGGATCTTCAATTTTCTACTTGCATTGATTGGGAAGCACCCAACGATCAGTGTTAGTGTGAGTGAGAAAGTGCTTAGTGATGAAACCAGTGGATCCATCGACTACAGCTGCTGAGAGAACCTGGCATTTTGAGATGGCAAAAAGTAGAGTAACCAGATATTGAATGAAAGCCTAAGAGAGAGAAAAATCAGAAAGGGGAGAATAGGCGTGCTGGAGAAGGAAGGGGAAAAGTGAAAAAGAAAGGAAAAATTAAAAATTAAGAGAAAGTGGCATGGTTTTTGTAAATATAGAACCTGCAAACGAAAAAGCCGCAGGATTCTTTTTGAATTTCATTTATTATTATTTTTTGCAGCAACTAAACATGCAAACAAACGATAGTACACTATGGACCAAAAAAAAAAAGATAGTACACTTGAAGAAACGTGGGAAGATGGAGAGTGCAATTACCAATAAATGTGTTGATAGCAGGCTAGCAGCAAAAGAAGTGTCCGCCCTAAGTGCTGCTGACCTTATTTTAATTTAATATTTTAAATTTAAACTTACAAATATATATCTATGATTTTATACCAGTGGCCTATTTGTTGAACCAGTACCCCATTAACCCAGTAACCTGACCAGTTTAATAACCAGTCCAGTTTTGAAAACTATGGCAATTTGGCAGTTTCTCTCTATTGTTCATTGAGCATCTGCATTGGTTTTGTAATCACGTGTCTTCCATTGGGTGTGACAAATTCCTGACTTACAATTATAAGGTCCTGTTGGTTGCTAGCTGGCAATTAAAACCCAATAATGGCAGCCAACGCCAGTTCCCCAAAGTTGTATCTCCACTATGGAACCTTGTCTTATGTGCCAAACTTGACAAGCTCTTTTACAAGAACAAATAATGCCTGCAAATTACAGTTCCAAGATGATTGAAATTGATTCTTGTTGTAAGCATACCTGTGCCTACTTTCTGCCCCATTGAAAAAAATCAAGGTATTGATTAATATTTAATTCCAAATCTATATGGAGATTCATCTTTGGGTGTCCTTATATTGTAAAGAGACTGGTATGGTTATGTGCAATGTAATTAGGTGCTTGGAGAAGTAAAATACACA
Source organism: Dicorynia guianensis (assembly GCA_037013595.1). Taxonomy (NCBI): domain Eukaryota; kingdom Viridiplantae; phylum Streptophyta; class Magnoliopsida; order Fabales; family Fabaceae; genus Dicorynia; species Dicorynia guianensis. The sequence goes on along the minus strand of JASUAB010000010.1, from coordinate 40,103,377 downwards.
TTTTGTTCAACTTTTATGTTTTTATTATTCTTCCTGACTTCCGTATGTTTTTTTCTGTTTTTTTCCTTAGACGCGTGTTCAGATGGAACAGGTAAAGAGGGAATTTCTCTGCAGTTTCTCACGGGCTCTAAAAATGGAGAGCAGTTTTGATGCCACAAGTGAAAGAGAATGCGATGTTTGCTTTTTTGATTTACACCTATCTGCAGCCGGTTGCTGTTGTTCTCCAGACCGATATGCTTGCTTGGATCACGCAAAGCAGTTCTGTTCATGTGCTTGGGATTCCAAATTTGTCCTCTTTCGTTATGATATTACTGAATTAAACATTCTTGCTGAAGCATTGGAAGGGAAGTTAAGTGCGGTATACAGATGGGCAAAATTAGACCTTGGGCTGGCACTAACTTCTTATGTCTTGACAGACAATTTCCAATCTGGCAACTTATCTGAGTCTTACAAGCAAACAATACTGAAGGAGTTGAGATTGGATTCATCAAACTTGTCTCACTCTTCGCAGGGCAGCATGCACAAAGAGACGACCTTGCATTCGTCAGCCATTTCTATTGAAGATTCTCATTTGATAGATGTCCCAATAGAGAATCTGGTGAATTCAGCAAAAAGCATTGATCAGAGCTATCTACAACTGAGGAAATCTGTAGAAGTTGTGTCTCCTTTGAAGGAACTGTTAGTGTCTAGTGGCTCGTTGCCTGCATGTGAGATGGCTAACCATAAGAACCATTTCAAGAAAGAAGAAGCCGTTACTTGCAAATTGAACATGAGCACTCCTCACTGTCAGTTGTCTCAAGAGGACATATCATACACTTCATCTCTGCCTCTAGCCGAACATGGAGTTAAGAAAACTTCAGTATATGGGCATGACAATATTATACTTCTTAGTGATGATGAAGGTGATGAGCCAAAAAGGCCTAATTCAGATAGAGGGAAGAAACTTTCTCAGAGGCTCACAGGTTCTAGTGATAAAGCAAGCTTGTGTAATAGTATAGAATGTGCAAATTTGACTATCCCTATAACAGATGCCACTGTGATGGGTGAAAAGAATGATATTACATTGCCTCGTGAAGATAGAAATTCTCATTCTACTCGTCTTTTGAATGTCAAACAGGAACATCATGTAAACAGGCAACCAGTTCTAGATTCCACCCCACTAGATCTTTCCTGCCATGTAGGTTCTACTAGTGCAGGATCAGTAACGAATTTTCTGGCTTCCTCAACAGGAGAAACCAGAGATCATTGTCTAGAAACTGCAGAGAGTTATTCTCAGAATTTACAACAGTCTGGCGCTGTCAAGCCTAAGAATGAGGACAACCATGAAAAGTTGGGAGGATGTGTAACTTCTAGCATAACAGACAGTGCCAGAGCTGTTAATGGACAACTGTCTTGCAGTCCAAACAATTTGGAAAGGTATTACCGTCAAAAGGGTCCTCGTATTGCAAAGGTTGTTCGGCGTATAAACTGCAATGTTGAACCTTTAGAATTTGGAGCTGTGCTTTCTGGAAAGTCATGGTGCAATAGTCAGGTGATATTTCCAAAGGGTATGTGAACGAGTTGGCTCCAAGCAATATAACAGTTTGACTGAATGTCGAAGTTATGTATTTAAGTAAATTAAATTACTTGATGCAGGATTTAGAAGCCGTGTCAGATACATAAGTGTCTTGGATCCATGCATTATGTGTTATTATGTTTCAGAAATTCTTGATGCTGGACGTGGCGAGCCTCTATTTATGGTACTCTTTCTCTCTGTCTGCACACACGAATGTGTACCTTCTTATATTTTAATCAATGTGTTTTTAAATTTGTTCATATTTTGGATGGAAAATTTGCTGATGTGCTTGGTATTTAAACTCCTCTCTTGAAAATCTTTCTTAAATTACCATTGATTTTGTGGGCAAAAGTTTTGATGAAAGATTGTTGGGTCATTGACATACCATATGACTACTAGACATGATTGGGTATGTTTATTGCAAACTACTGTGCCATTAGTGTCTTTATTGTACTTCAGGTATAGTTTACATTAATGTAAATGTGTGGCTATACATGTAACTTTTTGTATAAGTTTAGACGAATTGATGCTCACTTCTTCTGATCAGATGCAAAGTTCTTTCTGAAGTAGTTGTTCCCTGTTGACAGTAAATGGTTTAGTGTACTTTTCTCTTAGCCTTTTAGGATGGATGTTGTGTAATAATAGGCTCTTATGGGCTTCTGATTTTGAATTTCAAGTGATAGAGAAAATTGAACAGTCTGTGGGGCCAGGTTTGAACTCTGTTAGGAACCCTTAAGAGTTTAACCCAATTGGGTCATTCATGATCTGATCTAATTAAATTAAAATTGAGATGGTAAAACTCATTAGTTGGTAGTAGCTTTTAGTTTTGAAGATTAATCTGATTATGGAACTGGATGTCATCTTTGGATAGCTCTTATCTGATTCACTGGTCTGGAGTTTGGAAGAGCAATAACACTGTATTGTGTTTATGCCCGCAGGTGTCCTTGGAACATTGTCCAAATGAGGTCTTCATTCATACTTCAGCTGTGAGATGCTGGGAACTGGTAAGAGAGAGAGTGAATCAGGAGATCACAAAGCAACATAAGCTGGGAAGAAAGAACCTCCCTCCTTTACAGCCTCCTGGCAGCCTTGATGGCTTTGAAATGTTTGGGTTTTCTTCACCAGCAATAGTGCAGGTAATTTTACTGTTGAAAACTCATTTATAACCTAAAATACTACTTTTGGGTATGAATTAAAAAGAATATTGCTTATAATAAAAATTTGTGTGTGTGTGTGTGTGTGTGTATTTTCCTGATCTGGGAGATTGTAAATTGTTTTTGGGTTTGCATGGGATTTGAGAAAAATGTCTCAGTTAATTTTGGATTCACTGAGAACTTATTTAGCTCTGGGTTGCTTGCATGTTGCCTAATGATGTTTCTTAATTCATGTGTATTTACATATGTTTTATGAAACGTATATATTTTTAATACCCTGTTTCACAAATAAATTCCACTTTAAACAATGCCTACTTTTGTTTTCTGATGTTTCTATTCTTATATACTTTACATTTTCATGAGAAAATGTTTCCAGATCTTCAGACAAATAATACTTACCATGTGAGCTAACTTAAGCTCTCTTACATTATGGTGTGTTGTATTGGATGCTGGGAAGAGAGTGAGAGGGGGGTGGGGGTTGCAGATGGTTTTTGGGATGTTGGGGTAAAGGAAGTAAATGAGAACATTAGCTGATTGGTTCACTTAGAATGCATTTAGGAGTGTATCCAGTGTCTAGTGTTTTGTACCTGTTCAACTTGGGGAAGAACTTAAGAAAGCAATACAAAGACCTGTTAATGCAATTTTGTGAATCTAGAATAGTTAAATGTAAGCATTTTGACAGCTGCATTTTCAACATATTCTTATATTTGTTCATTCAACGTGGCTTGTATTGCTAAAAATGTCTTTTCAGTTCGTTAGCCTTATAATTTTCAAGCTATTGTTTGTGCTGATAACTTCTTTGCCCTTTTTCAACCTGAACTTTTTTGTGGTTGTGATGCTGATTGATTCTATTTCCGTAGACATGTTTTAGTAGCTCTTTAAGGCAATTTAATACTATGCATTTTCTATCCTTCACCAGGCAATTGAGGCTTTGGATCGAAGTCGAGTCTGTAGTGAATATTGGGACTCCCGACCATACTCCCGGCCTCAAGGGCAGATTCCACAAGCTTCTCAACACAATGAAAATAGTGGAAACCTGCAGAGGCTATCTGAGGAGAGAAATGGTCAAGGGGTATCGAGGAATGAACCCATGCCTGTTGGAGTTTATGCTGTACTGAGAAGCCTATTTAAGAAGGCCAATGCAGAAGAATTGAAGGCATTATACGGCATTATGATTGACAATAGGGAAGCGGCTGAGTGGAGCCTAATTGCACGACTTCTTAATGAAGAGATCCGCAACCGTCCTAGGTGATTCAATGTGATTTGATATTTTGGACGGAACTGGCCATAAACCTAACCTTTTTTTGACATGTAAATTCTAGTTCCTGCCCTCAGGTTATGCATGCATTTTCATGCAACCTGATCCATTTTTTGGCGCCCGAAAAGAGGGCAAAGAAATTAAAAGAAGAAAACAATTAGAAAAAGGGGCCAAGAAGATAAAGGAGAAGAATAAAGGCTGGAGTTATGCTTAAGTGGCAGCGGGGTGGGAAATTACAGTGGATGCTCGCCCGGTTTGGCATCCAGTTTCTGCCTTTGTTACACACAATCTAAGACAACAATACTGGCCTTTATAAGTGTATCTGGTTCTTATTTCGTACAGGGAGGGGAAGATGTTCAATGGGCTTTTTTCATTGAGTAACAATTAACATTCATTTCAGTAAGGAGACTTTGTTTTTTAAGGTCTAGTTGGAAAAAAAAAAATAAAAAAGTGGAGAGAGTGAAAAGATAGTGATAGAAACGAAAATGTATGATAGATAAGGAAGTTAACAGTTTTTTTAACGATTTTTTATGTTTTTATTTATTTTATATAATGTTTTGAATATTAAAAAAATTATTAATCATTGTTTATCGTATCTAAATATGTTTTTATTCTCATAGTGATATAAATAAAATTTTATAAAATATTTATTTAATATAAAATATTTTATTAGAAAAAGTGCGTTCTGATGATTTTTTATTTTGAAAAAAAATTAATTTTTGCTTATTAATTAAAAATAAATTAAATTTTATTAAAAAATAATTAAATTTATTAAATTTTAAAATTTAAATAATTAAATTTTAACTTCCCACTAAATAAATGATGTATTGTGATGTTTTCCTGACTTCAAGTTTCTCATGCCACTTTCGTGGTGACAAGGCGATTTAACAAAACTTATATTTGAGTGTACTTTTTGCATCAATTTATCAATAGCATAGCAATCTGAGTGGTATGGATGTCACCGAAAAAGTGAGTGCATTGAAGAAGAACTCGAAACTGGTCCCCCACAGGCTGCCATCATCTCCGTGGAATGTGATCCCTTCGTTATTATCCCATAAATGGCAACTTTGGTGACGGACAAAGATGGTAATCAAAGCACGATGCAGAAGCAGAGTCCTCGCTTGGCAATGGCAATAATGTGCTGCCACCTCAGCAATTGCATCAACGATTTCAAAATGCTCTACGTGGCTCCACCTTTGGCTTCCAGCGGCTCGAGATTCGATAGACAAGAGAAGGATGAGTGAAATGAAGTGCCCCTGGTGTTGCCGACAGGCAGTACACATGTCCACGTGGGAGCACGCGGCCGTGGGACCACTCGGATTGCACGTGTCAATCATCTGATAGACCCATACACGTTGACCGTAGATTGCGGGGATCTTTGTACGGTCATCCTGGGGTTTAGAGCCAAAAGCAGCTTTTGCTAGTTGCCACAGTAGCGGTGGGCCAATTGCGCATAGGAATGGTGGGCACGAGTGAGATTCATTTTTCTATTGTTGTGGTTTTATTCTAATGATTTCTGTAGTATTATATTTTAAGTTTGTTGGTACCAAAAATGTGTTTGCAAGTACAAATAGTATTGGGAAAATTTTATTCTTAAGTTTTTAGAGTTATTAATGAATTATAACAAGAAATAAATAATTAATTAAAATTTATTTATTTTTTATAATTATAAAAAAATATATATTTAAAAATATAAATATATCATTGCTCATAATATTGGGTGCTTGCTGTTCTCTACTCTACTCACCAACCATCTGTCTCACGTCTAATCATTTTAACTCCAGTTAGTGTTTAGTGTTTGGCCGCACATTTTCGTTATTCTCACAATTACGACTTTGACTTAATTACCCCCAAAAAAAATTATTCATAGAAGCTAAATAACAAAATAAGTAATTCTTATGTATTCTTTCGATCAAAATTTGTTATATGATTTAAACTTTAAATTCATATAAAATAAAAAATAAAATAATAAGGTCTGGTTAGGTTCACATCCATGCATTTTTAATATCTTACATAAGAAAAAAAGGAGGCCGTGTGGGGACAATTAGCAAAACATATATATATGATAAAAGTGTAATTATAAAGTATATATTTTCATACAATCATAAAGCCAATACATTAAAATGTCATCCTCCTCACAAAACATATTTCTATATACAAACGTAAATTAAAAAGGCAAGGCTTGCACATACGCATGGAGGTGAGCATATGAATGACATACTGTGCGGCGAAACCAACATCATTCTTTTTTTTTTTCCTTCCTAGGTTGACGACAAAAGAATCAATTTCTTAAAATAGGATGCCTGTCCTTGAATCCTCAGCCATTTTAGTGCTTTGGGTAGATTTTATTGTCAGTTGGCGAATTGCTGCCTGATTCCCAGTTAGACCGTTGAAGTGGGATCACTTTAGTTTTATGGGCGGTGGCATAATTCAACGGTTGTTTTAGTTTTTTTCTTTTTTTTTATATGTGGGTTTAAATTTTAATTTAATTTATATATTAAATGATTTATTGCTTTTTGTATAAAAATTAAAAATTGGTAGTGAATTTGCCCTATAATGTGTTTGCTTTCATTTTCGTGGCTGTTTGTTAGTAGTCAAGCCTGGCACTTAGAAGAAATTGCATACAATTTTAGGATTAGTTTTATGGAAAAATTATATATATTTTTAATTTTAAATTATTTATAAGTATACTTTTTAATCATAAAACTCAATAAATATATCTTTTTTAACTATGAAAATAATATAAGTATATTTATTTATTTATTTATTATTAAATATTAATAATTATATGACTTTTACTTTATTATTAATATAAATAATAACTTTTTATTATTGGTTAGATAAACTTAAATAAAAAAATTAACTCAATAAAAGGAAAATATAAAAAAAAAAAACTAAAGAGTCATGATACTCTCAATGTTCAAAAATATCTATGATTTTTTTAATATTTTTTTCATCAATTCTTAAAATTTTTAATTAATAAATTTTTTCTACATTTCAATTTCACTATCTTTTTAAACGTTTAATCTAAAACATGTTAACGTACAATTTTATACAAAAGATAATTAAATTTTTTTATATTTGCTACTTTTGAGTGTTGTTGAATTACTTAAATATGCAAATAAATTACCTCACTTAAAAGACAATATTTGAAATGTTAGTATGTTAAAATTTTAGCTCAAAGCAATAAAATTTTTAACTTTTTATTTGATCTTTTGTTTGATTTGTATAATTTTTTATTATGAAATAAAATTTTATTTATTATTAAATCCATCTAAATACTAATACAACACAATGATAATATATGTATTAATAATCACTTTATTACAAAATAAATTAAATAGTCAAAGGGTCCAATATATTTATTAATTTTATAATTAAAATATAATTACAAATAATTTTAAGTTAAAAAAATATGCATATTTTTTCATAGTTTTAATAAAGTAAGGTTGATTTCTAGGAACAATAATTTCCTTTATTGAATAATTACAAGATGAAGTTTTTTTTAAATAGAGAACAGCAAAGACTAATGTTGTAATTTCAAAGAATAGTTACAAAAAGAAAATGTATTCCCTGTTGCATTCTTAAACTTTGCCACTGACGACCGACACCTGGACAACATTCCAGATTTCAGCACGTGATCAAACTTTCACGAGTTAAGGAATAAGGATCCAAATTAGGTTTCGTGATTTGTTCCAACCAAAACAAGACTGGGATAGTCGGCATTGTACGGAACTTCTGTACGCCTGGGGGAATTCAGCCGAGTCTTACCTTCAGAGGCACTAACCAAGTTTTGCAGACTTTGGCAATGAAACGGCTGTTGATGTTTCTCTTTCTTTTTGTGTCACTATTCTGAGTATTCTCCAGCAGCTTGGGTGTCTACGTATCTAGTGGGCGATTGTGTAGGGACACTTTATAAGCCATGCTAACTGCAACTGAGCCATGCATTCTTATATATATAATAATATTATGCAGAGCTACATCAACTTCCACAAAATTCAAGCATCTTCCTCATGGTTGCGCAGAAGCACAAGGCGTTAGAGATGATTTAGAAGTCAATGATTACAATGCATTATTCATGTAAACTTCCCTAAGGCAAAAGGATTTTGGTATTGGAAAAAGAGGACAGTTGTGACTTATGAATGGAGGAATGCTGAAGAACATAGTAATGCCCCTTGTACAATGCTTGGTGCACAAAGAATATACAAAGGCATTTTTTAACTAAGCCAGGTGTGCAGTAAATAAACAAATAAAAATCTGAAAACCTTAAATGTCACCCATATATCTACAAAGCACTTTAGTGTCTGCAAAACATTGTGCAAGAGCATCACTCTGAAGAACACCAAACACACTTAAGAGTAAAAGCCTGTGTGAAATTGGTGATCCCCATTGTAAGAATCATCCAATATTAGTGTTGGGTTGTTTTCGTGTACTGTTCTGTGTGGATCTTTCTTGCTATTTAGAACGACTCCATATGTATGTTTCATCGCTATACACTCTCCTATATATGATTATAATGAACTCAAACAGCTCATTTCAAAAGAAAGTTTTTTTCAATACCTCGATCAGATGGAGCCACTAGTTAGGAAGTGGAATACAAAATGGGTTTTTTATTATAGCAGAGAAGTGAGCAAATAGTATTGAAAATGTACATCTTTCTTTGATATTTTTTTGTGCTCATCACACTTGGAATCATGTAAAGGCACAAAACCATCATGATTAGTCAAGCTCTCCCCATTTTAGAGCTTAATCATGTTTTTTTTTTTCTAATTTTGCCAACAAGCTAACAGCACAAATGCAGCATTTAATTTTGATATCACGAGAGCCTTTGATTAAAAGCACCGAAGATGCCCTAAATAACTAGATATTCCCACATCGAGGATACTCAATCATCAGCCCGCCACAGACAAAAAAGAAAGGGTGGTCGTCCATGCTGTAGGGGTTAGGCAAATAGCTTCCCCTGATTGTCAATACCACTAAAAGTTCTTCTTCTATGGCCATATACCCATTCACTTTTGACATGTCCATTTTTAGCTGGCATCTATAATAGAGAAGATAATCTAGGCTTTGTCTTTTTGTCTAATACAGATTTTACAAGATCGTCTTTAAACTAATAAATACCTAACCCGATTTGACCATTTATACATATTAGGCTCGTGAGTTCTCCACTCATCCAATGCTTGGTCCTTAATTTTATTATACTAATAGAATAATTAACTGCTTTAGCTAGTTAATGATTATTCTAGCCATAGTGTGCATCATCATCTATATATCAATTAAAATAATTATATTACTATTTTGAGTTCGAGTTACATCCTCAACGAAAATGTTTCTGATTAAACTTCTCTATCCCTTGGATGTACACGGTACAGAGAAAGAAACACTCACAAGGAGCTAAATACAATTGGTTCGTGCCTTATTCGTGTCACAACAAGACGGTTGAGGAAGGGGCAATCAGTTCACAGTTACCAAAAAAGTAAACCTCTCTGGCTTGCTAGAAGCTAAAACAACGGATGAAAGCAAAAGTATTGAAATTTAATCACATTCCAGCAACTATAGTTAGCAATTACAGTCTGCTTAATTGATGCTGCAAGAATCTATATATAGTATCTCTGCAGCAAATGTGTAATATCTGCAATGGAACACGCAACGGCATATATAGGTATATAGATAGATAGATATCCACAGCTTCTCCCTTATGAATTTTAATTAATTTTCAATAAGAGCTGCAAGTACTGGTAACTGTCATTATACATGGAGAAGGGATTAAGTGCATGTATATGGAATACAAAACTATGAGTATGTATCGCATTTCGATCGGTGCAATTCCGCTTTTTATATCAAACTTCCCAAAAGTTGCAACAATTTCAAGCGGCTTTCTCATGCTGAAAAATCTAAAATTAAGGACACGCACGTTTTCTTAAAAACTAAAACAACCTTAAAACTGCAAAGAGCACCTCAGAGCAAGTCACATAAGGTACCTTAATTCGTATACAAAATCTAAAAAGAAAGCTTAATTAAGAAAGAAAGATAAAGATCACATATAGTGAATGATCCCTAGAGTAGTTCATAGTCATACCCGGAGTGGTGGTGATGGATGATTAAATCTCATCTCATTTTTTGTTTACAATGTCAGACAGTGGCAGTAGCTGATTATGTAGCAGTAGCATTAGAAGAAGCCGTAGTTGTGATGTTCTTGGGCTTTGGTCTCTTGCGCTTCTTCTCATAGCTAACTCCTCTCGCCTTTGCCTGATAATCACGAACTTCACGCAAGTAAGTCCTCACGGCTCGGGCACCAAAAGGGTTGGACTCCGGCCTGCCACCGTGCTCCTCGTAGGCGGCGCGGAGGCGGCCGATGAGCGCGTCGAGGCTGCCCCAGGCCTGTTGGAGAGGGCAAGGGCAAGGGGCCGGTGGGTTTGGGAGCCCAAAGAAAGGGCAAGGCTGGTTGTGGACCTTGGTCTTCCCGAACTGGTCAAGGTAGCGAAGGAATTCCAGCACGTGGGCACCACTGCACATGGGCAGAGACAGCGGTGGCCGGTGGTTCCGCAGGTATTGGCAGAAAGTATTCCAGTCTCGCCGCTTTTGGTTCTCGTAGCGGCTTGGAGTGTTGCTCGTGGCTGAAGAGGGTGATGATGATGAAGAAGCTGCACTGGTTGCATTGATGACATTGCTGCCCGGAGTTACGGGGCCAAGCCTCCCATCGTAGCCGAGGTTTCGGGATTCGGAAACCAAATCCATGCTTACTGCTTCGGATTTCGATGATTTGCTTATAGATCTTGCGGTTACGGTTGTACAGGGCGAAATTTAATTTCTCCCGACAATAATCTGTAAAATGGAATCAATGATATTCACCTTCACCCACTTGTTCGCTATTAATCTCTCTAGGGTTTCTCCTTAGCTGACTGCAGGTGGTTATACGAGCTACTCCTACAAGAGTTAAAATTAATTAAGGGAATACCATCATGCAGAAAAAGAAGGATAGCCCATGACATAAGTGTTGTGGAAGGACAGATGAGAGTCAAAACAGTGCATGTATTCCATTTTCTACTATGCTAGCTATATCTGAAGCGAGAGGAGCTTAATGGGGGAGTGGAAAGGTTGGGTGGAATTGAAGAGAGCTAAGAGGAACCGTCTTTTGATATTGTTGGGCTTTAAAGGCAAATCTCTGCCATGAGGGTTTTGTCGTGGGAAATCTAAGAGTGAGCGCAGTAGTAATTGGTGGGGGAATGATTTCTTAGTAAAAGCTTAAGCTGATAAAAACAGACAGATTTATTTGTTCCCAGAAAAGCGCAAGCAACTGAGAGTCAAGTGGTGCCGCGAGTGATCACTGACCAGATTGAGAGAGAGTGTGAAATAGCTACCCATTGGTCACCGCCATTTGGGCGCTGAGGAACCAAGGGTCAATTAAATCAAGGAAGAGTGTGCTAGACAAAGTTTGGCAGTAAGTCAGTGATGATGGTGACCAAAGATGAGCAGACATCTATAAGATTCTATTCGTCACTCAACTTACAAGCGCGTGCATTCCCTCTTTCGATGTATAAATAAATATATACAAATAGTTTTTTCAATAAACAAATCAAATTTGATAATAAAATAAAAGAAAGAAAAATATATAATTTAAGAGGAAGATAATACACACTAAGTAGTGTAACGCATGGTAAGAAACTAGAAACATTTTCATGCAGATTGAGAATGAAATGCTGTATAGGTCATAGGATGAGGATCAGCATATTGAGATGCATGGAGTCGCCGATCCACCAATTGATGATGTTCAGGTTTGAGTGAATAAAACAGAGCACATAGCCATTAATTTCCACCCTGATTGGATCCCAAAATTATTCAAGTTTTATAACACAGCATGATATTTTTTTGCGAAAGCATCTGTACAGAAATTGACACTTGTCAACATATTGGCCGTCTATAAATCAACCTATGTGTACGGTCGGGATTTATCACAAGTATATACTGCTGCATAATATGAAATGATATGGTTTTTTGGTAATTAATATTATATTTCTTTGTTTTTTCCACTTTAAGATGTTTGCATTTTTCTCAAGTATGGTTCATTAAATTCTGTTTAAAAAAATAAGAGTGTAAATATTCAGTAAGAACAATATTCTTCCGAAGCTCTCAAATCATCACCAACCATATATATGATAAAAATTACTGGAAATAATACAAACAGGAAAATTTATTTTTATCCGCTAGACTTAATCATACAATTCATGCTGGAAATAATCCTCAGTTTTAGTTGGTTAACCTTTTTTTTTTTTAACTCAAGATATTTTATAATTAAAAGTTAAAAATTTATTCTTTTTAAATTAAATAAATTATTAAAATAAAATTTATCTCTTTTAATAAAATATTTTTTATATATACAACTTGAATCAATAACTTAACAATCGGTTAATTATACCGAATATTACTTATTAACTTTTGTTTGCCCTTAATTCCGCATGACTCGCATAAGGCTTCCCTGAAATAAACATCAGATACTGCAACTTGATCACTATTTCGTTTGATTATTCTATCCATGCCAAGACACTTAACACTTACATAACCAAAAACGGAGTTAAGCAGTAAATCCATTCCAATATTCCTGTTGGAAGCTAGACTCGTGTTTTATCAATCGCATATAAAATGGCGTTTATATAGATAGATATATAGATAGATAAGGAAGGGATTATGTTAAACTGATTCTAAGGAGCTTTCAGGATCCTTTTTCTTTTCCCCTTCTTTTTGTGAAACACTTTTGCTTTCAATATATTCTGATGTCTGGAGACAAATCTCTACTGTGAGGCGCGTCCTTTCCTTTGTTTTCCAGCAAGGCTAAGTTCGCATTTACGACGGGCTTAATGAGCTTTCGGGCCTACAGGACCCATGGCATTTGTACTAACTCTCACTGGTTTTCTTTTGTGGGGGAGGGAGTAATCTGGGGCAGCAATGTAGGATTTGAAGACATGAATCTTAATTTAGTGATTTTTTTATATTTTTTTATCATTCAGAATTGCTAATGATAACTTATGCTAGTAAACATGATATTTAAAATAAATAAATAAATAAATATATTACTGTAGAAAAGGGTAAAAAAAATAGGAAGTAAAATTAGTTAGCCGAGAGTGTAGCTCCTCCCCCTCTTCGAGTAATGTTATATATATATATATATATATACACACAGATTTTTTTTTTTAATGTAATCTCTCACATTCCTTTTTATTCACTTTTTTCGTAACTTTTTATTATTTCTAATTATACAATTAATATATCTATTAATTACACGTAGCCATAATCTTTCCCTCTTTTCCAACCTTTTTCTTTCAGTCGGAATAAAGAAAACTGACGATGTGATGTAATCAAAATCATAGTGTTGAGTTGTATAAATGGTAATGCCTTGGTTACTATTATGTTCCACTTAGAGTAAGGAACAGAGTTCCTGCATTTGGAATCTCAAAACCCAGGGATAGGGGCGGCAGGCCTGCATGAGTGATTTGGGGATGTCCAACAGTATTCCCCTCAAAGGTCAAATATGGAAGTGACAGCAAGCAATAAAAAACTTGTAGTTTGGACTGTCGGAGTAAACTGGTACTGTGCCAAATATGGAAAGACTAAACATTTCAATGCCCATTTTGGTTACTGTAATTCCATTGTTTCTCCCGCCTTCAATTCATTTTATTTGGGGAACAACAAAGAGTTCTCGACTACGATATCTCTCTATATATATATTTTTTTTATTTGGGTACAAACGATTATGATATCCTTTGTTTCATGTAATTGCTACATTTGCTTTGTAGGTCGGCAATCTTTGGATGTATGCCGCTGATACATCTTTTTGTGTATATATATATATATATATATATATATATATATATATATATTATAATATTAAAATTTAATATTATTACAAATATAAAATAAAATTTATTTTTAAAATTTTAAAATAATTGCTTTTTTTATATAATATTAAAATTACTACAACAAAATAATAAAAATTCAATGCTTACTATTTTTATGATTAAAAATTATCTCTACTTTAAACTAAAAGAACTTATTTATAAAAAATCGTATTGAATACATAAACTAAAAATTATTTAGCCTATCACAAAAACACTATATAGCCTACACCACCCAACAGCTTTTGGGATGAAACAAATATGCACTATCTTATCTAGTATCTAGCTAGTACACAATGAGTGGTGTGCAAGAGGAACTTCTTCAGTATCTTTCAGGAAGAATTTTTTTTTTTTAGATAAATACATGAACTTATTATAATATTATAAGATACGAAACATACTAAAACATACTAACAATCGAAAAGAGTTGCAAGTGCCGTTGTTAATTGCAGTAGATTTCACTTTTTCTCATGAATTTCTCAACAGTCTCAAATATGTCTTGAGACTGGGACGAACCAACAGCCTGATCCCTCCCTCAGTTGCTCTATATGGCTGATGTGGGGCAGCAGGCAGGGTCATATGCGCGTGGGAAGTGGTCAAGAAGCAAAGGACTAGACAAATTAAGGAAAGCTGATAGAAATCCCAGTAAAAGATTCTGACCTGAGGACCCATGTCGGCACAACAAAGTCATGAAAATGACCCCTCTGATGGCTCAACCTCGCAAACGTATATCTTAGTGAGAGTGGGTTTAGTTTGATATTTTATAGCCAAATACATTGCATCATGAGAGGTTGGTTTAGGTGTAGTAATTAGAGTGGGTACAGTTTGTGTCAGTCGGATAAGGGAGAAGGACAACACAAAATCCTCCACCAACCACATCAGAACTAAGGCCACATGTTAATTACTCGTGCATATAATTTTATGTTTTTGTTTTTTTATAAATACAGAAATTATTATGTTTAGTAGAGATATAATTTTATGTTTGATATATATATATATATTAAAAAAATAAAATTATGCAAAACTTTTAACAAGAACAGGACCTAATTAATCCCAATCCAATCCAATCCATACTTTATTGTGCTGCATCCCTAACTTAAGGAGTCACCGTATGATTACAAGAAAAAATATATTTTTATTTAATTATTTTTATATAATACTTATAATAAATATAATAATTATTAAATTTATTAAATTTTATAATTTAATTTATATATAAAAATAATAGGACTATATTTATAACGAGAACCTTAAATTTTGAGATATATCTTATACTCAAATGTTTGTGTAATAGATTTACAATAGCAATAACCAATTAATTCTTATTTTTATAAACAAATTAATTATATAAATTAAATCATGATATTTAATTAAAATTTTTATTTATGATTTATATATTTGTATTGCAAGGAGAACTTATATGTAGGATGTCTCCACGAAATTTTCAAGGATCGAGGAGTTATTTGTGGTACTTTTTCTTTGGCATTGTTAATATTTTGTAATATTATTAAATTATTATGTGTAATATATTGTGAGTTGATATAGTTTTCTTGCATTGCGTATAACAAAAAGTGCTACAACTTACACAATAATGATGGATCTGTTAATTTGTAATGTTTGTACAATGTATAAAATTAATCATTAGATTATATATTCGAACAATTTAAGTTATCGAGTTACTGATTGAATGCCAAATGTATTTGTCTCTTCGGAGACATTCCATAAAATTGCAACAATACAGACAATACTAAATGTATTTGGTGGCCGGCTTGTTTGTCATATTTAATTTAATGTTCTGAAACCATTCTCACGCTACAATCCGGCAAGCAAGGGAACACCTTTATTGTAGTACTGAAACTGACCCACGTACAGTGCTTTAGTTAAAAATATATATAAATGTAAAACTAAACTGTAAAAAGGATATAATATAACTCATAATATATACATGATAACGTGAATTTAAATTTTTAAGAAATTGATGCAGTAAAAGTATGCTATATTTTAAGTTGTCTTAATATATGTTACATGTTTAAAATTTATTCTTAAAATTAATTTTGAAAATTAAAATAAAATTATTTCCTTCTACCTCTAACAAAAATTAATCTTACCCTAAAATTAAGTGGAGACATCTTATGGTTTAAAAAAAAAATTATAATTTTCCCTAAATATCCACACTTTTCATCATTGGACTGTATTTAATGACTTAAAAGAGTGTAGTTTATTAATTGTCATAATGCATACGCAAGGGCAGATTTAGATGAATATTAGAGTAGAAATGTACAATAAATAAAAAAAAGTTTATATTAATAGTTTAAATGCAAAAGGAGCGTGCAAATATATAGCAGCAGAAGCATCAATTCAGCCAGAAAAAGGATACCAGGACTATCAAAATTTTTGTTTTTTTTTTTAGCTGATTGATCGAGGATAAAAGGTCTGGTAATCTACCATGTATGAAAGGGAACTGATTTGAATAATTATATATATATATATATATATATATATCATATAATACATATTGAGTACAGAATGATGTTAAAAATAAATAAATAAGCAAATCATACTTGAGAATATAAAAAAGTGCCTAAAATTAAAAACAAATAGTACGCCTTTATTTTGGAACAAAGTTGGACATGTGAGTCCCACAAGCGTTCCATATTGAATCTCTGCCTTTTCTGTAATGACGTAAAACTAATTTCTGCAAATTTGTTTATTATTTCAGGCTGGCATTTATTGGACGTACGTATGATCGCACAATAATCTAAAAAGGTATTCACCTAGTAATTTTTATTTATTTATTTTATCAAGTAGAAAATAGAGCACCGAATTTTTATCTGCCACTGCCATTTATTTGAAGTTGATGAACTTATGATTATACAATTTGAGAATGGGTCGAACGTCATTGGAAATCTGTGAATCCAGCAACCGCAATCAAATGCGATTGATTACTACAGTCATTCAGTTCGCTTGACTTGAAGTTATTCAAGTACAATAAAACTCAATTGTATGGAAAACGTCTTAAGCAAAGTTGAGCGTTGTTATTTATATAATAAAAATTTATACATTTTTTTTCACATTTTTTTCTTTTTTATTATATTCTCATAGACTCTCCTTCTGTGTACTACTAATCTCACCCATGGCTTAATGTTTTATATTTAGTCCTTCTTCATAGCCTCCTCGTACGGACAGTTAGGAACCATTTCTGAAAGGAAATGTGAGTGATGATGAGAAATGCCACGGAGAGGACTTCCCAGAAACTAAATAATCAATTATACTAGAGAGGTTGGCAGTGCTAATCCAGCCCCTACATATGCATATCATATATATATATATATATACAAATTAGTCAATCCCAGAAAGAAAAAGGGTACAGCACTGCAGAGGTCTCGATGACGGGAAAACCTGTGAAGCGACATGACCAGTCACTTTTTCTTGCTGTTATGTTAGTTCTCTACACAAAAGTAATCCAATCCATGAATCAATCCCCACGAAAGGAACAAGCGAATTTTGCTCAATTATACGGAAAAAAGAGCACCGAGAAAAGACTGCAATCTGCATGTGCAGGAATCCACTGTTCTACTGCTACCACCGCAATCATACCTAGAATCATTTGGAAAAGAATTAATAGAGTCAAGTTCTCGCTAAATTTGTAGTTCATTCTATTCAAGCGTAATGGTTTCCTATGAGATGTAAAGAATTGGGACACTGTTCCTTCGGGGACGTCCGATAAAATGGGGCACTTCGTGGAAGAAGAGTCAAATGTTTGCTCTTCAATAGCTACAGGAGAGAAGCACTTACGGGAAACTTAGGAGTCAAAAGTTTGATTAAAAGTATGTTTTTATTATTTTTTTTTGAAATTAGTGTGTAATTGATTTGCTTAGTAAGACGTCGATATTCTTTTAATTCATTTGTCATATGAACTTTTTGGTTTATATCACATTACTATAAAATTACTATCATAAAAGATCTTATTATCAACTATTTTTTTTTTGAAATTATTAATATGAACGATTCTATTAATAACATGAGTTAAGGATTTTAGTTCATTTGCCTTGTTAACTGATATGCGTATATAATGACAAATTTGTAAATATTAAAAAGTAAAATTCTTAAATGGAAAGTGATATCACGTCATATTTTTAGGTTATATTCAAGATACATATCATGTATATTGAAGTGTCACCCAATTAAAGACAAATACATGTGTTTCAGACATATTATATCATGTTCAAGAGGCGCTCAAACTTTCATTCTAAGATCTTCAGAGCCGCTAAGTATAGCGAAGAATCCCTCGTTTGTTAGGGTCTTAAAATCTATACCCTACACCTGTTACATATATATTTTTTCACTTTTACATTAAATTTGGTTAAATTATTTTATTTAATTTATTTTCTTAATCAATCGTTTAGTTTAATTAGATTCATATTTTTCATTAGTGTAAAACCAATCTTCAAGAGATGGATAATTACTCATTCTATATTGCATAATCAATTAGGTACACTTAGAAATTTTACATAAATTTCACACATCAATCACGTAAGTCTATATTGACACATGCATATGACCCATTGGGATTCACCATATGATAATAATCTGGAAGTCAATTTGAATTCTTCTACTTGCCATTTTCATTTTGTACTCCCTTCACAGCTTGCTGCCACATTCAACGAATGGGATTTAGTGAGTGTCATTGTCTTGGAATGGTCAGTCATATATATATACACACACATATATAATAGATATAAAAAAGTCCAGTAAAAGGAACACAGCACTTTAAAAAGATGGAACAAGAAGTGGTTTTCGATAGGTGTTCATCACCTGAAAGCAGGATAAGGCGTACTGCACATCGTTTGCTGATATTTGGTGGTGGAGGACAATTCTTAATCTGGAATAAGTAAACACTGTTATCAGCCTCCTGCCTAGCTATGCCCTATAGCCGTGTTACAGTTTCTTATATGAATAAACTGTTTCATAGAGAGATTTCCCGTGTGCCAAACAATGTTGGTCACACTATTAAAGTTTCAGTTATTCCATTTTCACAGATTAAAATTTATATAAATTTTATTTAAAATATCTAAACAGTTAAATGTATTAGGTTTTATAAATAATAAATTTAACACTTCATAATCAATTTTATGAAATGTTTATGAATGAGTTTTAGTGAGACTAATTTTTTCCTTAAAGATTTTGGTGGACACGACTCCTTTCTGAGCAGTATGTTAGTAATTTACTACTATTTCAGTTGCCCTTTTTATCTAGAGAAAGTGGTATACAGAAGGATCTCATTCTCTCTATCTCTCTTTTTTCTTTTGCATAATGTAGTGCCACTGGTACAACTATGAGTTCAAGTTGGCCTGTTAACCTAAGCAGTATAAACTCGTGTAAAGCCAATATTTCCTTATATATACTTGACATTTGGACGCACAAATAAGATACTAATTAACAAAGTTAGCAAATGAAAAACTTGATTTAACAGGATCTGTGGCGTTAATATGGATTAAAAATGAGAAAGAATAGAGGCGGATTCAACACCAGGGAAACTCAGAATGTTTATTCTGACTTCATTTTAATTTATATAGAAATAAATAACTAAATAATATAATTTCGATTAATATTAATGACAGAGTGAATGTTTTAGGGGACAAAACAGACCTTGATGAGCTCTCTGTCATCACTAGGATACCTCGTTCTCCCAAGTCCTTGAATAGCTTTTCTGCTGTAGTTCCTGCGCTCTCTTCAATATCAATAAATATCTGCAATCGGCGGAAAAGAGGAAAGAACACAGACATACTTGTCAGGATAAGGAAATATAAAGGATTACTATAACACCTCTTTCAACCTCGTATAGTTATTAAGGATCTGCACAGAACTTTGCTCAAGCAATGGTCTAAACTCACCAATACTTTATGGGCATCCAAGCTGTTGGTACTCGGTAGTTTATTACAGGCCCAACATATATAGGAAGTTAGGGACAAAAACTAAGTGATGACAATGAATTCAAGACAGATTGGAATACTTATTTAAAACAGAAGTAAATATACAAATGATGCAGTTTGAGCTTATATGAACAATTTGTGCTCTTTATTAAAATAGTAAATCTCGTGGGTTTGTCTCGTTCTCTAAGCTTCCTTACTAGGTACTCACAATATTGGTCTCCCCAGAAACTCTCAGTCCTTTAATTTCATTCAATCCATCTGAAATGAATGGAAAAATCTAAATGAGACAAGTTCGAGAGCTTAGACAAATATAGTTCTTCGAAATGTACAAAATCATAAGGAATTAGGTGATATCGCATGACACCAACCAGCCAATAGTCTAGCATTTTGGTGATCAATCTTAAGCTTTCCAACATTTTCCTGTAAAGCAACAAGTGCAGCAGCACAAATGATGCCAACCTGTCGCATTCCACCACCCAAGGTTTTTCGTAGACGTCTAGCCTGAAAAAACAGACAACATAATAGGCTTACAATGTCAAGTTCTTTCAGGAAGAAGATAGCTGCAATTAATATCTTCCAAAAAAACTTATACTACCTTTGTTATGAAGCTATTGGAGCCAACAATAACAGATCCAACTGGAGCACCCAGACCTTTTGATAGGCAAACCTAATTCATATAATGACAGAAGTAAAAAATTTGTTACTTTACTTCGATGACAATGCAATAATAGTAGAAGTAACTAAGTTTAATATTGATTTGAATTAAATAAATGAATTAGTCTACTGAAAATTTTTATGAAATATATATATATATATATATATATATATATATAGATGACTCTGCCAGTGCCAAAAGACCGGCAGAGTCAAAAGACCATATGGGATCTTAGCCAGAAAGAACAGAAAAGAAACAAAAAATTGAAAAACATACAGAAACTGAATCAGCTGCTTGGACAAGCCTATCCACAGGAACACCAAGTGCCTGAAAGACCACAATTTTCCAGTAAGTGATCCAATAGTTCTCAAAATCTGGGACATCAGCGACCAATAGACTACAGTAATTTGGTGTCCACAATGCTCTATGCAGACACAGAATTAACTGTTATTCAATCCTTATGAGATTATAGAAACATAACTGTTTATAATTGTTGCTGTTCAAGATGTCTCTTTTAAGTAGCGTTTGTAAAAAGTTTACTTTGTTAACTCATATGATTCGCAGTTCAACTGTGCATTTACTGACAAAATAACAGGGAAGATCAGAATCCAAACGCGAGAAAAATAATTTTGATCATATTGTTGAAAAGCAAATGATCTGTTGTTTATTTTCAACTAATCCAACTAAAATTAGTATCACGGATCATAAGTCAACTATGAGCTTAGTGTCCTGAGCCAGATGTGTATACAAATTGTTAAGACTAGAAGGCATCCATTTCAACCATGACCCCATTTATGTTAGCAATAAACATGTCACCGCAGCATAGCCAGATGTATGATTCTATGCATTTTTTTTTTTTGGTCTGATTCATTTTGTTACTTCTTTATACAAGAACTGGCAGACATCTACACAAATGCATATACTTACTACGTGTATAATGATCTTTCTGTCCGGTAAAAACTTTACTATTCAGCTTTGAAACCTAATCAAAATACAAAATTACTTACAATGGATGCATTGAAAATACGGGCTCCATCGATGTGAAGCTTGAGTCCATGCTTCTTAGCTACCTCTCCAACTCTGTCTGTGTAATCTACAGAAAGGCATTTGCCACCAGAGCTGCAAACGGAAAAAATACCAGTCATAATTAATGCATCTGCGACAGGAAATCTTAAAGTTATATTTCCCTTAATTTAGAAAAGGAATGGACCAAAGACATGGTAGCAAACTGCATGGGTATTAAACTGATCTAATGTCTGTCTGATACACTAATACTGACAACATTAAACAGCGCAATGAAGTAACTCACTGCATTAAGAAAGCAAAGCATCATGCTCAATGTGAAACTGCCAGAGATCAGACCCTTTCAATTTTTAATCCAGAAAACATGGTAGCAAATTACATGTGCACTTAAGCGCTCAATTATTGGAATAGTGGAAAGACAAATTAATTACCTAAGACAATTCATGAATAATTTATTTTCAAAGAGGCAGCTTTTTTGGTCCAACATGCAACATTAACCTCAAGAAATAGGTTATTGATGAATATTCCAAACACTGATGTAAGCTGAGCCCAAATTTAGTTTCAAATTGGCATAACAGGACAATTTATCAAGTGCAATATAGAGAAAGTAAACTATATATGGTGCTAATAAGATGGTCATCCAAGTGAAGCAACAAAAATATTTTTAAGAGAAGTAATCTTTACTTTGCATGAGTATTTTCCAAGCAGATAAGCCTGGTGGTTGGATACACTAGCTCCCCCCTTGGATCTCTAATGGCAACCTCAATCAAATCAATGTCCATGGTTCCATCGTCATTATTTTTCACTGTTCTTGGATGCACCCCTCCAATAGTTGCAATCCCTCCGTTCTCATAAATATGGATATGAGACTTGTCTCCAAGAATGACTTCGCTTCCCCTAACTTCACAATGGACGAGCACACTTATAAGGTTTCCCATGGTGCCCGATGGAACAAAAAGAGCTGCTTCCTTGCCCATAATCTTTGCCATCTCTGTTTCTAGGCGAAAAGCAGTTGGGTCATGGCCCAGTACATCGTCATCAACATCAGCACTTGCCATGACAGCTCGCATTGCTTCAGTTGGCTTTGTGACCGTATCTGACCGAAGATCCACTGTCCTACTCACCATTTTCTCTGAAACTAAATCCAGACAGAAGTAATTAAAATCATATGTCATCCTCATCATTGGAATGTAACTCCAAAGGAATGAAACCAAACCACCAAATTCTGTACGTATGGATGCTTACAATGAAATTTTTCAGCAACCATTTTGGAATTGTTTGCCCATAAAGAGCTACTTACAAATTTCACAATGTAAGAAACAAAACACAAAGAAAGCCCAGCTTCCCTAAGCTAAGAATGATCAATATGTTTGATTGAATACAACTAAAACTGACACTAATATAAACATCAATGCATTTGCTTGCGGTTTGTTTGGAATGAGGATTCCAAAGGAAAGAATCTAGAAGGAAAGAAAATGGGATGGGAATCTAACATCCTCTTGTTTGTAATAAGGATAAAAAAACAAAAAGAGATTTTGAGAGAGAATATCTGTTTCTTCCACTTCAGAAAATTATTCTCCTCAAAAGTGGGGTGGAAATGGAGAGAAAACCCGGCTGGAATTGGATGGAACTGATGCTAATACTTCCAAATTCCAATTAAACCACACCACATGCTTCTCATTGTCATTCCTCTCAATTAGATCACATCCAGACAAGAGAGTGAAAAATTACATTGTATCTTCTCATTTCCGTTTTCTTTATTCGTACCAAAGAATAAGCATAAATACTAGTTGTCTCTGCAATCCAGATTCAGAAAAGAAAAACTAACAAATCCAAGAAAATTGCCAATTAGTCATATGGTTAACCGAACAAGTAGGTCCAAATCGAGGTGAGAAAAAGCGTGGAGAATAAGATGAATTGACCCAACCTCTCGGGTAAAATAGGGGGAAGGGTGATCTTAAATAAGTCTCCAGACAGGAAATACAAGTTACAACAGCTAATTACCAGCAAAATTAAAATAAAATAGAAAGACAGAGAGAACTTACATGATCAAGTTCTTCTCTGACTTCAAGTAGGACGAGAATTCCCAAGAATTAAATCCTCTGTCACCAAAAAATATCCGGGATTCGGCAAAATATGTGAGTAGAAATTATAGCCCACTTTATTGTTTAAGAAAAAACTCCGAGCTTCAATTCGACAGAGATCAGCTAATTACTCTTCACTCTAAAACCAACTCTCATTTCACTTACTTCACTAATTACGGTGCCCATTAAATTCTACCAAAAATCAACTTTTAAAAAATATCATTTAGTATTTAATAATCTCTCCAAATTTTCTCTTCCACTTTCCCTTTTCCTATCGAGTCAATATTTCTCATAAAAATCACAGAAAAAGACAGTACTTTATAGCATATATAATAGCAGCAAAGAACGTGATGCATGCAAGGAAACACGACAACTACAGAGATCAAGTTACAGAATTTCGTACCGCAACTAATTTCAAGATAAGATCAGAACCCAAACATCATAGTATGAGTTACAAAACTGGAGGTGACGAAACTTAGAATGAAGTTAGTGGCTATGTCTGGTTGCGCATACATCGTGGATCAGAAAGGAGCTGATAGTCACCAACTTATAAGAGGAGAGCAGTAACTACCTAGAAGTTGTCCAATTCTGATTCCAACTATGCTTGAGCCATATCGTAAAGTAATTATTATATTGAGCTGGCCGCCCATATGGGCTTACTAGTGAGGCGTTTTGCTGGAAATGGAAACATTAAAAAATGGGATGGAATCATGACAAGAAGGGGAAGAAGAACTGAGAATTATTGAATATGGGCATTCAAATCACCTTTCACAAGATGACAAGAAAAACAGGGCCACAGCTGAATCACTGATCATAGGGTTTGCTTTTTTATTTCTCATTTTTTGCCATCATCTTGCAATTGCCAAGAGCTTCACCAACCATAGAAATGTCTCTATCAATTTTACCATTTTGCTTATCCTGAGGGAACTGGGAAAGTATCAGCCATTGGGTCATGTTTTGTATATTGGCATTTAGCAATTGGCTGGTTGATATCTGTAAGATGCGAAGGCTTTCCATTGTTTACAGGTCATTGCCCACGATCTCCTATTAATATACTATTTATATTTGTTTCATTATTTTAAAGATGACAGATTATCTTTACCTTTCGCCCGCCCCGGAGGACCTTCTTGCTAATATTTTGGTTAACAATAATTTGGCGAGGGAAACAGAAAGAATCATTGTGTTAAATTTTATAATGTAAAATATATATTTAATTGCTGTCGATAAAAAATTATTGAGCATAAGTTATTATGAAACAAAAGTAAATAAATAATAAATATTAAAATATTTTACCTTTTATTTTATTTAAAAATATAGTCTACAGAACAGTCAAATTACAAAAAAAATCGTGTTATAGTGCCGTCATGACCGATATGTTGAGATATTTTTACCGTGATATTAAATCCAATTAAGTTACTTCAATGTAAATCTCTATGATCATTTAATGGTGCCAAATTTTAAAATCCATCCTATGATCACATATTAGAAAATTTTTTCTACCACATGGTATAAATGTGTTAGTATATTTCCTTTAAAAATATCATACCAAATATATTCACTTGTTTCGTGAGTGATTAGAAACGATTAATCACATCTAGTTTTGACGGAAAACTGCCTAAAGTATTATTTACTTGTATTTTATATTTTCACTCAATTACATCTATCTAATACAAATTCTTTTGAAAAATCTTTTGTTTGTCAAACATTGCAATTTTCCTTTTATTCTGATATGAATAAAATTCTTCCTTTAAAAAAAAAAAAAAACCAGTCAGTTTTAAAAAACTGAATTTTCTCGCTTCAAATGGCACAGCTAAAATTCCCAGATGGATAGTGATTTTAAAATAGGTGATGATGAATATCTTCTTTCAGGTTATGTTCGATGAATACTTTAGGGAAAAAATATAATTTTATTAACAAGTGTTCTAATAAATTATTATTAATAATAATTTTTTATAAAATTTATTATATTTCATCATTCAATTAATAAGATTATTAAACTTAACGATTTATATAAATATATAATAAAATTTAATTTATAAAAATAATATGATTATATTAATAAAATTTAATTTTAAAAAATGATTGTTCTTAGCCTAATATGCACACAAGATACGGCAGATTAAAGTCTAATTCATTAATAAAATCCAACGTCTTTCGCCAACGTAACAGTGCACATCACCAACATCCACTTCAGGGTAAGGCAAGAAACCAAAATTGATTTGAAAAATACTGGTAACCATCTCAAAGTGTTCATACAATTCATCGATTCATCACATATTTGATACACTTAAAAGATGATCTCCTCATCACAAACTCAGCACCAACCCATCTTTTATTGAGATAACCAAACATGGCCTCACTCTCCATTCAACTATTTCAGTAAAAAAATCATCCAATAAAGTCTACATTGAGCAACTCTCTTACGTGAATTATGCCCCCAAACTGAATATCAGAACTTGCAGCAGCAGGCTCCATCCTAATTTACCTCCTCGCCTTTGCCATCAGCAACTTGCTTCTTATCCCCCTCATCAAGAGCAATGGTTTCCTGTATGCCATTATCATGTAAGTTTACGGCTTCCACAACATTATCAGGATTCCCAACATCTTGATCCTCCCTAATTCCTTCGACACTTCTCATCTCTTCAGCCCCTGCGTCCAGACTTGTGTCTCCATTAGCAACATTATCGTCAGTGCTGTTACCGTGACTTACTGTTGCACTGTCCCCCTTTGCGGCAGGTATAGCATCTGGTAAATTAACATCTGTGTTGTGTGTCATTTTCTCTTTGTCAGCGTTGACATCCATTTCATTTTTGGGGATTGAAGTGGCCTGGTCTTGCACCATGTCTACTTGCAGGTCAGCAGTTTCATCATGAGAAGACGGTACACCTTTACAACTATCTGCAACTAGCATGTTGGTCTCATCAGCCGTGGCCTCAGCAAACTTGGGATCACAAT
The DNA here is from genome assembly GCA_037013595.1 of Dicorynia guianensis. Taxonomy (NCBI): domain Eukaryota; kingdom Viridiplantae; phylum Streptophyta; class Magnoliopsida; order Fabales; family Fabaceae; genus Dicorynia; species Dicorynia guianensis. Next base: position 40,076,870 of record JASUAB010000010.1, on the reverse strand, counting down.
TCTTCGCTGCGGTTTCTTCTTGCTCTTGTGCTTGTACCATGTATTTGTCCATGACACTTTGTATCCTTTCCCGCTCTGCTAGAATATCTCCATACCTCTTTTGTAAAGTTCTCTCAAGTTCCTTTTGCTTCTGCACTTCTGCCCATAGATTATTTATCCGATGCGATGCTGCCAGCTGCTCCTGCATTTGTAAAGCTTGGAAGCACTCTAGTTCTGTTGCAGCGGTGTCCATCTGCTTAAAGGTGGCCTCAATTTGCAGCCAAAGACTCTTTTTTGCCCGCATCTGGATTAAGATTCAATACGACAAACAGTCAAGCAAAAAAAAGTATGAGATTCATGATTATGCTTTCCAATATGCTAAGCTCTAATTGGGGTAAAGAGGAACTTAATTATAGACTGTTTATCAGGTACACAACATGTTAAAAATACCTGTTACACATAAATATTACGAAAGTACTCTAGGAAGGTCTTAAAAATGGCACATAATATATTTAAGACCAAGTGACCTGAAAATGAAAGATCTTGTAAAAAAGAAACATTTAGTTAGAATGGACATTTCTGTCTCAGGATATAGAATTCAGGACTCTGCACAGATATGCGCGTGCTTGCACAAGTATAAATGAATGAGATTGTGTGCAGTGCGCACTTCATAAATTTCTCTATCCTACTACTTTAGGGGCATCCACCGAGTTTCTCAATAGTGTTGTTGTTAAGGACATAACAACAGAGTATTAAAAAGCAGTAGAATTCCACTTTTTATTTTTTTTCTTTCTCTAATTTGGGAAGGGGATAACATTGCGTTAACAGCATACAGTACCAAAAACAAATTGAACTGCAAATCCCCACAATTACAACACCATCTCTAATCAAGAAATTCACACAACACAGGTTATTGAATCTCCAGGAAAGTAATGCAAGCCAACTCTTAAACAACGAAGAGATCAACAACAACCAAGGAACTATACACTACAAGTAGTTACACTAACAATAAATGAAGGCAAGCAACAGAATGTCAGAGACAAAGCATGTTAGCAAACAGGATAGCAATAACATACCTCATAACCTTGTGTAAGAACAGTCACCTTCTTCTCAAGGCGTACTACCTTCTCCTTACCATCATCCAGCTTGCTTCTCACATTCTCAAGTTCATTCTGCAATGCTGCAAGTTTCTCCATGTTTCCAGCAACGCTTGAAAGACCATAGGCATTACGGGCAGGAAAGTACATAAGATCATTAATGCAAGTTCTATGTGCTTCAACAAATTCATCCAGGTGTTCACTTTCATGCCCCATTGCTACACGAAGATACTGGGCCTCCTCCTTTATCAACTGATCAGCCTGCCAATAAGATCATATATGTAAGTACATACACAACAGAACATTTATCATAATGTCAGAAAGATGTACCACTCATCCATCAAAAATCAAACTACGTAACAGGATAGGCAGGGAAATTACATCTAAATTAAGTATGTGACTACACCGAGAAACAGAATACCAAAAAATTTCAGAGAAAATATAACAAAGAGTCCACTTTCAGTTATGCATACCCCTCTCATCCTCCTAGCAAATTCTTAGGTTATGTTTGGAAGTTTTGGAGGGAAAAAAAGGAGTAATTCAACTAAGAGAGGTGTAGGCAGGAAGGGGAAGTACTTTTCAACTGTTGGGATCTTTAATGAAAGAAGAGGTATATTATTTTTAAAATGTCAATACAGTGCTTATAAGGAGAGGAGGGAGAGAATAAAATGGGTTAAAAAGAAATTCGACATTCTTAAATATAAAAGACATATCCCTTGCTTACACCAGGGTAAGAAATCTTTGGCAGGAGGCTAGCAGTTGAACCCCTCCTTGCACTTAAACTCCATATAAAAATTTCTACTAAACAACAGTACCAGGCCCCTTTCCGATTCCACTCCTCGCCTTGCTCCCCACCAAATGAATCCTTACTGTCTAGAGTTTGCTTATCAACCTCAGTGGCCAGAAAAACACTATTTCTAAAGCAGATTATTAAAAAAAGGTATATGGTAAGGAAGAAAAGTTGCATCAATTTATCTCTCCTTTTGTGGCCACCAGCAAGTATGAGTGATTACTCATTTGTTGCTTCACCAAGTGATAGGTTTAACGTGCTTTATCTGAAGTCACAGCATTAACAAAAATAAAAAGAACAATATAAAGTGTGGACACGTTGGATCCAATATATAATCCTAACCATAGCACCAAGATACTTAAATAAAGAGATATCTAAAACCTTCAAAACCTAAAAAATAAAAAATAAAAAAAAAGGGAAGGGGGCCTAATGGCTAGTTTCATAAAATTCAGAGATTCCATAAAATCTGATTTTCAGAACATCCATCATCAATTTAAACACTCACCTATCAGGCAGTGATCACAATCACAACTTATTTTTTATTTATAAAATCATTTTTTTTGTTCATTTGATTATCATGTAAGGTGCTTATTAGAGAGTCTTTTCTATGATGCAGTGTCTGAACTCAGAAGCATAGTCTAGGTACATTGTACCTTTCCTTTATGTTCGTCCAAGTCCACCACCAAACATAGCCTAAGGGCGGAGAGACGAAGTACAATAAAATGAGAATAGGATAACGTAGTTGCAGTCATAGGTGCACATGAAAAAGGAACCAAGGAAGTTGTATCCTCTACAAGGGAAATCAAGTTGGTTATGTACCAATGAGTGAAAGGGTTACCAGGTTACCGGTCAAAGAAAATGCATAAGAAGAGCATCATACAAGATATTCAATAAAGAAACTAAGTGAGCAGACACATTAATGAACACATACATCCTTCATCTCATCTTCCTCAAAGTCTTCAATCACGGGGACAGTAGTAGACCCATTTGCTGCACGCTTTGCTCCCCTTTTTTTCTCCTTGCTCAATTTCTCATCAAGTGGATACTTAGCATTATCATGTTCCAGTAAAGCTAGAAGCTCCTTTCTTATCATCTCGTCAGCTTGCTCGATAGAGGTAGGTGGAACAAAAGAACTTTTGTCCCCATCAGCTCTCATCAAGGAGTTTCTTATTAGCTCCAATGATGCAGCAGGAGGCCTAGGAAGTTCCCTCTGGAGAACTTTTGATCGTTTTCTTAATAATGCTTGCTGCCGTGCTTCTTCTTCAGCCTTTATTCTAGCAATTCTATCAGACATATCCTCTTCAATCTTCTCCTCAGGCTCTTCAGCATCATCTGGAACTGGTTGCATAACTATCTGGTACTCATTTTTGGGCTGTGGAAGACTGCCTAAACCAGTATGCAAACTTCTTCTCAGATCAGCTTGTCTGCGCAGCTCAAGTTTTGCACTGTCATGCATTTCCATGTCCTCATTGATACGAAGCTCGTCCCTGAGAGGTGTTCCCTTTGGAGTCATCCCAAAAGAAAAACCATCCCTCGCTGGTGTCATACCACTTCTTGGAGTAAGACCTGCCCCTCCAGGGGTTGCAGAGGGAGTCAGCATTGGATTTGGAGTCTGTATCTCCCTTTTCTTAGGAGTGACACCAGAAAAATCTGAAGGATGCAACTCTGGGTTCTCTCCACCTAACAATGGTGTCTGAGACTCTCTCAGCCGGGCCAGATTTTCAGCCTCCATCATTATAGCATCTCCTTTCCCAGCCGGTGTTCTCTGAGGCGTTCGTAAAGGAGTCATTCCCTGGTTAGGTGTCTGTGCATAATTTGCAAGAAGAGCACATGTTGCTCCACTACCTTCTGCAAATTCCTCACTCCCTGCAACGTCACTGGCATAACCCATCTTTGCAATTTCTTCTAACTCATGGTCAGAAATCTGGGGTGGTGGAAGCATCAATTTTGACCTCTTTCTAACTGTTTCTGGGTCATTCAGCTTATTTGCATGCAGTATAGAAGATGGAGCATCTTGCCTTTGTGCAATTTTATTCTTTGCAGTGTCTTGTTTTCTTAACTGTGCTTCAACATCAACCCTTCTTTTTCCCTCAAGTTCTTCTATTGTTGTAGGGAACTTGGGCTGTTCCACTAGTCTATCTTCATCAGTAACATCAAAAAACCCTGGAGGAGGCCTTTTCTCAAAAGGAATTTCTGCATTATAGTCTATTCCTTTCCTTTTCCTCTTCCGCTGCCTGATATTAATGCCAGCAGCCTTCAGTTCTCTCTTTTTCTGTAAAGACGCAAGTCTCCTGGCTTCCTCAAGCTGTTTCTCCCTGGCTTTTCTTTTGGCCTTCTTGCCCTTGGTATTAGCTAATCGAGCCCTTGCTTCAGACAGCATTTCCTTCTCATCCTCATCCATATCAACAGGATCTGGGCGTGCAGGTTTTGATTCGGGATTTGGATCAATCTCACCTGGACGCAATTTCCGGGGATCATCACCAGGTTCATAATTTTCATCCTTCACACAAGCTGCATCAAGAAGTTTCTCATAGCGCTCAAGGCACTGGGAAGGGGTACGGCCAACAATTGGAGCAATTGTTCTCCACTGTGTAGGCATAAGCTTAGCAAGATGAAGCAGTTTCTCATCCTCTTCTCTGGTCCACTCAGTCTACAGAAAGTATAGAATGAAAGGATCATTCCATAAGTCCAGAAAGGCTAGAACAAGTCCAACATAACAACAATGCGTAATATCATTGTAATCAGAAGATAGCATCAAATCTTATGCTAAAAAATGGAAAAAAAAATACTATTGGAGGAAAAATGCATTTTAACAAGAAGCAATAACTAATGATGCAATGTCAAGTTATTATTTATTGTAGCCACCGACCCACAATGACTCTAGCTGTCTTGGAGAAATCCATTAATAACAGTCATAACTGAAAGAAGCAAAAAAGTATTATATATAACCAAACCAGATAATAGTCGATGTTCCTTGAGACATCTGGCCCCAGTTTTCATGACTTAATCGGTTAAATAGATGATAACTTTATATGCCATTACTTACATGTAAATTTAAAATGTTAAAGAGAGCAAAAATTGACTTCAATGTTGTCCATTCGGAACACAGTCAGTTAAAAGCATGAAAGTTAATCAAAATGTATAGAATTTCTCTACAAACATCTTCCATTCATAGTTTAGCATCTTTTGCCTACTTAAAACAGAAGAGATGTGATAACAAAAACAATAAACTGGCGGGCAAAGGAATAAAAGTCCAAATCCCTGATTACAAGTAAAATTTAGCATCCCAGATATGAAAGCAAGAACCGCCCAATGTCACTGGTCATTGCAAATCAGGTAACTACCAACAAAAACTTTCCTCGCCCGTTTGTTCAACATCAACAAAAACACGACAACCCATCAACGTTGCGGGATCATACTGCTGCCAAGGACAAAACAATACAAAATACAATATATAACGGAAAAAGAAGGTAGTACCTTTTTAATGGAAGGATCAAGCCACTCATACCAGCGAGCCTTACATTGCTTGGCAGATTTGCGAACCAGGAGCGAAGAAATTCGAGCCCACTGATTTTTACCATACTTCATAACAGCCGCTTTCAGGATTTCATCCTCGGTGTTTTTCCAAACACCACCCTTTATCATAATCCTCATCTTGACCCCTTTTTTTTGCTCCCACTAGCTACAAGCTCAGATTTTAGGGTTTCCAAGTTTAAAGAATGAGAAGAAGACCAAGAAAAAGCAACATAATCTAATTACACTAGACCTGTAGCCCCTGTTGTTGTATCTTGTCTCAATATGTCGGTATGACTCAGTTGGTCTTTCCCACTACGCACAACGATCCTTCTCTTCTCCCTCCCTCCCTCCCTCCCTCTAGTGTTCAAGCTTGCTGCTATAGCCTATTATACCCACAACAAGGACAAGGATTGCCCGTTAAATTCGTACAAAATCATCGGCAAAGCAACACACGGGTCGCGTTTGGAGTTCCAGTCCCACAAATGTTGAGTTACAGGGTCAGAGAAACGCCAGGTCGAACTACGGCCCCTTAGGCCTAGCCTTTTCCGCTAGTGGGCCGATTGTTAAGTTCAGAGCTAGACGCCTGAAGGCTTCCTGCTTTCGTATTTTAAACAACCTTGAAATCCAAGACCAAAAAACTGATGTTAATCTTGTCCATTTTTTCTTGAAAAAAAGTTGTCCCCACGTTTAAATGGACACTAATACGATCATTAAATGTCTGAATCTCATAAAACATCTAATAATTAAAATTCCTTTTAGTGAGTATCTAAAACTTTGTTTTGCAACAATAGCAAAACTATTATTTCTTTGGTTAAACCGAAATATCATCTAATTTATTATATCCAAAATCCACACAAACATTTTAAAACAAGGGTTTCATTTGGGAAATCGGTATGACATCTCTATTTTACTATTCTATCTTATATTCAGCTACACTTTATTATAAAAAAAAATGACATAACTAATATGTATGGGACTAATTATAAGATTAGATAATAAAATAACTAAAATTTTATGAATTTTTTTCACTTAAGATTGTTTATAAATAATCATTTTATACTTTAAAGTTTTACACAAAATCTTTTTCAATTTACAACATATTATAATATATTCTGTTTATCTATTTTTTTCGTTTAAATAATGACAAAAACTCCAAATCAATGACCAAACCTTAAGTTAATCACTCTAAAATTCCTTAAACACCCCCTACAAAACCTAAATACAAGTAAGAAGTTGTATTTAACACTCATGCTCCATGGATTTGAAGACCCAAAACGCCAAAGTGCATCCTTAGTGGTGTGCTTCTGTGTAACTGGAGAAGGTAATTGTCCCTACAGTTATAATTTACTAAAACTTGCCAAAGAAGGAAGCCATGTACAGACATTTCCCTTAATTGCTATGTTGTACTCACTTCTTGGTCGGTGATGAATGTGCTTTAAGCCAAGCAAACTTTAAAGTTACACACTTATGCCTATACAATTTTTATAAATTATTATCTGGGACCGGTGCTTTATAAGTTTCAAAATTTTGTACCATTTGATACCAATATTTTCCTGACATTTATATAAATATGTAAGTATAAAAATATAAACCTAAAATTACTTGACTTTAATATCCTACTTTACTTATGTCAATAGTTCAATTTTTGTAAACATTATCAAAACTCTTGCGTTTCTTTAAGGAGTTAGTTTGTTTGATTGATATTTCAATTCTAGTCAAGATTTTGCAGTTTTGTTCATCGTTTTTTTAGAGGGTTTCCTTTCGAAACTACGTAAGGATCAATTAAAATCCTGATGCTTGCCCCTTTTTCCTTCCCTGATCTTCCCATAGCCTCAACCGTCATTTCCAAATGTGGAGATCAATGAGAATACTGTATAGTGCATTCGCTCTCCATTCTTGTTTTATGAACTGGGGGCTTCTTTGCTGTTGACAAAACAAGGTGGCCGCTGACCACGGTTTTAAGCAATTAGAGGATGCCCTTCAAGCGTTGCTGCAACTTCCCTCTTCGATTTGGCTTGTTGGGTCTTCAAATCTATGAAGCATGAGTGTTATAAGACAACTTACTTGTATTTAGGTTTTATGAGATGTTTCAAGAATTTCGAAGTGATCAACTAAGAGTTTGACCATTTATTTAAATTTTTTTTTATTGTCTAGAAGAAAATATAAACAAAAATAGTATATTATAATATTTTATGAACTTAAAAAAGATTTATACAATATTAAAAATACAAAAAAAGTTTACAAATAATCTTAAATACAGAAAAATTTTGTACATTTTTACTTAATAAAATTAAAAATAGCACAACATGACCCATTTATTTGCTATTATTAATCTGCTGGCTCTATGCCTCTTGTTTGACACATTAACAGATTCATTCACAAATTTACATAATAACGATACATGCCACAAGACAGACCTTAGCCTTAGGCACCAAACGTGTCAAGCCCGGGGAAAATATGGTGCCTTCGAAGATGGGGATTTGCAGGCTTTTGATGTGAAATGAATTAAATAGAAAATAAAACTCGACACTCATTTGCTAATGATTAAGCGCTGAATCGGCACTTGTTCATTGAAAATTGAGGAGCGAGTTAGCTATCCTCCGTATGGGGTGTGGAGAAGAAATGCGTGCATGGATCATCAAATGATAAAATCCTCCTTCCTCCCCAGACCCCCAACAGAAAAAAGATCCCCCTTTTTTCTCTGCATAAGTAGAGGGGGCAAATCCAGGAAAGAGAGAGGGGTGACAAGCTATGAATATCAAAATAAAAATATCATTAACAAAACTTGAAGTTACTATCATTTATACACCATCAAAAGTTAATACCTATCAAAAATTCATTTCTCGATTAACAAAATTTGAGTTAAAACAAAGTCAATAAATTCAATTCTCCACCATAGAAAGTAAACCAACAGAGAAGAGTTTGTGGAGGGGGAAAGAGAGAGAAGGAATACAGTATTTTGATGATGACAAGCTGCATGGCTCCATAGGGTTCAAAAGAGCACCACTATCTATAGTAAGATGCCATAATGTAAAGCATTAGTGCCGAGGAAGTGGTGATCATTAACTCCTGCAATTAGCATAAAAAGTTATTATGTTGTCAGCTGATAAGCCACCTTATACTGAGAGTTGCATCATGTGCTCAGTGAAACAACTCTAACATACATCACAAATCCCGATGTACACGAAGTAACATCAATTAAATATACCCAAGGGACTAGCTCTCCTAGTACTCAATATATATAAAGCTATATCCCAACCAATACCTTGACATTTATTAAAAAATAACACTCATTTAACCCAAATATATGGCTTTAATTGAAGATGATAATCATTCATCTCTTTGCTGCATAGGCAAATTAAAAATAAAATATATTTAACAAGAAACCACAAAACAAGTGAAGAAATTTTCCAATTTCCGTAGGTAGACAAACTTCAAGACATATTATTCACTAAATTGTGAAGAGCTGTACGTCACATGTAGTTTAAGTATACCTGGTTGTTGTAAAGAAAAGCAGGTATATAACCGCCTGCAAGCTCAATAAAGTTCAAAAGGCCCGTGTATGCCTGCAACCATATTATTAATTTTTAATTTAATATAAAAAATGACGGATAATAATAATGACCGGAAAGAGGAAAATAGAGAACCTAAGCTGTGTTTGACTATTCAGTTTGAATATTGGGAGCTAAATCAATCAATCACATAACGTATTCCACATATTTATAAAAAAAAAATTCTGCCCTAAAAATAATAATGATAATGTTAAAAAGGAGGAGCAGCAGGAGAGGGCAGAAGAAGAAGAAGAAGAAGAAGAAGCAGTGAAGATAGGGCCAACTTGATTCTTCACTCTTTGTCCTTCCTCCTCCTTCATTTCCTTCTTTCTCTTCATTTTAGAAAAAGCAAAACCATATAATACGGCTAACTTTATTCCTCTCTCTTCATCTTTCCTCCTTCCTTTTCCTCTCAATTCAGAAAGAAACATCATATAGAAATATTATTTAATTCTTCATCCTTTCTCCTTCATTCCTATCTTTTTTATTGTGTTTCAGAAAGAAAAAGGATATAGACATTATATTAGCTTCTCCCGTTACACAGGTCAACAGGGTTGTTGAAGTATAAATTTCTGAACATTTACTCTATGTCATAGCAAAAGGTATGAAGAGATGCCATACCAAAGATGAAACAGCTATACATCCAAAAACCATGGCCAGTGATCGGAGTAGTCGTTTTCCCATACGCAGTCCTTCTCCTGTATCTTCACCCTCTTCCTGTAGCCAACATAGACTTGAAGTATACAATTGAATCAACATAATTCAAAAATAAAAATTGTTACAATTTCCCTGGAGAAGCTATCATAAAAGTTAGGACTCACATTATATTTAGGGGTTGCAGGCGGTTCAAACGTTTTCAACTTCTCAAATAGTCGGTAAACAAAAGCAAAAGCTAAAAACTGCAAAGGTTTATATTCAGCACTGCGCTTGACAAGGATCCAAACTGTCTGCAGAAATATAAATGATGAGGATTAAATACTACTGCATAAGTCATATAAGACTTATAAATAGAAGATTAAGGTTCCAGAACATTGGCATTTGCCAAAACAAACAAGTAATAAAATCAACCGTTCAGTCCTTCACTGACTACTCACAAAAACAACAGATATTGCCAAGTTGATGCGCATATCATTTTTACTTGATTTGGTAAACCTGAAATTGCAATGGATGTCAAAAATAACATCATCAAAAGACTATATGTAGGTCGGTAGCTGTTGATTGAGTGATAATGACAGATATGGGAGGAAAGAATAATTTGAAGTAAATGAAGTACACTACCAAATGCACATTAAGATATGTTCCATAAATACTAGAAAGAAATGCACTCCATTAATACAAAAACAAAAGTTCAAGGTATTTCTTCCAAATTAATTAAATTAGAAGAGGGGAAGAAACTAATCTGAAAGAAAATGGCTCCCAGCATCTCTCCTTTCACAAGACAAAGACACCACTAACTTCCCTAAGCAGTCATGTATGATTAATCAGACTGCATCAAGTAACTATAAAGGACATCCTAATGGATACTTTTTGATGACTCCATTAACTGAATGCTACATATCAGTTCATCCATAAGTTGAATAAAACCATTGCACGCCTTGGAGACATGGCCACTGTACAATGCCAAACTACCAGAAAGGAGACATGGCTACCTAGGGAAGTCCAGTATCATTAATAGTGCAGCATTATGGTTCATTGCGTTATGCTATAACCACAGCATGGGACAATTCACATAAGATAGCATAGCGCATGCCATGCATACTCAATGGTGAGAAACATCACAATATGAGGGGTTGAACTATTTGGAACGTTGAATCTTGATCACAAATGAAATTGCTTAATGTTTGTTATATTTTTTTAAGGCTATTTTTTATATATTGTTGTTGTTTAGGATTATTTTTTAAGGCTATATTTTTATATATATATATATATATATATATATATATATATATACATAATATATTTGCAATTTTGTTTGAATAGCAGTGTACAATGCGTAACACTGTGCGTCATGTTGCAATGACTTTGAGTGTTATAAGTGCGTTATTCGCTATTTCCCAAGTTTCTATAGTTTCTTAAAGTAACAGCTACACCGTTAGTAGTTATTTTAATTAGCTAATACTAAAAACAATAGCATACTGCAACAAAACTACACTTCATGAATCATAAGAAGCAATATCAAACCTTGGCCCCCAAGGTACAATTGGCTGCTTATCTGCATACTTGATGTCCTTTGAAACCTGCATGTTTTAGTTGTTATATGAGATCTTCAGATAAAATCAAATGACAACAAATTAGGGCCTAATACCTGAACATAGTAGGAAAAAAGCACAAAACAAGACCAAGTGGCAGTTTTCTTAAATTATCACCAACACAGATAGCTGTATATTCTTCCAGTATCTACTATTCCTACCCCAAAAATGTCATTGAATGAGTGAAGCAAAAATCAGGATTATTTAGGAAGAGCAAGCATTTTATCATTAAATTCTAGGATGAGCACTAATAAATCATAACAACAACAACAACAAAAAACCGAACCTTTTCCCACTAGGTGGGGTCGGCTACATGGATCAAATGATGCCATAAACTTCTATCCGAAACCAAATTTTCGGATATACCATTTAACCAAAGGTGAGCACTAATAAATCATGTTATAGGCAATTACTTCATGTCCAAAGACAACAATGAAATTTAGTAAGATGATAGTGCACTAATTCCTGCTACATTCTTTGTTGCCATTACTTACTAGCAACTAATCTTCATTTCATAGCAAGATGGAAATGGTAAAAACTAAAAAGAGATGTTAAACACAATATACTACTCAATATAGCAGGTCTGGTTGATACAAAATATATCAAATACGTGCACTGCTTACCTTAAACGAACCAAAAGTCACACCCTTTTTCCGATTAGTCAATTGTGCCATCATGACTTTGTCATATGCCTTTTCCAGCTGGATTACACATTCCAAAACACAAGATCAAATATGCACATGCATCAAACTTGGAGGAAAATCATACATCAATATGAATTGTTGAAAGGGCCCATCATTAAACACCACCGTCCAACAATGAAAAGGGTATTATCAAACGGGCCACTCTTGGTAGAAAGCCTTTTCCTACCCCTGTGGCCTCTTGGTCTGGAAATTAGCTTTAACCTGGAGGAGAGGGGAAGGCTCTAAGTGGACACCTCAAATATACAAATTGTCCACCTAATACTTTTATTTTTCCAAATGTCAATGCAATTAATTAATCTAAACCCATAGAAACTCGAAAAACTGGCTGGCTTTCCAATAATGACTGAAAATCATCATAAATTGTTCCTTAGTGTAGTTAACAAAAAACTTTCCATGAAGTGCAGAGACAAGATAACCTACTCTGGCAGCAGTTGCTTCATCACCAATCCTATCAGCCTCCTTTCGTTTTTTTGTATATGCTGCCTTGATCATGTCAAAGCCCTCAATAGGGCTTACACCTAGAACCTGGAGGATGACATCATGACAATTAAGATACAAGAATAGCGTGCTCAACTCAAGCAACTTCAAATTTAAGAAACTATATATAGACAAATCTTTACCTCATATGGATTTAAGTCACTGTCAGGATTAGAACTTCCTGCTGCAGATGCAGCAGCACTGATAATTCTTCTATCACTCCATGTTCTTTTGGGAAACCTAAGAATTCAAAACCTTATTTCAAAGTTATAGGATTAAGAGGTATTAATGAAGGACAGACTTGTTATTCGACACTCAATTCAAGCAAAAGATATAACCAAAGCAATTAGGTTCCTAAATCCATAATCCACAAAATTTGAAGAAATTGACACATTCTAAACAACTATTTCTACTTGTATGAAGAATAAACAAGATGTTCCTGTGTTGCTACCTTGACAGAAGTAATTCCCGCCTGCGCAAACTTCCAACGGCACCATAAAGATAAGCCCAGAAGATTATAAGAATAAGAAATTAACACATTCTAAACAACTATTTTCTATCAAAAATAACCAAGATGTTCCTGTGTTGTTGCCTTGTCAGAAGTAGCTCCTGCCTGCGCAAACTTCCAACAGTACCACAAAGACAAGCCCAGAAGATTGTAAGGATCTACCTTAAAATGTATCAGACACAGACATTTTCAGCAATTTTTATGTAGAAACAATGGTAAATTGGTTGACAAGCACTTTGCGATCAATATAACAGCCCCATTAGAATGCTCAGTAACAGACTTAGTTTAAGTAAATTTAGGATAAGCTACGGTAAAATTCAACCAAAAACTTCAGAGACCTGAACATAAGAAATTAAATACAAAATTGTCTTCATTTTTCCGACCAACTAGATGCACTTATTAAGAGACTTACCTGACAAACGATGGCTCTGAAACTTTGGTAAAGGAATTCTTCTGGGAGAAGCGCAATTTAGGGCAATGCAATATATTTGAGATTGCCAAAGCCATTGGACTTGGACGTTCCTGCAGTGTTGTGAAAGGGCAGGTTTGAGTTGAGTCAAGGGTTTTACAAGGTTTATCTCCAGTCAAGTTAAGGGGGTCCAGAAGTGAAAAATCGGCAGCGAGACCGCGACCGCGAGGGCCGTAAGCCTGGAAATAACTTGCAAGCAAAACCTCCCAATTTCTTTCGCTTTTGGCGATGTTAAGGTTTTTTTTTTTTTTTTCCTACTGTTAAATAAGATTTACTTTAAAATTTTAAATAATTAAATTAATTAAATTTTATAAATTAAACTATATAATCTTTTTTTTTTTTTTTTTACTTTGTGATAATATAATGGGAGCACCTTTTCATTTTAATATGTCTCTGAAATTTTGAGATACAAAACCAAATAGCAAATAAATAAGTAAGATATACAATCCAAATAATAAATAAGTAAAATATTTAGTTTTGGGGTAGACATGCAATTTGTTTAAAAATAATTTTATTTATTATCATTAATCTCATCTTAAGTCTAACCAGGCTTTATTCGTACCTTGTTCTTGTAAGATCAAGTTAAGCATGCTGAAGTGATACTACTTTATGTAAGAATAAGAGTACTCATCTACCCCCCCCCCCAAAAAAAAAAAGAATAAGAATACCCGTTTTAAACAGTTGACTTGATCATAGTGTTATACACTATTATGGCAACACTTAAAAAAATTTCTCCTGTTTCTGTTCATTGATGAGAAACTACAGCTTTCAACTAGATATAAAATCCGGGTATTAGCATCTGGCAACAAATAATAATAGTGAAAAAATTCAGGCACTAGAAGAAAATATTTATAAAATATAAGGATAAAAACTTAATCATTTTAAAATATCAGAAATGTCCATTGATTCGAGTGGCCTAATTTGTGTGCCTCAATTAAGCTCAAGCCTTGATTACATACTTTTTAGCAAAAGTGACTCTATATTTTGTACCCAAATATAAAGTTGAAATCCAGGATATTTTATAAGAGGCAGGGACATATGATATATCATGCAATCTTTCCTAAATTCCCATGCCCTTGTGACGGCTGCCCTGCTTTCATGAATAGATTGTACCAGAAGTTCATTTCCTCACTCATCTTAGTGGAACTATGACTGCTCATGGTTTCCCCCGAGATTTCAGCAGAGATTGCACAGTGAAATCCTGACTCCACACCGGAGGAATATGTCCTTGATAGAGAGCCATCATTGGCAATCAGCGCTTTGCCTATAACACTAGAAGCAGCATTCGATGCCTCCATTCCTCCTTGTGGCACAGCCTTTAGTGCCCCTGAACTAGCAGAAACTTGTGCCTCTTGCAAGGGATATGATGAGGTATTGACGTTGTGTATGTCATTTCTTTCAAGCCTTTTCTTCAAGTGGGTGTGCCAAAAATTCTTTATTTCATTGTCTGTTCGTCCTGGCAATCTGGCCGCAATAGCAGACCACCTGAGCAATAAAGGGGCAGGGGCAATTAACTAATTTAGAAATTAAAACTCATCATTTGCTTGAGCAAATTCAATCACAATTTGCCATTAATATGAGGAGCCCATTTGGCATTTGGCATCCTGGATGCAGCCAGAGCTATTGGCATGCATGTAGAAACAGAGAGATTGAAAGAGACGAAAGCAGAGTGAATATGCACCCACCTATTTCCGAGAATTTGATGTAGGTTTAGGATGGTCTCTTCTTCTTCTTTGCTAAATTTTCCTCGTTTAATATCAGGCCGTAAGTAATTTATCCAGCGAAGCCTACAACTCTTACCACACCTTAACAAACCTAAACAATCATAATTATAATTATTTTATCAACCAATTTAGCATTTCCTTAATCAGTGCTCAGTTAATTCTCTGCTGTAATGCAAGATGTTACTGACTGGCATGTGCTAAAATGGTGTAAAAAACAATGTACCCAGTTGCGAAAAGGAACTAACCAGCGTGTTTAGGAAGCGCCCGCCAGTTTTCGTGGCCGAATTGTTGAATATAAGAAATCAATATTTGATCTTCTTCAGGAGTCCATGGACCCTTCTTCAAACCCATCTTCTCACAACAAGGAGTCCTTACCATCATTGCTCGTATTCTAAACTCATGAAGAGACGAATGCGGTCCATATATAGTGCATGGTCTTCAAAAGCTAATTTAATTACTATTCCTTTCTCTTTTCTTTCTTTTTTTTTAATACACTGGCTCTCGTTCTCAAAATTAAGCACCAAGATGGACCAGCTAAAGAAAAAACTGCTTCTTGCCTATAATATTGTTCAAAAAAGTCTCCCCGGTAAAAGTGAGAGGCTCAGAAAGAGTAATATAATGCAATACTTTCTCAGTTTGATATATGTGGTCCAATCAATTTAATGACAAGCAAAAATTTAATAAAAGTTTATATATAAAAATGACATAAACCAATGTTTTTTTATGCATGAATAATAAAAAGGAAGAATGAGCATATCGTCGATTTGGCAGCACAACTGGTTTGGACTTGGGAGGCTCCTAAATGGCCTTCTTGGTTGCTTCTCATCAAATCTTGGGCTTCTTTCTAAAAGGCTTAAAGTAATCATATTTAGGAGCAATGGTCAAAAGTAGTATGCGCCACAGGCAGAAATGGACGCATTTTGTGTCTTAATCCTGCCGCCCTCTTCCATTATCTTTCATCGAGCGCTATCGTGTTGTGTCTTTATTTGTTTTAAATAAGAAACAAGAAAGAACGAGGAAAGACGACAGGATTGAAACCTGGGAGAGCACACTAGTTCCGGAACCTGTTCACATCTAATTATGAAATGAGTCTTTGTCGATAAAGGTTTAAAACGGCATGCTCCAAACAGCAAACTAGGAACAACATGCCATTGTCGGCAAAGTACATGGGCGAAGAAGCTGTCTAAATTTCATCCAGTTAAATATTTTGCTGGTAAAATCTGACAACGCAAAATATTAGTGGGGGAAGAAGTTCAAAAAATAAAAGAACAAGAGTAGGGCCCATCACGGTCCAACAAAAACACGAGTCGAAATGGAGCAATAAGCTAAAGAGCAAGATAAGCATATTTCCAAACCACGCCGTTGAATAGCGTGATTCAATTAACCCAAAGTCTACTCACATTCAAGAGTGTGTCGGCATGTCAAATTAATAAAAAGAAGCAAGTGGCTTTCCGGAGTGGAATGTTGGAAAAACCAGAGCATTGCAAGATTTCTTAGAATGATTTCTCTCTCCACATGTCTATGGGGCAAATGCAGCTTAGGTCATACCATCATAACAAAGGTTGAATCTTGTATGCAAAAATATCCTCTTGTTTACTTTGATGTTCATGCCTTTAAAGGTATAATTGTTTACTGAACTCAAAATTCTATGAATTTGACCACAATTGCATTCTCAAGAAATCATATTAACCAGGAAAAAAAAAAGTTTGTGCCTAGAAGTTACAAGGACCATCTTGACACCAAGGCAAGGGAAACTTCTGAGAAGCAATCGAATTTTAATGAAAGTAAACAAACATGAGAAATAATCCTCGAAACTTTTGGCATACAGTCAATGACCGTCTCCACCGATATTCAATATACTATATTAATTCCGAAAGCCACAAATTCTTCCAAGCATGATGAACTAGATATTTAATCACAGAACAAAATCTGCAACCTATAATTCCTTTGGACAACATTATGAAATTAGTTTCCAAAAGCAAAACACTTTAACCAAAACCACCACAATATACAGCTTCGTCAATCGTCATCACCTTTTAGTTGAAAGGACAGGACAATCTGAGTCCAATTGAAGAACTGACTGCGGCGAGCCAATACATTCTAGGCCTTGCTCTTCAGGATCGTATCTTGCCTCAACAAGTTCAGGGGAAATTGATGGCATGCGTCCTAACAGTTTTTCTTGTTTCCATGGTTGTTCAAGCTCTTCCTTTTCATCTAAATATGCAATTTTTGTAAAGCACAACTGGTCAAGGAGCACTAGCATTCTTTTAGAGCAACAAATGCAACTGGTCTGTGCACACATGAGCCTGCCCACGCACATGCGCGCAAACTTCTACATGTGAGCACAACGTATCATAGAACATGATTACTATGCTAGTCCGTACTCAGTAGCCATAAGGTACTATGTTAATATAAATTAAATCTATAATTAAAGGATATTCTCTTTGCCGTCCTCTAAGATTCATATAATCAATTTGATTTTGCAAATAGGCTAGGCGCCATGCAATCCACTGGAAAAAACAAAAAAGAAACATCAGAGAAAGATAGCTGTAACAAATACCAAAGCCATAAACATTACAGATTACCTATGAGCAATAGAATGTATAACATACAATAAAATTTTGGTTGGCAGTGGTAATTTTCAACTAAAATAAAGTTGCCTAAGGGATTTTTTAAATTCCTAAGATTATGACCAAAATTAAAAAAGCAAGAGCCAATGACATCAACAGATTTCAATTTCATAATCAATCAAAGACAAATATGAGAGATCTCATTTCTCTCCCCCCCCACCCCCCACCCTCTTTCTGTGCGTGAGTTCCTCACTGAAAAATTAAACTTTGGGCTTAGAACTCTTGCAAGAGACCAATGGACAATGTTGTTAGGACTTACTGTTCTAATAAAAGGATAACCACTGTATTATATGTAACAAAATTAGAGTATTCAGTTGCTAGTATCCAGATTCCAGAGAATACATGTAAGACGGTTATAGTTGATAAATCCTTGAAGAAGTGGAACATATAGGAGATATATTTGATAAATGTTAACTAGCATAGAGTCAAGGTTGCATACATGCTTTGTTACATCCTCATGCAGACTTCTAGCCTTTTTTTCGAGCTCCACCTGTCATGTGTCATATATTAGCTAAATAATGCTATTACTGGAGTGCCAATGTGGAAGAACAACAGATTTAAAGATTTCTAGTCATATTTAAAAAAAATATAATCTCACATTTTCAATGTCAAAGTATTGTCAAGGACTGTTAGTAAACACAGACAATTTGAACATTGAAATTGAGACAAGAACAAGAAGAAGATATAAAATCTAAATCCCTAAGACACTTATTTTTACTGCTCCTTTTCCTCCTTTAGATAGTTGTCCTTTGAAAAGTTTTCATATCAAAGAACTTACAACAGTTAATTTTTGAAGGAAGCCATCTTTCACTTTTTGCTGTAAATCTTCACATTCTTCCTGTAAACAAATCAAGATAGTCAAGACTTTTTGCAGAAGGAGAGAATTGATTTAATCAATTTGAACTTAATAATCATATACATATACATAATATTATAATGCAATAAACAGGCTTGAAAGGATAACGTTATATCTTTCCAACTAAACATTCATAGTTGATAATAGGTTCGGTGCAAGTCATTCCATGATTTATATCTAAGCTATAAAAACATACGTATTAAAAGAAGAACACTTCAACAAATAGTTTGGTTACCTTTGTAAAGTCCATATCAGAGAGCTTGGAAATGGGAATGGCTTCTGGTGTGAACGAAACTTGGAAGTAAAATCCATCCATCATTTCACCAGACATTAAGCTTTTCTTGACACCTAAAAGTTCAAAAAAGAAAGAAAAAATCATTAAATATACACTAAGCGGCATTAGAAATATAATCAGTGACCTAAATCTTGGCGAATAATGAGGGAAGAGGATCTGGGTGAATTTAATACCTGTGACTTGCACGAGTTGGTGATAATTCCTTTGCGTATGATCTTTGGGATCTGTTTTGATTCTAACAAAGGTACCCACAACCTTATCTTCAAAACTGCCAGTCTGTTTTGATAACTCTTGCACCAAGCTTTGTCTTAAATAGATAAGTTTTATATTCTCAACACTAATGGATGCAAGACAGCTAGGTTTAAGGATAAAATCTCCCTTTTTTAACAGAGGCTTTCCTATTAAGATTGACGGTCTGCCTTTCTTACATGTTGTCTGACCACTGAGATGCTTGTCAATAGAATTGTTTAACTTTGCATTGTCATTTTTCTCCTTCACTCTGTTCTCCCAGTTTCTAACAAAGTGAGCCTCCAATAGAACAAATATCTCGTTTATTGGCACAACTTTCTTCCTAAATATAGGAAACAACTTTTGATCAGGGATGAACATTCTCTTGTTTTGGGGGTGATGAAGGTTTTTCTTTACAATGTATTCATGGATGAGAGAATTTACTGAGAATTGCGTTGATGGTTCAATTGTATCCTCACCAATGGATGTAAGGAACCTAATGAGTGGTTTTGATCCCCATCCTATGAACTCCTGTACATTGGATCTCTTCCTTTTGTTGCCTGGCTTATGGTCACATGCATCATCTATATCACTTTCATAGGAAGTAGAGTCATCATCTTCTTCATTTTCATTAAATTCTCTTTGATGCACCAAATTCTTACCCTTTTGATACTTGGCATGAGCAGCACATACCTCATCGCCAGTTAATCCTTCCTTCACCTTAATGATATCCCAGTATTCCTTGAACAGACCTTCGTATGTTTCTCTGTCATCCAAGCTTATTTTATTCTGAAATGCAACAAGCAAGATATGCAACAAGTCTTACTGATCAATATAGATATATGCTCCCCTGAAAAATAATTATAATAAGAGGAAAGAAAAAGATAGGCATTATAGGTCTAATATGACTTCATGTAGCGATCTGATCATATGAACAGTTTAGCACTTCCAAACAAACAATCAAATTGAACTATGCTATCTTGGCTCAATATTCATAATTCTATTTTGCACAAGAACTAAGTAGCTACTTTTTCCCCTATCTCTCTATGTATGATTGTATATCATTTTAAAAAGGATGCTTAAAATCCCCTTCTAAATCCTCTAAGAAGATAAAATCTACATAAATCTAATAGATAATTCTTTCTCATTAACTGGAAGTATCGAAATTTTATGCTTGACTCAATGCAATCCTACTTCAAGTTCTTGTTTTACACTGACTTTATCCCTGAACATTAAAATGTCTTTAGCTTCCATAAGATAGAAAAAAATATATAGATATTCAGAGCATCTCATTTTTGTTTGTGTTCACAATGTTGCTTATAATATTGTTTTTCTTTTTAATCTACAACCTTATAAATTAGTTGCTACCTATACCAGTGAAAGGAAGTGCTGCAAGCTTATTAAAACTTAATAAGTAATTCCGGATACATCATCTGGGGAAAAATTCATGTGTATTCCAAAGTACATTATTACACCTACCCCCTCAGAGTCTTGCTCCAAATTTTTTTCTACAATCATAACTAGCTCCAAACAGTCTCTGCATAGTCCTTTTCCCTTGCTAACAATTGCAAATTTTGACGCACCAAAGCACTTTTTGCAAACAGCATTTGGACAGCCAAGGCAATAAAACTTGGGGGATTTCTTGCAGTTGTAGCAATAATGCCAATCTGAAAATAAGAAATATTGCATTCAATAGTGGACCTTCAACAAAATATGAAAAAATATATAAGAGATTGAAAATTAAATGTTTATGTAGAGTCATATATATATATATATATATATATTTTCTAACTAAAGATACGAAATTTTTTTAGGGGCTATGGCTCCTTCCCACTCCTATGAAGATCCGCTAATAATTGCATTATATTTGTGCACGTGATTCATAATAATTTACAACATTCCATTATTTCGGTCTAATCAGGTTGAGTTGATTTAAGTTCCAAACCACTAGTGAGCTATTTGATCAATTTACATTGAGGATGAGGTTCTCGGTTCAAATCTAGGAGCTGCCATTGTACCCAAATAAAGGTTCCAAACATCTAGCCTTAATAGTGTGGGACTCCTAACATAGTGGGTTCGAACCCCTATCCCCATATGATGTGGCAAAAAATAAATCCAAGACATGCAAAAGATTATTGGTTAATGCATGGGAGAGAATTCAAATATTGGCCATACAAATATGGAAACATGTATACTCTAGTTTATGTCATATGCCAAATTTGTGACATGTTATTAAGGAAATATGCCCATGCAAATGAGACATTGCATGCTATAAGCAATGAAATAAGTAATATTATTAATAAATTCAATGGCTTACCACAAATCCAAGAACTTTCACTTTCCAAAGAGCAATCATCCTTCCCTATACAGTCAGGATGATAAACCTTTCCACAATTCCTGAAATAAGCAAATCATGTTAAAGAAAAGAGATAGTGGTCAATAGTAGACATAATCACCATATATAAGTTGGAAAATTTATTTGTAAAGTCTAAAGTGGGGGAAATTAGACCAAAAAAAAAAAAATCATGCTTAGTGTAAAGTAGGTCACATACAACATTGTCATATTCTAATGTTCCCATCTATTGCTATGAAAGGGGAAAGCTGGTGCCACAACTTCGTGACAAAAATGTAACACAATTCTTGTTCCAAGCTTTTAATGAACCAACTCTATTTGAAGTTTACGCTGATAGAGAGACAAAAATGATTTAAATATTTAACATGCTTAAGAACCAACTCTTTTAGAAGTTTACACTAATAGAGAAACAAAAATGATTAAAATAATTTAACACACCCTTTACACGAAAACTTTTTAGGATTGATGTGTTGAGCTTCAATATTTAATTAAAAAGTGGCTCTTCAAAAATTAGTAAAAAATATAAAACTCATAAATATGGATCACTCTCTATTCCTTCTATTATGCCTAAGTCACTAAGTCAAGGAATTTTCAAAACCGGATCCTATGATTTTGTAGTTTTATATTTAACATGCACAATTGATTTATCATTGTCTCACAAGCATAGAAGCGATTTATATAAAGAATATATTCTTTATGCGAAGTTGTGGGATTCACAATACATATTCAAACGTGAACTCAACAAATTTCAAAATCAATCGCAAACATTGGAAAACTTACTTATGATCGCAAATAACCAACTGTCCACCATCCTTACAATCAAAACACCAATCCTCTGTTTCCTTTTCTTTACAAGTCTCTCTCTTCCTCTTTCCCCTGCCTTTTGCCATTCCACAAATTTGAGACTCTTTCTCTCTGCTTCACTGTTAGCAGCCTCTCTGTTTCTGTGACTAGCGCAAATTACAATAGCTGCCTGCACAAATTATATGGTGTGGTCTGTTGCTTGGACGCAAAGAAGCAAATTGCTTTGGAGAGGGGAAAGCGAAAGATGGATTCTTGGAAGGATTACATCACCGGATTTTCGAGCACCGTTTTTGATGCGACGTTAGGAGAGGCTATATGTTCAATACCATCCATACGCCGCGCCTGATACCGGAAAGACTTTTTCTCTTATTCCTAGGTGTCCTCGCTTACCGTAACGCCAATGACTGAATTAAAAAAGAGACAAAAATTACTAAGAGATCAAAATATACAATTAATGAGATATTGCTCCTACACTAATTTAAATTGAATTAAAAATGACTTGCTATTATATATATTAGTATAATATCTGTGCCTTGTACAATTTTTTTTTTATTGTGGTCACATAAAAGATAAATTTTTTACATATTTATATTATTATAAAAAAAATAAATTAAATTATTTTAGACTAAAATATCTTTTACAATTAATCGTGTTTACATTTTTTAATCTTATATTTAATCTAAATATAAAATGCAATAATTAATTAGTATGGTATAATTTTACTTCAAAGCCGACTTAAGCACTTCCTTACGCACTTCTCAAAGCCATCCTCATTAAAAATGGTCTATAGTTTGCTTCTCTGTCATAGTAAATCAAAATGCACAGATTGAAATATGCTGCTAATAAAACAGAAAAAAAAATAAAATAATACCGTAGAACTAACCCAAAGTTCAAATTAAAAACAATAAATCGTATTGTGAGAAATTAAAATGCTCATCGAATAATTTCCTCTAATAACACTTCGCTTGAGCTCTATCGCAGAAGATATAATGTTAACGTGTAGCCGTTAACATTTGGACCAATCCATTGAAACTCCTCAAAAATGACAGGGATGAGGAAAAGCCCAAATGGTAGGTCTAACTGTGCATCAGTCAACTAATAAAAATTGTTAATAGATTTATAAAATACAATACAAAAGAAGAGGTTTTAAAAAGGAAAAACATGCGACGTTGATTAAATTACTCACATCATGGTTTGATAGTTTATATCTATATATTTTAAAAAAAGAAAAATATGTATTAAATCTATGAAGAAAAAAAGATAATGTAAAAAGATGAAAATAAAAAATTATCATGTATTTTTGTTTTTTTTTTTATTTTTTATATTGATAACTTTTTATTTATTTCTTTAATTTATATTAAATTTTTTTATTAACTTTTTTAAATTTTATATTAATATTTTTCTTATATATCTTTACCTTTAAATTTTTCAAAGGCAGAAGATACATTTCCGTTATTATGACCCTCAAATGAAGAAGAAGAGAAATAGTGTTCCTAGCGAACATAACATCACCAGAAGCACGACCAGCTAAATAGGAGTAACCATTACTAGTCGCAACAGAATTTGAGTGCCTGAAATACGCCATTGATGAGGTGAGGGGAAGGAATTTAGAACTTTCGGAAGGTGGTTTGTGAGAAATTCTGAAAAAGAGACCCACCCCCCCCCCCCCCCCCCCCAAAAAAAAAAAAAGAGTGGGCTCTGATAAGCGTAGATATTGGAAGAAAGTGTGCTCGTGCTTGGAAATTTATATAATGGTTAGTGGAGACTTTACTTCTGGTTTTGGGAGTCTTTAAACCCATGTAAAAAATTCAATTAATTAAAATAGGCACAATTTTAACATTAGTTTTCATATTTAAGCAGGCACAAATTCATCTTTGTTGATTTGTACCACACGAAGACAACGAATTCATTCAAAAAGGCTGGCACAATGACATGATAGATTGGCATAACTATTTTAATTGGCACAATTCTAGCGTAATATCCATTCAATTAGAGGAATGCATTTAATTATTTTTTTGAAATTGGACCAAGCCATAAATATTTTATTGATAGATGAGGAGGAAATTAGCTTAATTTTACACTGTAATTCGATTGTTTCAATGTCAATGGACCACGTCACTAATTAGTTACCAGAGGGAGAGTGTTTGAATTCTAAAACTTCTTTTTATTACATTATTAAAATATTTGAATTTTCACAGCACTTTCCTAAATGTTACATGATATTTTTTCTTCTAAAATTAAAAAAAAAAATCAAAACAACACAAACAATTAATCAGATTGTATGTGATATTTTTCCTTGTTAATGATTTTGTTGCCCGTAAAGGAAATATTAATATTTTATATTATATATATATATATATATAGATAGGAGAAAGAAAAATAGGGTTTTGTAAAGAAACTAAAAGTTCTTTCTTAATAAAATATTATTCTCAAATTATGTCATAGTTGCACACAGCTCACATTGGTTTGAATAGTTAGCAAAATCCTCGCTCCTAGTAAGGTTAATGGATAGAAACACAAGTCATAAAATAAAGGAAAAAAAAAAAAAAGAGAAGAAAAACAAATTTGGCTTTTAGTAGATTTGTTCAAGAAAATAAAACCAATTTGCACATAAATAAAATTAAAAGGCAGTTTTATTGCATAACAGAGAGGCATACGCATTATATCTTGAGAAATATTGTTTTTATAATTTATTATAAAGTTATAATAATAATAATCATTTATAAATTATTAATTTATGTAAATTATATAATTTAATTTATAAAATTTAATAATTTACATAACACATCAGCAAATAAATTACAGATTCATATGACATTGTAACTACACACAATATAATTTATTGGCGTTTTGATATTTTCTAATAAAAATTTACATCAAGTTCTATTATTTTTTTATTAAAGTAATTGAATCACTTTTTTTTCATAATTTTGTAGTTGATTTACAAATTAGTATTAATATTAATATTACTTTGATATTAAAATATTAATCAATAATAAATAACCCACTCCATGCTTCACCAATTTATTTAAAGATGACAAATTTTTTTGATAAAACTTTAAAATATTTTTTAATTAAGAATTAAAGATTAATTTTTTTGATATAAAAAATTATTATAATAGATAAAATTTTTTTTAATAAAATTTTTTATACATATAATTTAAATTAAATTTAAAATAATATATTTAAAAATTTTAATTGTCATCTATGCAAGTAAAGATAACAATTTTCTCTGATTTACCCGCAGAAAATTTCCCGAGTTCGGCGGGGGACTGGGACATTTTTCCCCGCGAAGGTGGCGATGCAGAATAAACTCTTCGGGACGGGTTCCGTGCAATTACTAAAATACTCTTGGAATATTAGCTTAATAACATAATTTAGTAGGGATAGATTAGTAATTGTAATGAAAACCTAAGCTTCTATTATGCTGACGTTCACTCACTCGCGGAAACTGATCACTCAGCCTTAGTCACCCCGTCGGCAGAAATTCAAACCCCTCTGACTCCTCTTGCTCTCTTCTTCACCGCAACATCGGCAGAAATTCAAGTCTGCAATTAGCAGCAGAGTTCCATTCATTAACACGGAGAAGCGAAGAGTGCCACCAACAGGATTCAACCCTTTACGCAACAAGAGGTAGTTTTCAATCAGTCGCTGGTTTCTTTCTTTTGCGTCATATAGAGGGAAAGTTATTATCTGCTATAGAAGAATGCAGAAATTGAAGTTGCATTTGTATGCGATTTAAGCATCCAGAATTGCAGTCCTTAGTTACTATCGTTCTTTTAGAGCTAGGGCAATTTGAGTTTTACACTGGCTGGCAATTTGGGAAATAGGGAATTAATTGTATGAACTGCAAAGGGTGAAAATCGAAACGAAAAAGAAAAAAGAACTGAGAATTGGGAGCATGCTGATGGTGGCTTTTTTTTTGGACAGCATCATCCACCAAACTTAAATCTATTTCCCTCTCATAATGCTCAGACTTCCCACCAGAAATAAGCTTCCAATCAGAAATTAGTTATCATCAATGGGACTGAATCTTAATCTCGTGGGGGTGCTGCATGTTGTGTGCTTTGATTGTTTCTTAATCTAACAGGATCCGGAAATTCTGAATAGTGGGGGCAATAATATATAATATACTATATATACATAAAAAATACGATATAATGTAGTTAAATTTCAATTTAAAAAACTTAATGTAAGACATACATTCATGAGTAGCAAAGGATATAAGCAATTGTTTATAAAAAAATTATTACAGTAAGTCTTTATCTCACCAAATTTCCAATTACACTTAGTTTCTAAATGGCAATGAGGGCAATAAAAAATGCTTATTGAGGACAATAATGTAAAATAATTATGTCTAACATTGAAATTTAGAGAAGGTAGTAGGGGCAGTTAACGTGGATCCACCCTTGAATGTAACATGCCTTATAATGTTGTCTCTTGTGAATCTGCAGAAACAGTTGGCGGGAAACAAGCTGAAGAAGAGAAGAGATGCCAAGCTAATGGTGAGCAGGTGAACTGAATTGACTGATTTCAGTATTCATCTCTCTGTATTATTTCTTCCAAGTAAAATATGTGGGGTTAAGCAATTCCTATTTAATCAACAGGAAGGGATGCAGTTGCATTCAAGCAACCTGTTATGTTATTGATTTACATATTTACCTTTTTTGAAAAACCAAAAACTTGTTTCTTGAGCTACCACCAGTCAAGTTTTATTAGCAGACATGCTTGAATGTGGGCCCTGTATGATTAATATAGTAGCAATTGAGGGGCATGAATATGAATAAATTCAAAGAATTTAGGCGTGAGTGTTGATATGTATCAGCTATAAGCTGGATAATCTAATGTGCATTATCTCCTTTACCCTTTTTCGGTGAAAACACTATTCAGTTTATTACAATTTCAATTTGTGTATAACATGGGATAGCATGATCATAAAAGCTAATACTGCATGTACATCAATTTAAATTCGTATGCCAAAAAATAAAAGAAAAAAAATTAGGAGTTCGGATTCTTGTGGGTACCCATTCCCCATGGGGATGGGGGCGGGGTTCGGAAGTGGAGGACACTCCCCATCCCTGCCCCGCCCTACCCTCTTTTGCCATTCCTATCAATTACCTCTTTTTAAACCCTATCCTGCTTGTAGTGTTGCAGTTCAACATCCTGCTAAAGCCATAACACTCAGGCATTTATTTTTATCTTGGTCGGAGCTTCCATCTGCTGCCACAGAAACTGTTGAACAAGATGAAGGTGGTGGCATTGATTAGCGGCGGCAAGGACAGCTGTTATGCGATGATGAAATGCATTGATTATGGCCATGAGGTTTCTAACATCTTCAACAGAAATTTATCTATTAGCTGAATTATGATTTTTTTTTTTAATAACTTTGCTTTTTGTTGTTATTGCTATTGCAATAGATTGTTGCATTGGCAAATTTGATGCCGGTTGATGATTCTGTGGATGAGCTTGACAGCTACATGTACCAAACCGTAAGCCTCGTCCCTCTTTGTGTACTACATTTAACTAGCTATAACTCATGCACAAGCAAATCTAGGGTTTAATTTGTATACAAGGTTGATAATACTGAAAAGTTTCTTTACAGGCGGGGGTATATCTAGTAAAGCAGGTGTTTCCTTAAGTAGATTAGAGGTTTAAATTTTCATGGACACAATGTTGGTATTAAAATTTTGTATGAAAGCTAGTGTCTTTATTGCATGTTTATTTCTAGCAACGATAACTGACAGACGGAAAGTTGCTGCTGCTAAACATATGTTATATTTTTTAATTATTGCTTAAAGTTAGATTATGGGATCATTTGGGTAGTTTTATTCATAATTTGTTTACATACGCCTAAATTATGCTAGGATATCTTTCTAAGGTATTACTTATATGGGATGCTCTTGGATTTAAAGTAAACTTGGAGTTCTGCGGTTAGATTATGTTAGGGGGGCTAGAAATTGTAGGATACTACATCAGGGGATTTGTAGATTAATGTTAGCCCATTTTTGGATTGTGAGGAAGCAAAATATCAGGAAATTTCTGGACTGAAGTGAAACTCTGGGAGCCAAGCTGCTGTCTGCAGCAAAATGGATTTTGGATCTAATTAAATTCGCTATGGAAATAGGGTGAGATGGCAGGTTCTGGACCCTACATGCTCGTGCTTGACTTACAATAAGGGAAAAGAAAGTCTGTGAAAAGATGAGGGAGCTGTTTAAGTGCAATAGGGTACTATAGTTAGTTTAATTGATTTGCCAATTTGCATAAATAGCATTAATGACTAGGAGTTCAATTATTAGTTCAACCACTATTGAAGAATCCTTTAGATATTTATTATGATGTATGTATGTGCCTTTCCTTTAATGTTTGTCAAATTTGAATAGAAAAGTGCTCTGCTTAATGTTTTTCCCAGGTTGGGCACCAAATAATTATTAGCTATGCAGAATGCATGGGATTGCCATTGTTCAGAAAGCAAATACAAGGATCCACAAGGCAAGGCTTCTAAGCAGAAATTTTTTGGTAAAATCATATATCTTATTTTGGGGAAGTTACGGCCTTTATCTTCTTCTCTGGACAATAGATCTCTCCACTTATGTTGATGAAACCAACTTACTTTCTTTTGATGCGGATCATGAATCTGATTTCCTTTTATTGTTAGATCTCTTACTCTGTTATGAGGACTACTGTAGCACTATTATCTCTATTCTCCTGCATATGTTCTCCCTCTGGTGATGGAGCTTCTTCAACATTAGATGCCTGTAGTTGTACTTTTAAATACTTTACTAGATAAAGTAACAATTGTTAGCATTTCATTATCTCACGTGATTAATAAAGTGTGTTAAAATTTGTGCCGTTCATATCATTTGTTGACCAATATTGCTGTAATATCCTCAGTTCTTACATAGGAAAACTAATCCTATAGATAGTTGTTAAGTGTACATTTTTATTATGTGTACATTCAGTGTCTGCATTATGTTTGGAACTTGCACATTTATATTTTGGTGCAGCCTGTTGTAATGCATGTAAAGACTACACAATTAAAATGATATTATTTTATTGTCAGGTTGAGCATACTCTTATATTTGACATTTGAATTCAAGTTGATGATGGTTTTGTGTAAGATCTAAGAATTCATTTCAATGTGGTTATTTTTAAATAACTCTTTCAAATTTACTCCATGTACAGTTTGCCTTCAAGATTTTCATTGCTGCAAGTTATTCCAGTCATCTATACTTTTGGGCAAATCAAGACTTCTGTCACTAGGCTGTTTAAATTTATAATGGATCCAACAATTGATGGGGATAAATTGCATCAATCAAATAGTTGATGGATATAACTTGCTACATTTTGTTTAACCAATTTTAACTGCATCATGAGAAATTTCTTGATTTGCACATGTAAATAGATTATGAGGTAAATTGCAACAAGCAAAAGTCTGAGGGCCAAACTGCTCAAAAATAAAAATGAAGATTTTTAAAAATTTACACATTTTTATAAGGCCATCATTGTAGTCATGATTCATGAAAAGTAGTTGAAGTAATGCTTTTTGTACATCTGTTTTATGTTCAATAAATCAAAAAGACTATAATCATTTATGCACTTGTCCATTTTTTTACTAGGCATATAAGTAAGGAAGAAAATCAGAATCATATTTGTTGTCATGTCTCTTTTGCAAGTCTGGGACGGTTTATATTTTTGAATCTTAGACCTGTAACCAACTTAATCTACCTACTTCTTTCTCACAGTGGAATGTCCATATTGTATTTTCCAAGCCTCCTGAAATATATGTATTTATGTAATGCTTGCTTTATATGTTCAATGATATTCTGTGTATAGGCATCGAGAGCTTGGTTACATAGCAACTCCAGGTGATGAAGTTGAAGATTTGTTTATTTTATTGCTTGAAGTAAAAAGACAGATACCTTCAGTTGCAGCAGTCTCATCTGGAGCCATTGCATCTGACTATCAGAGATTGCGAGTGGAAAGTGTTTGTTCAAGGTTAGGCCTTGTTTCTTTGGCATACCTGTGGAAACAAGATCAATCATTGCTCCTCCGGGAAATGGTAAATTATGTTTTGGCAGTGGAATTGTTACTCATGTATGAATGCAATTGTGTATTATGCTTTTAATTTTCCCCCATGATAATGATAACTCCAATTCCATTATTGCTTTGACCAGATTGCAAATGGAATTGTGGCTGTAACAGTGAAGGTATAGCTTGTTGCTTGACTTTGCTTTTAACATATTCTTCTCTGCTTATCATACTGGTTGCTCAGCTGCTTATAGAGATCTTTAAGTTGGTATGATATGGTTAAGCATTTTGCCTGTTATGAATTGACAACATTGAAAGGATTTATGATCCTACCATATTATAGTATAATAGTGAGAATTGGTTTTAGCTTTGACTATATGGTGGCAACTTATACAAATAATATGAGCCTAATAAAAGGAAAAAAGAGTAACATGAGTGAAACCATTTCCTGCTACATGCTATTTAGTATTTACTACATACAACTTGTTTTTAAATATATTTGGATACCTGTTGGTGTGGAACTTAGCACTTTATTTATGTTACTAGGTTGCTGCCATGGGTTTGGACCCTGCAAAGCACTTGGGCAAGGAAATAGCCTTCTTAAATTCCTATTTGCATAAATTAAAAGAGTATGTCAGAATCCCCGTCCCTCCCTCTCTTCATTTCCTTCTGTGTAAATTGTATAAATTCTTCTAAGATTTCAAGAATAACTGCACTCTATGATGTTTTTATCTTTTTTTCTCCCAAACTCCCATCTTCTGTCCATCTTTGCAGGTTGTATGGAATTAATGTTTGTGGTGAAGGAGGGGAATATGAATCATTAACTCTTGATTGCCCGCTTTTTATTGTAAGTTCATTCCATCATTATTGTGGTTGAATGAAATTTCTATGAGGCATTAGTCTGCTGTTTCTTAATATCCTTTCTCTCTTTGTTGTGTCAAGGTCACCTATACATCTACGGGGTCCATATCTTGATGTGAATTTGCTGTTGACCTTAAGATCTTAGTTGTTTTCCATAAACTATTAATTGGCTGCTGATGGAGTTTGAGTGGATACCAACGAAAGAAGAATATTATTGCTGAATTTAGATATTACAGAAGGTACAAGAGAACCAGAAAACTAGTCTCTCCCAGGGTAACACCCCTTGCTGAAACAGGAATGAATCCTTCAGCCCCAAGCCTAAGCCCGTACAAATACAGAATAATATGCAGAATGCCCTTTTCTTTCCCCCTGGTTGCCTTTTAGTTTCCTGCAACTACTCCTCAGTAACTGTACTACCACTACACCAAGATAACTGCCTACAACTGTTCCTAAGTAACTGGCAGCACCTACACCCTAACAACTGATCAAAACTGCTAAGTAACTGTCTGGAACTTTCTCCTAGTGTAAACCTTCCACCCACTTGGCCCAGTCCTATGCTTAGGTGTTGAGGTCCTAACAGCTGCAATTTGCTGTCTTTCATTTTGAAGTTAGCTTGTGCTTCAAATTTTAAAAAATGAAATTCTATGGATATTGAGAATTCAATTTTGTCAACCAGTTACTTGTTCTGTTTTAATATAAAATCATTATTTTTTTGCAATTTTCTTCTGTCAGTGATATGATTTTTAAAATTTCCAGAATGCTCGCATTATGCTTGATGAATATCAAGTTGTGATGCATTCTTCAGATTCCATAGCTCCAGTTGGAATCCTTCATCCCTTGGCATTCCATTTGGAAAATAAGGCTGATGCTAAGTCTTTAAGATCACAAGACAAAACACTTGAGGTCTGTATGGGGAAACTCGGAAATGTAATTGAAGTGCAAGACCACCTAGAAGGATGTGAAGCCGCATGCAAGCCTGTAGATTGTATTGCTGATCTAGTTGATGGTGCAGAACATAAATTTAACTTTTCAAGAACAAAAAACAATAGTACATTCTCCATTTGTTGCTGGTTGCAAGATTCATGCAGTGGTCATAATTCTTTCTTTTCATTTTGCTGTTTTGTTTTCTTGATAATTTCAGTTGCTTCTTTCACTTCTACTTTAATATATTCTTTGACAAATCAAAGTGCATTGTCTTATTTCTATAAAGCAGGTTTGCAGGAAGATCTGAAGGTTGTTTTGGGGAAAATTGAATCACAGTTAGC
Source organism: Dicorynia guianensis (assembly GCA_037013595.1). Taxonomy (NCBI): domain Eukaryota; kingdom Viridiplantae; phylum Streptophyta; class Magnoliopsida; order Fabales; family Fabaceae; genus Dicorynia; species Dicorynia guianensis. The sequence goes on along the minus strand of JASUAB010000010.1, from coordinate 40,044,486 downwards.
AAGATTTTGTTTTGGCTGGGAGAATGTCCTCTATATTCATCTTTACATTGATGACATGAATGAGTTCCGTGTGGCAAATGAGACATATGTGAAGTTCATCACCCCGGAGAAGTGCCCTTTTGGTGTCCCATCTCGTAGTACAGTTGAAGTGCCTCTTCTGCAAATGGGTTTAGGTAGAGCATACGTGGAAGTTCTTGTGGCAAATGATCAAACTAAAAAGGTTTTGCATGTACAGAGCATTTCCTGTTGGGCACCTAGTTGCATTGGGCCATACAGCCAGGTAAACCTAAGTTATCTTGGCAGTCATTTGTTTATCAGCAGAACAGCAGGATTGCAAATGGTATTCATATCCTAGTTCATTCTGTCATTGTGAAAATTGACTGTCGGGACACAACTGAAAGCAGTAGATGCATGAAGGCTAAAGAAAAATACACTGGAATATTTTGAAATAAAAAAATAGAGGGACATATTTCTCTTTAAATAAGAGTATGACGGTAAGTCAGAGTCCACTTTCTAAATTCAAGTTGAATTTGGATTTTGTACTAGCCCTCACTTTTGTTCCTTAATTTGATCAAATTTAAATAACCATGGTTTGTTCTTGTCAATATTTGTAAACTGGAGAAAATAGGTCAATGAATGTCATATCCAGGAAACATCTAGAATTGAACTCAGGAGTAAAATTTGGTCAATTTGGAAGCTTCTATATCAAGTTTTCACAAAGCTGAATTTGTTTGACTCTAATCAATTTGAAACCTTCTGGCATTGGGTCTGAAAGTGTCATACTTGTCTTGATGCCAAAGGACTACCTCCTTGAAGCATCATTTTTCTTGCATATATAATTTAGAGAATGCAGCTCTGTGTAGGAAGAAATTTGAGGAGGCTTCTGACTGTTTTGGTTAATCCCTAAATATTTAGGCTGATCAACTTTTTTTTTTTGGTGGGTGTAGCCTCTACTTAATGAAAATTAAACAATTGTCTGCCCTTAAATATAGTTGTTCTTTTAAGTTTTAAATCAGAATTCTGCTTAGTGAAGGTGCATAACAATTATCCACTTGAACAATGCAAGTGCAATGAGAGTTGATGGCATTGCTTTCATACCTCATACAGTACCCTACCCTTATAATTATTGTGTGATTTATGATCACATTTCAAATCTTGTTAAATTTCAGTTCTTACTAATTTCTTGGCTTTCAGGCAACCTTGCATGAGGGTATACTTTACATGGCTGGGCAATTGGGGTTAGACCCTGCCACAATGAATCTTTGCAAAGGAGGCCCGAGTGTTGAGCTGGAACAAGCATTGAAAAACAGTGAAGCAGTGGCAGAGTGCTTTAATTGTTCAATATCTACATCTGCAATTGTTTTTGTAATATACTGTTCTAAAAATATCCCAGCATCAGAGAGACTTGAAATTCAGGAGAAACAGGAATATTTCCTCAGGCATATGAAGAGCTGCCGTTTACAGGATGGGGAAAAGTACAAAGCATTGGATCCCATTTTCCTTTATGTGCTTGTTCCTGATCTTCCTAAGAGGTAAACAAATCTCTTTGCTGCTACTTTTATGTTCCTGATAATATTTAATATACCATATGGTATCCAATAGCTGCCTAGTTTCTTAATTGTGCCTCTTGTTTGATCAACATGTGTGCACTTTCAATTTGGGAAGTGTAGAAAGTACTTGATGTGCCGAGGGCATCAAGCAGTCTTATGATGCTGTATAATTTCATGGATCTGTTATTTGTAAGGGAACAGCTAATCCCACAAGAACCCGCCTGCAAACACCTTACAAAATTGATTGTGGAGTGTTAAATTTGTTGATTGTGGGACACAGTAAATTTAATTATTTAAATTTTTTTAAGTAAGAATTTTGTAAGTTTTAATTTGTGAAAATAAAAGAACTAAAAAGAGGATTGGCACTTAATCTTTTTAAGCCCCTTTAAATATCTTTGCTAGCTGTTAATAATTGTTGTCCAGTGTACTTTATCAGCTCAATGTTGTGAGGGCATGTATCTGGTTCCCCTGATTTGCAGCTTTGTCAAACCTATCTGTTGGGGGTCACTTATTGCTTTTCCTTTTTCTGTGGGGGTTGAAGGGGATTGGATTATTCATTGATGTCTTGCATTATTTAATCCTTCAGTCATCCACATCAGATGAATCCTAACATTTGGTTGGTATTTTCACTTGTTGGACTTTGCAGAGCATATGTAGAAGTGAAGCCTATTCTTTATGTTAAGGAAGATGAAGAAGCTATGATCAATACCATAACAGAAAGATCTTGTTTAAAGACACCGTACCATTGGGGTTTTGAGCATCAAAGTTGGCATGATTCTTGCGTTCAGAAATGTGTGGTTCATGGAAAGATATGTGCAATGATATTGTCTATTACAAGTGAGCTGGCTGCAAGGATATGTTCTGATTCTTTTCCTGTTGATTATGCCAGTGATGGTCAATACTCTCTCTCTAGGGCGCATATGGGGAAATTATCAAAGTTTTGCGTCTATCTTCTTGACAAAGTTATAAGTGATAATGCTTTTGCCTGGGAAGATATGATGGTCAGTATGCTTGTTAAAATCTAACGTACCCACTTAAATTCAATTCCTCCATTGCCCTGATTGATAATTTGAAGTGGTGTTTCATTAAATCCATTGTTATTTGAATGATAATGCATTGATAAACTACTTTCTGGACTGTCCTGGCTTCCTTAAACCTTGAGCATAGAATTAGTGATTATAAACGTATGGATATCATAACCAAGTAGAAATTATAAGTTTATAACTTCAAACATAAAGCTAGAGAAGGGTGGGAGAGAGAATCAAAAGAAGTTTCCACTCATCTTACAAATTCTTTAGTTCAGATTTCTATGTGGCTGAGGTTCCACATGTTGGTTTGTAATAATATGCCTAAAACATTGAACTTTATCCTTACATTGTTGGAATCTAGTTCTCTTTTTGGGAGGAAGGAGGTGGTAGAACAAAACACAGATAGGAATAGGTGATTTAGCAAGAGTTGCAGGAAACTATAATTTTATACGAAAGAACAGTTATTTTGTTTCCTCTTCTATTTATTGTCTTAGTCACCCTCTTACAATTTCAATGCACAATATTCTCTTGTGCAGAGTTTGAGGTTCTACATCCCAGCGGGTCTTCAGATGTCCCTGGAAGTATTACAACAAATGTTCAGGAATGCACTTTTGGAACTCGCCGAAATGGGTAAGAATGTCATAGGTGGGGAGGAGCCAAGTTTCAACATAGTTCCTGTCATCAGTGCTGGGAGGACTGCTTCAACCATGGATGATATAGTAACATGTGAATTATTGGCTAGGAAATCCTGACTATGTACACTTTCTGGACAACCGTCATACCTGCAATGATCGAGGGAGCAAGAACAGGACAGCAAGAAGGGAGGAGGTTGTGCCGTTTGCCAGCACTCTTGTATGCTGTTTCTTTTTGGCTTCCTTTACCTATATGATGCTTTTGTTGTAATTTTTATGATCATTAACGGACTTATTGTGATTTATTTGAAAATGTAATTTATGGATTTGGGCTTTGAGTTCACAATATGCACGTCTTTTTTAGTTAGTGTCATGTAGTAATTTAATTTCAGAAGCACTTGCCTTTTAACTGCATCCTTCTGCTCTGTCCCAACTAGCGAGTCATTAGCACAATTTTAATGCAATTATACCATTTGTGACAACTAACCTTATCATTGAAAATTTATTTGTTTTAAAATCATCATTGATAATTAAAAAAGAATGAATGACAAATATTCGCTCTGAAAATTATACTTATAACAAAATTAAGTCTCGTAGTATAAAGTAATCGCAAAATAATGTGAAAATTATTGGTCAATTTTGGATTAAATTTGGACTGACCAGGCTTCCAAAACTTGATTAAATCAGAATTGCTTGGAACTTGAAATTATTCCCCAATCATTAGGCTGGTTCCTCGGTATGAGTTCCTATCCCCGGAGTCTAGCCCAACCGATAGCCCTGTAGTGAGGTAACAACTCATTGCCCAATTTGATGAAATAATTAAGGATCGTTCTACTTCCTTCGAATGCCAAGCAAAACAGGCAATGTTGCAACAAAATGGTTTTGTGTCATGTTAATTTTTATGAATTTTATAATTTAATTTATAAGTCGTTGAAATTATATGTATTCTGTAATTATACTTGTATTAAATAAAAATAAAAAAAGTAAAGGAACCGAAGCAAAAGTACTTTTGAAGAACCAATCCTATATCAGCAAAAAGGAATTTGTAACTGTCAATGACTCACTTCATGTTGGGATGTGTTACTAGTTATCACGAGACTGCGGTGCTAGAATAGCTGTTCCCATCACTTAGATATGAAACCCAGCTGCCGTGTACCTTGACACACTTGTCTGATCAGTCATACAATCTGATGCCGACATTGTACTAGAAGAATTACAAAGAACATTGTGGACAAAGAGATGTAGAGAGTTCAGACTTGTGACACAAAGCAATGCCGAGATTTTCAGTTGCTTCCATGGCATAGAGTCGGAGTGGGGGCTTTCAATCTGATAAAGCAAAAAACCACCAGGGCGTAGCTTTTGTGAGCCATAAACCACGTGGGCATAGGGGACCAAGAACGTATTGAGAAGCAAAGCATGTGTCTGAAGCAAAATAGGGCACCCAAAGTTGTAGTTGCTGGAAGCAAAAGGGGACAACATATTATGACTTGATCCCTGCACTCACTTATGTAAATCATATGGACCTCAAAACCATGGTCCACATGGCCTTAATAACATCCAAGAAATTACTAAAAGAAAGAGCTTTTGATCTGTAGCTTTTCCAGGTAAAGGGCATTAATTTCTCCAACAAAGCTAAACAGATAATGGAGACAGGTACAAAAGAGAAGAGTTGTTTGGTTGCTGTCCATGATCTGTCTCTTGTCTAATTAGCCATAAAAAAGTGTACATAACAAGCATGTGTAACCCAAATTAACTTCAACTTTAGTTGCTGCCTCGAAGGCGATATGACCCAGATAGTGGCAGTTTGCGTGCTTGCAGCCTAATATTACATGACAATGTATGGAAAAGCTTTCCCAGGCAAATAGAAAACCATATTCACAGAATGATTGAGTTATTATTAGGAGTGTGTAAAAAATATGACCTGACTGATAAATGCAAATCTGTGATCTTGCATATATATATATATATATATATATATATCTCGGATGAGTTACAGGATATATATTTGTGTAAAAATTAACTTAAAACAAGATCAACTCACTAAAATTACACATAATTTATCAAACTCAACTAATCTAAATTTAATTTGTGCAATCAGTTATATTCAGGTTAAATTTTTTAAATATGATTTTATTTAATCCAATCACTTTTTTATAAATTTAACTCAACCCTGTTGTATACTCATATTGTTAAATTTATTAATTTTTATAGTTTAGTTGCAAAATTTTATACATTTAATCGTAAATAAAACTTTTTTCAGTTTAAGTAAAAATAGAGGGACTGCACAAACTAAGGCTGTAAAACAAAGCAAGCTTTCCAAATCCCAAGTTGTGGTGTTCTTTACTAAGGTGTTCCATTTCTAAGGGGTGTGTCTGGTTTACAGCTTCTAGGTAATGATATTGGTTGCTTGAGAATTTACGGTACTTAGAATTTTCTTGAGTTATACAAGCCATAAATCTAATAAATCATGAAATTAAATAATTTAGAATGAAAATTGATCAGAATTTAATATTTTTTCAAAAGAATATGAAGGAAAAAAGGAGAAATAAAACTTATTTATTTGGGCAACAAAAAGAAAACTTCGTAAAAACCAATGTTTTATAATATAAAAAAAAAACAATGTTTTAAACTGAACCAATGATTGGTCAGTTCGGTTCATTATCTATAATTAGTATTGATTAAAATCAATCAAATTTAGTTAAGAATCATTTAAAGCCAACTAAAATTAATGAACCAGTCAAACTAATTAGACCAGTTGGACTAATAAAATTTTAAAATTTATAAAAATCGTCTACAATTACAAATTATGTTATTCTAATCACATGTATAACTTTTAAGATGATGAAAAAGAAAATATTTTTAGAATGACTTTAAAATTTATAATTTTTTTGAACTACATATTTATTGAATCAAGATTCATATTAATTTGATAAGAATAAATAAATAAATATTTATATAATATTTCTTTAAAATTCTTTTATATTATTTACATAAAAGATATAATTATAATATCATCTAACTTGATCACTAATTTGACTAATTGAATTAATTCGATCGTAACTCATAATTCAAAATACTTTGCTGATTGATCTGATTGTTAAAACAACAATAAAACTTAGAATGATGCTTCAAGTTTAGATTTGTCTATTCAAAGACACAGTTTGATGCATAGACCATGAAACTTCTTAGTATTTGCCTTTCATATTGCGCTTAAAAAATGATTAATGTCATAGGAATAATCCACTCAGTTGACAAAATAATGGCATGCTATATATACGCTTGTCATTATATTAGTTTGACTTTATGGTGTTTAAAAAAAAGAAAGGGCAGATTTTCACATCAAACAAAGCTTAGGCGTCCAAAAACACCTATAGATAACTCATACCAGACTACCCATTTAACCTGCCCACCAGGCGTAGATTTGTGCCTTGCTTAGAACGCCATAATTGACATAGGGAAAGCCTCCAAAACGTCATACTTCATTGATAAATTGAAATTGATCATGATTATAAAATTAAAGTACACCATGACCTTTTTCATATGGTCATCTTTATGACATAGGGGTTTTTAAACTTAATTTTTGTAGAAATAAAATCTATCAAAATACAGACAAAGTCAAGTGTTTGAAAAGTAAATAATATTTTAAATTTTTTTGATAACTATTTAGTTGGATATTACATTTTAATAAAAGCCAAGTTTTGTCAACAAATAATTAAAGACGATGAGCATACATTGGCTTTAGTACATACATAGTGGACCAAAAGACATGCATTTAGGAGGCGAAAAACAAAAGCTACCATATGGGCAGTGATAATTATGAAGCGTAATTCTAGTAATGAATTGAAGCATGTTTGAGGTTAAGATAGACAAGCAGTTCAACGTACGCATACATTTATAATGATGCTGCATCATGGATTCTTTCGGAGGCAGTAAGTATACGAGTAATAATGCTGGCAGGTCAGTTTTACAGTAAATGCCGAATTTCCCTATTCAATTGCTTTTATTCTCTGTCTCACGACAATTACTGGATTGTTGCTGCGGAATTCTTCTACCTTACGTTCGTAATTTTGGTTCTCTTTTAAGTGAGTTTCCATCTCGTTGGCACCAACCGACATCTTCTCCGTAGAAAATAAAATTTTTTGTACCAACACGTATTTGATACAGTGGTGAACAAATGAAACTCAGAACGAGTATTTACCAACGAAATCGAAATTCCAATTCAAAAAAATGACCTAGACCTAGTTAAGAGTAGAGTTTTCAGTTTGCTTACACGGAACATATTTTGCCACCATTTTGTGTATAAAAAAAAGCTTTGGGTCAACTTATTTAGTTTTTTATTAATATATCCTTAAAGCTGGGAAGACATGTTTTTTTAAATTATTGTTCGAATGGGTCAAAAGTTTTTCAATGAAGGGCATAAAGGGGATTTCAGAAGAGAAGTAATAAATGAAGACCGGGAGGTAGAAACGGAGACCGTGGCTGAAAATCAGAGATGGTGATTGGTGAAGGTAAATGTGTAGATTGCAGAGAGAGAAAGGTTGAAATCCCAACTAAAACAAAAACGAACCAAACCCAGCAACCGCTATGTTCTGCCGGCACTTGCGATTAGGTACATTAAAGCTCTAATAATTCTCCAAAATCCTAACAAATTTGGTACTATTACTTACTATCTCTCTCTTTCTCTTCCTCTCTAAACGGCAGCACTCGGGCAAAAGCAAAAGTGGCCACAGAAATTGAATCAAGACCGTAACAAAGTGCAGTGACGGTGTGCGATCCGAGTCCAACAACGAGTCCTCAACGATTCCAGTGCACGTCCTTTTGAGCTGTGTTGTCAGCATTAATGGTCCTTTGAGCCACAACCCCATCCTGACCGTTAGATCCCATCTCTGCAATTTCACTCCCACCACCCGATTATCTTCGCTTTCTCTCTCTTTCTCTTCTTTTCCTGTAGCTCAATTTCGGAGCTCAACCCTAAGCAGCTGCTAAACCCACTCTGGACCAGATCCTTCTCTTGCCTCTCAATTTTTGGATTCTCTCCAGCCTCCGCTTGCGTTCCCAGGTACTTTCTTGGATTCTTGTTAAAATGTAAGGCCGAGCGGCAGATTTTTTTTGGGTAGTTCGTAGTGTGATGCGTGTAAAGAGAGTGAATTTTATGGATCTTCTATTGTTTTGGTCTTAGGGGAGATGAAGTTATCAAATGAAAATTTGCTAGGTCAGTCTTGCTTGGTCCGCTGGAATTTTGGATTCTTTGTAGTCTTTTTGACTTCTATAATTTTTTTCAATTACTTCATTATTGTCAACAATTAGAAACATGCTAAAAGGCGCGCGGAGTTTGAATGGTGGGTCTTAATCTTAGTGTTTGATGTGCAAATCTATGTTTGCTTTCGACCCAGTTTATCTGAAGGCCTGCTTTGTTTACAGATTTGAGCTCCGAATCCGAGCTATAGCTGCGATAGAACTCAGGGTCAAATTGCATACTCGGGCGTCGGAGTGTGAGCTCAAAAAATGGTGGCAGAACCCGGAATGGTGAAAAGCTTAGGAGCAAATAGAGTCCACAGTCTTGGTTTTGTTTTCTAAATCATTTCATTAAGTTGATGAAATCCCAGCCAATTAAGTGTTGGGAGGTTCATTGTGGCACTGTGCTAAAAGTGAAAAACGAAAAATCATAAATTACCGATTTTTCTGGGAATTTAATCAACTTCCCTAGTCAGTGGAACCATAGAAGTTGCTTGCAGTCCTTGAACCGTAAGAAACGGTATGAGCGAAGTTTGGGCTATTTCTTCTATTTAACGGAAGATTTACGAGTGATGGAAGGAAATGGAATCGTTCATGATAATAGCCTAGGAACAGTGAGAAGGGAAAAGAGAGAGGTAGGAGAAAAATCAATGGAAGATATATCCAAATATGCACACAGTCCTGCTCACTTGTCAGTTGCCAGGCGTGACCATGCAGCCCTACGGCGCATTGTTTCCACCCTACCTCGGCTTGTCAAGGCTGGTGAAGTCAATACAGAAGCTGAATCTCTTGCTGCTGAGCTTCAAGCTGATGAGGTCTCTGCTGTTATTGATCGCCGTGATGTTCCTGGTAGGGAGACCCCTCTGCACCTTGCAGTACGTCTCAGGGATCCTGTCTCTGCTGAGATTTTGATGGCTGCTGGCGCAGATTGGAGCCTACAGAATGAGCATGGCTGGAGTGCTCTCCAGGAAGCAGTGTGCACAAGAGAGGAAGCAATTGCTATGATTATTGCACGGCACTATCAGCCTCTGGCTTGGGCCAAATGGTGTCGTAGACTACCCCGCATTGTTGCTTCAGCAGCTCGTATTCGTGACTTTTACATGGAGATAACTTTCCATTTTGAGAGCTCTGTCATTCCTTTCATTGGGCGCATAGCCCCTTCAGATACTTATCGTATTTGGAAGCGGGGCTCTAATCTCCGAGCTGATATGACCCTTGCTGGTTTTGACGGCTTCCGCATCCAGCGGTCTGACCAAACATTTTTGTTCCTGGGAGAAGGCTATACTTCAGAGGATGGTAATTTAACACTGGCACCTGGTTCACTCATTGTTCTTGCTCATAAGGAGAAGGAAATCACAAATGCTTTGGAAGGAGCTGGTACTCAACCAACAGAAGCTGAGGTTGCTCATGAGGTTGCCTTGATGTCTCAGACAAATATGTATAGACCAGGTATTGATGTTACTCAGGCTGAGCTTGTTCCTCATTTAAATTGGAGGCGCCAAGAGAAGACTGAGATGGTGGGAAATTGGAAGGCAAAAGTTTATGACATGCTTCATGTTATGGTGAGTGTAAAGTCAAGGCGGGTTCCTGGTGCTATGACTGATGAAGAGCTTTTTGCTGGGGACGATGAAGAAAGCATGGTCAATGGGGAAAACAATGATGAGTATGATGATGTATTGACTGCTGAGGAAAGAATGCAGTTGGATTCTGCACTTTGCATGGGGCACTCTGACGGCATTTGTGAGGATGAGGAACATGGAGTCTTTGATGGTCAAGAAAATGGTTCAGCAGCTTATGAGAATTGTGAAGGCAATGCAGCGATTAAAGAGAAGAAGAGCTGGTTTGGTTGGAACAAGAAAAATTTGAAGAGCAGCAGTGGTGACCCTGAGGATGCAAAATTTTTGAAGAAATTCTCAAAGTTGGCCCCAGAAGGTAGCAACCAGAGAACAAGTGATCAGCAGAAGTCTGCGTCTGAGCTTCTGAAGGATGATAATGTAGACACTAAGAAGGGAAAGGATAAAACCAATAAAAAGAAGAAAAAGAAAGGAGCAGTTAACGAGTCCAAGACTGAGAGTGAGTATAAAAAGGGTTTGAGACCTGTGTTGTGGTTGACACCAGATTTCCCTCTGAAAACAGATGAGCTCCTCCCTCTACTTGACATCTTAGCTAATAAGGTTAAGGCTGTTAGGAGACTCAGAGAGCTTTTGACAACTAAACTTCCTCACGGAACATTTCCTGTCAAGGTAACCCAAATACTCTAACCTGAACTAATGGTTCTTTGTAAGACTAGATTTTTGTCCATAATCACTGTCAAGGTAACCTAAATAACATAATTTTTATATCCCCATAGGTTCTTTCCTTCTTATTCTTTCTTTTTTTTTTGGGGCGGGGGGTGGTGGGATTGACGATTGTAAAATTGTAATCCGTCTTTGATTTTGAAGCAAAGTTCAATCACTAATGGGCTCTTTTGAACATTCATACGTGGCTTGGATTTCCACAATTTTATGTTACCAAAAGGAAAACTACACCAAAATGTGTGATACTGTCCCAAAGTTTATGGAAATCGATCAGTTTTCTCGTGATGATGCTATCTACTGATCTGAAGAAAGGAAGGTATTATACATTATATAGATGGGAAAGTTTGGTGCATTGAGTGACTTCATGGTCACTCATATTATATTGATGCCCTTTCTAATTCCCAGTTCTCTGCTTTGAGCAGCTCATCCATTCCACCGAAATAGGGTGTTTGTATAGCATACACTTGTTGAAAACAGTATCAGTTATGATGCCATTTGATTGAAAAAAAAAAAAAAGAAAAACAGATTTACCTTGAGCTATGCATTTTGATATTTTTTGGCCTATGATAATGTATGGTAATATTGACCTCTTAGAGTGAAGAGATTCTGACCTACATGACTTAGGATCTATTATCTGGTTGCTCTTTTACTGATATTTGTGCGAGGCTTGGTCGTGAGTACCTGATACATATAACTGATAGGGATTGCACATTACCTCTATCATTTTATTATAGACTATGTCAAGCTGTGGTGAGATAATATGAGACTGTTTCATGTGCAAATCAAAGATTTATTGGCTGTAAGAGCTGCCACTATTTAACTGGACCGATAAACTTGAGAATTTATGTCTAGTGTACAAAGGTTGGAAGGTTATCACGCATAAGACTAGTTCACCTTATTGTGTGGGTGTAAAGTTAGGTGGAATGATTTAGACTATCAGTCAGGTTAATTGTGTTTGAGCAGTGGGTGCAATAACATTGCACGACGTTCCCCCTGTCTGGGTCCAAATGTTGGTGGTTAATTGTTGCTAGTAGAAATGAATGTAAAAAACGATCATTCTCTGGAGGATTCTTTTTGTGGGTCCTGGTCAATTGCATTTGGAGTTGTGTTAATGAATTAGCTGTTTCCAAAGCCACTTGCTTGTTACCCAACTTTCTTTATTGGCTGTCTGATTGAGTTGCCTTTCTGCAAATCAAATTATGAAGATATTGTAGTTGATCATTTATTGGAATGAAAACTGTTCATATTAATTCAATGCATTTTAAAAAATGTTCTAGGCTTGTTTGAACAAGTGAGATGCATGTTGGATTTAATTTCACGTGTTTGGTTAAAATTTCATATTTACATATATCTATAACAGTGTACATATATCTATATCAGTTTATTCAACTATTTATATAAATATTATTTTATGCATGTCTAATCCTAGTGTCCAAATGTTAAATGAATTTCGCTTTGGCATATTCTGCATTCATCCCTGTGCTTCATATGTTTCTGGTATTTATTAATATCTCATTTGTTGTACAGGTTGCCATCCCTATAGTCCCTACTATACGGGTCCTTGTTACATTTACAAAATTCGAGGAACTCCAGTCTGCAGAAGAGTTTTCAACTCCACTTTCCAGCCCAGCACATTTCCAAGATGCGAAATCAAAGGAATCAGAGGGTTCTACGTCGTGGATTTCATGGATGAGAGGAAGTCGTGGTGGGCAGTCCACTGACTCTGATAGCCACCGATATAAGGATGAAATTGACCCATTCCATATACCTTCAGACTACAAATGGGTAGACGCCAGTGAGAAGAAACGCCGCATGAAGGCAAAGAAAGCCAAAAGTAAGAAACATAGGAAGCAAATGGTGGCGAAAGGTGGAGATGGAGTGCAACAGTTGACTGAGGATGTGGAGGAATAAGCACAGCATCTCTGGGTAATTTGACACTATGAAAATCATTGCGAGAAAGAGAAATGGTCTTTCTTTGTGCCCAGGTGACTTTACTTTTCGAATTGGATGATTTTGTGAAGAATTTACTGGAAATTTCTTGGGCGATCGGTTGTTACTCATTAAGAAAGAAGCCTTTAATTTTTTCTTTTTTCCCATTCGCGATATTGGATTGAGAAGAAATCTTTATCTAATGGAAGTGGTTATATTGTCAAGTTAAGTGAAATTTAGAGCAAGTGTCTATCACGCCTTCACTAGCTTCATTCCAAAGTTTTTAGATACCAGTATTTGTATCTACATCTACATCGATGATTATCGATCTTACATTTTTTTTTTATGGTGAGTGTTGTTCTCATTTCACAGCTTGTTCAGCAAATTTGACGGTTCTTTTCAGCCGACTTTGACCCAGTAAAATTGCTATTGTATCATCTATCTAATAATTTAATTATATATAAAGTATTTTGACTTTGTAATGCAGAGGTTGCTTTTTTGTCCTCCAGACATGATGAAATGTCATTTGTCTCCTCAGTTTCAAAGACCATCTAGCAAATATTTAACGGTTTGATGATTGCATACAATGGCCAATGGCTTTCTGGAATAAGAGTGCAATTAGTGTAACTGCCAGATGATGTTAGACCGAAATTGGCATGGGTGACTCGTGCCTAAATTTGGTTTCCGTCACCTGATGAGATTCGTATTCCATAAGGTTGAAAAGTATCAAAAAACCTCACCCAAAATAATATTTGCATACATAATTTTAGCATACAAAAAATCATATATTATATACAGACAACAATTCGTTGACCAATTTTTTAATCTAATATACAGAAATAGCTCTACCAAAATCTGTCTTTATTGACGCTCAAGTAGCCAGACATTACCTTTCCCCCGGTATTTCTCATCCCATCTACAAGGAAGCACCAAGTGGAACCCAATGCTCCAACGAAGAAATCAGAGTCAGCAGCCATCAAGAAATTTACCATTGGGTAATTAGTGCTGGTCTCCCTACCCAGGCTGGCTTCATAATCGGCCATGGGCATATTAGTCTTTGCCTGCCGTCTTACCTTTGTATAGTAAAAGTTCCAATGAGAATATTCTCTAGCTTTGTTGATGACTTCCTGAATCAAATCAGATTCTTGCTAATGTTAATGAACCGTAATCTAATATATGACTTTGTAAGAACAAAGTCGGTTAAAAGTTATTTTGCAACAAGTGCAGCACCTGCATCTCAGTGGAGAGCCAAATGCTGTTAAGGTTAGGGAAGTGCAGCCTAATCCGATCAGCTAGCTGCATATACTCTTCAAATTCAACCACTTTCATTTCACATGCTTTGTCTCCCATTCTTACATGCATACTTAGAAGAGGCCTGGGGACCCATGGCCTGTGATTTGACCACACATATTCATCAATGTCCAACCTTGGCATGTTATTAATCCCCTGAAATACAAAAAATCATTGGGGAATTAAAAAACTTGACAATATCAGGGCATGTGAAAAGTGAACAAGGGGTAAATAGAACACATGCAGTAAAAATTTTTCGGCCTTGATCACACAGAAACAAAGGGAAAATCTAAGTTTGAATCGTTGATAAATTCAAGTCTGAGACCAATTTAAACAAGAAATCTGGTAGTACGATCTAGTTTATCATAACCAACCATCTTGGAAGAATAACCAAGTATAATTTTCTAACAAAGACAATTGTCATTCCTCCCATGGTAACTAAATGCAGGGCAAAATCACGTTATTATTATCCTCTTTATGTCCAATGACCCCAATGAGGAAAATAGGGCAAAGCTGACAGTGACAAACCCTTGGCCATTCTCCAGAAAGACTTTCAATAACCATTTCTGCAGCTAATTTTCCAAAGGCAGCATGGCGGGCTTCATTCAATAAATTGCATGTGTATTCAGAAGGAAACCTCATTAAGTAGCGCACTGCCTGAAGATCAAATTAATGGCAACAATATCAGATAATGAATGACTCATGGATAGTAATTGACGCAAAATCCCAATAAGACTCGTCAAAGACACAATGAAGAATATTAACCTTTGAAAATGGAAATCTTGTTATTTGAACTAACGTACCGCCATGGACTCATGTATCACAACATCAGAAAAGTAGCTAAGTTCCTAATTTGTTCAGCATCTTAAATGTAAGCCTTATATTTACAATAGGCAAAAAAATTTCAGCTGATTGCGTTATTCAAGGCCAATGCTACTTGCTATCAAAATTTTGAGGAGATAGATAATGAAAAAGCCACCCCAAATTTTGTTTAAGAAGAGAGAGAAGGAAAGGGGAACTTACTTATAGACTTCAAATGCAATCATACATATTAAGAGGGAGCAGGGGAATCAAGGCCAAAAGAAGGGATCTGCTGCACATAGTAGAATTCTTTTACTTTGACTATTTGCCAGAATATTGATATTCAAAATGGCTAGTGAAAACTGTATTCCTCTTATACCATCAGTAACAACAGTCAATGGATATAAGGGCATGAATGTTTGCTGCTAAAATGAAGATGCAATCCTTTTTGGTATATAAATTAAGTACCTGTGCTCTCCACCACCGTCTATCCATTTTTCTATGAGACGCCACTAGACTGCCATTTACCTCAGTTGTTGGTTGCAAATAGTTCCAAGGATCACCCCACAGCCTGTAGCATACAGCGACATTAGATGAATTAAACTTCTAACGTTCAGGTTCTCAATATGGATGCGAATGAAATATATATGGTTGCAGTTACGAGAGCTTGCCTAGGAGTCGGTCCAGCCCATATATGCTTTGATGTATAATTTTCTTTTGTTGTCACAATTCCTTTACTCCATGCCTCTTCACTTTTCATAAGTTCAAATGCACGATTACGGCATTCTAACGATGTTTCTGGAAAGAAGTAACAACTCCAACTAGACCGGGAAGGCCCTGCTTGTAAAAAAATATTTATACCATATAAGCAGTCTTCTTCAGAGTGGATGTTCAAGTTGTACATCAGTTGTTGAATCTAAACATTTTGGTATCTGGAAAAGTGACAAGCCACTTAGCATACACACATGTTATGGATTCAAACCTAAAAAGCCTCAAGGCAACAATGGGTGCCACTGCATCGCTGTTTCTCCATAAAAAAGGTTTAAAAACTAGAATATAGTAGAAGCATAGTTATGGTGTGTCACACAAAAATTATACCTTTGCAACCGTCATGGTCAGCCCTATTATAATAATTAGTGACAAGAACTCTTCCTTCTTGAATTGCAATAGCAAGAAGTCCACACATTCCTGCAATTTGAGCCCCAATGCCAAATCCAGGTAACCTCTCCCAGTCAGCTACAAGGAACTTGACATCTTTGTCGTTGCAGTTCAATGGATGCTGATGGAACCATATGTCACGTTGAACTTTTCTCGTCAGTGGAAAATTTTCTTCATCAGATCCTGCAATCTGCACAAATATCTATATAATCAAATTGTTGAGAAATTACAACATTTGGCTCTCTAATTTTTCAGTCAAGAACATTTCCAGTGTGAGTTTGATGAATATAGCATAATTTTCCCTCAAGCACCTACATGCTCTTTTTATAAATATCTCCAGAGCTGGAACTGCCCAGAAAAAATTAAGATGACAAATTAGACACATAGAATTTTGAACAAGGCAAAATGAAATGAAGAAGATGCTTCAGTGTTTAACTCATTGATCAGAAAAACCAAAAAGTATTTAAGAACCACATATGATGTAACTACACAAACAATGAGCTAAAATGTAAAATCGTGCATTGGTTGTCAAATGTGTTCTTGCAACTTCATAAGCATATTTTGAGTTATGGCAAAACAAATATTGGTTCGAAAACGTAAATATGCTAAACAAATGAAGTTTTAAGTATAGTTGAAGTGTACATTTGAATTTTTGAGTCATAAGAATGAAGAAACATACCCAGGGTGGATAAGCACCGTCAGACACAGCCCGATGGCTGAAATGTTCGATTTGATCATTGGTTGCAGTAGCAGGGAACGTGTTCAAGAATCCCTTCCAACTTGTCCATGGCGGGAAGCTCCCATTCCCTGTACGCTTATCAAGACGCTCATTTAGCCCAGTTTTCACCTTGCAATTTTCCAAATGAGGGGCACTGGGCAAATTGGACTCACTTATTCCATTTTTCTGCAAGTACTCATTCGCCCCATTGGAAGATTTAATTAACAAAGCACTCCAACCCGAATAAAGCAAAGAGACTCTGTCATCATTATTCCTCTTTATATTGCTCTTCGAATCCGCTAATCTCTCTGTTTCCTTTGGTTTAAAGTGGCAGTCCACACCTGTAAACATATCTAAGAAAAAAAACGAAAAAGTATATTTACCAATAGTAATTTGATTTTACGCACCTACAAACTTATCAATTACAGAGTTACAGTTAAATCAACGAGTTCTGTGTTACTTCTTTCTTGTAATTCCTTACTAAGAAAAATATTAAATCTAATGAACATATATCACACAATCTCAACAAAGCACAGTCAAAGTCAAAAGAATAGCTATTAAAATATACTTAACGTAAAGCATTCATAATTTCAAGTTGCTTCAGCTACAAACTTTGAACTCAATTTCATTGAGTTTCCTTCATCGATCATAAACGTTTATGAGAATTCCAATCGAAGCTTAATAAAATTTTTCACTACACTTTGGAAAACAGTAGGAATTGATCATGCTTCACGCCGTCATTTCTTTTTCTTTAACAAAAGAGATAAGGGGCCATAGGATATTACCCCTGTTTCTCCATCTTCGTTTTTGCAGTTTTGAAAAGGGGGAAAGCATCCATGAATGCTTGGAATAAAGGAAAATAGTTGACTTACTGATTACATTTGAACTTAAATTCGAGGATGAATTAACCAGTGCCATGGTTGAAAATGAAATCGGACCAAACTGAAAGGTACCAAACGAAGTCAGAGCAGCCAATAACAGAGAGGTAAGGCAGACTCCGCAGAGAAACCCCACCACACAAATTTGACATGGGAATGAGCTTCCCATTTGCAGAGCTCTCTGTGAAACCACTCTCTCAAGAGACTTCTGATTCAATGGCTCCATTTTTTCTTTTAAACAAAAGTTCATTCAAAAACTTCCCCGCCCTTTTCTCCCGAAAGTTTCATGAACTGGCAACTATGCTCACAAGAAACTATCCCCCGCTGATCAGAATGAACAGTACTTCTGCATGTGATCCCCCCAACTACTTTAAGGACAGAATGCTTCAAAACTCACGGAATTATTAATCCTGGAGCCTTAAGAACCTTAAAAGTTTTTGTGGCCCATTCCTGTCATCCTTCCAACTGCAAAATAAATGTCAGTTTCCATCAGAATTTACCAAAAGGAAAGAAAGGTTGGGAGTGCGAAAAACATGCGGATAACAGAGATGCCCATTGTCATACAGCACGTAGAGCGTGACAAAAATTGCAGAGGAAGAGAATTCACAAGTCTGTTTTCTGGGCAAACGAAAATTCAGGGTATCAAATAATTTTAAACAATTGAGCGTTCTTCAAAATAATCAAATGATGGGAACAGTAATTAAAGCAGTTAAGCTGAACCAGAAGAAGGTCTAACTCACCGAATCATAAACAAAACAAAAGCTAAAAAATGTCCAAAAATTCTAAAAAATTCGACCAGGATAAAGCCATATGAAGGAAAAGCTGACCTTGATGACAGGTTTTGAAAAGACTAATGATCTTAGAGTTGCAAGGTAGAAAGCAAAAGCAGCTCGAAACACGAAATGGTGAATAGGATTAAAGGCCATTGGAGAGAGAAGGCATGCAAAGAGACAGATGCCATACAAAAGACACAAGATACAACCAAGTGAGGAAGATAAGAATCTACGGACAGACAGCTTTACCAGGAGCCCCAGAAACAGTGAGCTTGATTTTTATCTAACCCTTCTGTAAATAGTAATTTTGAAAAAGGCTTATACCGAAAAAAAATTGAAAAAGGCAAAAGGATAGGACATTTGGCCGAGAAACAAAGGAAGCATACGACATACGACGATACGAGGAAGGTGCTAGAAGATGAAGAGGTTCAGTAGAATCAGTACCTTGAGGAACAGGAACAGAGACGATCCGTTGATCCCATGTGTAGAGAACCATGCAACTGTGATGGGTGCAGTCGATTACTGGTGTTCGGGGAAGAGTGGTAGTGGTTGCCAATGGAGAGAAGGATCATCCAGGGAGCGGTGCAGTTGCTATATATTCTCTTTCCGTGGTCCCATCCTCTCTTCCTTCTTTATCATTCACTGCTGTCTTTCAACTCAGTTTCTAGAGGGAATTTCTCACTGCCAAAAAGGAAAAAAAAAAATGGTAGACTTGTAGCTTGCGATCAAGTAATTGGAACAAACGAGATAAGCTTTAAATGTGTTATGTTTGCTTTTTTTATTAGTAGAATAAAACAAATTATAATAAGGTAACAAGATAAAAAAGAAGTACTAATTGTAGTATTTTAGCAGTTTTGTGTTTTGAGACAAAAGCTTAAGTACACTTGATGGCACGGCCCAATTAGAAGAGGCGCACGCACAGCGAGTGACGGATGGACTCGTGGGAATAATCAGATCCATTTTACGCGTGGCCCAATAACAAAGCGAGTACGAGTGAAGCGATGGTGGGTAGAGTGAGGTCGTGTGAGGCGTGATGATTTGAGAGCATTATTGACGGTTTATTGGGAATGAGAAATGTGCATGGTGATGCAAGCTGCCCAAGGATGGACTGACGGTGGCTTGTGGGTGTTGTAAATGGATTTGTTTTATAAATAAAATTAAAAGTGAAAAAAATTAATTAAAAAATTAAAATTTATAAATTTAAATATAAAAAATTCATTAAAATTAAAATAATAGAAATTAACTTATAAAAATGCGTTGTAAAGCCCTTTCCTTTGCCGAATTGACGAATAAGCAAAGGCAACAACACTTGACGGGTTCAAAGGGAGCTGTCTCGTTAGGTCAAGTGTTAGTAACCGATAGTCGAGGTAGTCGGTCTACGAGTCATTGTTCTGGGTTGTGACGGGAGCCTTGACGAAGGTAGCCCGGGGCTGACACCTTTGTACAGTTGTTATCCATATACAAATGCAATTGGGAGGAATTTATATTTTGTAGCTACTAATATTATATAAATTGTTTGCATTGATCCAGTCATGATACCCACCCAGCCTGTCCTTCCCTTTCGTCCATATGTTCTCATCCAACTTCGATCTATATCTAACCCACTCCAACGTGCTGCCACCGAACTTGTAAGGTTCCCTTCTAATTTTTAAAAACTTACAATTTTCGAAACATAATGCTAAACAAAGACTTAGTTTGAAATTACAAGATAAAAAAATTAATAAAATATTGATTTAGTAAGAATATGATGCTTTGAAACAAATTTTAGTTTTTAATATGTAAAAACTCGAATTCCAAAAAATCTCTTGCTAAAAAAAAAAGAAACTATTAATACTATAATATTTGAATAGTTGCCTATTTAGTCACTATTAAATTTATATAAAAGAAATTTTGAAATAATAATCTTTATTTTTTGGTTTATAATAACTACCTACTTAGATTCTATTTTCAAATCTCCATCTTAATATATAAAAATAATGTTTTCTAAAGTCTACATAAGATACTGGAAACGACTTCTTTTTTTTATTGTCGTACATAGTGTCTTTTATTACATTAAAAAGTGACTGAAATGCCAATTTTGATGAATATTTTGTCACTTGGCTTCAACCATATAAGGAAAGCAAATCCTTTACAACTAAAAATGAGTGGCTAGCTTGATTCCAATTCAGATAAGGAAAGAAATAATGGTAAACTTCTCTCCAATTCAATTTTAAAGAAAATTGCCGTTCATTGGTACAAGCAAAGTCTTGAAAGTTATTTTTTTACTCAATAATTATAGTTGAGAGCTGCCTTATTAGTTCAAGTTATTGGGACTACTCAACTAACAATCAAATAATATAGAACGTGTTTTATTGTGTCCATCATATATGGAAGCCCAACGGCCCATCTAATGAGATTCCACAATACAATCGCGAAAAGTAAATGTAAATGGCAATCAAAAGTTTTCTAGCAAGGAACTAAAACAAAAGCCGGAGGAAAGCAATGAAGGGCCAGAAAAACAAAGCAATTTTACGCCCAAGGACACCAAAGTCCCCAGCTTCCTTTCTCTCTTTTCGGCTCTCTGCCAAAACATTAAACTTAAGTGTTGGGCTCTGCCACTGGAGCACAGGTATAGCAGACGTCTGAGCGCTTTCTTTATTTGTTGTGAAATGTCCATGCTCTTTTGTTGCTGTACTTCTCTTTTATTTTTTGTTTTGGTTCGCGGCGGTTGGAATTGTGAATATGCAATAGTGTAAGTCTGGCTTGAAATTAGTTTTATGCATTTTAAGAATCTATTGACATGAGACGATGGGCTTTGTATTGATTTATATTGGTAACGTGTTATATGTTTTTGGGTTAACATATCCATGATGATCGGTTGGCTTGATCATTCATTGTATGCTTCTGATTGAAGAATAGATGTTGAAGCTCTTGTTTATTTCTAAACCCATATTTTGTAATTAATTAGAATTGGAATTTTATTTTAGTCTGAAAATTTTTATCTGACTGATGATTGATTGATAGTTGTAAAAAATAGTTTCTTATTTCTCAATGGGGACTATTAAATTTGAAAATTGAGTTACTTTAAAAAGTGTACAATTTTCATGATGTCTTCCCACTCTTTACATGAATACGCTATTGGACATACTTCCAATTTGTTGAGAGTATGAGGAATTTGTTGATAATAAAGGAAGGGGTTACAAGAAGGAGGAGGTAGGGTTGGATAGTGGTAAGGTGAAAGGGTGGTGGGTGGCAGCAGTGGTAGGGAGGGAGGGATTGCAGGAGGAGGAAGTGAGGAAGGTTGGTGATAAGGAAAGGGTTGTGTGAAGGGGTGGATGGTGAGGGTGAGGGTAGAATGGCAGTTGGGAGGGAGGAGGGGAGGTGTGGTGGTGGAGAAGGGAAGGTAGTGGCAGTGTTGGCCAAAAGGGTGGTTAGAAGAGAGAAGGGGGTTACGGGAAGGGAAGAGTTGAAGGAGGAACAGGTGGCAAGAAAGGAGGTGTGGGGGTGCAGGCAAGGAGATGGGGCAGGAGGTGGTTTAGATTTTAGAGTGGTGATAGAAATAGGGGTGGTGGCGGAGGAAGGGAGAGATTGAGGAATGAAGGAGGAGGTGGTGATAGTGGTTAGGGTTGAGGAGTGAAGGAGGATGAAAAGGGTGGTTAGAAGGGAGGAGGGGGTTATGGGAAGGGAGGAGGAGTGGATGGCAAGAAAGGAAGTGTGGGGTGGAGGCAAGGAGATAGCAATGGGGGTGGTTACAGGGAAGGGAGGGGTTAAGGAGTGGGTAGTAAGGTTGAGGAGTGAGGGAATAGGTGATGATAGCGATAAGGTGAGAGGGTGAGGGTAGGGTGATGATGTGGAGGAAGGAGGGGGTTGTGAGAAGGAAGAGGTGAGAGTGGTCGAAGGAAAGGAAGTGGCAGTATTGGCAGGAAGGGTGGTGAGAAAAGAGGAGGGGGTTGTAGGAAAGGAGGAGTTAAAGGAGGAACAGGTGACAGGAAAGGAGGTATGGGGGTGGAAGCAAGGAGATGGGGTAGGGACAATTTGGGGTTTAGGGTAGTGATAACAATGAGGGTGGTGACAGGGGAAGGGAGGGGTTAAGGAGTGAAGGAAGAGGTGTTGATAACGATAAGGTTGAGGCGTAAGGGAGGATGTGAAGGGGTGATTTAGGGTTTAGAGTGGTATAACAGTGGAGGTGTTGGTGGGAAAGGAGGGGTTAAGGAGTGGGTAGTGGGATTGAGGAGTGAGGAAGGAGGTAGTGATAATGGTAAGGTTTAGGAGTAAGGAAAGATATGAAGAAGGTTTGGGTGGCAAGGAAGGAGGTGTAGGGTTGAAGAGTATAGGAGGGAGGAGGTGGTGATAGTGGTAGGGGTGGTTTAAGGTTTAAGGTGGTGGTAACAATGAGGGTGGTGATGGGGGAAGAGAGGGGTTAAGGAGTAAAGGAGGAGGTGATGATAGCAATAGGGTTAGGTGTGAGGAAGGATGTGAAGGGATGGTTTAGGGTTTAGGGTGGTATAACAGTGGGGGTATTGGTGGAAAGGGAAGGGTTGAGGAGTGGGTAGTGGGATTAAGGAGTAAGGAGTGAGGGAGGAGGTGGTGATAGTGGTAGCGGTGGTTTAGGGTTTAAGGTGGTGATAACAATGAGGGTAGTCACGGGGGAAGAGAGGGGTTAAGGAGTAAAGGAGGAGGTGGTGATAGCAATAAGGTTAGGTGTGAGGAAGGATGTGAAGGGATGGTTTAGGGTTTAGGGTGGTATAACAGTAGGGGTGTTGGTGGGAAAGGAAAGGTTGAAGAGTAGGCAGTGGGATTGAGGAGTAAGGGGGAGGTGGTGATAGTGGTAAGGTTGATGAGTAAGGAAAGATATGAAGGAGGTTTGGGTAGCAAGGAAGGAGGTGTAAGGGTGAGGGCAAGGGAGGTGGGGGTCATGTAGGGTTTAGGGTGGTGAGGAGTAAGAGAGGAAGTGATATCAAGAAAGGAGGTGAGGGAGAGTGATGGTGATAGTTAAGGAGATGAAGAGTAGGAAAGCAGTGGTGGTGATGGGAAGAGGGTAACTAAGAAGAGGTGGGGCATCAATTAGGATAGAGTTAAGGGAGCTAGGGAAGAGGGTGGTGGTGGGGGAAGGAAGGGGTTGAGGAGGGTGGTGGTAAGCGAAGGAGTTAAGGAGTGAGGGAAGGTGACGACAACGATTAAGGAAATGAGGAGTAGGAAGGTAGTGATAGTGATGGGAAGGGGTTGAGTAGTTGAGAAGAGGAGGCAAGGGCGACAATAAAGGTAATGATAAAGGAGGAGATAAGGGGAGAGAGAGAGGTGGTAAGGGTAAAAGAGGGCAATGGCAAGAGAGAGAAAGGGTAGAAGGGGTGGTTAAAGGGAGCTGGGGAAGGGGGTGGTGGCAGGGGAAGGAAGGGGTTGAGGAGGGTGGTGGTAAGCGAAGGAGTTAAGGAGTGAGGGAAGGAGACGGTAACGGTTAAGGAGATGAGGAGTAGGAAGGTAGTGATAATGATGGGAAGGGGTTGAATAGTTGAGAAGAGGAGGGGGCAACAATAGAGGTGATGATAGGGGAGGAGATAAGGGGAAAGAGAAAGGTGGGAAGGGTAAAACAGGGCAATGGCAGGAGAGAGAAAGGGTAGAAGGGGTGGTCAAAGGGGAGAATGCTAGGGGAGAGTAGTAAGAGGGTAAGAGAGAAGATGGTGGTAATGGGGAGGGAGAAGGAGAAGGAGAGCAAGAGGGTGGGGTTGGCCAACGAGGTGGGGAAGAGTGAGGGGAGACCATAACGACAATGATGGAAAGGAGTTAAGGAGTAAGGGAGGGTGATGGCAGCGATTGAAGAGATGAGGAGTAGGAAGGCGGTGAAATTGATGGGAAGGGGTTGAGCAGTTGAGAGGACGAGGTAGGGGCCACAATGGAGGTGGTGGTAGGTGAAGAGATAAGGGGAGAGAGAAATGTGGGAAAGGTAAAAGAGGGCAATGGTAAGAGAGAGAAAGGGTAGAGGAGGTGGTCAAAGGAGAAAAGGCCAATGAGGAGAAGGAGTAAAGGAAAGAAGTAAGAGGGTAAGAGTAAAGATGGTGGTGACGGGGAGGAAGAGGGAGAGCAAGAAGGTGGGGTTAGCCAAAGGGGTAAGGAAGAGTAAGGGGAGACTTTGACGACAATGGTGATGGTGAGGGAGAAGCAGTAAGGCTAGCTGAAGGTGGGACTATGGTGAGAGAGAAGTGGTGGTAATTGGTAAAACTAATCACCAACCAATTTTTAATTATAAATTTTGTTGCCCCCATTGGTTTACTAAAAAGTGTTGCATGGGTAGGAAGTTAGACACTAATCAATATTTATTTGATTTGGTATTTCAGATAGGTATACTGATTGAGCTAACCAAAACTAGTGAATTGATTAAATTAGTTGGTTCACCAAAATTAAAAAAAATATCAAATGATTATTTTAAATTACAAATTTTGTTGTCTTTATCTTACAATCTTTAAATAGATAAAAGAGATAAAAAAATAATTATTAGAATAATAAATTTTTAATTAATGTGAATCATACATATACTTTTTATTGAATTAAGATCAACACTGATTTGATTAGAATAAATAGTGGCAAGGTGATAACACTAGTGGCAATGGAGACGAAGAGGGAGGAGAGAAGGAGTAGGACTGGCCAGGGGGAGCCGGGGGTCGTGTATTAAAAACTAGTGCTGGTAAAATAGTTGGAATCTGAATCGGTTCTTATTAACCAAGTCACACATGTTGTTAACCAAATTTTTTATTACAAATTCTATTATCCTAATCCACATGATGAAACGTTGATTTAACTGTTTGCACTAATCTGAATTCTTCAAAATAATTCGTTGACCCATCTGAATTTTTAAAACATTGCTTTCGGTCATGAAGTGTAATTTCCTGAATTATGAATGGAAGATGCAACAAATTATTTAATTTTTTATTTTTCAGACCAAAACAAGCATAAGTATTTTGTCCTGTGAACTATTCAGTTTCAGCCAAAAAGTGAATTTTCTTTGATCGTTTGACCGGTAGACGGTTCAAAATTCTTACTTTCGCGGCTATATGCAAATAGGAAAATCATATAGTCAATTTAATGTCGTTTGATAGAAAATTTGTACAATAAATAACTCGAAGCTTACCCTTGAGTGCGAGGAAAGATACAAAAAATTTGTACAATAAATAACTCAGCAGATTGGTACCACCATTCCATCATCTACATATGGTTCAGATAAACAAAACGTTAAATGGTTATGCACCTTGGCAAATTGTGCTATTAAAGAGTATTGACATACATCACTGGCAGGCTTATGGGTTTGAATAACCCCAAAGACAGAACAAAAATGTCAAACTTGAGATCTACGTAAACCACCTGGGAAATTGAATATGAGGCTTGAGTCTAGCAACAAACTTTGATACCATCTTCAATACAGACTATATATAAAAACTTTGAAAACTAAACTGACAATATATACCCCCACAATATGATAAGATTTAAGAATATTTTGAACTCTTTTGGATATTTTTAGTACTTGATGGATGGGGAAAAAGAATGTCAATGGGTCAAGCCAAACTAACTTTTAAAAAGAACACTGCTGCAATCAAACCAGTTTGCACATAATCAAGTACTGCATACGTACAGCTCAGCAGTACTCCTTGCAATTGCTATATTACAAAATACATCACATAATCAGTAATGTGGTTAAGATAGAGCATAAGGAGAGAACATTCATTCGCACTGACAGCATAAACAAGAACAACAACAAAATTAACTACACTTTACAAACGAATAGGTACACCATTTTACTCTGTATAACCAGACACAAAAGTTACATTATATAGTAAACAAGCTTTCACAGTGTTGGTCCAGTTAGACTTCTGCACTTTAAAGCTATGCATGCAAATAACTGAACCACTAAAATTTTACACCTTCAATTTTTTTTAAAAAAAAAAGAAGAAAAATGAAACAAATATTTAATAAAATCAATAAAATATGAACTAACTTTTCAGTTTCTTGATTCATGGAGAAGTCATATGCATTGAAATAACTGACATACCTTCAGCCATTGAGGACCACAAAGTCTTTCATGCTCACAGCCACGTATCTCTGAAATTCTAG
The DNA here is from genome assembly GCA_037013595.1 of Dicorynia guianensis. NCBI lineage: Eukaryota > Viridiplantae > Streptophyta > Magnoliopsida > Fabales > Fabaceae > Dicorynia > Dicorynia guianensis. The sequence continues at coordinate 40,018,118 of JASUAB010000010.1, read as the reverse complement.
AAGATGTATTCATCTACGTTGATGTTAAACGCAAAACAAACTTAGTATGTTGTAAAGCTTGCCAGTTATTTCACATATTGAAGAAGGATAAAAACAGAATTATTGCATACACATGACAATTTATTGGAGTCATTGATGGATTAGAAGAATAAGTATCGATAACCTATTGAACATATCTCCCAGCATCTAAAACGTGATTGGTAATTTTGAAGAGAGGACCAGTCACTAATTTAACAACAATTGTGAACAGAGACTAATATGCCATTAGATTTTCTTCTATAGTTCCACTCATTAACCACTAAAACACACACCTCATGCACAAATGAAGATGCAAACAAACAGATGCACTCTATAATGCACTCAGAACAGAGCAGCAGTCAAGCAGCCACCAACTGAGATGGTAAGAGAATTTTAGAGGTTGGTCTGTTAGCAGTTAACAGCTGTTGCATAGCAGAAAGATGTTAACTATCAATATTTGGTACGGGAGCACTAAAGGTTGACAATGAGGCAGCCAGCACATCGCAAACTTGGGAACTGCTGGTGGGGTTCAGGCACAACAATAGAAAGCAAAATATAGTCAGTTGATTGATTGACCTCCCTCTATATCTAACTAAGGGGAGGAACCAACGCTTTACTATCTTACTAGTATATAAATAACACCTTTTATGGTGTCCCCTTAATGGAATAAATGCAGAAAATAAAATATAACGAGTTTCACTGTCCTCAACCCACCTATCCCACTTTTTAAGGGATTTTTTTTTTTTTTAAAAAAGAGGTTTACTGTTCACTATCCACCCATTCCATTTTAAAGGGATATTAACTGTCCTAAACCAATCTATCCCACTTTTGAAGAATTGTCATTGTTTCTTATAACAACATCTTATTTCATATATAAATCAATTTAAAAAAGAAAAGACTTTGGCATGCCCAAGAGGGTGAGCATAGAGTCTAGCACAGTGAAAATCAAAGAAAATTGCAACATTGGAAGCAAATATCAACTTTTCTCACTGGTAATATCAAATGACATATAAGAAATACCACTTACAACATAGACACACACAACTTAATTGCCGCTCGATCATATGCAAGTGACTTGAGAATACATCAACACCAATTTATTATGTCAATTAATGGCATACACACAAGCCAGTACCAATTTACCTAATTAAATTCATAATCCTTGTTTCTATAAATAGTGAGTTGTGTATGTGTCAGATAAAAAGGGCATGAGTGATCGAAAATCCTCCTGAACAATACACATTATGATAATTTCTACCAGTTCTTGCCCTGTAGCCCACCAGACTTGAATCCCAAGGGCATGCAATGCTAGTGAGTAGTATCCAGTAGCATCCAACAGGTATAACAGCTGATAAGCAGATGATAAGCCTCCATTGTAAATGGAAATTCAGACTTCAGAGAGACAGATAACCTACATCACCTTGAAGTATAAAATTCAGGAAAGCAATATTGATCTGCAAAGTTTGTTTCCTTTTAGATGCCAAGCAGCATGATTGCATTAAAATAATGATTTACGTGTATTTCAAAAAGAGAATGTGTTAAAAAAATTATCATTTGCATGCAGCAACACAGTCAACACATCACCTATAGTTAATCCTATGCTTCTGCAACTTTCTTTCCAGATATAGTCATACAATTAAGAGTGTTATGTACCCTCACTACTAGTGTGTTGCCATGGGTAGCAAAATCCAACAATTTTCTGAACTTCTCTTTCTCATGCATGCTCTAACGGAGGCATCAGTATCCAAGTTTCCCCTGGACACTATATTATCTTCTTCTTCAACAAAATTTCCTCCAACATCAAATCCTTCATTGTCATCTCCCCAACTACTGGCTTGAAGCCTAGCTTCCCTTTCTTTGTTGTAGATTGAATGCAATTTAGATTTCATATACGGCAACACAACCTGAAAACATATTTAAACTTAGTTAATGCAGTATCCTGTTCTTAGAATTCAGTGTAAACTCAACTAAGATACCACAAGGTCATATGACATATTGCATGGACCATTAAAAAGATATAGTTCTTCAAACATGCAGATATAGACAATAGATGTGGAATAATGAATTAACAGTATTCAAGAATCAGAAAGATACCAACCAGAGTTAATTCAGATAGACTCCATTAGACACTAGCAATTTATTACACAAATATATGCAGAAACAGTTTCGGTGCCACATGGTAGAGGATGTAGGATATAGTACCAAAAAAGCAACTGAAAGAATTTTTTGCCGCTTCTCTAACCCAGAGTGAGTCCCATTATCTGAGTTTGAGCCAGTATCATCCTTTTTAGCTCTGAAATTCACCGCTCTTCTTTGGAGGCCATATAAAGACTCAGAAAAGGAAGCATCTATCGAAATTGGTGAACAAATTAGATAGTATTGAGTATTGGATGTCAGAGCTGCACTTTTCAAATTAGATACATTCATAAAAGCAAATTTATTTTCCCTACACTTTTTGATTCATGATTCATATTGCACCACTACATAGAGGGGTTCAACTATAAGATTAAGCACTGAAGATTGCAATGGCCTATGCTTCCGGTATCAACAAAGAGATCTCAAATTCGATCAGAGATGCTTCACAACATATTATAGAAGAAACCTTATTGCATTTTCGCATATTTTGGAAACCTTGAAGAAGAAAAATAGAATGGTACATTTTTTTCTTTAATGTATGCTTAAACAGAATTGTATTATTAAAGGAAGCCTATTAAATCACATTTTCTTTCCCATGAAAAAGATGAACAAGATATCAAATATGTAGCAATGATTCTATTTTTTCCTTTTACCAAAAAATCACTACCATTAATGTACCCTGCTTTGCCTGAAACAGCTATCAATATCCTATCGACAGTATTAATAAACAAGATACCCAAATAACCTGTTTCTATGTACTTCAATTATGGGTCTGTGTGGTAACGGCAGACGAAAGGAGAAGCCAGGAAGTAGAATAAGCAGAACCTGTGGTTCGTAGGCTGTGAGTTTCAAGAACGAGCGTAAGCAAGGCAAAAAATTCATCTTCGTAGTCTAAGACTCTATGAAGGAACTGTCTTCGTAAGGCCAACACCAGCAGAAGCAAAATATCTCCACGATCACAACCAAATCAGATACAAAAATATAACGACGAAGAGACAGAGAGAGAGAGAGAGAGAGAGAGAGAGAGAGCACGAGGAATTGCATACGCCAATAGAGTAGATAAGAACAGCGCGGAGACTGGCGGGAAGCTGCTGAGCCGCCGCCATCTTGAAGAAGATGGGACGACTCCCCTGATCCCCCACCTGAAACAACATTTCTTTTCACTCTACACTTCCCTCTCTCTCGCCTATCCCTCAATATTTGAATACTGTGCAGCCAAAGAATTCAAGAAAGGTTACCGAATTGGCGAACCATCCAGTTGCGAAAATTTACAAGGGTTATTTATTATTTCCAGCAAAGACAAAGGCCACAAGACCTTTTGACGTTCTTCATTATTCGGAAAAAGTAATTATTAATATGTGGTAATAATGACGAAGAATGAAAAATGCCACTTTCTGGAGAAGATACACCACGGTTTAGTAGGGCACTAGTAACTCAAGAAATTACAGCCAACGAAGGTTGTATCTCAGGAGGAAAAATTTTCATAAGGGGATAAGCTATATCCTTTGTGTAGCTTCCAAAATGCAAAAAATAAATAAATAAATAAAAACTAAAAACAGAAGAAGTAAAAGGTTGATAGAATTTAAGAACTGTATCATTACCCAAAAACTGTAGTAGCAACTAAAGGAATTGTGCACTGCAATCAGTTATTCGCAAGAATGGGCTTTCCCCTACCTCATTCAGGAGGCAATTATATTAGCTTGAGTTTTCAAGTTAATGCAAGAACGCCATGTGGACACATACAGAATCCACGCCTATGTTGAGCTTTTTTAGCATACAAAATTGTCACACCTACAGAGACAGGTATTAGCTGAGTCTTCTACCAACACCCATTGGAGCTACCATTTGTACTTGCTCCAATTTATGTAATATTTCTTCTGCTCGTACTGAAACCATACTGTTTCTGTGCCAGATGACCCTCACGTCCAGTTGCTCTCGTTAATTTTCACAAAATTAATCAAGCAACTAAAGCAAGTTCAATAACGATATAAAGGAGATCATCGACTCCCGTTTTGATATAAAACTCATACTCCATTCAAATCGACGGATGAAGAGATGATCTAAACTTTATAGGCAGTCAGACAACTTTATTAAGGTTTCTTTAATTATATAAGTTGGAACATCCCTGGATTCAATAATATTTCTAGAAGCTCCATGGAGTCTAAACATGTCCAACAATGTACAACAATTTTCTGGAGTAAAATTTTCCACTGCAAATTTTACCCAAAATCAAGGACAAGACCTAAGAAACTAAGTCACTTTCATTAACGAAAGCCAGAGTAGTAGCTGCTGGGCAAAATGAGTAAATCATTACGATCAGCAGCAAGGGCAATTCCAACATGTTCTCTAAAAGCAGCAAACACCACATGCCATTAAAAGTTAAAGTATAACTCTGATGTTATCCGCTCTTCACCCGTTTTGAGAGTGGTGCATCGACTTGATCATCCCCCATCTCATGTTTGTCAGTAACTTCATCTGCCTTTTGCTTTGTGCTAGCATCCTGGGAACTTTCTTCAGACATGGCTTTTGCAATGCTACTGTTGATTCCCAATTCGTCATTATCCTCATTTATTGTTTCTGAATTCTGAACAAGCGGGGAAGGTGACACCATGTTTGATGCTGCAGCAGCGGCTTCATCCATGGAGGAGGAGGAGTCCTTGAGTTTGCTGTCCTCCATCTCCCTCTGTTTCTCAAACATCATCTGAAGACGCTTCCCTTGGTTTTCAATTTGAATCTGCAACTTCCTTTGAATCTGAGTAACAGCCACAACATTAGAACAAACAAAATGTAAAGCTCCTTGTCCACCCACCCCCCCTTCTATTTCAGGATTACAGAATACAGACGCAGGCACACAATTGCAGTACACAGCCTTATAAATTAAGACGTGTAGGTGGAAGTGAGGCACAAAAACACCAGAACAACAGACAGAGAAAACGTGGTGTGGAAGGGAGAGCAGAATAGTTTATAGGTGTAATCAAATGGGCAGGATTCTACTTAATTTGACCATATTCCTAGATGGTTAGATACATAACCATTAACAACATCAGAAGTTAACTTCGTGTAGATACTTAAAGACACAGATCTGTTCGAATCACCAGTTTAATAGAAATCTTACACCTACCACATAATGTAAGGCATAATGATTAATTATAGAATTAAACGTTCAATTATTATTAACAGAAGAGAAGTTTAATTAATATATTATCTTGTACTGTAAGTATGTATAAACTTCAAAACCAGAAACAATCAAGAAAAATTATATGTGCTAAGTACCTCCAGTTGCTCATGAAGCCGCTTCTGGAGTTCCATCTGCAACCGCAATGCTTCAGTGATCCCCATACTCCTGCAATCGAAATCCAAAGTATCTTCTAAACATTAATCATTCAATTCAATGCAATTAAACCATATAGAAAAAATAACTGTTGTCATTGAATGAGAGTAAAAAGTTATCACAGCAATGTGAAAAAATAAGATTAAACAAAACCTGTCTGAATCATATATTTGGCACAACTGTGTTAGACTACATATTGATTTCAAATCAACAATGGTGAGATTAAGAGATATATGTAACAAATTAGAGGAAAGTTTTTCTTGATCAAGTATAACGTCTACAGACAGAAAGGAAACACAGCAGGTAAATCAGGAATTCTCCCAAAATAAAGAAAAGCCAGTAAAATGAACAAAACTGAAAAAAAGACATTAGCTTAACAGGGACCTTTCAAACCCCTTTGCATGTACTGATAAAGAACCTTTCTGAAAAACCAATAAGAAGAAACCCACACCAAAGCAACAAGCCTATCCCATAAATATTGGAGGGGAACATTGCAATCTGCTTGTATGTATAAAACAGTAGCGAATGATTCACAATAGGAAAAAAGTCAGACAACTAATTGGAAAAAATTCTAGACAAAGAAGAATACTCACGCTTTCAAATCTAAAGACTTCATTTCTTCAATTGATGTAAGTTTTTTCTCAAAAGTGCCTGCGGATAGGGAAGAGAACTCATTCACACTATTCTCACATTAAGACAAAAAGTATGTATATGTGCTTATTACGTGTATTGAAACCCAAAGAGAGATATTGTTGAAATATATAGTGGATAGGAGACAAAAACCATTGGATATAGAAAGAAGCATGACAAGATTCAATGCATGCACAAAAAGTATTTTGTGCAGGGGTAAAAACTACTGAAAATGCAAACATGGATATCACGTACCTTCTGATGACTCAGGTTTGTACCTGGCAGTTCTATACTTCTGAAATTAAAAGAAGAAATCATTCATGATAAACCTTTAAAAATTAATCAGAAAAAAAAAAATTGTTTAGTGTAGCCATTTTAAACCAGTGACAAGCAAATCAAAGTGAAGAAAAATCAGAAAATATACCTGTAGGTGGCTTTTCACGTGATAGATGGTAAGGCCCTCAACTTTCATAAGGTTCAGGACACCTTTTGGAGTAGCCTCTGCATGTTAATATCATGAGATGACATCAAACATCCTGATATATTTTTGTGATTGAGAAGGTCAAGAAGTACAGGAGCACAGATAAGTAAACATACTCTCACTACCACCAAGTTGATTGACTGCTTCCACAAATGCCTCGTGAAGTTCTGGAGTCCAACGCATTCTTGGCTTAGCTTGTGGTGCAGCTGACACTGTGTTTGGAGAGGCGTTAACTTCTCCAGATGGTACATGCTGTTGCTGAGAAACCTGGGTCTCCTGCATCAGGAGAGTAGCATATGTTTCTGCACCTCATACATTATATACAAAAAATAAAATAGTAAATAAAAGAAACATGGCACCAAGAAGTTAGGTACATGACAACAAGAGATTCCAAACTATTAAAATCCACAGATACACAAGAAAAGGGAAGGATAACAATTATCTACCACCAAATGGTGAATAACAAATTGAACCTAGGATCAAGCACCTAAATGACTTAAACATATCATAGCAGTCACAATGCAGAATGCTGCTTGATGGGGGAAGTTAGATTAAGATTGATGCCTGGTCGTGTCCATAACTGGATAGTTTCAGACACACACATATCACTCAGTCATTTGGCATCTATACTACAAGAAAAATGGGTCAAGATTGAATTGAATTTTCCGCTTTACCAGTGACTATTTTGTTCATGAAATCTCCAATCATCACACCGCAAAGAGGCATTCAGGCATGGTATACAGCCTACATATTATAGTTAACTTCAAATGCAAGCACGAACATGCTAAGACCTTACAGGACAATATAAAAAATAGTTGGAGAAACAAACCTTCGATTTTGAATCCACTGTATTATCATCACCAAGAAGCTGATTCCAAGAATCATCAACTGACATTAACTGATCAACCCACTCCCCAAAATCAGTTTTTTTGGCATTGTCATCATTTATGTAACAAGCAGTATTTTCCACATGATCGTTCTGGACAGAAACATTTTCAGGAAAATTAAAAATATCCTGAAATTGATTTTGTTCCCAGGAAATATCATTACTTTCCTGAGGATGAGAAATGAATGTTGTAGAATGTAATCCTGAATAGGAAGAATGTGTAGGTGGAAAAGGCATATCATCATTTAATGTCTGAGAAATGAAGGGGGAATCTTGATTCTTTCTTTCAGCAGGGCCTGAAAACATGTGTCCAACACTTCTGATGTTGGAAGCTGTTTGAGCAGCTTGCACTGAGGCAGCATTTGCAGTCAGATCATGAACAGTGGGCAGCTGTAGAGAATCTGGGGGTTTCATATACTTGTCGTCCAGGGGAGTGGGAAGAACAGGAAAAGATGATGACATAGCTATGGAAGCTCCCAAGTGACTCAGCTGTATCTGACCTGAGTCAAATATGAAAAGCAGAATGCGTGTCAGCTACTCAACCACTAATGAGAAACTATCTATATCGCCAACAAAATTGGCCTCAATATGCCCATCATTTCTAATTTCAATAGTGAAGAGCATAGCTTCTATTGCTTCTGAGAAGAAAATAGTTTAGAATGTCAAATAAAAACACCAGAAAACAGACGGAACGATGCTGGTTTGCAGAATGTCTTTGTACAGTTTTGAGAACAAAACAAAATATGCAATCAATGCAGCAGCAAGAACACTTCAAAGTTTAACTATTCACATCTCTACAGATAGAAGTGAAATAGGAATAGATGTAAAGTACAACATTCTTTGCTCCCAGAAGATCAACCATTCCATAAATGGCTACATAAATTCTGACTAAACCACTCAACCCAATATGTAAACACATCACAATTTCATAGGTTTGATTGACGAAATGATGAAAAGGGGGAGAAAATTAAAGAATGTTATCAAACAATACGTTAAGCAACAAAAGTTCCAATGAAATTAATTGAGACCACAATGTCCACCACTTATGTGGGGCACAAAAGAAAAATCCATGACACCTTTACACAACATATACAATAGTATTGACAAGTTGAACATATCCAACTCTAGTTAAAGATTAGATTGGTCTAAGCCTTAAATCTCAATATTGGGAGACATAAATTAAAAACAATGACACTTATAACACAGAGTGAAAGGTCAAATTTTCTACTGTTAGTCAATAACTCTGCCGCAATAGAAATCTGATTTATAAGTAATCAGCCAGCAGGAATAAACCTACAGATATCCAAGCAAAATGTTCAAGGGAAAATAAAAACTGTTCCATTTTGCGTGAAGCATGAATAAAAGCTGGCCATGCACTCATGAACAGAGGCAGATACGTCACAGTTACTAGTTGCTACTGAGAAGTAAGTCACTTCAGACATTAATCTAGAGAATATCTATTAGTCCTTGGACTGTTATTTGATCACGAGTTCTTCCATATAATAGTAAACTCACAATTCACTTCCACGAGGATGGAAGAGAATTGGGGTCAGTGTAAATACAAAACAGAGAGGGAAAGCCAGAAGAGAGAGATGGGATAGAGGAGCGGGCACACTGCCCGGTCTTATTAAATCATATACTTGCTGAACCTTGATAATTAACCTTTATTACACTCCTTTTGTAATGAAAAATAGAGAACAAAAACTTCCAATTTTATGGGGACCAATCCACCCCCCTCCCCGAAAAAAAAAACAAAAACCAGTGCCGCTGTGTCACAAACAAATCAGAACCACCAGACCAACATCTTCAATCGGGAAATAAACGAAGCCACCAATCAAGATGCCTGTCACTGAGCCCTATATTCGATTAATTGAAGCGATTCAATTCAGATCAAACCACACATACAGCACCAAACGATTCACAAATTTTAACAGAAGAGTAGAATTGAACAAAAAATGTTTTCAATACACCGAAAACTCAGATTATCTCAATTGAAGTCAAAATAAAGCCTTGTTCTCTGAAAAGTCGAGGTGGGTATATCAAAAACTTACCTGTAATTCAGAAAAAAACTGGTAATTGAATCTCAAAAGCTCAGAATCCGACGGAAAGCCGATTCTTAAAGACAGGTGGAACCTACGAGAACAGAGAGAGAGGAGCAGCCGTTTTATGGCACACGTTTTGGGTTTGTCGTATTTACTTAGACAACAATAGCAAAACCCGAAGGAAAGGAGATGGTACAAGGCTTTTGTATTTGACTCTACATGATTAGTGTGGAAACTCTGTTGGACAACTGAGAAAGAAACTACCCTACGGCTTAAAGAAGGAAAGATTCATTCTGGGCCGTCTATTTGGATCGCAGTTGTGTGATTGTGCTTCGATGAGCACTACCATTGCAAGTTGTTGACTTGAGAACGGAACATAGAAATGGAAAGCTGAAAAGTTACGTGAATGTTGGCTTGTTGTGATTGTGAAAGGAAGGGCTGCGGGAAAAGCGAGAACGGACGAACGGCCAAAATGGTCTTAATCGCTGTCATTATCATAATTCTTCTTTTTTTTAGTACAAGTCATTATCATAATTCTTTGAGTATATATCCATCTCTGAAAAATAAAATTTGTCATCAAAATAATTACTATAATAAAAATGCCATCACGCATTTACTTCATTGTAAAAATGACATCAATCCAGTTTAAATTTCTCTAAAAGATAAATTTACCATTAAAAGAATTTCTATAATAAAAATGCCATCAAATATTTACTTGAATCTTATTCAGTCGGTTATATGGATAATTAAAAGAGACGAAATATTAATGGAATGTTTTCTCTAATTCTTTTGGGAAGTTTAGCGTAGCATTTCCTTGCTGTGTTGTGTCAGTTTTTGGACCTCACCTCAGCAAGTCTGACTACGAACATTAGTGGAAACAATGCTGCAATTAGCGTGGCAGATTTCCTTTCCTTTAATTACCTGCGAAGGTTCCATTGTGTTTCTCCATCCTGATGATATTCCTAAGTCATTCTTCTCCGACCAAATAACCATATACAGTCTGTCTATTAACATATCTGCATATAAAAGAGCGATTTTAAGTTTAACATTTATTGCTATAATTAAGGGTGTATATCAGGTTTGGTGGGATTAAA